>CM021109.1:508411663-508781141 GCA_007115665.2 Sequoiadendron giganteum
CGCCACATACTGGTCATTAGGTCTGTCCTGTACCTCTCCAAACTGTCTGGCCACCTTGTCTGGGAGATATCGCTCTATCATGGTATGCTCCCGACCTTGCATCCACATGTCCTATTTGGCATAGAGTAACTATTGAAGATCATCGTACCATGGGCCAATGTCCATCCAAGGTCTCCAAATGAACTCTCTCATCTCATCGAGAACTCATCGCCAGTGTGCAAGACCACCTGTGCCAGTGTGGGTGAAATAAATCTCTGCCCTGTCATACCACCAAACAACAGGATCATCTATCTCAAGAGTAACTGGGGTGACATCTGGGCAAAGCACTGGGATCCGCTCCCATGCCCAAATATGTAATAAAGTAACACCAGCCCTGAGGGACCTGCTATCTAGGTATGCAAACTCATGAAGATCCCTGTATAGGGATGCTAGTAATACTAGTCCCCAAGCAAAGCACTCCTTGTGGTGAACCATCTGCTCCCATGCCAGTCCCCAACTAGGACTAAAATATCGACCTCATTGATCAGGTGCCACAAGACCTAAAATGATGGCAACAATGATTAGAGAACTGAATCTCATCAAGCTCCATAACACCATAGCAAACATCCCTACCGCCATCTGGATCATAGATGATTCTGGCCCCATGGATAGGTAATCAGAGGATGCACCAGAAATCCTCGAGGGTAACAGTTGCCTCACCAATAGGAAGGTGGAAAGATGGAGTCTCGCTATGCCACCACTCGGCCAAGGCTGTCATCATACCTAAATGCACCCGAACAGGACAGACATACACGATATACCAAAGACCAAGAGCACTAAGCTGCTTCTGAACCAACTCATGCATATCCTGTAATCTGCGGAGCACCGACCATCTATGCTCCTATGAGTGAAGTACATCAAGCTCCTCCTGCACAAGGGAAGCCATCGCATCAAGAATAAGAAAAAAATTTGCATCTCGCACTAAGTTTTCACATCAAAAACAACAAGTGCAGCACTGTTTGCAAATGCGACGCAGTTTGGAAAGTTGCAAACTACACCATCATGGCTGAGTTTGCAATTTTCTTAGTTCCAAAGTGGGTCGCGCAATACTATTCGCGTATGCGGCCGACTTTGTGATGGAACCCTAAATCTTGAAGTGAGTCATGTGATTGAATGTTAACATGCAGCGGAGTATGACCGGCAAACCCTAATCTCCAAACTGAGACGCGCAACGCTCTTTGCATATGCATTTCAATACAAGACCACGCGACACCGATAAATCATTTTTAGTGGTGCTATATAGCACCGCTCAACTTAAAAGACACTTAAACCCTATTTTATGCACATAAAACAAAAAAATTAAAAGTTGGATAAGGTTACATACCACGGGTCCTGCACCGACTAGCCGCTGGTGCACTCGTACTCTCTTTGACACATGCCTAAGAAGCTTTCATTGCGCCATTTCGACCAAGACTCAGAGCTAAAAGTATCAAATTTTCAAAGGGCTAAGATTGCAAATGCATTGAAAGTGACCCCTCAAAGTCTATTTAAGCCTAAACATTAGGGTTTTTTGACCTAATTTTATCGTCTAACTAGGGTTTTTGTTCCCCAATCCTATTTTTGTCCAATCGAGGGTCATTCTACATCTTTTCTAGCATTTTAATGTGTTTTTTGAAATTCTAAGGCATTTCAAGCCTGTCAGGCACCTTGTCCTCTTTTTTCGCGAGATCATCCAAAAATCAAAATTTTCGTCCAATCTCTCGAGGTGGCAATGTACTAGAAATATCCTTCCGCTGGGGCGGCAGTGGGGCATCTAAAAAAATTGAGAAAATTTTGAACTTTGATCACAACAGTTTATTCTTTGAATCAATGTAACAAGTACATTGCTTCAAAGAGGGGCAAAATGTAGACATGGAAAATGTACATATTCGGTTCGGCGTACTTGTTCTTGATTACTAACAACATTTCCTCCTAAATCATACTCTCAACATTTCATCATATTATGTCTCTTAATTTAATGAATCATTATTCATTTGATTAAGTCTTTCTCCTCTAGTGATTAAATTAATCAATTTAATTTAATTAACCTTATGTCTCTGTTTGATTAAATAAATAATTTTATTTAATTAAAGTCTCTAAAATTCCTCTTATTAAATTAAATAAATAAAACCTTATTTTATTTAATCTAACATATTCCCACTTAAATAAATCAAAATCATTTATTTAATTAATCATTTCCTCTCAATTCTGATTTAAATCAATTCATCAATTTAAGTCAAAATTGTCAAATCATCTAATCTCTCATTAAATTAATCAAAATCTTGATTAAGTTAATCCCTCTCACTAAAATCCTCTAGAGAATGCAACTTGCACATGAAAACGCATTTAATTCATTTATTAAATCTCTATTTTTCCTCACATGGCATAAAAAGGGAATATTCCCTCAAGTTTGAATTCAAAAAGGCCAAGTGGGCTTGGTCCTTCCAACAAGGCATTTATTTCACCTTACAAGTCCTTTTTCCTTGAGCCAGTGACATTAACTCCATTTTCCTTCCCTCTTCAACAAGTCATTTCACAAATTTCAAATTCAAACTAATTGCATTTATTGGCACTTTGGCCAAAATGTGCACAATCATCAACCATTCACATGGTGACAAGTGGCATTCAACCATTGGGTGAATGTTAGTCCCACATTTTCCAAATCTTGCCTTCTCTTCCAAATTCAAATCTATAAATTGGAGGCTTCTCTCCTCATTATTCATCAACAATTTAATGCAAAGTTACTCTCTTAACATTGAGAGCCAATTTTGTGCACATCACTCCATATTTCATCATTTTCATTAATTCTTAGCTAGGTTATGCTCAAATCTCATCATGGATATTTGATCAATCTACACACTTCAACATTGCAATTTAGGACTTGGGAAAGGGCCAATTTCAACATTGAATTGGTGCCAATTCCCCCATGGGATCACTAGTTTGCTCACTTAATTAGGATTTACTTTCATTTATTTAGTTTGTTCTTCATTTTCCTAGTTTAAGTTTGAGTAGATGGATTTCATGGGGAATCCTTCATTCTTGTTTTGCATTTGATCTAACATCCTAATTTGTTTGTTGTTCTTGTGCAGTTGCAAGTTTAGGGATTCACATTATTTATATCATCTTCAACTTTTAAAACATTCTCCAACATTGGTTATGCACCTCAATTGTACAAATTCAAATTAGGTCAGCACCAAATATTCTCATTGTGGAAAGAAATGAAGACATACTACATCACACCTTAACTCAGTCCTAAATCCACTCATACATGTCATGCCACACTTCTAAAATAATCAAATAAAATACACAATTAGTGTAAAAACCCAAAGTCAACTGAACCTATGTAAACACCATTAAATAATTAAGTACACACTTCCTTTGATCCAAAGATAACTTGCAGACTACACACAACACTTATAAACACTCTAGAATATTCCACGAACATCTTGAATTCCAAAAAAATCCTAAGCAACAACTTTGAATTGAAGAATAAACTCATCTTGTACACCAAGATAATTTTCCACACACTAAAACTCAAGAAATCAACTTGCAAAGCACCATACCATGAAAAAAATTAACCAAAGGTAGATATGAACCTTATCAGAACACTTCCAAAACCGCAAGGCCAAAAACTAAATTACAAAGAAATGTAGAGAAAAACCATTTCTCCCAAACAACACTACAACATAGTTCACACACCGGTGAACACATCTTTCTCTACACAACAATCCATAACAAGAAACTCTAGATATAACACCTATTAACACCTCTTATCAACATATCCAAACCACACAAGTATATCTTCAACACAAAATAAATGTGGAGAAAAACCAATACACCACTATGTATGCAAGAACACCTCTACAACACACTATTTCCTTTTTTATTCAAATTTTCTCAAAAGCACTTTGAAACCAAGCACCAAAAATATGCTCTCATCATCTTCACCACTTCCTCATCATCACCAAGCCAATTTCAGCACAACAAGTTAACCAAACAATATCCACAAATAGAATCTTTTCAAAGCAACACTAGAGGTTGACACTGGTAACATTTAACTAATGACAACATAATGAAACTAATAAAAGAATAAAAAATTCTCAACCATCACTAGTTGAAATTAATGAAAAAATTGACATAAGCTTGTTGACATCAATTACAACACTAACTACACATACTTGCAATAGTATCCATTGTCCAAATCCAACCTCACAAAGCATAGACAAGTAAAATTTATAATATGTAGGCACCAACTTGCCAGAGACACCAATCCCCAAGTATTATGAACTAAGCACTAGCTCTACAAGTAGAATGTTGGAGTTGAGAAGATACAACACCACAAAAGTCCAAAAGATTTTTGCAAGCAAATAACCTGTTACAAGGAGAAACAAAGAGAAGCAACAAAAGAAATGATCAAGAATGTGGAGCAATGTATTCACCTGAAAATGTAAAAATGAATAATGATACAAAAGATAGTTTTCAACTACATATAGATGAAAACCCTAAAAAGGAAAACCCTAGGCTTGCACAATAATAATTAATAAAGTAATTAATTATTATGTACCTAATGTTAGCTTAAGTGAAAAAGAGTTAAAAGGAAACTTTACGTAATTAAACAAATATTGTTTAATTAATAAAGTAAATGTCCAATTACTCTAACACCCCCCCTTAAGATAGACATAGGGAGAAGCTAAAACCTAGAAGAAGCTACTGAAAGCAAAAGCAATGGGTCCTGGCAACAAGGCCAGATCAGGTACCCAAGTACAAAGAAATCTCTATGAAATGGAGAAAAGGAGAAAACCCAGTGGGAAAAACTCCTCTCCAAAAAGAGATAGAACAACATGCTGAAAGAAACATGAAGGAAGGAAGGCCTCATAAAGACCCCCCAAGGACAACTTCCTTCACCCCAAGCATAGAGCGCAACTAAAGATAGCGCGGAGATGCAAAAGGTTTCGTGAAGATGTCTGCAACCTACTCGGCAGTGGGAACATACTCCAAGATGAGAGAACCATCCTGAATCAACTGTCTGATGAAATGCATATGAAGCTCAATGTGCTTCATTCGCTGATGCTCCACTGGGTTGCGTGAAATGTGTATAGCACTCTGATTGTCACACCAAAGAATAGTGGGACTATCAGGAGGAAAACCAAACTCAGTCTTCAACTGACGAAGCCATAAAATCTCCTGACTAGTGAGCACAGCAGCTCGGTACTCAGCCTCTGTAGATGATAATGCATGAGCAATCTGCTTCTTGCATGACCATGTGATAGGACCAGAGCCAAGACAAAAAACAAAACCAGAAGTAGACTTCCGATCATTGACATCACCAGCCCAATCTGAGTTAGTGTAGCCAACAATGTGAGGATCCCCTAATGTGTAGTGAATGCCATATGAAGTGGTGCCCTGAATGTACCTCAAAATACACTTGGTAGCTTGCCAATGAATCTCATGAGGATCATGTGAGAATCAAGAGACAAGACCAACCACAAAGGAAAGATCAGGACGAGTGTGAGTCAGGTACAACAAATTGCCAACCAACTACCTATAAAGTGTAGCATCTACTGAAGGAGTGGGGCAAATAGTAGTCAAAACAACCCCTGACTGAGAAGGTGTGGGGGCAGGCTTGCAATCAAACATTCCAAAGCACTTAAGCATATCAAAAGAATACTTATGCTGGTAAATGGAGATCCCCTCTTAAGACTAAATCACCTGAAGACCAAGGAAATAGTGCAAAAGGCCAAGATCTGTTATCTCAAACTACTCCATCAAGGCTAGCTGAGAATTCTGAATCATAGAGGATGAGCTACCTGTGATGAGAAGATCATCAACATATAGCACAAGAATCAGGATCTCACCCTCAAGATGTTGAATATAGACCGTGTGATCAGAATGATAGTGAGTGAAACTAGTGGAGAGCAAAAAAGAGTCCATCTTCTCATACCAAGCCCGAGGGGCTTGTTTGAGACCATATAATGAACGCTGAAGTCTACAAACCAAAGAAGAATCATGAACAAATCCCTGAGGCTGCTCCATATAGATCTCCTCCTGTAGGTCACCATGTAAGAAGGCACACTTCACATCCATCTAAAAAATGAGCCATCCTCTAGAAGCTGCAAGTGATAATACAAAGTGAATAGAATTCATCTTGGCGATAGGGGCAAATGTCTCGGAGTAATCAATACCCTCAACTTGTGAGAAACCCTTCGCAACAAGAAGTGCTTTGTACTTATCAATAGAACCATCAGCACCGAACCATCTTTCTGCCCTTAGGAAGAGGATAGAGATCCCATGTATTATTCCTCATCAAAGAAGAATACTCCTCCTCCATGGCACAATCCCAGTCAAGGTGACGTGTCAACTCTGAAAATCTCTAAGGATCCTCTGAAAGAGCATGAGTCAAAAGACTAGAACCCGTAGTATGAGAACGAGTGTGACGAGTGTCTAAAGGATCACCGACCATAGATCCTGCTACCTCAATAGTAAAGTGAGCCCATTTGGGCCTCTGAGGTGGAGCAAGTGGAGGTGGGGATGGGGGATCATCAATATCCTCATTAGAATCCTCAAAATAATCCTGAAGAGCTGTAGTGGGTGGAGTAGGTAGTGAAGTGGACACTGGACACAGGGTATCAACTGGAGGAAGGCGCTCATCAAACTGAACATCTCGTCGAAATAGGACCTCTCTGGAATCAGGATCAAATAACTTGTATGCCTTAACATCCTCACAGTAGCCAACAAATATGAGGGGTCGACTCTTCTGCTCCATAGCTCTCCTCTGAGCATCAGGAATAAAATCCCATGCCTCACTACCAAATACTCGAAATGATGAAATATCAAGCTTGTCATGAGACCAAGCCTCCTCAGGAGTCATATGTCGAATCACCTTGTGAGACATCCAATTCTAAATATAGTTGGCACAATTGATTGCCTCAACCCAAAAAGATGAATCCATGGACCTAGACTGAATCATACAATTAGCCATCTCCCGTAAAGTCCTGTTCTTTCCCTCAGCGATACCATTCTGTTGAGGGGTGTAGGGAACAAAAAACTGATGCTGTAAACCATGCTCAGTGCAAAAATCTCTAAAGGCCTGATTCACATACTCCCCCCCATTATCTATACGTATCCACCGGATAGAAAGACCAGACTGCTTCTCTACAAATGTCTTGAAAACACGAAAGGAATCAAAGACATCAGACTTGTACTTATGAAAGTACAACCATGTGTGTCTGGAGAAGTCATCAATGAATGTGAGTACATACTTGGCCCCTGAAAAAGAAGGAGTGGGAAATGACATGAGGTCACTATGAATCAACTCCAAGGGTTCCAAAGCATGAGTGGTACTTCCCTTCGGAAAGGGATCCCTGTGATGCTTGCCAAGCACACAACCATGACAAACACCGTCAGTGCAGGAAATATGTGGAAGACCAAGAACAAGTGACTGTGTACTCATCTACTGAAGATATCTGTAATTTGCATAGCCCAAACGCTCATGCCAAAGCTGACTCATTGAATCTGCATGTGCTATAAGAGATGAACCTGTACCCTCAGAAGGCGCAAATCCATCAAATCTATAAAGATGAGATGCAGTATCAACACTACCAGTAGCCACAACCAAATCATAATCATGGAGGTCTCAAATAACCACATCATGTGGTGAGAACTCAACTGTCTTACCAGAGCCAGTGTGGCAAATCTGATAAATGGACAAGAGGTTCGTCAAAATTTTAGGAACAACCAAAACATCCTGTAGAGTGCCCCCATCCAAAGAGACAGAACCTGAACCCAAGACAGAAAGCTGTGAAGAGTCACCCACTGCAATCTATGAAGTACCACAAGAGGTAAGAGAAGTGATCAACTACTAAGTGTGAGTCATATGGTGAGAGGCACCAGAGTCTAAAATCCAAGTGGACCCATTGGTCGATGCTTGTGTAGTGAGAGCATGACCCTTCCCTATGGTGGAAGAAGAAGAAGACTGAGGTGAGGAGATGTGTTGCTGCTGCATGGCCTCCTCTAAAGCCTCTAATCATTTCCAACACCTGGAAACTGGATGACCTTGTTTGCCATATAAACTACAAGTGTCTCCTGATTTCTCCTTAGTCTTGGAGGAAGACTCACCAGACTTCGAATATTTTCCATGTTTTGGATTAAATGGTGGTTTAGAATCAGACTTAGGAGGCGGTTTGGAGGAATTTTCACTACCTACAAAATCTTTCTTGGGCCTCGGTTTCTACTTTTGTTTCCCCTTCAGTGACTGAGCAACCAATGCTTTGCTCTTTGAACTTGAGAGCATATCCCTCTGAGAAAGGTGAGACTGTTCCTGAGACAATCACTCATAAAATAAATCAAAGGCATGGTAAAATTGGCACCCAAACCATCCATGGTGGACTAGAAGGAGGAAGCAAATATCTGAAATGGACCACGAAGCTTCGAAAGAATCAAGGAAATGCACTCTGTGTCTGTCTTGTTCTTCCCACAACCCTGTAAAATAGTACGGATAGTTTTGAACTTGTTCAAAAAATCCTCAATAGTGGGAAATGAATCAGGTAACAATGAAGTCAGCTCTGCCTCAATCTGTAATGCGCGAAACTCATTAACGGCCCCAAAAAGTGTCTCAAACTTCAGCCACATGGCTCGAGGAGTGAGCAAAGCATCAAGGTGAAACAAAAGACTGTCTGAAACATGCATGCATAACAAACCCATAGCCTCATCCATCTTGTTCCTATGCTGCATAATCTCAAAAGGACATTGCAACTGAGGCTGAACCTCATCTAAACAAGACCATAACCCTCGTGACCTAAGTAGCCTCATCATACGAGACTTCCAAGTGTGATAGTTATGTGATGTGAGTAGCTCAACTGAAGAGTCTGCCATGAAACCTTGCATCTGTACCTGCTTGTGTTTTTTATTATTATGTGATCTTTCAGAATAGACAGAAGATGCAGAAGGGTTTGTATTTTTGAGAGTTTTGGTGTTCTGGTTTTCTGATATAAATGACAGAAAGCAAGAGAAAAAACACCCCCCACAAAAGATAAACCCAAACCCTAGTACAAACTGAGAAGAAGGAAGCAATGCATAAGCAAAAAATACTTCAAGACAAATTCTCATGTACCTAGTGAAAATTTGATAAAATAGATCACATCACTGAATAGAGCATGTTGAGAGCTTTCCAACGCCTATTCAAGTTTGAAAAACGGAGTCCGTTTGCATCTTCTATGACCCCGGAAGTGAAGAAAGAAGACCTCACTTTGACTGGTAAAAAATATCCAGACTGGTAAAAAAATTAAAAATATTTCTATACCATCAGATTGGTGCCATTCTCAGCTTTCCAACGCATCTTCCTGTTCGAAAAACGGAGCTAGGATGCCCAAGTTATGCCCATTTGACCAAAAATGACATAATAGGGGGTTGGAGAGAAAAAAATAGCCCTCAAGGGCTTAAAATTCGGTGGCCCCAGGGCACATGGTGGACTGGGGGCAGGCGCGCAGGAGGTGGCGGTGCGGGGGTGCATGGCTGGTGGCGGGCGATGGCCGGTGGCGCGCAGGCGGCGCTCGGGCGGAGCAGACCGGGTGGTGGCCGGCAGGGGCAGGTGGCCGCTTGGCCAGCCGGTGGTAGCCGCCGGTGGCAGTGGCCCCGGGGGCGCTCTGGTGGCGTGGTGGTTTAACACTGGCCGCACAATATAAACCAAAAAAATGATTTTTTTTGTTTTTTTTTGTGCTCGTACGGCCCTAGGGCAAAAAAATTTTGCCTTCCAAATTGACTGTAACCAAAATTGACAATTTGACAGTCGATTTAGGGGTTTTTGGGTGCTACGAATCCAATGGCACTGTCCATTTGAGCCCAAAGTGAACCCAAAAAATGGAGTATGCTGAATCCACCCAAAAAAAACTTAGAACCCTAGATTTGCTTCCAATGCAAAATCTCAAAACAAGAACAAGCAGCTGCAAATCTGAAGCTCTGATACCATGTTGGAGTTGAGAAGATACAACACCACAGAAGTCCAAAAGATCTTTGCAAGCAAATAACCTGTTACAAGGAGAAACAAAGAGAAGCAACAAAAGAAATGCTCAAGAATGTGGAGCAATGTATTCACCTGAAAATGTAAAATGAATAATGATACAAAAGATAGTTTTCAACTACATATAGATGAAAACCCTAAAAAGGAAAACCCTAGGCTTGCACAATAATAATTAATAAAGTAATTAATTATTATGTACCTAATGTTAGCTTAAGTGAAAAAGAGTTAAAAGGAAACTTTACATAACTAAACAAATATTGTTTAATTAATAAAGTAAATGTCCAATTACTCTAACATAGAACACTAGTCCTACTGGAATACATAGATAAAGTTTATGGATCTACAATGCAACAAAACACACCTCTTACATGTGTCAGATTTTCCTCAGACACATTTTACTCTTCATATGATCTTTTGATATTATTGCACAAACTATGATGCAACTTTCCTTATATATATTCACCACCTTCTCTTCAATTTACATTCACAATCAACTTTTCTTCGCATCAATGTAATTCTCCTTCACATTATACATTCATGCAACAAAGAAATATATACATGATTATAATGTAAGGGAAAAGAGAAATGCTTAAAATGGGGTGTCCTAGGTCCTTCATACAAAGAACTTAGGAACTAATGGTTTCCCTCTTCCCAAATTTCATTGAAACTAAGAGATTTCAAGTTGTAGAGATTGGATTTCAACCCTAGGGTGAGCCAATCAAACCCAAATCTCTAGTTTCTTAGGACAATAGGATTTGGAATTAAGTGGAAATGATTTGATGCAACTAAACCTAATGAACAATAATATCTAGATGATAAGATTCAATATGCCAAAGATACAAATACTAAAACCATAGTTTGTAGGTAGATTTAAGAAGGGTTTGGACACATGTACCTAGCACTAAAAATTAGTTCAGAGCATTGTTGAAGGACAAGTTCACCCTAAGGAAAATGGGTCCCAGTTAGGGTGTCCAGAATAAGCTTTGATAGTCCTTTGATGTTGGATCTTAGCTTCAATTTGACACAAGTCCCACTGTCAAAAATTCAAAAATAAAATTTGCAATTGAGTTTTTGTTGCTTGAGAATAATGGTGAGGGTTGACAATAATGGTGACAACTTATGCAATGTTATAAAATTTCTCTTTGAGATCCTTTTTATCCTTCTTTAACCTATAATCAACACATACAAAGAGATGGATTTTTTTTTTTGTTTTGAATGGGTTTTTTCCTTAGTCAAACCCCATGTTTAGTAATTAAACCTTGATAGAATGATAATGACAATTGATAAATGAAGGGACTGATGAATGAGCACTTTCTTGCTACAACTCACCAAATCTTTAATGGATTCCCTTAGAGGATTGAAGTCAAACACATCACTCTAAGGAAAAATCTTTTTATTCTTGATTTGTTGGATACTCAAGAATTCTTAGATGCTTTAGGATCAATAATGCATATTAGACTTCATCAGATGATATGAACATACATAAGCTTGAACATGATGATAGGATCTTGAATGCTGCAACAAATGACTAAAAAAACTACTTTTGAATGCTCCTGACAATAATATTTTCTCATATGAAGTATTCATTGTGTGTCTTAGATTTGAATTTGATAAAAAGACTACGTATTTATAGGTTTTTATCTAATTTCTTGAAAATTAGATTCCAAAAGCTAACAATTGCATATGAAATTTGAATCATTAAAAGACCACAAAAAACATATTAAAAGTTAGGACCTGAGACTTAATGAATCCCCATTCACCCTTGGGGGAATGGGTCCTAGCCCAAAATTCTAGGACACATTCATTTCGGGGTGATAAAAATATTAATTACATTAATTAAATATAGGTCTCCCTTTCAAGAAGTGGGAAAAATAAGGCTTTGGAATGCATAATTTGGCAAATTAGAAGCTTAATTAAGTCCAATTAATTAAGGGACCGAAACATAGTGTGATATTATAAAGGTATATAATTTCCTACACTACAATAACATTGTATCAACACTCTTCTGTGTTGGTTAGGGATCTACAAATAGCCAGGATGGAATAAGGTGGACCTAAATTTAAATTAAATGAAACATGTAACAAGTTGGTCTACAAACAATTTTTTTTCCACCAAAGAACATGATTTCGTGTGCTACCATAGGAACCTTAACCATGTCCTATCTTGAAGCCACACACAATATTTGAATTATGCACATACTATACATTACCACATAGGTCTCAAACACTAGTTGGTTGAAAAATAGACACATAGAACATTTTTTTTGTCACTTCAATCTTTTTGCATGCTAAACATACCCTCTGAAAACTCTAGAATATGATAGAACTAGTTTAGATATACTCTCCTATAAAACCATGGAGCCAAACTTCATTTCTCAAATAAATGTTAACCATAATTGTATTAGTAGAGAAATCTCTCTACCCTCAAAAATGAGTTGAAACATTTCGGTATAGAATTTCAAATCACCTCTAACACAATGAATAGATGCTAGAATATAGTAGTCACACAAATACTCCCTAGTATCTAGTAATGTATGTTTCTTGATTTAGCATGATATGATTGATATGGCAATACAATTACCAACATGGATATGTATGCAACCACATTGATCTTTTAACATACAACATACTTCCAAAAATATAACTAGTAACATATATTTCTGCAAATCTCTATAACTCAAAATGATATGGTAGGGGAATATAATGATAATTCATGTACTACTTAGCTGTACACCCTTGACACAAATAACTCATTTGGCATCAATCCTCTTACTACATCAATGACAACCTTTTTTCAAAAGTGAGTTCATCCACAACACGATGATCCAGAATCACAAATTATTCAAATTAGTGATGAAATAAATAAATTTAAGAAACATCCTCTTATTTTCAACCAAATAGGCTAGATTAAAAAATGGTAGCCTTTTTTCAATAGTTAGTTCATCCACAACACGAGGATATAGAATCAAAAATGATTCAAAGTAGTGGTGAAATAAATAAATTTAAGAAACATCCTCTTATTTGCAATCAAATAGGATAGATTAAACAACCTAACACACCATGAGAATCATGAGGTAACTAATTCAACTAAAAGGAATAGGTAAGGTGAGAAGATAAAGTAAATCTATATCATTATCTTCCACATAATTCAATTGGTCAAAAAACATATATATATCTTGCACCATCAAGGTGAAGTAGAAAGAACCTCAAGGGAGAGTGAACTTTGGCATATTAATACATAGTCATGCATTGTGAAGTGATGGAAAGGGATCCAAGATGCTACTAAAGGTTTCCTACATTTTTCATTGGTTAACTAATCATGGGATTTGTGGTATGGAGAGGAATAATGGTCGTATTAGATACAAATATGGTAGTAGTAGGAATAATTATGAAAAAATAATGAAATGAAATAAATAATAAAGATTGAAAAAAGCTAAATTTCCCAACATTAAAATTGAAAGGAAAAGGATAGGCATGTGGAACAAATCCATAACCAAAAATAGGGTCATGAGGAATGGATAATGAATATGCAATTGTATGATCAATTTGAATTATAGATGTACATACCGTAAGAGAGGGGGACCAACCACTACAAGGCCCTAGGTCACGAAAGGACAAGAGCATAAAGGCTACCCTAACTTACCTCAGTTCAAAGGAAGGTTAGGATAGAAAGGATGAGAATGATGAAGACTATGTGTCCTTCGATCACTCTACAATCCCAAGAATTGAAGGGGGACTAGATGAGTCACTTTCTAGAGTCAACTTTGCATCTCAAGTAGCTCTTTGTCTTAGGACATAAGTGTGGTTCTGGGATGTCAACACAACATGCTGGTGTCTCACAGGTGCACTGGCATCCGTATGACCATAAAACCAGAGAAATGAGGTTGGAGTCCTGAGAAAGGACTGACAATCTAGTCTAGCAGTTTCTAGAAGTAAAGAACAAGACTAAGAAAAGGGAAAGGTAAATAAAGATATGATAAAAGTATATTACTGCAAGGGTGATGAAGATGATTTCGTAGAAAAATCCTCTCACCAACTTGTTTCAAGATCTCTCCATCTACACACAACAAAGAGGGAAAGTGTTAGGGCTATTTAGGGGCCTACCTCAGTCAAACTCCTGTCTTGGTGTTTCCACCTCCATAGACAACCAAGTTTGCAATGATAGAAATAACGATAAAGAAAGGAAATACAAGCTACGTATGCAAGAAATACTAAAAAACAGTATGTGCTTACTCAACCAAATATGATAGAGGATATGAGAGGAGCTTAGCACATCTATCCAAAGTGCTCAAGGCTTGTGGAGGAGTGAATGAGAGGAACTCAAGCCTCTGTTGTCATGGTGTTTATCCTGTACTCACACTATCAGAGTGATGGAGTGGTAGATTTCTTCTATGGAGTGAATAATGTTGCTACAAAGGTTGAATGGATGTTTGAAGGAGTGGAGAAAATGTGAAGTGATGAACACAAGATCTTGAAAAACTTGAGAATGAATGGAATGGTCAAGAATATGAAGGATAAGATGAAAAACGGCCATATTTGGGTCAACCAGCTAAAGAGGGACGTTACTCTTCAAATTCTAGTAAAAAATGTAACATCTCTATAGACTCCAACCACAGGAATATAACAGGGATGTAAGCATTTTACACAGACATTTGTGCTTTGTGTAGGCATCCTCAATAGAAATGTCCCCATGAACACACAAACAAGGCACCAAGTGGAATGCAAACATCGGGATTAAGTGGAATTAAAAATCCACTTTCAGTTTTCTAAAGTGTAAAGGGGTGAAAGGGGAATTTGCATTAGGGGTGCAAATTGAGGCTCATACATTTTTCCCCCACTTTAGCAAGCACGAGTACTGATGAGTGCTTCAGTAAAGTAGAGTAGTAGGAAATTAATAGAGTAAGAGATGTATACACGAACTGATGAGGAAGCACAACACAGTCTGACGAACCTAGGAGTGCAGGAAAGGACTTCATATTTTCGTAGAACCACAAAGCTAAAGTATGAAAGTGCCTTACAAGCTCACGGTCTTGCAAGGGAGGTATCCTTCAAGAACTCTCACATGAAGGAAACTAGGAAAAGAAACTTGTAGCCTCGAAAACCTATAAGGAAGGTATCCCCCAAGAAATATCACATGGGGGAGACCAAGTAAAGGGGACTCTGTAAATTCAGAGATGGTGGCAGGTTTACCCACAGATAGAACACATTAGGAAGTGGTCGTGCAGACCAGTGAATGGATAGTCATGTAAACCATCACTAAGTTGTAAGACTTTCAAAGGGGTCCTTTGGGAACCCTTCAAAAGGAAGGAGGGCCCACTTAAGGGACACGTTGTTTGAAAGGTGAAATCTAGTTGGGTTTCCCCCAAGCTAGATGTAAAGATGTAAAGACGATCTAGTCGGGCTACCCCCGGACTAGATGCAAAGAAATGAAACTAGCCTAGTTGGGCTACCCTCAAGCTAGATGCCATAGAACTTGTTGAAAGCTTTTGAAGGGGTCCCTCGGGAATCCAATGTGAAAGGGAGGGGTCCACTCAAGGGATAGACTATTCAAAATTTACCATCTTCCTTCTCGAATCGATTCATCACCAAGGAATACTTTTGAAAGATGTTCACTTCATCAAGGAATTCGAAAGGAAGGAGATATGCTCATGTGAGGGGAAGACTAAGACCATTCCCACTTCATAGGAGGATTCCCAAGTCCTTTCTTTACGAACCCATGATGAAGGAAACATGTTTCGTTAGGATTTCAGGTTGAGAATGCAATTCTAATGAAGAAGTGTGTGAGGGGTCTTTCGAGAAAAGATTCATTTGGCAACAAATGCATTTTCTAAAGACCAAGTAATGTAGGAGAGGCATTGTCACACATGAAAGGGACAACTCAAGAAAATATGAGAGAAAGAAAAAGAGAAATTAAAAGAAAGTAGATCACACACAAAGAGCACAATGGGATCTGGTTTTGTGGGGTCAAGTTTGCTTTTATTTATATATTTTAGGTAACTGTGGAAAGAGGCGAAAGATCATAAATCTCCAACCAGATTAGGAAGAAATGCATGGAAGATGAAGTAAAAATAAAAATAATTGGGTCAACATGGAAGGAGGCCTAAATGGTCTCAATGCTTTGCATCATCCCCAATTCATCGAAAGTCAATCAAAAACATGGAAGAATAGAGATAAATATAGAGGAAGGTTTACAACACAAACACCATGCCTGTATCCAAGCACCAACAAGGGTGACGAGGGTCATCTAAGCACATGTTGCACGATTATGGGGGAACACATCACAACAAACACACATCTAATCTAAAGATCAAGAAGAGGATCTCCACCTAACACTTGTCAACCAAGAGGTCGTTAGCTTCCCACTCTAGATCATCGAAAGGGGAAGGATGATGAGCCTACAATGGTGTAATATTAAGGGGAGGATCTATCAATCCTCCCACATCAAGGGCTAAGGCAAAGGGACCTATGAGGTCTCCATCACTCAACTCTTGTGGGTCCAAGGTCAATGACTTTGCAAAAATTGCTAACAAGGTTGGAATCTCATCTACTGAGTTACACATGCATTTAATGGGAGTGCCATGCTTCACCTTAGTGGATGAAGGAGTTTGTACCCGAGGTTCACTGCTAGGTTCACCTAGAGACTCAGGAGCGGTGAAAAACTCGGGGGAGGTTGGGACTGGTTCCATTACTAGGAAAGAACAAGTCAACTTGGGGCCACCTTTTGGGGAAGGTGGGTTCTTCTTATGTCCTCCATTGCTGGAGGGGCCATGCTTTACCTTCTTCTTCATCAGAGGAGGTGAACTCCCCATAGATGAAACAAGGAGGGTCGAGGGAGAAGAGGAAAGAACCGTAGTGGACTCAACTAAAGTTCTCACCATGTCCACGGGCTTTGGGAAAGGCAAGACATTAGGGATGGAAGTCAACAAGGGTGGCTCTGCCAAAGGAGTGATGAAAACTTGCACCCTTCTAGGAACATGTGCGCTCACAATGAGAACCGAAAGAGATTTAGAAGAGGTACAACCTTCTCCTCCTCCTTCTATAAGGAGGCTTTCTTAGCTAGGAGAGCCTTTTCCTAGCGCTTACGCTCGCACGCAAGGCGATTTCTGTGGCTCTTTGAATTGGAAGCCAAGATCTGCGAAGGGATAGAAGGGCCCTATTCAGCCATGGGAGTGTCTTCCAAAACTATTTCTAGTGGAATGAAAGACTCTTGAATGGGAGAAAGAGGGGCAGGTTTAGAAACAACGAGAGGAGTTGAATCAACCACTTTAAGGGTGGATCCTTTCCTATTTAGGGGAATAGTAATAGGTCAAGGGGTAAACACTCTCTGTGATCCTTTATTACTGCCATACAAATAGTACCAGGGTCTTGGGGGCCCGTTAGGGAGATCCGATATCCTAAATTTGGGTCTTCGCCAAGGAGGCATCATTGGAATTAGCGGGTAGAACCCAGGCTTGTTCATCCAATACTCTTCCCAAGAGAGAGGAGTGGACAATTCAGCTTGAGAGGGAGTGAGATTCTCCTTCCCTTTTTGGGAAGAGGAGGCAGCTGGCTGCTCTGCTATGAGAAGGGTCAACTTTGGTTGTCTTTTGTCCCCAGTTTTGTACTTCACATAGTCCTTGTAAATTAGGTCCATTGTCTATGGGAGTGGATCGATTGGAGTGGGCCAAAAGTGATCCAATGAGTATCCTCCACGAGATACCATAGGATGATATCCAATGTCATGCACTATGCACATGACACCATTGTGGGAAAACTTAAGGCACTTATGAATCATGAAGGCGATCCCATTCATGGAAGCTAGCCAAGGTATGCTTAGCTTCACTCTGAATAGGTTCGACTCGGGGATGACATTGAAGACCATGTCTACACTCTCAATTCCAACTAAGACGGACAACGTTATCAATCCATAGGGTTTAAGAGAAATTCCATCATGTGTGTGGATGATGGAATTTATTTTGTTGTATTCCTCTCTTTGTAGGGAGTTCAAGAGTAACATCTCCTCTGTGATGACATTCACTCTACTCGCGAGGTCAACCAAGACCCCTATCACAATGTTTCCATTGAGGCGAGTGGGAATGTAGAGCGGAGAAGGTTTACCATTTGCTAGCACGTCTTGTGAAGCAAATGTTATATCCGGTGAATTGGTCACAAGGCAAGGAGAGGGAGTAACAGTAACCATGTTAACATATGCCCTAGGGTGAGAAGTAGCATCAGCAGGATCGATAATCATGTTAGCAGAATGTGATGGAAATGGGTGAGTGTATATTTGCAATTCACTATTAGCTTTTTCCACTAATTGTTTCATTTTTTTCTTACCTCCGCCAAGATGAATACTACCATCCTCAATGTGATCTTGTATCTCATGATGCAAGCGCATACAACGTTAGGTATCATGTTTGTTAACTCGATGGTACTGAAAATAAGTATTCTCTTCATACCAGATAGGGTATGGTTCTCTGACTGGTTTAGGAGGCGACAGGGTAAGGATCTTATCCTTCACCAGCTTCTGGAAGATGGAAGAATAATATTCTAATAGATTCATAAAATTTCAATCACATCTGAGGCTATTGTTATCCACAGCGGATACTACATTCGGAACAGTTTTACCTCTTCCCAAGATCAATACGATAGATCTTCCTTTAGAATGGGAGCACAAGGGAGGACCCCCAAACTAAACCACCACTTGTTGGGACTCTCATAAATTTGTGCACAAGTGTGAAAAAGAAGGATACTTCATAAGGGAGAATTTCTCTTTCCAATGTCTCTATAAATTCTCTATGAAGACCTTCTATACATCAGAGTCAGGTAACATATATGAGATCTGTGAGAAGAGTGCTTGGTACCATGCTATAAATTCTATAATATTTTCATTGTCCCCTTGTTTGCATCTAACAAGGTCTAAGAAAGTCATCTTTGGTCTGATATTGGCTTGGAACTATCATAGGAATTGATTCACAAGCTGATCAAATGTGAAGATGGAATTATCGGGTAAAGAATAGTACAGTCCAATGTTGTATCTTTGAGAGATTGGGGAAATATTTTGGCCATCAATGCATCATGATGGAAAAATTATGTGCATAAGGTGTTAAAAGTGGACACATGTGTCTATGGGTCCTCTTAAACACCATATTTCTCGAATTTGGGAATCTCCATCCCTTGTGGGAAAGGAGTGTTTAGGATTGCAACCGACAATAGGCTATGTCAGAAGAAGGGCTATAAGATAGGCTGAGCTAAAGCCTAGGAAAGGTTCACCAATTGGTTCTGCATCTTCCCCATATTCTGAAGAAGGGTATTCAGAATAGGGTCATTAGAAGACATAGGACCACTGGAATCACTGCCAAAGCCACTTCCATCACAATTATCGTGACTACTGCCAAAGCTGCCACCAATACCATTGCCATCAGTATGAGCTCTGCCAACACCACCGCCAGAGCCACCACCGATGCCACCACCACTAGTGTGACTTCCATCGGACCCGAAGCCACCACCGTGACTTTCGACGGTGCCACCTCTGATGTCGCCGCCACCAATGTCACTTTCGTCGAAGCCACCACTAGAGCCAAAGCCACTGTCGTGACTTCTGTTGGTGCCACCTCTACCAATTCCATCCCCACTTTTGAAGTTTCTACCACCAAATCCTCTGCCTATCATTCCTCCCAATCCTCTACCACCAGAGGTGGTAGAAGGGGTGAAGTGGAAACCTAAAGGGTTCTTGCTTACTTTGACGGTCTCTAAACTTTCAGAAGTAGCGGGTATATTGACCGACGAGACCATGTCAGCCATATATATGGATATAGGAGGCATCAATACCTCTAGCTTCCTCTCACGTTCCTCGAAGAGGCCACATTGTATCATGCGACCAAGGCTCGAGAGGGCACATGATTCGGCTAGACCAGCTAGACTAGCTAAGAGTTCTACACTTGTCTGGTCTTTTTCCACCATGTATCTTATTTCACTAATCACCTTAGTAGCCCTAGCCAACTTCAGGTTGCCTTCCAAGTGATTTTCCAATGCACCTAACCCTTTACTGAGGCTAGCGACATACTCAGAAGGGATACAAACGACCTCATGCTCATCTACAAATGAAGAGGTTGAAAATGCAAGAGTAGGGATGTGATCAGTCTCGTCAAGAAATCTAGATTCGCCTTGTGATACGTGCTCCTATACGAACAGACCAAACATAGAACCAGAGAAAAGGTCGGTAGTGAAGCTAGAGGAGACATTCATCTTGTCCATCAAAAGGTGTCACATACTTCTTCAAAAAATATTCCCATAGTTCATAGATTGGGTCGTGAAGCTCATAAACTTTCACAACACACTAGGGTACAATGACCAAAAGGTATATGAGAAAAAGTTTAGGATGTTGACAAATGGATAGACATTGGTTCACATCAAGTTTACCAAAAATATAAGAGAGGGGGACCAACCACTACAAGGCCCTAGGTCATGAAAGGCTAAGAGCAGAAAGGCTGCCCTAACTTACCTTAGTTCAAAGGAAGGTTAGGATAGAAAGGATGAGAATGATGAAGACTATGTGTCTTTCGATCACTCTGCAATCCTGAGAATTGAAGGGAGACTAGACGAGTCACTTTCCAGAGTCAACTCTATGTCTCAAGTAGCTCTCTTTTTGAGGATAGAAGCACACAACTGGGATGACAGTGTGGTGTGTTGGCATCTCACAGGTGCATTGGCGTTCATATGGCCAGAAAGATAGAGAAATGAGGTTGGAGTCCCAAGAAAGGACTGACAGTCTAGTCTAGCAATTTTAGGAAGTAAAGAACAAGACTAAGAAAAGGGAAAGGTAAATACATATATGATAAAAGACTTGTATACTACCATGAGGGTGACAAAGACAATTTCATAGAACAATCCTCTCACCAGCTTGTGTTGAGATCTCTCCACCTGCACACAACAAAGAGGGAAAGTGTTGGGGCTGTTTAGGGGCTTGCCTTAGTTAGACCCCCGTCTTGGTGTTTCCACCTCCACAGACAACCAAGTTTGCAATGATAGAAATAACGATGAAGGAAGGAAATACAAGCTACGTATGCAAGAAAAACTACAAAATAGTATGTGCTTACTGAACCTAATATGCTAGAGGAGATGAGAGGATCTTACCACCTCCGTCCAAAGCGCTCAAGGCTTGTGAAGGAGTGAATGAGAGGAACTCAAGCCTCTGCTGTCATGGTGTTTGTCCTGTGCTTGCACTATCAGAGTGATGGAGTGGTAGATTGATGCAATGGAGTGAAGAATGCTGCTAAAAATATTGAATGGATGTTTGAAGGAGTGGAGAAAATGTGAAGTGATGAACTCAAGATCTCGCAAAACTTGAGAATGGATGGAATGGTCAAGAATATGAAGGAGAAGATGAAAATGGCCATATTCAGGCTGGCTAGCTGAAGAGGGACATTACTCTTCGACTTCCAATCGAAAATGTAACTTCTTTATAGACTCCAACTACAAGAATCTTCTAGGTATGTAAGCGCACCACATAGACGTTTATGCACCTTGCAGGCATCTTGACAAAAATTCCCCCACCGACACACAAACATGGTGCCAAGTGGAATGCAAACAACGAGCTTAAGTGGAATTAAACCTCTAATTTCAGTTTTCTAAAATGTAAAGGGTTGAAAGGGGAATTTGCGTTAGGGGTTCAAATTCATGCTCATACACATACATGTGTAGAATTTGGAATATGCATGGTTAGTGTGTATAATATAATATAAATCTGAGTATGTGTTAAGTTAAAATGTGAATCAACCATTGTGCTAGAATATGTAGAGAAAGGAATTGTTCATAATAAGTGGGAAACCATGTTGATTCCTTCAAAATCATGGTGGAGCATCATATGCAAAGGTTCAAGAAGAGACATAGTAGTGCAACAAGCATTATCATCAATAGAAATTTCATTTTAAAATAGTTATAAGTGGAAACCATTATATGAATTATTTTATTCTCCCTAATGTGAAGAACAAAATCATGATAAAATCCTTCTTACACCCTTATGTGAAGAGACACATCATTATTAAATCCTTCTTACATATATTGAAACTCACTTGATAGAGAAGGCCAAGGGGTGAAATTTGTCAAAATCATATCATATGTAATCAAAAAATTGAAAGTTGTAGAGAATGAGAGATAGATGTTTTATTTATATGTTCACTTCTATAAGCAACACTATTTGAGAAGAGGTCCATATGTGATGAATCTCATAAATCAAAAGGATAATGAATATATTCAATGAACAAAATAAAATTTGAGAAGTTGTATAGAAGAATAGGTGAACTTAGCAATACAATTAGGTAGTAAAAAAAATGTAAATTATGAAAATAGGTCAAATAAACTTAAGTGTGTTAAGTTTTTCAAGTAACCCTATTTATGCTAGAAAAGAATAAGATATATAAAAAATCTAGTTTATTATTTTACTAACTAAGAATAGTTAATTTCTTAGCCTTACCTAGGTTTTTCTTCCCTCTTTAAATTATTTTAAAGAAGAAAGAGATATCTATGAAATAAAATGTAAATGATTGACTATAAAAATATAAAAATGAAAAATAGATATAAAAAATAGAAACAATAGAGAATGAGGAACCTAATTATAATAAACTAAAGTAGCCGAATAGCCTTAAGACTAGTGTGACACACTATCGTCCAATTTGCATAGTGTCACTTGACCTACATGTTGTGATCCACAGTCAATGTAAAACTCTAATATCTAGAGAAAATTTATATGGGCTTGCATAGAAAACAATTGACACATATCAGGATAATACTAGATATACCAACCACCACTTACAACAGAGTTGGTTGAGGATTGGGGTCACAGGTTTGACTCTGCTTCATAGTGGGAAAGGCGGGGGTTATTATCAAGTGTGCTAGTGACTACTCTGCTGACCCAAGGTATATGACTTGATTTTACTATTGACCTTTTAGCCACCACTTGTAGCAGAGTTGGCTGGGGCTTGGGGTTTTCTCCCTTGAGATCACAAGTTTGACTCTTCTTCATAGTGGGAAAGGCGACGGTCAATATCAAGTGTGCTAGCGCCTACTCCACTAACCCAGGGTATAGAACTAGACTTTGTTGCTAGCCTTTTAGCCACCATTTGTAGCGGAGTTGGCTAGGGCTTGGGATTTTCTCCCTTGAGGTCATAGGTTTGAATTTTATTTGTAGTGGGAAAGGTAGGGGTTAGAATTAAGTGTTTCAGTGCTTGCTCTACTAAACCAAGGTATATGACTAGACTTCTCCACTAGGGTATGTGCAGGATCATCATGGAAAAAACAAGCCCTTAAGTGGCAATAAAAAGATAGAAAATCAGAGTTAGACAACTTGACATAAAAATTTGAATAAGTTATCTATATTATTTCAAAAAATATTAAAAATAGAATCTGTAGCAAATTGAATGTAGTTTCTAAACAACTATACCTTTATTTAAAATAAATAAATCTATTTGGTGAAAATTTGAAATTTCAATGCAGTAGTATTTAAACTTTAGGATAAAAATAAGAAGTAGGTGTCTATCTGACCACCCTAACCACAATAAAATGATAATATTTTTTTATAATATTTTAGATATAAGTAGAGGACTCATGTCCCAATGTGATGCATATTTTTTTATAAAAAATTTCCCAGTAAATAATGAATTATGAATTTTTTATTACAACTTTTTTAAAATATAAAAGCTCATCTGTCTAACCACCTTAGCTTGGTCAAAAATTCATGAAATTCATTTTTTTTTTAATCCTATAGTATGCAAAGCATAGAATGTGACGCATGTTTCGGATTCAAAAAATGTGATACCGTTTGAAAGATATAGATGTTTTTCAATCAACCTATCAATCAGGACTTTATTCGTAATTCTAATAGAAAATGAATAATAATAATTTATTAAATTCAAAGTAAAGCATAATTTATATTGGTGGAAAGTTGAGAATCTCCTCTAAAAACCCTTTTCGTTTCATCAATTTTGGGTAAAAAAAATTCGTCAGCCACATGGGCCATCATATGGCTTGCATATTGCCACTTTTTGGCCCATCATGATCCTGCACATACCCACTAACCTTAGGGTTTTCTTGCTTGCTTGTGTAATTGGCATAGTTGTTCTAAGGCTTTGGGTGCGTCCTAGGTCCAAGGTTTGATTCTTTCTAGTTTAATTTAAAATTCGATTGTGTTGTACAATCTTGTGCAGTCAATCCCTATAGACTAGTCTTGCCCCAACTCGCCTCTTCAACACCCCAAAACTTAGCATAAAAATAATCCCAATTCAAGGGTTGTTGAGTTGTTGGGTTGAGTCCTAGGGATACCAATGGGTTAAAAAAACTAGATATACCAAAATTTTACAAGAAGCTAGAAATTAGTCTAAACTAATTATTTTAAGTAGAGTATTGAAATAACAATAGATAGGGGGATTAAATGCACGAAATTCATATATTTGATCCTATCAAGGTGGTTAGGTCATTCGGTTAGTCTTTTGACCTCTAAAAGTAGCTAATCAAAAATTAGATTGACGTATGTGTTCTCTCAATACCCTAGATGAATATAGAGTCTAAGAACAATAGTATAAATATCAATCTATAAGTATTTTGATCCTTAGTCTATGGAAAAATAAATAAGATTGTGTGTGTGAGTGAGGATAAATAGGGCTTGTGGAGCTCTCAAAGTGTCAACAATGGTGTTATACACACAAAGATAACTTACAATAATTAAAATAATTAAGAATGGAATACACATTTTAAACAATGTCACTACAACCCCAAGAATGGAGATGGCAACCATTAGAATCACAAGGTGGGTGATCCCACAATAGTGGTTTATAATTTTTGGCCAAACTAGACACTAAAATATCTTTTTCTAACTAAATCTTCATTTTTAGGCACCTATAGCAACTAAACTATGAGGAATTTGAAGATGGTGCAAACTAGTGATTTGTGACATTTTTTCTGTAGATTCTAAATATATTTTTTTCAAAAAATTTGGAATAAGATTGAACCTATTTTTCCACCTCCTTCAAAAACTAGTTTTTTTCAAAAAATAACATTTTAAGGAGTGATGCTCATCGTATACAACATAACTTTTTTTCCATGAAGGATAAAATTCTAATTTTTTTGAATTTAGATTTGTAACTCTGATATCTAGTGCTTCCAATTGGTCTCATAGTTTTTTATTGAATATTTTTTCCTTAATCAAGTTTTGAAGTCAAATCAATTACAATTTAGACATAGGTGGACCGTATACAATGTAAATTTTTTTGTATGTATCGAAATTCAAATTTTTTTTGTTGGATCAAGGACTTCAATATATGGTGCACTCGTAATTTTTAATGTTTTTTTTTTTATAATCTACTATTTTTCCACGTGTAGAACAAAGAGCTTGATTTTAGGTGAAAAACTTATGTTTAATAAAACTAAAAAAAAATACATAATAAAACCAAAACATATTAAAATTATATTCATTGGATAGCTCGTTTTGAGGGCTACCATCATCTAGTTGGGTCTGTGAAGTCTCCTCCATTTTCATCCTCAATCTAAGCTTCAAAGGGAAAAAGTTTGCAGCTTTTTGGGGCCAGAAGGTGAGAAGGTGGGAGAAGGGGGGTTCGAGTGAACCTCCAAGTTCATTCGAACCCCCTTTCAAAACATGTTTTATTTGTGTTTTTTGGCAGGATGGTGGGACCTTGTATTTAACTAGTTCGCTCGAACCAAGGTTCATTCAAACCCTTTTTTGGTTCGCTTGAACCTATGGGTTCATTCAAACCCGAAAAACCAATTTTTTTTTTGCATGGGATCATTTTTTGCAAGTTTTC
This sequence comes from Sequoiadendron giganteum, assembly GCA_007115665.2. Classification (NCBI taxonomy): domain Eukaryota; kingdom Viridiplantae; phylum Streptophyta; class Pinopsida; order Cupressales; family Cupressaceae; genus Sequoiadendron; species Sequoiadendron giganteum. The sequence goes on from CM021109.1 coordinate 508,437,490, forward strand.
CTTCCTCAATCGAATTGTAAACTACTTTTGTGGGTTTACCTAGGTATGTCCTTAATAATGACAAGAGCTCATAGAAGACAATTTTGGAGATACAAGAACATTATTCATATTCTCAAGAGTGCTAGAAAATATGATCTATAGTATTGTATTAACTTCAAAATCAAAGAGATTGCAAGATAGATAAATTGATAACTTGAGAGATTCAAAGGATGAGTTGATAGAGAAGATGAAGTATCATACAAAGTGAAATATTTGTTGGGATTCACCTAATGGATCTAACAATAGTTACATTTGTATACTCAAGTTAGAAATGAGGTTGATTTAGAAAGAAAAAAAGTACTATAAGGATGCAAAATCAAAGGATGCTAGCCAATTACACTATTTTCCAACTACAACAAGGAAAAATATGGTTTAGAATGACAACATGACATTGGGTCAACACAACAAGCATATTTTCTTACATAGGAAAATATACTCACATATATAAACACTAAGATCACATTTGTACCAAGAATAGGACAAAGGCTAGGATAACATTAATGGTCCTACAAATATGTTGTGGATTTGAATACTAAGTTGAGATCAAATTTTAGTGTCTAAATTGTACGGTATGCAATTTTTAACCTTACAAATTATTTAAGAACACACATACATATGTGGATGTGTATGTGTAGGTGTATGTGTAGGTGTATGTGTATGTGTGTGTATGTTTATGTTTATATAAATTTAAATGTGTACGAGTATGTGTATATATACATATATTCTTAGTATTTTCGATCTTATTAATCTTATGATTAATTTATAAACTTTATTATTATATTTAAACTTGTATTTATAAAATAATTTAAATTCTTTTTAAAATCTCTCCCCCTCTCTATATATATACATTTATTTATCCTTAAAATATACTAAAATTTCAAATGAAAAACACTCAACTTTAAACTACCAAGAAAAAATTCTAAACCCATCCTTATCCTAATTTTAGATTTGTGGCTAGCCCAAATTATAACACCAAAGAAATATTAGCTTGTAAATCTTTCATTTAATTTCTAGATGACTTCAAATTTGAAGAGAATAGTTAATTAAAATTAACTAATTTCAATGGGATTATGTTACTTAAAATTTCATTTCTTTTGTACATTTTGTTTATTTATAATTATATTTATTTTAATGTTATTTTATATTTATCTATATGTATTTCTAAAATGATAAAATCTAAAATTTAGATTATTCCAAAAAGATGTTTTTTAATATTTAGGTTTATTAAAGCATAATTAAGATTTTTGACTATCAATTCTATTGTCTTATTCCACTTAAAGAATTGTACTTGTAGATATTGTCTCTAGGAATCTAAAGATGGTCTAATTTTGAAAATACATTATAAATTGTATTATTGAAATTTCATTTCTTTAATACATATTAACTACTTATAATTGTATTTATTTTAATTTTATATTTCTCTAATTATATGATACTCCTTCTTGTGAACATCACATAGTTGTAATGAGTATTAAGTGGACCATCAAATATAAGCCAGCAAATTTGACTAAAATTTATAATTAAATTCTAATAACACATCATCAAACAAGATCACTTCTAATTCTAATCCAATCTCCCAAATCATTTGTGACTTTAATAAACAAATAATTTATTTGCCATTAATAATTGGTTCATGTGAGTCATATATTTGACTAAAAATACAATAAAATTCTAATAATATATCACCAGGACAAAATCATTTCTAATTCTTATCCAATCTCCCAAAACTATATATATAAACTTTTTCTCTACATTTTAAAAAAATAAATAATATTTTTGACCTTTGTAAGGTCCAAATATTTCAGTTACTATGTCTACCTACGTGATAAGCATGTTGCCAAGTTCAATGCATTAAAGATAATAAATCGCATACCCAGTCCACATCTGAATATGATTTGGACGGCCGTTTTCATATCATTGCACTCTTTTTCCTTGCGCTGTAAAAATAAAAAATAAAAAATAAAAATTACGGAGTCAAGTTTTATGAAAGCATTTTGTACATGACGCAATAAGACCCACCAAATATATGGCAATGTTGTTTCCGTTCCGTTTAAAAAAATCTGTGGGCTAGAGTTTCCAGCGTATTGGTGTTTAGACGTTAGTTGATGTTGGGTGTATCACATGATTCTCTCAAATTCGGAATTGCCACATGAAAATAGCTGTTATTGGGTGCCCTCCGTACTGCATACCCTCACATGTATATCGATGGTTTTAAGTAAAGAACATTCAATGCAGCTGGACAAGTTTTCTGCCTTTTCAGAGAGACCTGTTTTTGTGTTTGTGTTTGTGGGTCCAAAGGTCACTTACAAAGCCACACCAATGCACTGCTCTCATGGAATTTTATTGGGAAAAATGTTCTGGATGATAATATTTTTTCTTTTAAAAAAGTGAAAAAGATAGGGTATTGAATTATATGATGTTTTATTGGAATATATGGAGTAAAAAATTAATTTATATTTTTGTTTTTGTTTTTCATGTCAAATGTATAGGGTAAAGATAAAAAAAGGGTTTTGTAAACAAATATTGATCTTTTTCAAAATAAAAGGAGATTAGATGTTGATCTTATGTTTAGTTTTTTGGTTGTCTAGAGCTTCTTTGAAAAAAGTCGGATTGTTCAACATAGGACCAAGTTTTGACTTCACTTTGGAGTTCTTTGGTGAGGTTTGGATTTAAACTTTCATGATTGTTGCTTTTGTTGTGAGTTAGTCGTTTCGGTTTCAAGGATCGTTTTGTTGTTGGTTTTGGTCTTATGTTGTTATAGCTCTTTCATGTTGTACAAGGTTTCAAGATCCTTTCAAAACCCTTTCTTGGTTCATGGCTCCTATCAAAAACATTTTTCTAATAAAAAACAAGCATTGATCAACAACACTAATATTGAGAAAGAACCAATACGCCATTTCAAGTTAATCTTCAAATTCTTATTTTATGAAGGATAAAAGGGCCTAAATCCTTTTACATTATGATATTAATATCAAGATTCAATTGTGTAGGTTTTGAGTCAATGTCATTAACACATATTTCATGAGTAGTGGTTTGCATGAGTTCATCTCTCATGAGAATGAATGGTGTGCTTATCACTCATTCCATCTAAATGATCCTCATAGGGGTGAAACATTGATGCTTCTTGGGAGGTCATCCATCCTAGCACTACTCTAAGTCAAATCACTTAACCATAGATTTTCCCCAAGGTCAAGCCTATCCCTTAATCATAGAGTTTCCTCAAGGTCAAACCCACTTAACCAGCTATCCCAAAAGGTTTCAATTTGTTTTAGATCAATCTTCAAATTCCTTATTTACAAAAGATAAAAATATGTTTTAAAAACAATCTAAATCTTTTTACATAACCAAAAATAAAACAATAAAACCTATCAAACAAACATAAATCAATTACATTGATAACAACACTAAAACTAACACACAACTATCTTCACAAAATAATAAAAAATATAATATTTCAATTTTAAACAATAATCAATGTTTTAATTTATTTAAATTTTTATTTTATAAATATGAAAATAATAACTATTATTAATTATCAAATAAAATTAAAAAGTCAATTTTATTTAGAAATATAGTTTTTTTCTTATTACCCATTTTTACGTACTTAATTATTACCCATTTTCCATATTTAAATATTCACATTAATATACAAATAAAATAAAAATTTGTTCTTGTTTTTATAATAATTTTGCATTATTTTAATGGATCACAAGCTATAAATTTCTTAAAAAGATTATCATAGCTAACATATCAAACTTTGAATCTAAGATATTGACTCTTGATTTTTATTTATTATTTTAGATTTGTCTCTTATAAATGATAGGACAAACATTTTCCAACTCCTTTGTTTGTATCATATTATATATTATTTACTGATTATAATCATCGCTCCTCAAACAAAGGAAGTAATACTATATTTATATTGAGTTTCAACTCAAAAATTAATTATATCTATAAGCCTATTTATAGTGGTAATAGAATATCTTTGTAAGAGAAAATTTATTTAGAGTTCAAAATCCTTTTTAAATAGAAAAACATAATTTTTTAAAAATAATTATAATATAAATAAAATAGTATTATAGTAAAATAAAATAAAAAAAATCATTTTTTTAAATATATTAAATATTTAATAAATAAAATAAATTTAAAAATAATTTAAATTTCTTTTTATCTATGTGCAATTTAAAATAACAAAAAAGTAAATAAAAAATTTTATGGGTCATTTTGTTTTTTATTTGTAGTGGCTTTTAAAAATAGATTACATAATTTATAAAAAGTAAAAAATAAATAGAGATATAATTAAATAATTGTTTTAGAAAATTGATGTTTATGTATGTATTTAACAAATAAAATAACATATTCAATATAAAGATATGGACATGATGAACACTAATAAAAATACATTTCAATTTAACTTTAACTCAATTTCAAGCATTTTATAAATTGTGAACATAAATTAAAGAAATATATACTTTAACAAATCAAAATTTTAAAGTATTAATTTGAATTTAAAAACTATCATTTATTTTAAATAAAATTAAAATAAACTATATATTTTTAAAGTATTAATTTGGATTTATAAACTATCATTTGTTTTAAATAAAATTAAAATTTTATTTTACTGAATAATAATAATTGACAAAATATCCAATTGATTTTAATTTTTTTCAAAATACATTGAAAAATAAAAAATAAAAAATTTAAACCTAATTTCAAATTCAAAAGAGGAAAAGATAAAAACATTTGTACTAGTAAAAAAAATATGGAAACAAATCATATTGTTCAATGTTTTACATATTTTACTATATTAAGGTGGCTTCCTACTTGAAAAGATAAAGAATAACAATTATATTAATAAATAAATACTACCAAGTAACTATCCAGTAACAACAGCATATTAAGAATCTCTTTTACTTGTTTGATACTTTATACCCTAATTTCCGCTCTTCTCAATCCTCCATGATCATATTCCAATTCTGTGAATAAATGTGAACCGGCTGTCAATTAAGTTTTAGGGTTAGAAAAGGGGGGGTGGAAACAGTGTATGAAAGGGTAGAGCCTAGCGGTTTGATTGATTGCCCCTTCCCCAGGAGGGGGAGCAGGTGAAGAGGGTGCAGGAGTCGAGACGCCTTGCTTTCAGCTGCCTTGCTCAGAGATAAAAAAATAAAAAATAAACGAACATATTTGGTACCGCCTGATATGATTTGCCACTTGATTCGGTAGTGGGGCCGCCCATTGCTCAGAGTTGTGGCAGAATGCGAAGTACCTGGCTTGCATTGCATGCATGTATTGTTCAATCAGGCCAAACAAAGGGTTGTTTTTTTCTACCAGGGCTACAGGCTGAGGTAGGTGGAATTTTAGAAATTAAGACCCAGTCAAGGCATATGATAAACAAAAGCTTTTAAAAAGTCCTGCATTCATACCATATTGGTATATAAGGATGGCATGATTCCATTCAGAACTGGAAAGTATTCAAGTGCTCTTCTTGAAAACCTGTCTTATTGCAGACCAGATTAGGTTTTGGTTTTGATTCTTGTTTTTGATCTTGGGGGTCTCTGAGATCAGAAAACTTTCATGGTCATATAGGATTTTGTCTCTTTTATTTGGAATTTGTTTTTTGTGGGTGTTAACAGCGAGGATGGCCTTGGAAGGATATGGGCTTGATCAAATTTTCAGGACAAGAGCCATCACAGAAGACATGTGGAGTAGTACTGGTTATTATAACGACCTCATAAATTCTGCATCCTTGCCATTTTTTGACACTGATTTCATCAATGCTGACAATTCTATCTTGAACACTTCGGAGGGTACTCCAGTTCATGGGATTTTTAACACCAGTAATGCACCCAATGCAGCAGCAATTGTAAATGAAGATAATGTTTGGGATTACAGTGGTTACTGTAACTACTCAAAATTTGACTGGGGTGAATTCGAAACCTTGAGCTTGCAGAACGAGCTTGAATTGATTTGCTCCAATGGAAGTGGTGTCTCCCATGCTGGTTCTGATGGTGGCAGTTTATGCATGCAGGAGAATTTTTCGAGAAGCACAACAACAGAAGAATCCTGCTATGTCACAGGAGGCTTCCATCCGTATCAAGATATTGAACAGAACGGAAGATCATTGTGTACAAAGAGCAATAGTAATAACCACAGTGCCGACAAGACTTTGGACTTTGACAGAACAAGAGGGGAGAATAATGGCTCTGCTGATTTCCGCCTGCGTATATCAGATAAAACAAAAGCTCACTGTGATTTGCAGTCCCCCCAGGACTGCAAAACCAGCTTGCAGACCAACAATGTGCCAGAGGGCCAAAGAATCATAAAGAACGCCAAGCCATTAAAAGGAAAAAATGTGGTTAGCAAAAATAATGGTGGTCATAATCCGTTGAAGAAGCACTTAACTGGTGGAGGAAGTCCCAGTCATGTCAAACCCATATCAGGTGGTGGGACCAAAGGCAAAGGACAACCAGCTAAGAATTTGCATGCAGAGAGGAGGAGAAGGAAGAGGCTTAATGAGAGGCTGTGTATGCTTCGTTCTGCTGTGCCTACCATAACCAAGGTATACACTTATAAAATGGTATATGTATATGTTACAAACTACTAGTATGTTTTTCGAAGTAATTAAGTATGTTTTTTCTTTTTATCAAGGTTTCCATCACATTTCATGATTGGTGATCATTACGATGAGTAAACTAATGGAATGTGATCCCATCATACATTCTTTCAACTATGTTTACAAAGCTGATTTTAATTTTTTAAATCTTTCATTTTATTGTTGTTCAGATGGACAGGACTTCAATTCTGAGTGACACAATCGAGTACACTAAACAGCTTCTAAGCCAAATTCGGCATTTGCACAAGGAGCTCCAACCCCAAGCTGAGTGGCCTGCACATCTCAGAGCATATGGACCATATTTTGGCTCTGCTTCTGATCAATATTTTGCAGATAAAACCATACCTAAGGTGATTTCTCAGACTAAACAGATAAACCATCTGTACAAACTGTCATTAAGCTTTTTTAGTACATATAATGATATATGGGTATGACCAACCTTGCAAGACAAAATATAATTATGTACATGCTCCAAAAGAATGTTGTAAGCATCTGCTGTATGATAAGCTTGTTGTCTGACATAGAAATCTTCTCTGGTGCCAAACCCTAAAAGTTGAGTCTCAGGGATATCTCAAAAAGTACTGTTTTTTCATCTTGCCATTCAGAAATTGAGTACATAAGATTGAAAAAATCCATGTGCAAAACGATTTGAACAGCTAATACAAAATAAAACACAAGGATGTAAACTGTTTGATGAACTTACATAGCCTGCTAAGATTGTCTCCTAAATAGTTAGACAGCTAATGCATCTAAGCAGTTGCTGTGTTAGAACAACACACAAAAATTCTAGATTGAATACATCCAACACTAGGAGGGGCGTATTTCTGTGTCAGTATTGAGATTGTAAACCATTTTTGTAGATGGTAGTTAAACCATGGCATCCTTGCACAAGCTAAAACTGATATATTGATTGTTTTTCTCTGTTCAGTTCGAGGTTCACAGAACAGATGGCTGGCATCTAAACATACACATGGCTTGTCAAACAAATCCAAATCTGCTTCTGTCCACAGTGAGCACTTTGGAATCCTTTGGACTGGATATTGAGCATGGTATCTTCAGCTGTTTTGGAGATTTTGGAATGCAGGCCCACTGTGCAGAGGTTTGGGTCATCATCTTTCATTAACTTTTCATTTCCTCTTCAACTAAAATACTCCCTGGATTCTCAATTTCTGAATCTTATGTTTTTCTCCAGATAAATAAAGCCCATGGAGACACAAGACCAGAGGACATCAAGCTTGCCTTACTCCAGAAAGCAGGCTATTTAGGTAAAGGTGAACAGCGAGTATGAACATGAATGGCCATTATATCCTGTTCCCAGGTAGAGAATTTTGAACTCTAGCTGAGCCACTAATCTTATAGGTATCTCAATCCTCTTGTAATCAATAACTGGGTCTCAAACATATCATTGAGATTCAATGGAGATTGAATAGAGCTACAGTGTTTTAGGAATACGGAAGAGCTTTGTATTGTCTTTAATCTCATACATTTATTTAATAATAACCATTTTGAGACTGCAACTGTGCTGGTTTGAATGTGTATCTGAAATTTGAATGATTATGTGACATTTTTTTTAAGAATGAAAGGCAAAATCTCTGCAATTATTATAACATGATCTCCACAAAGAATAATTCTATAATAAGTACAAACAAAATTCGATTCCGTGTCTGGGAGGAGTCCATGAGCAATCATGGGAGAAGTCGGCGAAATATATTGATGGATTTATTATAATAAAATTTCATGAGCCTGTAATGGATCTCTAAAAGCCTAATAGTGGGGAAGCCATGTGCTTTATGCATAAAATCGGTGCTATCAACTTTGTCATTTGCTTCTTTCTTTGCAGTCTAGAATTATGAATTAAGAAATGTACTCACTATCATACAAACCAAGAATGATTACAATTTCAGGAATGATTAAAATTTTGTTTTGTTTTTGTTTTCAAGCGCCCATTTGCGAACTTCCCTACAAAAGTGTATAAATATGAATTCACGGAAATCTCAACTCCATTAAGAATAAGAATTATATTTTAGAGATCTTGTTTGATCAAGTCATGGCCATGCCATAAAATGACAAATGCTAATTATATCTATGTCCCAGAGCCATGGCTATAATTATAAAATGACAAAAGGTAAGAAGAAAGAGAAGTGGTTTACAGTGGGAGTGGTAAGCTTTTAGTAAAAGAGAGAAATAAAAGGATGATTTCTATGAATGTTATATAGCAAAAGGGGGAGGAGGGTTAGGGGTGGTCATAAAAAGCATTTAAATAGTTGGTATGTTGAAATTTTGATTTGAGTTAAAATAAAATCAATTGATAGTTGAAACGTTCATATGAACAAATTAGTTGATAAAATCATCTCTTAGATTAAATTTTGAGCATGTATATATTGTTTAATGGATATAATAGAAAAATATATTAGTATTGAGTTGAACAAACATATTAAGAGTTCTATGTAAATATAAAGTATAATAGATAAAATACCAAACACTTTCTATAGCTAATATTATCTTAGACACTTTTTATAGAAAATATTATCTTAAAAGCTATACAGATGAGTTTTAAAAATATTATAATAAAATTATAATTAAACAATTGGTTTGACTTAGTTTTCTCATAATAATAATTTAGATCACTAATTAGAAACTTTTCATTATTAAAACATGTATTGTATACTAAGAATGTAATAATAATTATTCTTTAAAATATGATTGTTTGGATGGTTGCATATAAATTTAATATGATATATATATATATATATATATAAAATTAATATAATATCACAATAAATATATTTATATCAAGCTTTTCATAATCATTGTATTGATTGTTTGTACTATAGAGTTTGGATTTTTGTATTATTATAACATGTACATGTGCCAAGAATCTAATAATTGATTTCCCTCAAACATTTCCCAACCTTTTCCTTGCCAGTTGTATGAGTTGTTGGAAAATAGATCTAGGATCCCTAGTTGTAGATTACTAAAATGACAAAATATATGTTATCAACAATGACAAAATATTTGTTATCATTAGATGAATAGAATTGAACTTTGAGTAGATGACAAAATAATGTCACTAAAATGTCATGTGCAATAGTCATCTAGCAATTGATTTGAAGCAATTTATATTATATGTTTGGACTATACAGAAATATGAACTTTTTATTTTAGAAAATGCATCATATATTAACATTTTCGAAATATATTTAGATCAAATGGTATATAACAATTGATTATATTCAATCAAATCCTCAATTAATTCAAATCAATCTTATCCTCACATTTATGTTAGTTGAACTTTGACAAATTAGAAATGGAAACATTTTATTTTAGGAAATGTACCTTTTACTAACAATTAGAAATTGACTTAAACCAAATTACTTATTTGAAAAGTGTATTAGTTGTTCAAAACATTAAAAAAAAAACCTATCTATCAATTACCTAAATAGAAAAATTATATGTATCATATCCATCACAAAAAAAAATCTTTATAGATTTAAATTTTTTGTAAAAGATAGAAATTCCCCACCAAATAAAATATTTCTATTTAATTATTTATTTAAAAATTATAAAGAAAAAATGACATAATATATTGTAGTTATATGAGAATAATTAGCTTACCTATATATCTATGGTTTTCTTTAAATGCTTAAGTCAAACCACCTTCATAATAGAAATTTTATTAGTTTAAACCTAATGTCACATAATTATGTTGAAGTTGTGATTGAATCATATTAATTGTCAAAAACAGTGTTAAGTTGGATTATGTTTCATATATTTTTCACTTAAAACATTGGAAAGTACTTTATCAACTAAATTTTCAAACAATGTGTAATATCAATCACAACTAATTTCTATCCATTCTAAACAATGGTACATTGTAATAATAAATCACAATCTCTTATATTTTTAGAATTAAAATCAACAAATAAACTATTGTCTTAGTACAATATGCAAAAGTACTGAATCAACATTATGAGTGTATGATTAATAATTTACAAGTACCAAAAAAAAGTTGAAATTTGAATCTAATTTTAACATTAAAAATAACATATGTTACACATCCTATATCAACATCTTATTCACATTATTTCTCTACTTAGAATGGACCATGGGCTAAATCATAATAGTAAGTGATAATTATTTTTATATAAAATTTATACACATAACCAATAATCAAATTTAATCATAAAAAAACATGTTACAAAACATATCATAAGTTGGATAACATCATTACAACAATATTTTCATACCTCATATGTAATGTAAGACAATATGCAAACTTGTTGACAAAGTTAACACATTTCAAGCAGCTATTGATGCCTAAGAGAGATAAAATCATTCTTGCTAGTAAGTTCTTAGTTTCATTACTCTAGTCTACATGCATATCCCATCATATCCCATCAAGGAATCATAATTATTTAATTACTCATATTAATATATGTTATATTTTTTAGAACTTCTTCATGAATAAAATTTACATCAAAATCCATACCATGAGCAATGTGAACATCACCATTAAATAATTATAGGTTTCAAAATATAACCTATTTACATTTACATTTCAAATTTTTGATCTTATGCATCTATTTCTAGGTTACTAACAAACCTAAACAATAATCTTGAGTATTGATCAACTCACATAACACAAATATCTCTTAAAATATGCCAACCTATCTATTAACCTAAATGGTGACTATCATCTATAAACCAACACAATAACATTTTTCATAAACAAGACTTAAGAAAGATCAATGGTATAATTTTCAACTAGTAGAGTTTACTAACAAAGTACATGATATAAGGAAATTATCTATCTTTGTAACCATTTTTATTCAAAATCACTCTAATTTAAGTAGACAATATCATATAAATATGCCGAAATTTCTCCTTACTATTGGCATACTCATATAAAAAAGAATCTCCACATTTTCTAGAATGGTCATAGTAGAGTATCACATAAGAATACAATTCAATAGAGTCTAGTATCAATTAGAAGTGCATACCCACGCTTTAACAATCAATTGTATATGCAATCATCATTACACCATGGCCAAGTTATTTTGGATGTGAGAAATAATAAATCTATGTCTCAATCTTGATAGTTATCACACCATAATATAATCAAGTATACATTCAAATTAATTTATAGGAATAACTCAATAGCATAAATTTAACATATTATGACTATACAATAATAAAGGCACAACTCACTAACTACCATAAGTTTTATAAAATAGTTGTCCCCTTAATCTCATCTTAGTAGACTCTCTTTCGACCTATTGAATACAAAATAGGATAATGTATAGGAATATGTGGGACCTCATAATATAAAATGGGATGCACACACCATGAATTGTATGATTATCATTTGATGAATACTCACATGAAATAACTAAATAAAAATAATGGTATTCAATGGAAATTCCAAAATTTCTCATGGGTTTCCAAAAACCCCTTCCTTTCTTTTCTTCTAATTATTTTTTACTTTTAAATATTCTTCACTCCTCCCAACATGGTCTAGAAAATTAAAACAAAAAAATGTCCAACACTAACCATCATTATTTTTGGATTGAAGCCTAATAAACCACACAACATAATAGATGATTACATTATCCACTATAATGTAAAAAAATTCAATTCAAAGTGACATCATGACAAACATCATTCAATCAAATAAGATTGGGATGACAACCACTTATAATTAAAGAACTAATTATATCTTCACCCATTAGTTAATATGAAAGGAAACCAAAGTTAGGTAGCATTATAATGCAGTGATTTATTTGTTAAGACAACACTCAAACAATCTAACATTTAAACATTCAATGTTCAATCAAGAATAAAATATAAGATTATCTATCAATAATAGGATATTATTTAATGAAGAAGCATATGATTGACTCACACATATTCACTACCACCATAATTACCATGTCATATTGAATACCTTTTCATTTGAGATCCTTCGTCTACTTAATAGTTATGTACTCATTTTTATTTTTTAAAAAGACAAAATTAATGAGTATATATATTGATTTATAATCACATATAATACTTAAAATTAAAAAATGACATTAATAAAACCAACTTACATACTCAAAATAAAAAATATAGTTTGATATTATAATGATAATTATACTATTAATCAAATTTAACCACAAATCAGATTTTAATCATCATATCAATACCTATGGAATATTAAAAATATATAATAAAATACTAAAATAACAATTTATTCAAATAAAAAGTTATAAAATTACTACTTTTATATATAATAAGAGTTTTATATATTTAAAATTATAAAAAAAAATTATTGAATATTATTGAAGATGATAAGAAAGACAGTGCATAAGGGAGAAGGAAAAGAAACATTAAAAAAAACAAAACAAAATAAAGAGTAAATTGAATTACCTTTCTACTTATAAGGTCTTTTTGAAATCAGCATTTGTGCCTATCACGTAGAAAATCAAGCTATAGATATTAGTGAGAGAAGTAAAATCGGAAAACCTTTAAATAGGTGGACCACCCCTACGGTTTAAATAATAAAATCTCACATATCTATCAATTGTGATAGATTTATCATTAAGATAAAATTATATATGTCTAGAGTAGAAACTAATGGTCTAAATGTGAGGAAATTTTAATGCAGTTCTTTCACAAGATTATTTAGCACCATAATTTTAGATAAAGGAAATATCAAATGATTTAAGGAGAACCATGGTATGTGGGAGAAGTAATATTGGATTTAATATTATTTGATTGAAGATTATTTTTTTATTTTTAAAATAAATTTGATTCAAGTTTTGTACTCTTCAATTGAATTATTTATGAATTATTTGGATGTACAAAATTATTTTAATAATATAAATTGATCTAGCATCATTTAAATATGTTTTAAATCTAATATTATTATTAAAGTGGAAGTGGATATCCTACTCTTAGTACAAAAAATGAAAAGAATCATATATTCCTTTACAAAATTTATTCAATTTTTTGATTACAAAGGGATTCTACTTCAGTTATGTACTTATCATAAATTTGAACACATTGAAAATAATTCTATGTAACAAAAAACTAAAATAACAATATCAAAGATAAAACACAAGTCATTATATTTGTTATGAAGAAGAAATACATATTCAAAGAAAAAGAAATATTTATCCATCTAAGAAACTATGAATGTTTCTTCATAAAGAAACATTTCCTCTAAAATGAGAAAAATAGGATGTGACACATAAATATCAAAGGTCACTCTTTGGAAATGCATAACATTTAATCTACACTATGTTAAAGGATTGACATAAAAAAATGAAATTTGATGCAAGAAACCAATATAGTGGAATGATTCCAAATATCTTAAATATGAAAGAAAAAAATATGAAATAAAAAGAGGTATCAAAAAAATTAAATTTCATTTATCTATAAGAATATGTTGTAACATACAAAATAATATGAATAGCTTAAACATATTTGAAAGAGAAGAACCTTTCATTGTTAAAGTAAATTTTCTATCATGAAACGTTAGGGGTTTATATTTTTTATCAAGAAATATGCAATCTTATTGATACCATATAAAATAAATTGTGATTTCATTGTTAATTATTCTAAAGTAAGTGAAAAAATACTTGATTTGAAACTATTTTATCTTTAACATCTTTTAACCCAATCCTTATCAAATATGACTTCAAGTTCTTTCAAAGACAACCCCAATCAAATGCCCCATCAAATTTGATCTAATATTGTTGAAATACTTGACATCTTAAAAATATGGTTCAAGTTGTGGAAGGCCTTACCTATATAAATTATGTATATACAATATTAAAAAAAAATTAGAGGATTTTAATAAGAAAAATTAGTTCATCTCCATTATAAAGGATGTATTATATTTAAAATAACACTATCAACAAGGTTGTATTTTATTTATTTATCTTTCTTAGAAAGAAATCCTAGGAAACATGGATTGAGGAAAAGTGTGAGAGAATTTAATTATATAATCATGAGTACCATGAATTTAGTACAATAGATTAAGATTGATCATGGTTGGAATGATCTACTATCAATAAAGAATTTTCATTTTTTAAGTTTTACTAAGTGAGGAGCTTATGGATGAGGTACTTGGTATGGGATGAGGGACTTGGTATGGGTAAGTGAAAAACTTGTAACTACATCTCTCACATCATGTAATACCCCTTCGTTTTATTTCTTGTTCAAGTTGTTTTATGCTATGTTTGGTTGCAATTACTTTGATACTGGATACATTTTGTTATAATGTTTTGATTGCTACTATTGAGCGACAACTATTATTGTGGGATGTAATTATCTGATTATTGTTTCACTTGCATTATGGATTAATGATGTTGTAGAGTTAACATGAGATGTTATTATGAGATTATTGGAATTATGATGGAAGTGTCAGTTTCGATGAGTGTATTGGTGAAGAGGATGAGTTCGCATCACTCGCTTGCGAGCGCCCTGCGAATTCGTAATTCCTTCTTCACGGTGTGTATTATATGCTGGATATATCGTATGATGTTGTTTACTTGGTTGCAGGATTGTAGGTACATGACATCGACTCCACCTGGTTTCACAGGTTTGAGCGTGTCGATCCAACGGTTGAGTTGAATGGGAGATAGTAGCTAGGTAACATGTGTCAAGTCTATACCCTAGCCTTAGTGTGTTATCAGTTGTGTGTGTCGAGTCATTGTCTGTCTTGCTTTGATGTTATTTAATTCTGAAGAATTCTTGTTTTGGAAATAAATATTTAGAATAATTGCATTTAAATCATGTTGATGGTTATTTAATTTAAATAATGCAATGTGGATAAAAGTTTATATTTAAATTAATTAATTATATTTAAATTATTTAATTAATTAAATTTAATCCAAGGGGTTGAATTTAGTTATTAAATAATTAAATTAATTAATTAAACGTGATGCAAGAGAATGAAAGGAAATAAAAGAATTAGAATTAATTTTGGAATTTAATTCCAACGTGTGGGAATTAAATTAGAAATTGTAATTAAATGTTTATTTGGGAAATTGGTTGCAACTTTGGAAATTAATTTATTATTTGAAATTGCATTTTAAATTGAAAGTGGGTTTTCCAAAAGTGAAATTGAAATTGAAATTGAAATATCTAATTTGCATATAATGTGAATTAAGGTTGTAAATATTGAAATTGAAATTGAAATTGAAATATCTAATTTGCATGTAATGTGAATTAGGGTTGTAAATATTGAAATTGAAATTGAAATTGAAATTGAAATTGAAATATCTAATTTGCATGTAATGTGAATTAGGGTTGAATTAGGTATTTTTGATTTATAAGGATATATGTTTTAATTTTAGGGCAAGAAAGTTTTTAGAAAAATACATTTTTACAGCAGGGAAGAAATTTTGGAAAATTTGCACAAGGGTTTGAAGAAAGTTTGATTGTAGAATTGATTGAAGAAAAGATTGTTTGCATTTGTTGGATTTTGGATTGGATTCATTGGAGGATTGAAGAAAATTTAGGAAATCATTGGAGGAGGCTTGCATCAAAAATTCATCTCTTCCTGTAGCTTCTTGTACCAGGTTTTCCTCTTTGTGTTTTATTGTTCTTGATTGTTTTTTTTTAAATAGTAATGATTAAAGATTTGTTTCTTAAATCTGTTTTAGAAAACAAACTTGATATTAGAAGAAAAGAATTAAATAAATTTACAGCCTTTGCTTGTGAAAATTCTTGAGTGAAAATTATGAAAATCTTAGTTGAATTTAAATTAATTGGAGAAATTGATTTTTTTGTTATTGAAATTAAACATAGAGATTGAACAATGCATTTAGAATGTTTTTAGAAAATGAAACCTTCTGTTTATTATCAAAAAACGGATTTTAAAATCTGCAATATAGTTATATTTTCATGGTAAAATGGTCTAATTGCGTCGCCTATAACTTCACTTTTACAAACTGGGTTTTTAGAAAATTTAAAGAGCTTTTTCATTTTAAAATTTTCTAACCCCTGTCCAAAAATCTCAAATACCCAGATCGTAGTTTTTGAGTTATGCTTGAAACATGAGACTACTGTTAAGATATTTTCCGATGGCTGCTTTGAAAATAAAATAATAATAAATTGATATTTATAAATATTAATATTTTATGTATTGTTATTATAATATTAAAATATTATTTAATAATATTTTATATTATAATTTATAATACTAAAGTATTATATTTATTTATATTATTTTAAATAAAATTTGTATATTAGATTAGTGGAATTAAAATTATAAACATATGGGGAAATTATTGTTTATTTTAAAATGGCATGTTAAAGTTTAAGTGAAAGAGTTAAATATTTGATTTAAAGAATGCATAATTTAAAATTGAATTGTGAAATTTAAATCCATATGTAAAAGGTCCAATTATTAATTTGATTTAATTGAAAAAATATATTGATATTTTTAAATATTGATGATAAAGGATATTTTATTTTGAATTAATCAATTCGATATTCTGCAAAGGATAGAAGATATGTTAATGATTAAATATATTTAATTATACTAATTTATATTTAGTATATATATAGTGAAGGTATATATCCATTTGAGAGAATAAATAATATTTTATCTTATTTTATTTTGTTGTTTGCAAATTGGGTATTATTAGTGTTTTAAAAGAGATAATTAGTATGTGTAGAAAATGTATAGAGAAAGATATTTTTTTTAATAGAAATAATTACTTGATTTAAAAAGGAAATAGTTATTTTGTTAATATGATTGAAAAAAATATATTGAGATGTATATATATATCCATGAGTATTTTCAATCAGTATTTACCTTGTTTTATTTAAGTGCATGTGATTTAGTTTTGCATGAAGAATTTAAAAGATAAGTTTTGAATGCGTAGTCAAAGAGATAAGCCAAAAGATATTTTTGTACATTGATGAAATTGCATGTTTTAAATAGATAGTTGAAGAGACATAGATTCCGGATAGAAAATTGAAAAGATTGTTTGCAATAGTGTTAATTTGCATTAGAAGTAAATTTAGGAACTATCTCTATTGAAAAAGGCAAATAGTTATTAGGTTTTATTTCCATAGAACAAATTAATCGTTGCGATTGGAATATTAAAGAATCTATATAATTGAGTCTATTAATATATATGTTTGGTGTATATATAATATGGAGCATGTAAAATATGTTAAGGGTAAATTCATTATCGTATTTTGTTTTTATAAGATGTATGCAGTATATTATTGAATAGAGATTTAAAAATTTGATTGATTAGTGTATATGGAAAATGGATAGAGAAACAATATGTTATTATATTAAAGTGATTGAATGTGCTGAATAGAAAATTGAATGAGATGTAAGATTTGGTTAGGAAATGGAAAGAGTTTATTTGCATAGATTTGTGTCGATTTAAAAGTAAATTAAGAAGTTGTTTTATTGATGAAGCAATCAATTATGTTATTTATTAAATTCTATTTAGATTAATTGAATCATTGTGATTGGATTATGAAAGAGATATGGATTTAGTATATCCAAAAGTAGTATCTTCCTCATGACTTTCTTAAAAGATTTAATTCTCTGTATTCGGTAAAGGGAAGTAAGTTTAATTGTTTTAGATTTTCAATAATGAAAAGGGAAATAGGGGTTATGATTATTTTAGATGATCTAGTTATCATGACTTTGACTTTTTTTACACTACCTATTGAATGAATATGGATTTAGGAAATCCAAATATTAGATTTGAATGATGACTTGAATGCTTTTGTTGCTATGTCGTCAAGTTGCATTGTTGGTTTTGGGATTTAGTGTCAGTCCTAAATTATAAGTCTTCCAGAAGAACTTTGAGGATAAGGGTTGTTGAATCTTTATGCCATCCAGTTGTTTTCCTTTGGGTAGTACATATTCAGTTTTACCTGGTTTTCACGAATGGGGATGTTTGCACCTCCTTGGTTAGGAGCGGATTATGGGATCCGTGTCTCCTTGTATGGAGTGACCTTGTTATGTGGTTTCATCTTGTTACCTCCTGTGAAAGGAGTGGACTATGTGTTGTTGCCTCCAAGATGTTTGGAGTGAGATCTTTTGTACCTCTGTGAAAGGAGTGGACTATGTGATTGTTGCCTTCAAGATGTTTGGAGTGAGTTTCTATTATTTGTATCCTCCTTGTGTTGGAGTGGATTATGATGCCTAGTTGGTATGCACTTATGGTTCTCTGGGTGGATTGTTTGGATGTGTGTTGTCGAATAGAAGAGTGGCTTCTGTTAGGCGCCAGAGCCCAAAGAGGTAAACTGGATAACCTTCAGGAGTGATTTAATCAA
This sequence comes from Sequoiadendron giganteum, assembly GCA_007115665.2. NCBI lineage: Eukaryota > Viridiplantae > Streptophyta > Pinopsida > Cupressales > Cupressaceae > Sequoiadendron > Sequoiadendron giganteum. Next base: position 508,456,442 of record CM021109.1, read on the forward strand.
GTGATAATTTAAATAATGTACTTAGAAGATTAGGACTAACTTCTCACATTAATCAAGATAATTTAATCCTCACTCATAGACACAAGGGCTTGTTTAGACTTGGGATGAGTGAGAAGGCCTGGAATGGCAAGATCAACTATCTAGTTCTTGCGAGAGGTAGTTGATTCCGCATGAGTGAGTATGAGTGCCGGGATTCGGTTGAGGCCACCAGGATTACTTGTGCCGGAGCCTATGAAGAATGCCCAGAGGAGATCTCATGACAAACCTTGCGATGACACTCTATCTATGACAACTGTTGTTAATTATTTTATGTGTATGGTTATTTGAACATACTTGATCTACTTTATGTCTGGAAGCAATGTGACCTATGTCAGTGATGTTGGAGTTGTACTTGTATTGTATTTGATTTATACTTGTATTGTACTTGAGTTGTACTTGATTCGTACTTGTATGGTGAATGAGTTGTACTTGTTAATTCATTTGGTTGGTTATAACAGTATGAGTCAGTATGAATTTGCCTTTGGTTAGAGGTAGTAGAATCTTTGTCCATGTTACTTGGTTACTATCTCCTAGCATGGGGGGTGGGCCTTCGAGTACCACATTGGTTGGGTGGAACATGCACCAAAACCATTGGGTCCCCATCGATTTTTAGTACTTGGTGGCGAGACATCCAGATGGACAACTCGCGGTTCTTGTTGTATTATCTTGTATTGTAATATTTTAACTTGTTTAAGTTATTTTATCCCTCTTATGTTTATGAGGTGAAATTTTGTAATTGTAATCTTTTGTACTATTGCCTCATTCTGGGAATGAGTGATGTATCTATTGGATTAAGATAATGTTTATGAGATTGTATCTTGGTTGATTATCTTATTATGTTATGTGGTATTCTTATGATGTATGATGTTTATATCATAAGGTTCATAATGTTATGGTTATATGTAATATGTATGTGTGGGTTTAAGTAATCCTAACCTTGTAGCCTTAGAGGTTGTTGTGAACTAGTAAGTGAATGTGTATGTTAAATGCACTTTATAAAAAAAAATTAGTTCACTTAAGATGTTAATTGCAACTTCCTTTAAGGTTACTTGGCGGGGCATTACACATCATTTCTAATTAGAAAAAATAGAATTTACAAACCTTTCTCCATGGAATATGTGAAAATAGACCTTAGTCTTATGATCAATAATAAGGCTTCCACCTTAGATTGGGTTGAGCAATATATTAATTTACCAAATTTAGGGGATTGTTGAGTGGAAAATTAATTTGAGTATTAAATGATATTTAAAAATTAGCTTATTTTATGTATCAAGAAGTCACATGTTCTTATCATATACATAAAAAACTAAAACATAAGTGACATAAATTTATAAAATAATAAATTTATAAAATGATTTTCAAGTAACAAAAATTATAAAATATTTTTTAAGTAAATAAAATACTCTTCTAAATAAAATAATTAAATTCTTCAAGTAAAAATAAAACAAGTAATGCAAATAAAATACAATGATTCATAAGTAAAAAAATAACTCATAAATAAATAAAAATAGCTCTTCAAATTCAATGTAAATAAAATATAATAATTTTAAAATAACTAATATAATTTTTAAAGTTTTTTTTTAAAGATAGAAGTTTTAAAGATATCTATATTAGTTTTAAAAATTAGATATATCTACTTTCATAAATTCTATTTTTGTATTCTTATAAGGCACAATGTAAAAAATAATATTTATGATAACTATTAAATGTCTAGATGTGTTTATTCTTGATAAAAATACTAAAATCAATAGTAACCAACATAATAATTTAACATTGAAAAAATTATTATAAAAAATTGGATATGATAAAATTGTATGCTAGAATCAATTGTTTGTTCATAAAAACTCTCATTTCCTCTCAAATTTTAGTCTATAAAATAGGGAAACTCCCTCTCTCCTTATTCAAGGTTTTGTTAAATTTAATAGGAAAAATATTAGAGTGGATGATTAAGGGTGTGAAATTTATGCCTTTATTTAACTCTTCAATCATTTATAATTTGTAGAAATAATATTATTTAGATAAATATTAAGAAGAAATATTCATAATATATAAAAATATATTAGATGATTAAAAAATGATAACATGATACATAATTAAAAAGAAAATAGAAAAAAAATCATAATTTTTTTCTTAAGAAAATCTTTTAAAAGATTCAAATTTGAAATATATATATTTTTATAAAATATTACATATTCTTACTCTCTAAAATAATCATATTGCTATTCCCTTATTTTTAAAGCATCCTAGATGAGTAGATTGAAATATATTAAAATGATCAATTAAAAAGAACAAATTCTATATAACCTTGTAAATCACCCTCATTAAGCCCTTTAGGTTTTTTATTACAACCAAAACTATAAGAAATTATGTATACTTGACAACTCTTTTAGAATTATCTTTATCCATTTGTTTGAAATTCGATTACTAGAATCCAAAGACAAGTAATAGCAAATTTTATAGCCAAAATTATAAGAAATTATGTATCACCTTGGGTAGAATTATCTCTATCCATTTGTTTGAAATTCAATTACTAAAATCCAAAGACAAGGAATAGCAAATTACAAGATCATATTTCATAATGAATCTTTTATTATCTCTATCCATTTGTTTGAAATTCAATTACTAAAATCCAAAGACAAGGAATAGCAAATTACAAGATCATATTTCATAATGAATCTTTTATTAATTGTTCCATTATTAATGGGAGATATGCCATCTTCAAACTTAAGAAAAGTGATCTTATGAGGTTGAAAACATTCTATTTTATTTTTGTATTTAAGGAAGAATTTTTAAAGTACATTTGGATTGAAGTATAATGTGTTTTAATTATAAAAGCGATTAAAACAAATTGAGTCTTCAATTAAAATAATTTTAATAGATAATATGTCAACTATCATACAATACAAATATAATAAAATTAGTATGAGATCACACTCTCAAAATCTATTAAGAAAAAAATAGTTTTAATTTTATATTTAAATTACTTGTATTTATAGATGTATGCAAGGGGTTCAATTTAAATGGATAATTTGTTTCTATGTGGAACACCTATGTTGTCTTCTTTCCTACAATATATTTGTATTCTTCTAAGTTTACAAAGTAGAATAGTTTGGATTCTATTGATTAGACTCAAATAAATTTTTTAAAAAATAAGTTTTAAAATGTAAATAACTCATTTTTAAAGTTTAAAAAAATATATTTTCTTTGTACTCAAATTTTAAATTTTTTTATCCATTTGATTAACCTAAATTAATTATAAAATGAAGTATAATTTATTTGAAATATTTAAAAAATTAAAAATAATATTGTATGAAAAATTAGTACGTCATATTTTATTGTATTTATTTTAATTATACAAAAAATATATTATTTTTGATGGACTATAAAAAATAAATGTTTAAATTATAGATACTACTAAATTAAAATTTATTATAATATATTGATAAAAAATTAAATATCTCTCAATTGCCTCCATCCCAAAGTCAACAATCCATATTAAAAATATATATATATTTAACTCAAACTATGTTATGTAGAAGGTTAGTCACTTGTTACAAATTTGCATTAAAAAATATATATATATTTAACTCAAACTATGTTATGTAGAAGGTTAGTCATTTGTTACAAATTTGCATTAAAAAACTAGCTACATATCTTATTCAAACTATAATACTCTTTACAATTCTTCATAAATAAAATAGACATCTTTTGAAAAAAAAAAAAATTTAAATAATATAAATATAAAATGAAATATGTTTAAATATATTTATCTAAAAAATATTTCTATATACCATTTTTGATTTATTTCATTGACTTAAGAATTATTCTATTTTAATTTACAATTATTTTATTTTATTTTTATTGTACTATTTTTTATTTAAATATATAGCATCTATGTTTTAATATTTTTTTATGTAATAAAAAATAGTAAAATATGATAAAACTTCTATGGTTTCATGATGAATAGAAGGAAGACATGCTATTATACTTTCACTTTCTACATAAGATGATCAAACATGCAATTATTCTATATTTTTAGATGATTTCATGATAAAGAAAAGGAGGACAGGTTAGTATCCTTCACCGTCTAAAACATGTGATTATTCTATTTCCTCAAAAAATCATAGATTATTAATCCTAAGGTAGACTATAATAAAATACCCATGATTGAATAGTTGGTGTAAATTTTCACAATCCATGTTGAATAAAGAGTTGCTTCTACATTCACTATGTATGTTTTCTTGATCAAGAAAACATACATAGTGAATGTAGAAGCAACTCTTCATTCAACATGGACTAATTATACCAATCAATCAATCGTGGATATCTTGTTATGGTCTAAAATACAAACAATTCTTAATCCAAGATTGAAGTTTTGTAATATCCTATTAAAAAACACTTTTTTTATATATTTAATTATAACATTGAAAAAAAAACTTAATTTTAGTTGATTTAATGGCACATGTTAATAAAATATTGAATCATGTAGATATATTACTTTGGTATAATTCATTAAACTTGAACATGATGACTATTGGGATAAACATGATCTTTATCACTAAGTATCGATTATGACATTGATTGAATATAAAGTTAATAACTAATATATAATGGAGATGTCAAAATATTATACTGACTTGACAATAACGTTTAAACCCGTGGGCAAGAATTATAAGGTGACGTGATCATGTTTGGTTTATGCGTAGATCTTAGTACAGTCAAAGAAAGATTCACTGTTCATTGAAACCCACCATAGAGGCGAGCCTTGTGTCAAAATCAATTGTGTTCTGTGATGCACAACAAAAGCAGAAAACAGTTAATGGGGAAGGTGTGAACAAAACTCAGATTGTGAAATCTCTCCTTGAGAAAAGTGATCTTCTAAGAAGGATTCAATTAGAATGACAACTTTAGTTTCAACAAGAAACTCCTTCCATCGAATACATAGAGAACATGAACCTCAAGATACATTTATGATGATCAACTATTATAATTTATGATGATTGAATCAAGATTTGAGGAGTCTCTTGAAAGACTTAAGAAGATAAGCAAATCAGAGAACTAAAGGAGGAATGCCAGTTTGTGGGGGAATAAAAACAAACCCAAGTTTACCAAGAGAATAAAATATGGTAGGAAGAAACGGAATGACAGGGACCTCTAATGGAAATTAATGGAGAATCAAACTTTCCATGAAAGGGAGGCAGAGAGAATATGATAAGGGAACAGATATAGAGGAGGTTAGTATGTGAACAAGATGGATGTGAAAAGAGGGAATGTAAAGAAAGGATTTGTATTGATTAATGCGAAGATCAATTAGTATAGTAAATTGTATTGTAATCAAATTGTAGTGATTGTTGAAAAAAGTGTTGATGGAAAAGCGTCAATATTTCAATTTGGATGGAAAAGTCACATTTTTAGTATAAATTGTCATGGATTTAGACTTGGGAGTCTCAAACATGTCAAAAATTATAACTTATGTGGTTGGTGTTGTTCCGTTTCTATTTAAACATCCTATCATTCAATGGTCAAATAGTCTATAGTAATTTTACACCTCATCCATACCAAAAAGTGGTAGTTATTTGCCTTATTTACTACCATAATTTGATTTTGACTGTCCAACTAAATTGTGTTTTTCTAATAGTTCCATTGACTTTGGCCTCAGATTTAAATGGCCTAAACTATTAACATGATTTGATAAAATGGAAAGAGTTTGTAGATGAAACTCATAGAATCTAGAAAATGTATTTTTTTCATATAGCAACTTTATTAAATTATGAACAATTATTTTTTAAATATGCTATGTTTGAAAAACGATTATAATTTTTAATCTATGCACCATTTTTCAAATACAACAATTTGAGTCCACCCTACACATCATCATACACTAAAAGAAATCATTTTTTTTATAGATTAGATCGAAATTTGTTCATGAAAATTACATTTAAAACAATGAATGATTTATATATAATTAAAAAGAATGACTCTTTCACATGTCTATATTTATACAAATTTTCAATGAGAAATATTAATTTCTACTTTAAAATAGATTTGTCAAAATTACCATTTGATGAAAATAAGTAATACTTCTTGACGATTTTCACTAAAATAATGGAATAGTATTAAAAAACAATAATAATTTATGAACTAAATTCAAAATGTCACAATTAATATTACTATTTTTAATATATATTATTTATTAACTCTTTGATTTATTAATAAAAAATATGTTATGTCTATTTTAAAACATTTTTATTACAATTTTAAAATGTTGCATATCCCATCATTAACTTGCATTGATGCAATAAAATAAGATTATTTTATCTTCTATTCATTGTTGATTATGCCCTATTAATTTTATGTTTGCATTTGAAAACAATATGGTTTACCTTTCTTTAGATTTGTTTTCATGTACTACTATGTGAGTGTGTACATACTCATGTATTAAATGAATTAGAAGGTAAAACTTGTTCCTAAAGGACTTATGGCACATGCATCAAATGACTAAATTCTAATAAGTTGAAAAATGGATTATTTACCCAAGGACTTATGTGACATTGAGCATGATTATATTTAAATATATTGATTATTTTGGGGCTTTAGATGGGTAGTGAGTTAATAAGATTATTTTATCTTCTATTCATTGTTTATTATGCCCTATTAATTTTATGTTTGCATTTGAAAACAATATGGTTTACCTTTCCTTAGAGTTGTTTTCATGTACTACTATGTGAGTGCGTACATACTCATGTATTAAATGAATTAGATGGTAAAATGTGTTCCTAAAGGACTTATGGCACATGCATCAAATGACTAAATTCTAATAAGTTGAAAAATGGATTATTTACCCAAGGACTTATGTGGCATTGAGCATGATTATATTTAAATATATTGATTATTTTGGGGCTTTAGATGGGTAGTGAGTTAATAAGATTATTTTATCTTCTATTCATTGTTGATTATGCCCTATTAATTTTATGTTTGTATTTGAAAACAATATGGTTTACCTTTCCTTAGAGTTGTTTTCATGTACTACTATGTGAGTGTGTACATACTCATGTATTAAATGAATTAGAAGGTAAAACTTGTTCCTAAAGGATTTATGGTACATGCATCGAATGACTAAATTCTAATAAGTTGAAAAATGGATTATTTATCTAAGGACTTATGTGACATTGAGCATGATTATATTTAAATATATTGATTATTTTGGGGCTTTAGATGGGTAGTGAGTTAAAGGGGGGACAAGTCGATACTAGTATAATTAGTTGGAGAATCTTATGTTGGTGGCCAATTTATATTTATGACTGATTATATGTTGATTTAGATGGTATTCTATGTAATCTATTTTTTAATTAAATATATTGTGATATTTTTGAATGAGATTGTTTAGATTTTTTTAACATCTTTCATTTAATTTGATATTATATAAAATCAATTTTATGATTTATCTTTTTTGTATTTGAGTGTATTTAATATGATTTTTTAAATTTAATTCATATTTTGTAAAAAGAAGAAATCATATGGAATGAAAGAGTGATAGATTTCTAAAATATTAATGCATAAAAAAATATAGAATGAATAATGGTTTTTTCTCAAACAAGATAGAAAATTTATGTCAAAATTATTTCTTATTATGGAACTTTACATACACTATGATGATGGCTAGGTGAAAAAGTAGCTTCATTTCCTCTATTTTGACATGATGAGATAACCTAATTTCTTAACTCAAGAGTGTATAAGTGATTTTCTTTCAAAAAAAATATTATTAGTTTAAAGGTAATAATTTTATATTAAGAAGATGAAATATTTTTTATTTTAATCTTTTTTCTTTTATTTTTGATAAGGAATCTAATAAGATTTTTAAGTTTATTAAATTCTTTTGAATATTTTAGTATGTCATAGGAAGTACTATCAAAGACCTTGTAGTTAATATTAGGGAGATACTGATTAATATCACATAATAGATTTTTATCATCTTCTTAAGACGAATGATCTACACAATATTTTTCAAATAATAATCATATTTGGAGCTTTAGATTAATTTTATACCCCTCTTTTATGACTAAAAAGATGAGGAGTTGACTCTTTTAGTTAAGGTTGATTACTTGAAAAGTATTAATACATTTAGATCATATTTCTTGAGAAAATTCATGTTTTATTTTAATCTTCAAAGTATAGAAAGAAAATGATTATTCTTTATTGTTTATTAAAGATTATATATATTTTAATTCAATTGATTTATATAATAAATATTAATGATATTTTCTTGTACTTCTATATAAGAAGAATATTTTCCCCCTTGGTTGTAAAATTAATGCCAATGCTTCTTATGAAAATGGCTATATGAGTCTATTTTGCTAGTAAGTATTCTCTTTTCTCTCTTTAAATACGTAATGCCAAGGTTATGAGTAAATACTCAATAAAAAATGACCTCGGCCTATAAGAAGATGTTGCTAAAGTATTGGGATTTTAGTGCTTTATTTTTGTTAAGGTAAAAAATTAGTTTTTTGAAAGGGTCCAAATATTTTTACAATAATAGACATATAATAAAATGAATGAATCACACAAGAAATGAGACAAGAAAATAATGAAAAAAGGAAAAGAGAGATAGGTGAACACCAAAAAAAAAGTCAAGCTTTTTGGGAGAAACTTGACTATTGATTATAAATAGGGTAATATCTACACGATGCCAAACCTTGATATATCTATTCACATCCCCTTAATACAAAAAAATGACTTATAAATCTGATTGGAGAAACCATGCTTTCTTCATTGAACCAACATCTAATACACCTCACTTACCAAATCTTTAAACCAATGAGAAAGAGAATTTTTTCATATTGTATTTGTGCTTTTTTGATATTTGATGCAACCAAAATTCACACCATTGAAATCATTCTCATAAAATTCAAAGAAAAATTAGATCCATACAAAGCTAAAACTAAAAACTTTCATCAATTTTCCAATATAACTTTTGAAACAAATGAAAACCAAGCCTGTAACTCCTATAATTCTTACCAAATCTACCCCATTAGGACCTTGATATTTTTAATAAGTTTGCATGCTTATTCACATGGTCATGAAATTTTTCAATTATTTGAAGCTAACAAAAGTATGACTAATTGTCAACTCTCTAATCTAAAAGCATGAAAAAGTTCAAAATTAATTAAAAATCCCATCTTGGAAAATTGTGGGAAAATCCTTAAGACCTCAGTTTGAGGTTTTAGATGACTAAAAATGGCCTTGAAAAGTGTTGGGAATCGCTCCAACTAAATAGGTTTGGTTGGCATTGAACTCACCTCTTCAAGACACTTCTCCACTTAAAATTTCGGCCCAATCAAACTCTCAGATCAAAATTTATGGCCTTTAGAAATCCTTGCATAAATATCTAGGCATATATGTAATTCTAACATTTTAGAATAGTAAAAGTGAGTCTTTGAATGACCATTTTTATTTTCCTATAGTTGGTTATGGGTCGTGAACTACTCAAAATTGAATATAGAGGACTTGATATGAAAATATTTTTCCTTAACATCTCTTGACCAAATCATTGTCTAATATTTCTTGAAGTTCATTGAAAGATGATCCGAATCAAAATTCCCTTCAAATTTAAGCTATTTTTTTTTAAATGTTTGATAGCTCAATAATGAAAGAATATTAGTTATAGAAGGAACCACCTCAAACTTCTAAAAAATATTTTTTCTGAGTTAAGAAACATTAAGGACCATGTGAAGGATAAGAATAAAAAATGCTTGATTATATTTTTGATGAAAAGGGGTTGGAAATAAATAATCTAAACTAGTGTAGTTCCATTATAGATGTAGAATTAGAGTTAAATAAATTGTTATCATTAAGGTAGCATTGTGGTTAAAATAATTGCTATTAGTAAGGTTAACATTAGTTTATCAAAAAGAAGATAAGTTCTAAAAGAATAAATATTTAGAAACATGGATTAAGGAATAAGATAGCAATGATCAATTTTTTGTAATGATTAAAGATTGATGGTTTCTCTTTCTTCCATCTAAGGAGCCCGAGGATGAGAAAGATGGTATAGATAGATAGATAATTCTTTGTTTCACCTCTCTCATTATATTAGGATTATAAATTTATAAATAATGACAAATTATCCAAGGAATTGATGTGAAAAATTAGACCATGGTCTTATGTAAAAGGTAAAGGATCCTAACTTGGATATAGATGCTATAGGATTTCATAAAATTTTGAGGATTTCTAGAATAGTAATCAACTTAGGCATTAAATGAGTTTCAAAACTCTAGGAAATTTTAGGATATATGTTATATCTTTATGACTATTATTGCAAAGAAATCAAAACTTTCATAAGTTTAATCCTTGTATTCCTATATGAAACAAAATTTAGAAAATATTTTACAAGATTATTGTTTAATTTCTATAGGTACTTATTTTTTATATAATACTAATAAAACAAAAAGGATTTATTAGAGGAAAACTAGTATTGGATGGGGTAATAATGAGACATGAAATACACTTTTTGAAATGTAATATGGGAAAATGTATAATCTTGAAACTAGATATGGAACTTTAAAATATTTTAGGTTTAATTGATCATTAAGGCATCTTCATTTCCTTTGGATTATTAGTCTTTTGGATATAATAAACAACGAACCTAGTTACTAAATCATTATTTTCTATGTTAGTAAAATGGATGGTGTGTAATATTCTTAAAAACTTTCTAAAAACAATAAAATAGGGAAACCGCCTCTCATATTATATTTTTCATTATAATGGTTGAAGTTATTTTTCTAACCTTAGTATGAAGGGTAAGTGTAGGATCATGATTGGCCAAATAGTGGCAATAGGAAAAAAAGTTGTTTACACAGCTAAAACCATGAAATGAATGTTTGAATTTTTACTTGGTTTGAGTAACAAGTACATTTTTGTTTGGTAAAAACCAAAGAAAAATAGATATTCATTTTGGACGAAAGTTGTATACAATATATTTACATGCTATATAAAAATATAATAATATAAAATTTATATTACTATAAATTAATATTAGATATTAGATATTATTATTATATAGATTATAGATTATTTATATACTATATCTATGTATTATTATATAATATAAATTATATATTATAATATTATGATATATATCATAATTGTTATTTATTATTTATATATTATTATCATATTATATGTTTTGATTATAAGGTAAAAGTAGGTTTTGAAGGGACCCAAAACCATTTACAACTTTAGGTACAAAATGCTACTCAAAAGATACAACACTAGACAATTAGCAGCATCCAAACACCCCAAAACCATAAAAAGATACAAACAACTGCTCCAAAGATAAACAAAGAAGAACAATAGCCAAAAAACACCAAGCAACAGTGGGAAAAGCATAGCTAAACTACACATGAATCCTTTCGACCACCACAAAAAAAAATTACAAGGGACTGAGAGGAATGATTATGCTTAGGCAGACCTCTCTTCCTTCTTTGCACAACCATCCAAGAAAGATCATCCTCTGAAGGAATGGAGCAAGGGGAAGTCGAAGGATAAGCCACCAAAGGCAAAAGAGGAAAAGAGCCAAGAGTGTCACTCCCACAACCACCAGCAACAGCAAGAGTTGCAGATAAACTAGTAGTCCAAACTGTAATGATCTAAAAAATCGTGCAAGATAAGATTCAAACAATTAGCTGTACCTACAAGTTAGTTTAATATCAAGCAATGAAACACATAAGAATATAAAAAGGAAAATAAAGTGAAATGGAATGATCTCACCAATATTCTCTATTCATGATTGCTTCCATTGCACCTTCTCAAGCCTTGCTGCAATGATGGAATGCCCTCAGATTTCTTTGTGAGCAAACTTCTCTAATGCCTAGCCTTAACAATGCTTTTGAAGGATTTTAAAATATCAAACTATGCACACTAGAAAGCAATTTCTAATATGCAAATAGTAAATAAAGTGTATGATCTCTAGAATGCCTATAATAAAAGTTTATATTAAATTATCATGGATCCGAAAATGAAATCAAGATTGTCATTTTATAGAAAATGCAATCTTGAACGGACGGACAAGATGAGAGATTGAGGAATACCCTAGAATCAAAGGTCAAGATTCAATAAGGCAACCTCAATTAGGGTTAGGGCAAAATACCCATAGGTGTAAATAAGATTTAATTAAATGAATTAAATCCAAACTGAATGTGACAATGGAGATGAAATTAGTAAGAAATCAGAAGACAAGAAGATGAGATTTTAGAAAATAAATAATTTTGGAAATTACTTGATTTGTAGAGGAATAATTCCATTTTGAATTAATTTAATTCAAAAATAGGGATTTTGTGAGATAAGAAGTAATTGATTTTTGGAGTTAATTACTAAATGAAGAAACAGTTAACCATGTGAGATATTTTTAAATGATTTGTTTTATTTAAAAATAAAAAGGTGTCACATGCCACAATTAAATAATTAAAATAATTATTTAATTTAGAAGAAGTAGTTAATCAATTAAATAAATAAATGAATTTATTTAATTAGGAGAGGATTTGGGAATTAGTGACATATTAAATAGATATATTAAAATATATTAATTAAATAAATTGATGACTTTATTTAATTAAGAGAAGATTTTGACAATTAGTGACATATTAAATTAAATAAATAAGATTTATTTATTTAATAATCATGAAGAATGAAAGTTTGTGAATTAATTAAATAATCATGAATTATTTAATTAATAGTTGAATGTGGGTTATGGACATAATTCAAATGTTACAATTATGCTAGGATGGAAAGTGGTAAAAATAGTGTTCGTAGGCCTAGGTCATTTTTAGGTGTCTACATTTGCCCCTCTTTGTCATAATGCAGCTCGTCGCGTTATGGCAAAGAAAAACAAATCTAGAATATGCCCCAGTGCAAAATAAGTTAAGGAAGAATGACGAGGAGGTAGCGGTATGCCCCCTCGAGAGGATAGTTGGGTTTCAAAAACACAAGTGTGATCTCGAAATTGATGAGAAGACTAGAATATGGCGAGACAAATAAATGTATAGGAAAGATAAATAAGGATGATAATGACGCGGACTAGAAGAAATATTTAGAGAGAAAGAGATGAATGTTAGGATAGAATACATGGATGTCGATATGAGGAAGGAGATGCAAGTTAGTGCGGAAAATGAAATGCATGTTAAAATCCTTCAATATTTGCCAAGGTACTAATACGTGTTGCTCGAATCATCATTGGGCGGTGAAAATGACACAAATGGACAACAAACACCAGGGTATGACATAGACCAAGGTGTGCAAGGTCATCCACTTGCAAGACAGACAATTTCATACAAGGAATGTCCTAACTCATACTAGAGGCCCATTTGCCCCAGTCTTTTTGTTAAGACAATCCACAAACAACAACCAAAGAAAAATAAAATAGGTCATGAGATGTCGTCACACCTCTAAATCCTTCAGGGGACATCCTTGAGGTAGCTAGTAACATGACCAAAAGACAAGTCAATAAAAAGATAAGACAAAATAGCCAAAAATTCACAGTCATTTACTTTGTATTGCCAATGTTTGTTTGTCGAAGATTAATTGTTTGAAAGCTTGACAGTTTTGATGGTTCTAATGGTTTGACGGTGCCTGAGGTCAGGAAGGACACATCCTAAAAAGGCAAACAACACTTTGATGAGATCCAAATCCAAGAAGGACACATCTTGAAGAGGACCAAAAAGTGATGAGATTGACATTTTGACCAATGTCTTGGCAAGTTGACTAATGCTAACTGTGTAATTGATTTACTTATGTTGTCTGATTTGGACTTGATTTCAACGTTTGACATTTCAAATGACTGTTTTAAAAGACGTGACCAAGTTTGATTAACAATTTTATTTTGAAAAACCTAAAGGACTAACCTAATGTCTCAGGGATTCAAAGATGAATCTTGCCTACGTAGCAAAGGCGCAGAGACAACGTACTTCAGACAAATGACAAAGATTGACCGAAAAGACTGATTGGACTGACTAGATAAAGATTGACTTTGACTTTGTTTTTGGGATTTTGACACTTTTTTGAATGATTTTGTGTTTTCTCAAGACAATTTTCAAATTTTTATCTTTTTTCAGGACTTTTTGTAATTTTTATGACTTTTTGATATTTTATGAAAATTGTGACAAATGCATGTGAATGATGCCGACACACATGAATCCAAGGACAACCATGATTTTGCTGCTAGCCAAGTTGAATACTGACGGACAGGTGATGATGATGATGATGACAACGTTGTTTGATGTGGGAAGGACACATCCCAAAACAACGTGAAATGACAATGTTGTTTGACGTGGGAAGGACACATCCCAAAACAACGTGAAGATGACAATGTTATGACAAGAGTATAAAAGTCTGCAGCAGGTCTAGGGACAAAGCCAAGGAATGTTTTTGATAATGTGCTAGGGTGCCATATTGTTGCATTTGAAATGACTTGGATGGAATGATGAGGGATTTGTAAACCATTGACAAGGGAAACCAAGATGGGTGACAGGTATAAGGCAAGAAAGATTGATGACTTGGACTAGGAGAATTATCATATGGTCTCCAAGGATGATGTTTCATAGTGAAAAGGAGGCTATGAAGATAATGACATGGTATTTTTTGACTGGTGTATGACCAAAGGATGGACATGTCAAAAGTTTTCCAAAGTCTGATTTGTGTTTGCACCTTAGTCTTTGTCAAGATCAAAGTAGGTAGAAGAATGGATGAACATGATAGAGCCAAGATGGATGAATGGAAAGATGTCATGGGAAATGCATGGGAGATAAGACAACTTGCCCCCAAGTGTAATGGTCCACATAGATGATTTATTCTACACATGATGCCTGTTTGCCAGGTTTTCATCATGATACTTATCCAAAGTGCCTGTTTGCTAGGTTTTCACTGTTGGACAGAATTTTTCTCTTCACTATTTTTGATATTTTCTGATTTTTTTTGGTGTCACCAAGACGCTTGTTTGCCAGATTTTCATCAAGGGACGATTTTTTTGATTTTTGACTTTTTTTGCATTTTTGCATTTTTGTCGGATAGCCTTGATGCTTTATATGACCACTGACTATGCTGAAGCATTTGACAATGCCGATGTAGAGACTGGTGCCATGACATGCCAATAGTGACCTTTCTGAAGTAGTTCCCTTGTTAGGATGATAGCGCTTGCATACACGTGATTGATGTCATTGTGATCTTTGTTGATACTAGAGTTGGCTTTATCAGAATACGCACATCGCGATAGAGTGCCATGAGAGTCCTTATGATAGAGAGTTGTTGCCAAGATGCGATGAATTTTTGACATGGGATGTTTGGACTTTAAGGATGATGTAGGATTATGATGGATGATGGTGGACGTGGATGGGTTGGTTGGATGTTTGGATGTAGCTATTTTTATTCTCCAAACTTTGGGTGTTGGGTTAGGATAGTGTTTGGAACTAACACTTTTATATGTCTTGCTTGATGGCCATTTTGATGGAGGTGGACATGTATTGTATGTGGGAATCCTCTTGTGTTGTGGCTCCACATTTTGATTGACTTTTGAATTTTGCATCTTTTCTTTGCCTGATTCTTGACTTGATCCATTTTGTTTTGGGATCCATTTTAGCTTCATTTGTCCACTTGACTTTTTGATGGCCTTTGACATTTGATTTTGTATTTTGTAAGACTTTTGTTGGTTCCAAATGGAAGGTTTATTCATGATGGAATGATGGTTTGGGGTGTGGAGGGAAGGGGTATTGGCAACAATCTTATGACAAGGACTACTCATGATACCCATTTTGACATTTGTATTAGATAAAGTTGCCCCCAGTATCAAAGAGGGACCACTAACGTCTTTTGATTTTCTAACTGATGAATAGCCAAGACCTTGATGTCTGTAATGTACTTGAACTTGTACAGGTTCCAGAATTCCTTGTTCGTGTAGGCCTAATCCTTTGCCTTGATAATGCATGTTCTGACAGATTTTTTTGGCGATGGGATACTTGTCATTTTGGAAGCAAGATGCTAACCCATCCTTATTGGAAAGATTAATGCTTGAAATCTTCTCCTCTGTAAGAAAGCCTGCTCTGAAAAACTTAGATGATCCTAATTGATAGGATGTTGTAGCTTTATTGACATGTTGGACAGGTTTTTGATTTATATCTTCAATCTGATTAGGTGACATGTCAGATTCCGATGATTCTCTTGGTGCTTCCAAGTCTATGTCAAAACCGTCTTCATGGTCATTGTCATAGAGCCCACTAAATTCAACTATAGCTTGATTATTTTCAAATATGTCCATGCTAGAATATTCTTGTTCTAGTGGTAGATCATCTATGTGTCCCATGGAGGCAAGTGTCTCACTTTTGGGAGCATCATTACTTGAAGTTTGAATGGAATTGTCTTCAAGCATTTCATTGTGAATGGAATAGAGGTCTAGGAGTGGATCATATTGGACTTCTTGATCAAAGATAGTGTCTTGATCAAAGATGGGTGCATTTTGAATGTCATGATTGGAAGTAGTGTCTTGAAAGAAGATAGGTTCCTCTTGAATGACATGGTTTTGGATGGACTCTTGACCAAAGATAGGTGTATTTGGTATGCCATTATTGTCTAGGAGGACTTCTTGAATGGACGTAAAGATGGAGTCATGGAATGGACTACTTTGATCTTGACATGACGGTGATGTTATAATGTTGTGCTTTGGACTTGCCTCTTGACATGTTTCCTCAAGTTTATGAGATGGGATGGGACTTTGGAGACCATGACTAGATATGCTTTCATGACCCAATCGAGTGTCTTGAAATGGATTGGTGTATGATGGACTAGAGTATGACATGGAGCTTTGGACTTGGTTAAGAGATGATGGGCTAGAATAGGACATGAATGTATGACAAGGATTTGTCGTGGATGAAGGACTAGGATTAGGATATGACGTGGGTGGTCGGCTAGGATATGACGAAGGGCTAGGATATGACATGAATGGAAGACTCTAATATGATGTGGATGGAGGACTAGCATATGATGAAGGACTAGGATATGAAATGAATGGAATATTTTGATATGACATAGATGACGGACTAAGATAAGATGAAGGATTAAGATATGATGTGGATGCTTGGAATGGATTAATGGAGGGTTGGTTTCCCTTGTCAAAGTTAGGGTGGGTATGACTGATGGAAGTTTGTTGTGACTCGATGCCATGGATGGTGTTATGGGACCCTTGATAGTAAATGGATAGCGGACCAGGACTATTGGACTATTGGTAAGAGGGATGGATGGATGGAGGACTAGAGGGTGAGGTGCGTTTGTGTTAGAGTAATAATCAAGATCTGTAAACCTCAAAGTGTGAAATGCATTATCAGAATCTCAATTATTACAAAGAGATCAATCCTTATGAAGGAGATCAAGAAACCCTAAAAGGGAAACCCTAAATGAAACCCTAGTGTGCACACTTAATAATTAATCAATTATTAATGTGCCTAAGTTTAGCTTAAGCAACTAGAGGAATAAGTGACTTAATTAATTAACCAGTATGATATAATTTATTACACTTAATTAATTATATCATACTAGTTAATTAATTAAGTCACTTATTCCTCTAGTTGCTTAAGCTAAACTTAGGCACATTAATAATTGATTAATTATTAAGTGTGCACACTAGGGATTCATTTAGGGTTTCCCTTTTAGGGTTTCTTGATCTCCTTCATAAGGATTGATCTCTTTGTAATAATTGAGATTCTGATAATGCATTTTACACTTTGAGGTTTACAGATCTTGTTTTGTTCTGAATGTCTTTTGCATGTAACAGGTTATTGCATGTAGGTGATCTTGGATTCTAACATGGTATCAGAGCTCCAGACCTGCATCTGCCTGTTCGTGATCTGAAGATATGGCTTCTCTGTGAGTTTCAAGTGCAAGGGTTTCCACAGGCATCTTTTTTGCAAGATCTGGGGGTAGCCAATTTTTCGGCACACTATGGGCTCAAACGGATGTCGCCATCGCGTTCGCAGCGCCTCAAAACCCTAGGAACGCCTGTCATTTGGTTGATTTTGGTGAAGTTGATCTGGGAGGCAAAAATTTTTTGCCAGGGAAGCCGTACGGCCTCCCCAGCACGCGTTCTGAGACACGAAAATCAAAAAAATTCAAAAAAGGTAATCTCGGGTTCTCATACCGCTCCCCAGTAAACGGGCTCCCACGCCTGGCACCACCGCCCCAGGCGGCCACCGCTTCACCGCCGCCGCCGTCCTCCGCCACCGGTCCGCCACCACTGGGCGGCGCTCGCCTCAGCCCCCACGGGCCCCTTTTCTGTCGGCTGTAGGTCCTATGGGGGACCAGACCCCTCGCGCCCAGCCCCCGGCCCGACATCCAGCCCCCAGCCCATTCTGCGAGGTCACATGCAGGACCAAGGGCTCCGCCCAACTTTAGCCCTCTGAGCCCCCGCCCACGGTCATATGGCGACCAAGGGCCCAAAACTTTTTTGCAGGGGGGCCAGATTTTTGCACCGACGGCCAGATGGACGTCAAATTTTTGACAGTGAAGTGCTGACATCAACATGACGTCATCAGTTGTACGGCAGTTTGTCCCCCTAACCCTAGTTTGTCTCTAAAGAAGCAGTTTTTTTCTTTTTTGCATAACTTGGGCATACGGTATTGAAATCGGGCAAACGAGATATCGCTGGAAAGCTGGTTCCGAGCACTATCCTGTGGTGCTATTTATTTTATAGTATTTTCCTGTTTTACTAAATTTATTGCTATTTGAAGTCAGATCTACTTTTTATGCTTCCAAGCTCATAACTCTTTGCCACGATCTCCGATTTTCGCTATCTTTGCGGCGTTGGAAAGGTATTAGGGAGCTCTATGTTGCTGTCCATGCAATTTTTTCTGTATCTGTCCCAGGTTTTTCGTTAATCCAGATTTGGCCCGATGGGTGTTTTGGAGATTACCTGGATATTTTGGCAGTTGGGAGAGTGCATCTTGCATCTTTGCACTTCATTTTCAGTGATACATCATTCAATAATCAACTGCTGCTTCATAGATTCCAGCATTGTTCCCATTTGGAGTTTTCGAGTGTTTTGTGGCATCGGGTCTGCTGTTGCATCATTATGATTCCGATATGGTTTCGTGTAAACAGAAGTATCTTTCCTTGCTTGCTAGATTGCGGTTCCAGTGTTACTCTACAGTGTTCTTCCAGTGCTTCTTTGCAGCATGTCATATCATTGTAGGGGGGTTTTGTCCCACTGGGTTTTCCTCCTCTACCTCTTTCTTGCATTTGTAAATGGGTACCTGATCAGGCCTAGTTGCCGGGACCCATCTTTGTTTGCATGCATCTTATTCTAGTGTTTTAGCTTCTTCCTAAGTTCATCTTAAGGGGGGGTGTTAGAGTAATAATTTAATACGCTTAATTAATTATATCATACTGGTTAATTAATTAAGTCACTTATTCCTCTAGTTGCTTAAGCTAAATTTAGGCACATTAATAATTGATTAATTATTAAGTGTGCACACTAGGGTTTCATTTAGGGTTTCTTGATCTCCTTCATAAGGATTGATCTCTTTGTAATAATTGAGATTCTGATAATGCATTTTGCACTTTGAGGTTTACAGATCTTGTTTTGTTCTGAATGTCTTTTGCATGTAACAGGTTATTGCATGCAGGTGATCTTGGATTCTAACAGTTTGGACTTGCATTGTAGGTATAGCATTTTGAAGTCCCTAGCAAGTTGTGCTTGACCCTTACTATTGAATTGGTATTCAATTTGACTAGCAAGCATGTCATCATGACTTGAAGACATGATGGTGGATGAAATGAGACTAAGACTATGCAAGGTGAAAATGCAAAATGATAAAAGGGGATGCCTTATGTCGAATGATTTTTAGGAAAGGTTTTCTAACTGCTCAAAGTCTAGCCAATGTCTCTGATTGGATTGTCAAAGGACTAATTTGTAGGACAAGATGATAAAATGACAAGGTGAGACTTCCACACTAGACTTATGAGTTGGAAGTAGCTCACCAAAGGACGATGACTTAGGATTAATTTGTTTTGACTTGGTCCAATGACAATGTATTTTTGAGACAAAAGTTTTGACAAAGGAAGGAAAGTTTTCCTATCCCAAAGGTGTAAATTTAAGGACTTAATACTTTTCCTATGAAGATGAGGATGACGGATTGCAAGCTAGATGAAGACTAAAATGCAAAGATGGATGACTTGGACAAGTGCCTTGCTGGTTTTTGACAAAATTAATGTTTTCCCAATTAATAGGCAAATGCATCGTTTAAGGTCTCATATGCGATGCACTAAAGCAGATGCGTTGTAGGATTTTGACTTGTTTTTGCAAAATGGCAAATGCAACGTTTTAGACAACAAATGCGGTTTGGTATGGCAAATGCGGCTCAATTAACCGAATGCGGCTCACTGAATGGAAATGTGGCTCTGTAATTGTCGATTGCATTTTGATAGAGCGAATGCGGCTTGTGATGGCTCAAATGCGGCTCATCAGATCTAATGCAATTTTTCAGATGTTGAATGCGGTGCAGCAGAGCGCTTGCATCGCAATATGCAATTTTTAGGGAAAAACCCAAACACAGTTTGTAGTTTTCAACCAGTTTTTATGATTCCAATTTGTGATTTTGTAATTTGTTTGAAGATTTTTAAGAATTCTTGGCAAACACAGAAATCAAAAATATGAAATGCTTGTTCAAACAGACTCATTCTTAAAATTCAAGTGGGTGATCCTCGCAATCACAACCCACATCTTAAAATCACATCGACTCACACAACCTTGTCACCCCCTAGAGGGCGCCCGTGTTTTTGTCTTTTCTAGGTGCGTACTCAAGGTGACGGAAGTGGATACCGAATCCCCTGAGAAAACAATCCGTGGTGATTATATGGTGAGTGTCTTGGGGGGAGATTCTTCCCTCCCCTTGCACCGTGATTGAAAGGATGTCTGGTTACTGACACGGCTGGCTACTACACTAGGTTCTTAGTAAGTCTTTCTGTTCAGTGTGACAATGGATATACTCCCTCGAGAGACCTCCCAACCTTTAGAACAAAGGTTTTGGGGATGGTTATCCTGTCAACTACTGTCAAGTTGGATTTTCATCAACAACTTGCTTTTGATTATAGTGGGTTGAAAACCTTGGCTTTAGGTGTTCCCACTTAGGTCGTTCCTGTAGGGTGAGTACTTTTTCCCACTACGGCAGGCCTGCTAAGGGTTGTATGAAAGCAGTAAATGCATAAGTATGAAAGAAAAGATAGGTCTAGCTTTTTGATCACCCAGTAAAGGGGAGAGCATATGCTACTATCCAAAACACACAAAGCAAATGTTCAATTTTAATCCCACAAAAAATATTTTCTAATCTAAGTGAAGATGTTGCTTCACACAGACATGGTGTTCATTTTAATTCAACAAAATTTTGTGTGGTGACTATCCTAGATTGATAAATTCCAAATTTAAAAAAATGTCTACCCTAGGGTTGATAAATTTAATCCTTAAGTGTGTCTACCCTAGGATTGGTTCATTAAAATCAAGAAAAAAAAAAGACTGGCCATGGTCGTGTCGAATCCAGATTACAATTCTAAAAGGCGAAATTTTTACCAGAATTTTAAAAAAAATAGCAAATAGTAAAATGACCATAACTTTCTCAAATATTAACGAAATTTTAAATCGTTTGAAGTTTTGGAAAGCTAGAAACAAGGTCTACAAAACCCAGATAATCATTTTTTAATTTTTTCATTCGCCCATTTTTCTGTGCTCTAAAGAATATGACGGGATTTTGTGCGAATTCTTGGCTGTAACCTGCAAAACAACAAAAACAAACAAGAAAATAAAGTGAAATGGAATGATCTCACCAATCTTCTCTATTCATGATGGCTTCCATTGCACCTTTTCAAGCCTTGCTACAATGATGGAATGCCCTCAGATTTCTTTGTGAGCAAACTTCTCTAATGCCTAGCCTTAACAATGCTTTTGAAGGATTTTAAAATATCAAACTATGCACACTAGAAAGCAATTTCTAATATGCAAATAGTAAATAAAGTCTATGATCTCTAGAATGCCTATAATAAAAGTTTATATTAAATGATCATGGATCCGAAAATGAAATCAAGATTGTCATTTTATAGAAAATACAATCTTGAACGGACGGACAAGATGAGAGATTGAGGAATACCCTAGAATCAAAGGTCAAGATTCAATAAGGCAACCTCAATTAGGGTTAGGGAAAAATACCCATAGGTGTAAATAAGATTTAATTAAATGAATTAAATCCAGACTGAATGTGACAGTGGAGATGAAATTAGTAAGAAATCAGAAGACAAGAAGATGAGATTTTAGAAAATCAATAATTTTGGAAATTACTTGATTTGTAGAGGAATAATTCCATTTTGAATTAATTTAATTCAAAAATAGGGATTTTGTGAGATAAGAAGTAATTGGTTTTTGGAATTAATTACTAAATGAAGAAACAGTTAACCATGTGAGATATTTTTAAATGATTTGTTTTATTTAAAAATAACAAGGTGTCACATGCCACAATTAAATAATTAAAATAATTATTTAATTTAGAAGAAGTAGTTAATCAATTAAATAAATATGAATTTATTTAATTAAGAGAGGATTTGGGAATTAGTGACATATTAAATAGATATATTAAAATATATTAATTTAATAATTAGGAGGACATTAATGATGAAGATTAATTAAATAAATTGATGACTTTATTTAATTAAGAGAAGATTTTGACAATTAGTGACATATTAAATTGATATATTAAAATATATTAATTTAATAATCAGGAGGACATTAATGATGAAGATTAATTAAATAAATTGATGACTTTATTTAATTAAGAGAAGATTTTGACATTTAGTGACATATTAAATTAAATAAATAGGATTTATTTATTTAATAATCTTGAAGAATGAAAGTTTATAAATTAATTAAATAATCATGAATTATTTAATTAATAGTTGAATGTGGGTTATGGACATAATTCAAATGTTACAATTATGCTAGGATGGAAAGTGGTAAAAATAGTGTTCGTAGGCCTAGGTCATTTTTAGGCGTCTACACGAACAACAACAACAAAATCATTAGTAGCAACAACAACAACCTCACCAGCCACAGTAACAAGTGTAGACAAACCAACCATATTAGTAGCAACTGCAGACGAACCAGTAGCTATAGAAGAACCAACAACAACAATAGCAACAACAGAACTAGAAGCCCCAATAACAACTACAGAAGATGCAGGAGTGAAGGGAAAACAGGAATGGATCTACAGACCCAATAGTGCGGAATACATTCCCTTAACACTAATACAACATAGGAGTAAAGCATAAACCAATTCCAATGGTTTCTAAAACTACTTGAGATGAATACATGCAAGTAAAAACAATATTACACAAAGATGAGTATCCACAGTTGACACAAGATATATGTGGGAAAACCTTTTCAGGTATAAAACCCACCACACAAAGTTAGACTAATTGTATTATAGTAACACAATGGTTACATACAAAGATACAGTCTTCTTTGATCAGCTCACAACAACAACACAAAATTCTCACTGTTACAATGTTCTCTCTCTCAACATATAGTTCGAACTCATCTCTTTTCATGCAATCACATACTTGACTTACATAAGTCATACATTGCATTCAATTCTGTCAAACAACGGTCGATCACAAAGTACAAAAATTTCTGATCAAATCGCACCAATGATCTGCCCATGTCTATCTTCCTGCATCGAGCCACCCAGGCCATAACTATCTTTAGTCAAATCAAGTTCTACTTCGTCAGCTTGAATTGACCTACACCTATTACAATTACTACATTGGCCTCTAGCAAATAATCACATGACACTAAGCCACGTATCCCCATCTTATTCACTGTCGCTCTCTGATTCTGAGTCCAACTCAGTCAAACCAGTCGTCGAGCTCGATTGAGCTCCCCATAGCCTTTATTGTGCTACCGTAGTCCACTCGAGCTCACCCTGTGGTATGACGGTAAGCATACCGAGCTCGTCATTCATTCCCAAGGCACACCGCAATACCGCAATAACTGGTCAGGTAGATCACAAATGGCCTTACCGCAACCACCGTGGTCAACCCTTTGGTTGGCCATGGTACTACAATAACTACCAGCTAGGTGCTGGTGGTAACCGCCAGGCCAAGCCATTGGTGGCTTTACCGCAGCCACCATGGTCAGCCCTTTGGCTAGCCGCGGTAGGGCGGTAACTACCAGCCAGCCATTGGCGGCTTTACCACGGTAGGGCGGTAACCGCCAAGCTAAGCCGCCAAAGCTAGAATAGCCACAAAGAAGGAAACACCATGCTCACCGTGGTAAGGAAAGGGACTGTGCGCGGTAAGGTGGTAACTGCCAGACCCTTCACCGCAGTACCGCCAAGACTGAAAGGAGACCATCGTGGTATGGCAGTAAAAGGCATAAATGAACATTTTTCGCCAAGACTTTGAAAGATTTGGCTTCAGACTGGAAGTTGAGACATAGTTTCTCAACAAACTCCCACTTGGTGAACACTTCCAGCCAACCCCAATGCGATGAAAAATCACTGTCTGTCATAGGCCCCAAGGCCCATCGATTCTGTGCACCATCTGAACTTGTCTGTGC
This sequence comes from Sequoiadendron giganteum, assembly GCA_007115665.2. NCBI lineage: Eukaryota > Viridiplantae > Streptophyta > Pinopsida > Cupressales > Cupressaceae > Sequoiadendron > Sequoiadendron giganteum. Next base: position 508,481,109 of record CM021109.1, read on the forward strand.
TAACAGGCTTTGTCAAAGCATCTGCAACATTCTTCAGGGTGTCTACCTTTTCTAGAATGACCTTGCCATCTTCAACCATGTCCCTCATCAAGTGATAATGCACATCAATGTGCTTGGTCTTGACATGAAAAGTCAGATTCTTTGCCAAACAAATGGCACTCTGATTGTCACAACAGATTGTAATCTGCCCAGCATCAAATCCAATGTCTGAACACAAATGCCTTATCCAAACAACCTCTTTGCAGGCATGAGTTGTAGCCATGTACTCTGCCTCTATCATGGATAAAGCAACTACAGTTTGTCACTTGCTCATCCAACTAATAGCTCCACCATTAAGCATGAAAGTGTATCCACTGGTGGATCGCCTGCTGTCTATGTCCCCTACCCAATCTGAATCAACATAACCTTGGATGTTGAGAGATTATTGTGATGCAACCATACTACCATGATAACACAAGACATTATCTGAAGTCCCCTTCAAATACCTAAAAACTCTCTTCACAGCATCTCAATGTGATCTCCCCAGATTTTTCATAAATCGGCTTAGAACTCCCACTGCTTGGGAAATGTCTGGTCTTGTGCAGACCATAGCATACATCAAACTTCCAACAACACTTGCATAAGGCACACTGGTCATGTCCTCCATCTTAGTAGAAAACTTTGGATAGTCTTCAACTGATAGCTTAGTTCCATGCATGATTGGAACAAAAAGTTGTTTGCAGTCATCCATGCTAAACCTCTCCAGAACTGTCTTCACATACTTACTCTGATTGACCCAAAGTTTTCTGCTTGTTCTGTCCTTGGTAATCTCCATTCCAAGAATGTACCTAGCTACACCATTATCTTTCATCTCAAACTTTGCAGAAAACTAAGATTTAAGGTCAGAAATCATAGTCTTGCTATTTCCAATTAATAACATATCATCCACATATAGGGTGATAACGAGCACACGATCATTTTCAGATTTATAGTAAATGCAATGATAATACTTTGATCTCACAAATCCAATTGACAACACAAATGTGTCAAATTTTTGGTACCACATTCTAGGAGATTGCTTTAAACCATAGAGAGATTTGTTTAACTTGCAAACTAGATTTTGTATACCTCTTTCAACAAAATGCTCAGGCTGGGACATGTAGATTTCTTCTTCCAGCTCACCATGGAGAAATGATGTCTTCACATCCATTTTCTCAATTTCAAAATCATACACAGCTACCAATGACAATAAAAATCTTATGGATGTTAGCTTTGTTATAGGGAAAAAAATCTCTCCATAATCTATTCCCTCAATTTGAGAAAAACCTTTTGCAACCAGTCTAGCCTTATACTTCTCAACATTGCCATCAAGACCTATCTTCTTTTTGAATATCCACTTACAGCCAACAAGATTTAGCCCTTTAGGCAGTGGTACCAAATTCCAGGTATCATTATTTTTCAAAGAATTCATTTCTTCATTCATGGCTTCCAACCAAAACTTTGAATCAGCCATGCTGATTGCTTCTTTAACAGTCCTAGGTTCATCAGTGCTGGTAATTAAGGCATAAGCACAATTTGAATCTAACATAGAGAATCCATACCTATCAGGTTGCCTTTTTTCTCAAGTAGATCTTCTTATAGACTAAGGTTGATCTTCATCATAAGAACTTCCAGAGTTGCCTGAGCTCTCCTCAATCTCAGGTACACCATGCAGCTCTTCCTTTTCTGGAGTTTGGGGAATTTCAACTGCATCTTTGTTCTTCTTGTCACTCTAATTTGTCCCAAGTTGCTGATCACTAACTAAAGGTTTTAGCTCACAAAATATCACGCTTCTACTGTACAAAAACTTCTCAGTAACAGGATTCCAAAGCTTGTATCCCTTCACACCAACTCCATAGCCAATGAGGATACACTTGACAGCCTTGTTATCCAATTTAGATCTTTTTTCATTTGGCACATAAACATATGCCTCACAGCCAAACACACGGACATGCCTCAGAGAGGGCTTCTTACCAGACCATGCTTCCAAGGGTGTCTTGTCCACAAGAGCTAAACAAGGAGATCTATTAATCAAATAACATGTTGTAGCCACAGCCTCAACCTAGAACTTCTGTTCTAGACCAGCACCACTCAGCATACTCCTTGCCTTTTCCATCAGATTCTTGTTCAACCTTTCAACAACTCCATTTTGTTGTGGAGTATAAGGCGTTGTCTTATGCCTTTTAATACCATGATTAGTGCAATACCTTTCAAAATCTGGAGAACAAAATTCACCACCATTATGTGTCCTCAAGCACTTAATTTTCCTTCTAGTATGATTTTCTACCAAAGATTTAAATTCTTTAAACCGACTGAACACTTTTGATTTACTTTTAATGAAGTATACAAATGCCCTTCTTGAATAGTCATCAATAAAAGAAACATAATATCTAGACTTTGATAATGAAGGAACATTTACTGGACCAAACACATCTGAATGAACATAATCCAATATATCAGAAGATTTGTGAGGACTAGAACAAAAAAAAACACGGTGTTGTTTTCCATAGATATAATGTTCGCAGAAATCAAACTCAAGGTTACAATCATCAAGCCCTTCTACAAGTTTTTTATTCTTCAAGGTCTTTAAAAAAATTTCACCAATCTGACCTAGTCTATGATGTCATAGCATAGTCTTCTCAACTGGGAGTTTTACCTCCATAGCATTTTCAACCAGAGAAGATTCTTCATCTTTCTCTATAGGTGCAACATTACATGACTTTATAGAGGCACTGTTACAAAGAACATGACGTGCATCCAGCTTGTACAGAGTGTCTATACGAACACCCTTAGCCAGCACCATTGCACCTCTAGCCATTTTACACCCCTTACTAGAAAAATAAACTTCTACCCCAACATCATTTAACTTAATGACAGAAAGAATATTTCGAGCCAAACTTGGTATGTGAAGTATGCCACCAATACCTTTGACTCTCCCATCAAGAAACTGAATTTTGACTCTTCCTCTACCAACTATCTCCAAAATTAAATCACTTGCCAAGTATACCTTTACACCATCATACTTCTCGTATCTAGAGAACCATTCTCTATTGGACGTCATGTGAAAAGAGGCACCTGAGTCAACTAACCAGTCATCATCTAATGCCTGAGTTGTCAAGGCTATTGCAATGAAGGCTTCTACATCACTTTGAGAAGATTCATTGTCAGAAGCATTCTTCTTCTTCTTCTCCTTGTAGTCCTTCCTGATATGACCAGGTTGCCCACAGTTCCAGCATCTCACCTTGAGCTTTTTACTAGGAGACTTTGATCTCCCTGCAGATTTGGATTTTGACTTCTTGACTTTCTTCTTGCCTTTCTCCTTTGGTCTACCACAAACAACAAGAGCCTCTTTGGCCATCTCTGAGGACTTCCTCTACATCTCTTCAGATAGCAATGAGGCAACAACCTCTTCCATCTTGAAAGCAGCAGTAGTGGTTCCAATGGCCATCACAAGATGACCCCAACTATCAGGCAATGAACACAATAGGAGTATGCAACGATCCTCCTCCTCAATCTTTACACCTACAGAGTCCAACTGAGTAACACTCATATTAAACGAGTTCAAATGGTCTACAACAGATGCACCTTTGTCCATATTCAAGGAGTACAACTTCTTCCTTAGGAATAACTTATTTACCAGGGGCTTTCCTTGATAAATATCACGAAGCTTCTTCCACAATGAAGCTACAGACTACTCCTCATAAATTTTCAGGAGAATAGAATCAACCACTCAGACTTATCAAACCTCTTGCTTTTCTATTAGCAATATCCCAAGCTTCTTGCATTGTACTTTGTGGCTTAGTTCTAGACACTGCAATCCAAAGGTCTCTATCCACAAGCAAGTCTTCAATCTTGAGTTTCCATAACTCAAAGTTACTGCCATTGAACTTTTTAATGTATACTCTACCAGATGTACTCGCCATCTCAAACAAAAACAAGTTTTAACAATGCAAGACTCCCACTAAAACAGTATTAGCACAAAAAACTAATCTTTCCTACAAGGATAACACAACTGGTCAAGCTCTGATAGCACTTGAAGGGAAAATAGGCATGGATCTATAGACCCAATAGTGAGGAATACATTCCCTTAACACTAATACAACAGAGGAGTAAAGCATAAACTAGTTCTAATGGTTTCTAAAACTACTTGAGATGAATACATGCAAGTAAAAACAATATTACACAAAGATGAGCATCCACATTTGACACAAGATATACATGGGAAAACCTTTTCAAGTAAAAAACCCACCACACAAAGTCAGACTAATTGTATTACAGTAACACAATGGTTACATACAAAGATACAGTCTTCTCTCATCAGCTCATAACAACAACACAAAATTCTCACTGTTACAATGTTCTCTCTTTCAACATACAGTTCAAACTCATCTCTTTTCAAGCAATCATATACTTGATTTACATAAGTCATACATTGCATTCAATTCTGTCAGACAACAATTGATCACAAAGTACAAAAATCTTTGATCAAATCACACCAATGATTTTCCCATGTCGATCTTCTTGCATTGAGCCACCCAGGCCATAACTGTCTTTAATCAAATCGCGTTATGCTTCGCCACCTTGAGTTGACCTATACCTGCTGTAATTATTGCATTGGCCTCTATCCAATAATTGTATGACACTGAGCCACGTATCCCCATCTTATTCACTGTCGCTCTCTAATTCCGAGTCCAACTCAGTCAAACCAGTCGCCTAGCTTGACCGAGCTCCCCACAACCTTTACTACGCTACTGCGGTCCACCCGAGCTCACCCTGCGGTATGGAGGTAAGCATATCGAGCTCACCATTTATTTTACCACACTACCACGACCGACCCAAGGCACACTGCGGTAATCGGCCAGGCAGATTGCAGGCGACCTTACCGCGTCGACCACGATCATCCCTTTGGTTGGTCACAGTATCACAATAACCGCCAGCCAGGCACTCATGGTCTTACCACGGCTACCGTGGTCAACCTCTTGGCTGACCATGGTATGGTGGTAACTTCCAGGCCAAGCTGTTGGCGGCTTTACCGTGGCCACCGTGGTTAGCCCTTTGGTTGGCCGCTGGCAGCCTTACCACAGCCATCGCGGTCAGCCTCTTGGCTAACCGTGGTATGGCAGTAACCGTTAGGCCAAGCCATTGGCGGCTTTACCATGGCCATCGCAATCAGCCCTTTTGTTGGCCGCAGTAGGGCGATAACCACCAGGTAGCCACTGGTGGCTTTACCGCGGTAGGGTGGTAACCACCAGGCCAAGCCACCAGAGCCAGAACAGCCACAGAGAAGGAAACACCACGCTCATCATGATAAGGAAAGGGATTGTGCGTGGTAAGGTGGTAACCACCAGACCCTTCACCGTGGTACCGCCAGGACTATAAGGAGACTACCGCGTTATGGCGGTAAAAGGCAGAAATGAACATTTTTTGCCAAGACTTTGAAAGATTTGGCTTCAGACTAGAAGTTGAGACATAGTTTCTCAACAAGGAGAAGCAACAACAACAATGGATGGCAACTAAGAACCATCAGCAGAAGAAGCCATGACTTTACGGGCCAAGTCATCATCCCTAAAATATTACCCAAAATCATCATAAGATTCACCCACAGTAAGATTCTCATGAAGAGCATCTTTCCACCAAGTAGCATAACTCTGATGAGATTTCTGACAGTTTGCAACCAAATGACCTATAGAAAAACATCTCCTACAATAGAAAGGAAGACCTTCATAATCAAGAATCTGAGACCATGGTCTAGTCCCCACCATCAAAATGACCTCCCCAGGTAAATATTTTGAGGTATCAACATCCACAAGAATGCAGGTGAAAGTAGGATGATCATAGATAAGAGAAGATGAATCAACCATAACAAACCTACCAATAACATTTCCAATAGATTCAAAGCAAGGAGTTCAAAAATGAAGAGGAATATTAGGAAGTCTAACCCAAGTAGGAACAACAATAATAGATTTAGAAAGATGGTTGAAAGAAGGGAACCAAGGCCAGAGAGAAAGCGATTTCTTTCCACACAGCCAAACACCACCTTCCAACACCTGAGCCCTATCATTCTCAGATTGAAAAGCAACCACAAAAAAACCCCTAGCTGAAAGATATAGTTCAATCCTATCCTCAATAATAGGCCTCCAAGACACCAAAAAGAATTTGTTTGAATTTGGAAGGGAAGGCCATAAACCATTAAATCTACAAATAAGAGTAGAACGAGAGAAATAATATTCTTTATCCAACACCTCCTACCCACAAATAACAGTAGGGGTAGAAGAAGAGCACCATAAGGGTTTACCCTTAAAAGAGGGAAGAGAAGAAGAAGGGATTTTACCATTAGAACCAACCACCTTAGCAAAGGACTAAGAAGTAGGGCATGAAAAAGGGGCATCCACATGCAACGACCCAGACCCTAAAGGAGGAAAATTAGAAGCAGCAAACCCACCTAGCACAAGTCATGAACCATCAAGAGACACATCTGAAGACAATGGCGACCCAACAACAAGAATTGAACCATCTACAGACACCCACGATCCAACATCACATGACCCAGCAGTGGAAAAAATTGACCCAACAATAGCCGACAACACACCAGAAGCCAATGGCCCACCAAAAGCCAACAACGCACCATCCGTAGAAAGCAAGAGGGTTTCAATAGTGAGCGGGATAGCCATTTCAAAATACTATCATATTATATGTTATTATGATATTTATTATTTATATATTATATTATTATAATATTATATATTATTTATATGAAAAAATACATTATTGGAATAGATATTCATTATAAATAGATATATGTTTTTTAAAAAAATAGATATCCATTCAGAAGATATATTTGTTTTGGTTGTGTAAGTATAAAAAAGCAATTATCATTGTCATTTTATACTACATGAGCCACATGAGGAGGCACAACTAAGATTTAATAAAGAAAACATATATCTAAAGCATAATAAAAGATATCCATTCTAAATATTTCCATTTTGGTGCTCCAATCGGCCAAGTAAGTTTAAGTTTTTTAATTTTTTAAATTTTTTTATCAAAAATTTATTGATTTTCATTTTTAATTTTTTTTTTAGTTTTATCAAAAAAATTTGAGATTTTTAGTATAAAAGAACATCTAAAAAATAATCTTTGATAGCATAGTCTAGGCTAAAAGTAGAAGGGAAAAGTAATTATATTTCAATAACAACTTTAGTATGTAAGGAATTTTTTCATTATTTATGAATAATAAGAAGAAATTTGATATCACCTATTGGGTCTCAAAAACATAGGTTTTAACCACAAGAGGTTGCCAAGCTCTCACAACATTTTTGGCCAACATACAAGGCCAATTGATATAATTGAACCTTCTGCTCTTTAGGCTATGCTAAACCTAGGCGGGTGCACCTATGTGAATAATGCAGATTTAAAATATATTTCCTACTCAAACAATCTACCCACAATGGCAACTGGAAGTGGATAGAAAAAATAACTACAACTACTCCTACTGCACAAAAGAAAGATTTGAAAATGTTGTTTTACATAAATTTTGTTATCTGGGTTGTGATAGACTAGTGCCTTCTATCCACATGGGCAATGGAATCAAAAACTAAAATGATATGTGTTTGCCTCTTTGGCTTAACTCTAGTTGTTAGGCACTTTGAAAATTCTATGACTGGTATAAAACTTCACTAAATTTATGACTTGCATAAACTATGCTAGAATGTTTCTTCACCTAGTTCTTCTTTAACTATCCAAAAGAAATCCTTAAATCACTATGACTTATTGAAAGAATTTAATTCTGACTTGCAGACACCAATCAATTAAATCACACAAAATGGGAATACATTTTGACAAATTAGAAATATACTTGATACACTGATTTAAATGACAAAAATACCTCAAGTTGGAGACAACCAAATAAATAATATGAATTGATACACACAACAACTGAACACCAAAAAGAATTCACCAATTAAAATATTTTCTCCATTGATATGCTTCAAGAAAGTCTATACATTATTTTCATTTTCCCAGTTCTCATCTTCTGCAAAAATCTAACTATTCTCACTACTCCCACTTCTCACTGATTTTTCAGAACATTTATACAGTAAATCCCAAGGGTCGTGACCCTTCATTTTCTTGTTACAACTGTTTGTATTCATTAACAAAAAATAAAAATATTTAATTGAGTTGCCTTATTGAAAAATTAAATATTTTAGACTATAGTATGCATGTCCTCTTATTTTATTACTTTGCCCACTACTTAATATTTCCTTTTATTTATTTATGTGAAGCTTCCTTACATTTACCGCCCTACCACGGTCAACTTTACGTCTTCCTGTGGTGTGGTGGTGTTTGACTTCTCCATGACCTTCTCTTTCTGCGACTCCACCGTGGTTTGTCATTTTGCTCCCCATGGCTACATGGTGTTCGACTATCATTGCCCATGTCTACTGCGCCACCATGGTCTGCATTGTGAGCCCCATTGGTACCGTAGTCTCCAACATTTACTACCAGGCTCATTGCTTACCATGTCACCGCGGTCAGTGTTTTGACCGCGCACGGTGTAGCGGTAAGCATTTGTTGTTATGCTGACTGTTCACTGCACCACCACAGCCATTGACTTGACTGCCAACGGTACCACTATGGGTCTCTTTTTTCTACATCGCTCCTTGCTCACCACCCACCATGCTACTATGGTCTGTGGTTTGACCGCGTGTGGTGTAGTAGTAACTATTCTCTGACCACTACCTTGCCGGTTTTCTCACTGCTTATCACACCATCACGTTCACTGTTCTGACTGTCAACAGTTGCACGGTGAGTTGTTATTGTGGTTGCTCTTTAATCACCATATCGTGAGCCACCTTGTAAGGGGCTGCGGTATAGAGGTAAATGGTATAGGCTGTAAAAAATGATTAATATGGCAACGGTATGGGGTATTTTAGCATTATGAAAGGCGGTAAATTTTTTTATGAAAAGATTATGAAATCATGGGTTCAACTAGGTAAAATACATTAGGATTTTAATGAAAATTTTGGTTCTAATAGTGGCTCCTATTAGGGGTGAGTGATTTTCCAATCACTGTAAGAATTCAGAATGCAACTGGGAGAGCAGACCAAGACAAGAAAAGATATGAAAAATGAAGGCAATGGAAGATGGAGGGAATGAAAAGGTGAAGGGGATGGGAAATGGAGGATGGAAGATGGCCCTACACTACTGTACATGGAAGGAAAACAATGTTTTCAATAAGGGAACTTCTGAGAATTTCCATGTACTGGCAAGCCCGAAGCCTTTAAAATTCCTAGACTACTATGCATGGAAAATAATATTTAAAAAGGTTTGTTTAAGAATTTTCCATGCACTAGAAATCCTTAATCCTCTATATCTTCTATTGTTTAAAATTAAAACCATAAAGGATGGCCCCGGGCCACCCAAAAGAAAATCATGCACTTTCCTCTTTCATAGACTTTATTCTGATTTGAGCTCATCAGGTTTCTTTTGAAGCTATCCATTCCAACTACCCTATTACATGCTCTATCATTGAAAACCTTCATGAAATCATCGTGTTTAGCCTAACTCACGTTCCTTTCACCACTCTGCAATTCATAATTCCTATCATAATACGACAAGTCTTTATCACATTCAACATACAAAGTGTATCAAGATTCAATGGGACATTCATAATCTTGTTCATTATCATATACTATTGAATGATCCTATAGCTATACTAGGACATGAAAATCTGAATTCTTCTCATGGGAATCTAAAAATCCAATCTCATCAACATCTTTTGGAACAATCAAACCAGAAATACTTTCAAGTCCTTTCCTACCACCAATTGGTATTGACACATACTTTTGATCCATATAGTCATCCTTATACATACTTGAATCAACAAATGCTTAACACTCATCATCAATAACATGCAAAGCAACATCTTTCTCTTGTAGACAAAAAATTGTTCACATACCTCTTCTTGGACATAAATGGATTCTTGATCAGCTTCAAAGATCTCTTCACCACTCTGAGAAATGCACATGGAATCATTACACATAGTACCCTCACTGCCAAAGAAAATGTATGTTGCACCCAAAACTTTAGAATTATCTTTATGTGCACATCTCTGGTATTCAAGAGTTAACAAATTTGAAACCTGCTCACTACTGAGTGAACATGTTTCTTCCATATTTTATGCTATATTTTCATCATCTTGTCCCTCATAATAAATTTCTCCCATGAATTCTTCTTCATGATTAATTGTGTCACCATTGTATTGATCATTGTAGTCCTCATCCAAGATGCATGATTGATCCTCCATATCATCACCATCTTCCAAATCTGAAAAATTGTCATTAGAAATCCCAGTAGCACATGCTTCCTTTGTTTGTTGCATTGTTTGATCATCCATGATATCACTATTAGATTTATTGTTTCCAGTCTCCATATACCTTGTCCCAAGTATGGAATCAATAAGTTTATTCACTACATCAAAGGCACACTACTTTGATGAATCTGACCAATAAACTGATTCAAGCTCTGATGCTCTAAGAAATTGTGCAACAAACGTTGGTCTTGTAGGCCTACAATGAGGATGTAATTGCATACAGATGTTTGTCATCCTATTGTATAGAGAGTTTACATATTCTCCCTTATATCTCTTTATGTCAAAAAATGAATCTAAGGGAGAAACTCCACATTCTGATTATGTGATGGAGTCTTGGCTTTGAGTATGTGCATATTCATCCTCCTCCTCAAGATTTTGATTCTGATAGCTTACAAATCTTTGTCTAGGAAGGACAGGATAAATATTCATTTGATGTGATGACTGAGATGCATAAATGTTCACCTGTGAATAGAGCATATTACCTTCATTGTCGAAGTTATCAAGTGGCACTTGTGCTATCCAAGATCTATTGGAATTTGTGTATTCAGATGTATCTGAGACACGTTTAACTCCCAATTGTAGCAATCCTTGATTCAATCGTAGAATTTATTGGTCCAATTGCAAAATTTGTTGTTTTAATTCCTTCAACTCTCTTATTGACTACTGCCTCCATACTTCTTCTACCATCTTGAAAAGAAAATTGACCAAGTGTTACTGTTCCATAATATCCATTCATTATTTATCAAATTGAAACAGAGTCGCCACCTACTTTTTCCAAAAGTAGGAAAATGGAAAGGATTTTGATACTACTTTGGTTTTCCCTAGTGGAATCTCCAAAAAAAAATGTAAAAATTTGTTGACTCTATAAATGGATAGGCTGACAAAATTTCCTGAGTGTAGTCCCCAACAGAGTCGCCAAACTATTAGGTCTCAAAAACACAGGTTTTAACCACGAGAGGTTTCCAAGCTCTCACAACATTTTTTACCAACATACAAGGCCAATTGATATAATTGAACCTTCTTCTCTTTGGGTTCTGCTAAACCTAGGTGGGTGCACCTATGTGCATAATGCAGATTTAAAATATATTTCCTGCTCAAACAATCTACCCACAATGGCAACTGGAAGTGGATAGACAAAATCACTACAACTAGTCCTATTGCACAAAAGAAAGATTTGAAAATGTTGTTTTACATGAAGTTTTTTCTCTGGGTTGTGATAGATCGGTGCCTTCTATCCACATGGGAAATGGAGTCAAAAATTAAAATGATATGTGTTTGCCTCTTTGGCTTAACTCTAGTTGTTAGGAACTTTGAAAATTCTATGACTGACATAAAACTTCACTAAATTTATGACTTGCATAGACTGTCTTGGAATGTTTCTTCACCCGGTTCTTCTTTAACTATCCAAAAGAAATCCTTAAATCACTGTGACTTATTGAAAGAATTTAATTCTGACTTGCAGACACCAATCAATTAAATCACACAAAATAGGAATACATTTTGACAAATCAGAAATATACTTGATACACTAATTTAAATGACAAAAAGACCTCAAGTTGGAGACAACCAAATAAAGAATATGAATTAATACACACAACAACTGAACACCAAAAATAATTCACCAGTTAAAATATTTTCTCCATTGATATGCTTCAAGAAAATTCTATACATTATTTCCATTTTCCCAGTTCCCATCTTCTGCAAAAATCTAACTATTCTCACTACTCCCACTTCTCACTGTTTTTTCTAGAAACATTTATACAGTAAATCCCAAGGGTTGTGACCCTTAACTTTCTTGTTACAATCATTTGTATTCATTAACAGAAAATAAAAATATTTAATTAAGTTTCCTTATCAGCAAATTAAATATTTTAAACTATAGTTTGCATGTCCTCTTATTTTATTACTTTTCCCACTACTTAATATTTCCTTTTATTTATTTTTGTGAAGCTGCCTTACATTTACCACCCTATCACGGTCCACTTTACGTCTTCCCATGGTGCGGCGGTGTTTGAATTCTCCACGACCTTCTCTTTGTACCGCTCCATCGCGGTTTGTCATTTTTCTCCCCACGGCTACATGGTGTCCGACTGTCACTGCCCATGTCTACTTTTCCACCATGGTCTGCATTGTGAGCCCCATCAGTACTGCGGTCTCCAACATTTACTGCCAGGCTCACTACTTATCGCGTCACTGCAGTCAGTGTTTTGACCATGTGCGGTGTAGCAGTAAGCATTTGTTGTTATGTTGACTGTTCACCGTGCCACCACCGTCACTGACTTGACTACAAGTGGTACCATGGTGGGTCTTTTGTCTGCCGCTTCACTCCTTACTACCCACCATGCTACCATGGTCTATTGTTTGACTGTGCATGGTGTAGCGGTAATTGTTCTCTGACCGCTGCCTCGCCGGTTTTCTCACTGCTTACTGCGCCATCGCGGTCACTGTTCTAACTGTCAATGATTGCACGGTGAGCTGTTATTGTGACTGCTCTTTAAAATCCATACCACGAGCCACCCCGTAAGGGGCCCTGGTATAGAGGTAAATGGTATAGGCTGTAAAAAATGATTAATATGGCAACGGTTGGGGCATTTTAGCATTATGAAAGGTAGTAAATTTTTTTTTTATGAAAAGATAATGAAATCATGGGTTCAAGTGGGTAAAATACCTTAGGATTTTAATGAAAAATTGGGTTCTAACATCACCTAAGGATTAAAGGACTTATCTAGGAGGGGAGTAAGGCACACTCACCTAAATTGGAAAATCCTATGGTATTTTCTATATATAGTATTTTATTTCATTTTTAGTTTACATAGTTTACCTAATTTGCAGTCATTGATCTATTCTTATTTAAATACCTATAGGAATTTATCTAGAAAAGACCAAAATATCTCCAATTTCCATGTAAACTATGTTTTCTATTTTGAGAAAAATAGTTTTGTTTTTCACCAAAAAAAAAAAATTTAGTACATTTAGTATCTAGTAGAGTCTGTTTGACTTTAGTACATTAGTAGAGTAGATTTAATTTTAATTTTATCAAAACTTAGGATAGGTTAGAATTGATTAGGAGAAGTTTTCTACCCTTAGAATTTAAGATCATATTGTAGATCTCTCTTGGACACAAGCTATATTCATAAGAATTAAGTGGTGTTATTGAAACCACTACAATGAACTCATTAATAACCATACTTTCTTAACTAGTTATTAGTGGCTATACCTACCTACTACCCAATCTATGCTATAATTTTCTACCTCTAGCTTATATTTATTTTTTCCAAACTTTTTAATTAAGAATATTTTAAAAACTATTCATATTCTTCTTGGTGAGGAGTTTTACCTCTTATTTCTTCCTTCATGTTATTAAAGGAATTTAATTATTATCTTTATATAATTTTAATAATTATCTCTCAATATTTTACATATTAATATTAATAAATTTCCTCTACCCTTATGCTTTGATCGATATCCATACCTTATTTGAAGGCTCATATTTCTTGATCCTTTATGCATCACTCAAAATTTAGCAAATCACATAGTTCTTGCAGCTTCTTATTATTTCACGTCTATTGATGACTTTTTCCCATGCTAAGTTTGTTCAAAGAAAGTAAATTATTTTTATTTTTTTGTATGGTGTGCCATGAAAATTAATTTACAACATATTCTAAAGTTTGAGGGTAGTTTATTTTTTAAAGAAAAATATTGAAAGCTAGATTTTGGAAACACAAACTTCTAGAATCAATACTTGGAGCTATTATATTTGTTTAGGTCAATAGTTATATTTTTATAAATATTAATTTCTCAAAATGTCAATATTTTAATATTTTTCTAGTGGCACAAGTTGGGTGAATTTAATGAGTTCATAGGAAAATATTCATTTTATTTTGGATGAAAATTATAAAAAAATATTATTTTTTAAGTTATAGTATGTATACTTGGCACTCATCCTAAAATCACATTGATTTGGAAGATAAGAAATTGTAGCATGGAAAATTATACTCCTTTGTAGGTGATAGTACAATTTCATGAATTTTTTGGACCTATTTTAGTGACCCTTGTATTCATGCATTCTCAACAATTCCTAAATAGGCCCTAATTCCCTTTATTATGCATTCTGATGAGGCCTATTTTTTATCGTTTTCCAACAAATTGCAAGCATTGAATGATGCAATCAACTCTTAATTTTCCCCCATCAAGTGTGTCATGGAAATTTGGGCCAAGATCCATTCACCCATGGGTGAATGGGTCCCCCTTTTTAGCCAAGACCCAAAATTTAATGGGTTGTTGGCAACATTTTAACATTCAAAATTCAAATCATAAATGTTAGCTTTCAGGATCATTTTTTTGGGAAATTAGAGAAATTCTTATAAATATCTATTATTTTCATCATTTCAAAAATGGAACACAAGAGATAACATTCAAGAAAGAAAATTTTGAATTCTTGGAGCAACACTACTTAAGATTGTAGGTCTTCAAGCCCATTTCTAGATTTAATCAGGCTTTATCACATGATTGGAGATTGAAGTTTATGGAAGAGCATAATGGAATCTAGGATTGAGAGATGCATTTGGCCACTTCCCTCCAACTAATGACTTATTTCTTCAGTGTTATCATCTTCAAACTTCACTCTACTTGTAGCCTAAAGCATGGTATCATTGCATTTTCATATTTACTTGGGGTGTTTTGACTTTTCCCTAATTGAATATTACCATTGTCATATAGGAATCACACTCTAATGCACTTGAGTAGGATTTTTTTGCATTTTGTCTCATAAAAACATTAGAAACACATAAGGTTAGGGCTCACACACTATTTCCTATCCAATATCTAGATTTTTGTTGAGGTTTAATTACCAAGATATGGTTTTGACTAAGGTAAACCCCCATGTAGCCACCCATGCAATTTATTTTGTAGATTTATTATAGGTACAAATTTGAAGAAAAAAAATTGTAAGTATAGGAATAGAGATCAGATAGAGGGTTATAGGATCAAACTTTGAAGTTTTGGAAAGGTTTACAAAGACCCATTCACCCATGAGCAACTGAGTCCCTCTTGGTAAGTTGAATCCAACTTTTGTTGGCAGGTACATTGTTAGATGCATAAAACAATTGAGAGGTGGGTGAATCGGTTGTATACTTTTAAAACATTAGAAACCCTCATTAACATTTTGATTTGCATGTTTTTAAACCCTTAACATGCATTAAAAAAATGTAAAGCAATAATGCAAACACATCAAACACATAAGAATATCATCCTTTTCCACTTTGCATACTTTAAAATGAGTTTCTTTGTTTGTAGCATCTTGATCAAACTCTCTCATTTCAAAAGAAGTTAAAGAACCAAACATTTGATCTCTTGAATAATTATCCAAATTTTGAGCTTCCTCAATAGAAAAAAATTTACGACTATAAGCTTTAGGTAGAGTTCTTAATACCTTTTTCACAACTTCACTCTCATTCAACTTTCTACCAAGACCATTGATGGCATTGACAACTTCATCAAATTTGAGCATGTAGGTAGTAATATCTTCATCTTCAAACATCCTTATTGTTACAAATTTAACTTTGTAGATATGCATCTTCACTTTCTTGAACTTTTCATCTCCTTCATAGATTCCTTCCAACTTTGTCTAGATATCTTTAGCATACTTGTAGCTCATAACCTTCACAAGTTTTGAATCAAAAAAACTACTAAGGATTTATTTCCTTTCTTTTCCATTGTTTTCATAATCCTTGATCTCATCGTCACTTGTTGGACCATTTGTAGTCATAGTATAACCTTTTTAAACAAATTCCAAACTTCAAATCCAAGAGAAACCAAAAAGGTTTTCATCCTAGCCTTCTAATGGGTAAAATTTGTTCCATCAAACAAAGGATCTTTAACACCTTTCTTGTGCCATCTAGATCTACCTCAAAAAATTAAGCTTCTTCTTAGGAACCATATATTTGATACCAATTGTTATGTAATACCCCTCCATTTTGTTTCTTGTTCAGTTTGCTTTATGCTATGTTTTGGTTGCAGATTACTTTGATATTGGATACATTTTGTTATGATGTTTTGATCGCTACTATTGAGCGACAACTATTATTGTGTGATGTGTTGACCTAATTAGTGTTTCTCATGCTTTAATGGATTAATGATGTTGTAAAGTTAATATGAGATGTTATTATGAGATTATTGGAATTATGATGGAAGTGTCAGTTTCGCATCACTCGCTTGTGAGCGCCCTACGAATCCGTAATTTCTTTTTCACGGTGTGTATTATATGCTGGATATATTGTATGATGTTGTTTACTTGGTTGCAGGATTGCAGGTACATGACATCGACTCCACCTGGTTTCACAGGTTTGAGTGTGTCGATCCAACGGTTAAGTTGAACGAGAGATAGTAGATAGATAACATGTGTCAAGTTTACACCCTAGCCTTAGTGTGTCATCAGTTGTGTGTGTCGAATCATTGTCTGTCTTGTTTTAATGCTATTTAATTCTGAAGGATTATTGATTTGGAAATAGATATTTAGAATAATTGCATTTAAATCATGTTGATGGTTATTTAATTTAAATAATGCAATGTGGATAAAAGTTTATATTTAAATTAATTAATTATATTTAGTTTATTTAATTAATTAAATTTGATCCAAGGGGGTTGAATTTAGTTATTAAATAATTAAATTAATTAATTAAACGTGATGCAAGAGAATGAAAGGAAATAAAAGAATTAAAATTAAATTTGGAATTTAATTTCAACGTGTGAGAATTAAATTAGAAATTGTAATTAAATGTTTATTTGGGAAATTAGTTGCAACTTTGGAAATTAATTTATTATTTGAAATTGCATTTTAAATTGAAAGTGGGTTTTCGAAAAGTGAAATTGAAATTGAAATTTGAAATTGAAAGTGAAATTGAAATTGAAATTTGAAATTGAAATTGAAATTGAAATATCTAATTTGCATGTAATGTGAATTAGGGTTGTATTAGGTATTTTTGATTTATAAGAATATATGTTTTAATTTTAGGGCAAGAGAAGGAGATTTAGAAAAAAACACATTTTTACAGTAGGGAAGAAATTTTGGAAAAATTTGCACAAGGGTTTGAAGAAATTTTTGATTGTAGAATTGATTGAAGGAAAGATTGTTTGCATTTGTTTGGTTTTGGATTGGATTCATTGGAGGATTGAAGAAAATTCAGGAAATCTTTGGAGGAGGCTTGCATCAGAAATTCATCTCTTCTTGTAGCTTCTTGTACCAGGTTTTCCTCTTTGTGTTTTATTGTTTCTTGATTGTTTTTTTTTAAATAGTAGTGATTAAAGATTTGTTTGTTAAATCTGTTTTAGAAAATAAATTTTATATTAGAAGAAAAGAATTAAATAAATTTACAGCTTTTGCTTGTGAAAATTCTTGAGTGAAAATTGTGAAAACCTCAGTTGAATTTAAATTATTTGGGGAAATCAATTATGTTGTTATTGAAATCAAACATCGAGATTGAACAATGCATTTAGAATTTTTTTTAGAAAATGAAACCCTTTGTTTATTATTAAAAATTGGATTTTAAAATCTGCAGGATAGTTATATTTTTCATGGTAAAATGGTCTGGTTGCGTCGCCTATAACTCCACTTTCAAAAACTGGGTTGTCAGGAAATTTAAAGTGTTTTTATGTTTTAAAATTTTCTTATCCCTATCAAAAAATCGCAAATACCCAGATCGTAGTTTTTGAGTTATGCTTGAAACATGAGACTGCTATTAAGTTATTTTCCCATGGCTACTCTGAAAATAAAATAATAATAAATTGATATTTATAAATATTAATATTTTATGTATTGTTATTATAATATCAAAATATTATTTAATAATATTTTATATTATAATTTATAATATTAAAGTATTATATTTATTTATATTATTTTAAATAAAATTTGTATATTAGATTAGTGGAATTAAAATTATAAACGTATGGGGAAATTATTGTTTATTTTAAAATGGCATGTTAAAGTTTAATTGAAGGAGTTAAATATTTGTATTAAAGAATGCATAATTTAAAATTTAATTGTGAGAAACAATATGTTATTATATTAAAGTGACTGAATGTTTTAAATAGAAAATTGAATGAGACGTAAGATTTGGTTAGGAAATGGAAAGAGTTTTACTTGCATGGATTTGTGTCGATTTAAAAGTAAATTAAGAAGTTGTCTTATTGATGAGGCAATCAATTATGTTATTTATTAATTTCTATTTAGATTAATTGAATCATTGTGATTGGATTATGAAAGAGATATGGATTTAGTATATCCAAAAGTAGTATCTTCCTTATGATTATTGTAAAGGATTCAATTTTCTGTATTCAATAAAGGGAAGTAAGTTTAATTGTTTTAGATTTTCAATAATGAAAAAGGAAATAGGGGTTATGATTATTTTAGATGATCTAGTTATCGTGATTTTGACTTTGTCAACACTACCTATTGAATGAGTATGGATTTAGGAAATCCAAATATTAGATTTGATTAATGACTTGAATGCTTTTGTTGCTATGTCATCAAGTTGCATTGTTGGTTTTGGGATTTAGGGTTGGTCCTAAATTATAAGTCTTCTAGAAGATCTTAGAGGATAAGGGTTGTTGAATCTTTATGCCATCCAGTTGTTTTCCCTTGGGTAGTGCATGGCGTCTTTTCAGTTTTTACCCGATTTTCACGAACGGGGATGTTTACACCTCCTTGGTTTAGGAGCAGATTATGGGATTCGTGTCTCCTTGTATGGAGTGACCTTGTGATGTGGTTTCATCTTGTTGCCTCCTATGAAAGGAGTGGAATATGTGTTTTTTGCCTCCAAGATGTTTGGAGTGAGTTCTACTATTTGTATCCTCCTTGTGTTGGAGTGGATTATGATGCCTAGTTGGTATGCACTTGTGTTCCCTTTGTGATTGGTTGTGAGTGCGTTGTCCATTAGAAGAGTGGCTTTTGATAGGGGCCGGAGCCCAAAATGGTAAATTGGGTAACCTTCAGAAGTGAGTTAATCAAGTGATAATTAAATTAAGGTACTTAGATGATTATGATGCATTCACATTAATCAAGATAATTTAATCCTCACTCATAGACACAAGGGCTCGTTTAGACTTGGGATGAGTGAGAAGGCCTAGAATGGCAAGATCAACTATCTTATCCTTACGAGAGGTAGTTGATTCCGCATGAGTGAGTATGAGTGCCGAGATTCGGTTGAGGCCACTAGGATTACTTGTGTCAGAGCCTATGAAGAATGCCCAAAGGAGATCTCATGACAAACCTTGCGATGACACTCTATCTAGGACAACTGTTGTTAATTGTTTTATGTGTATGGTTCTTTGAACATACTTGATTAATATTATGTCTAGAAGCAATATGACTTATGTCAGTGATGTGAATGTTGTACTTGATTTGTATTTGATTTATACTTGTTTGGTGATTGAGTTGAACTTGTTAGTTCATTTGTTTGGTTATATCAGTATGAGTCAGTATGAGTCTGCCTTTGGTTAGTAGTTGTAGATCTTTGTCCATGTTATTTTGTTACTATCTCCTAGCATGGGGGCTGGGCCTTCAGGTACCACATTGGTAGGATAGAACATGCACCAAAATCGTTGGGTCCCCATCTATCTGCAGTACTTGGTGGCAAGACATCCAGATGGACAGCTCACAGTTCTTGTTGTATTATCTTGCATTGTAATATTTCACTTTGTATAAGTTATTTTATCCCTCTTATGTTTATGAGGTGGAAGTTTGTAATTGTAACCTAATGTACTACTATCTCATTCTGGGAATGAGTGATGTAACTATTGGATTAAGTTAATATTTATGAGATTGTATCTTTGTTGATTATCTTACTATGTTATGTGGTATTCTTATGATATATGATGTTTATTTCATAAAGTTTATAATGCTATGGTTATATGTGATGTGTATGTGTGGGTTTAAGTAATCCTAACCTTGTAGCCTTAGAAGTTGTTGTTAATTAGTAAGTGAATGTGTATGTTAAATGCACTTTATAAAAAATAAAATTGGTTTGCTTATGATGTTAATTGTAATTTCTTTTAAGGTTACTTGGCGGGGCATTACATGTTAGATACATAGGACAACTGAGAGGGGGGGAGGGGAGGGGAGGGGTGGGGTGAATCGATTGTATAATTTAAAACATTAAAAACCCTCATTAACATTTAGATCTACATTATTTCTTAAACCTTTATCCAACATTAAACCCTTAATATGCATTAAAGTAGAATGTAAACATATGGAGCAGTAATGAAAACACATCCAAACACATTAGAACACTAGATTTATATGGAAAACTCAAGAAGGTAAAACCCACGATGAGGATTAGCTCACAAATATATGAATTGCAACACCGAATATAATAAGGCTCACTACCAAGGGCTCGCTGTCTAGAAAGAGAAAGTAAGGCTCATTATTAGTGGTTCATTGCTAAATGACTCACTATCCAGAAGAAGGAAGAATAGAAGAAGTGGATCACTACCAATTTGAACTACCAATAATGCATCTCTCATATGCCAAAGGTATAGTTCCACTGAAGCACAAACAAATCATCAAATAGATTGAAATATACACCTTCTAGTCACTAAATCAGGAAGTCATAGGCATTAAGGATCACACTCAAATCAAAACACTTGATCAATTTTACATCTTTCACATAACACAGGGCTAATGCAAGAAGTTGGGTCCACAAAAAGCTGAAAAAGTGGGTGTTTTTGCTATTTTTTAAAATTTGTCACACTTGGATTGAAAATTTAAGGGACTTACACAATGAATCTTAAAAAAATTTAGTACTATGAAATTTATAATTCTGAATCTAGTTTCAAAGTATGTAATTAATTCAAATACTCAGATGATAGAAATTTAATTTTGATAGGGATATATAAAAACCACTTTTTAAAGGTTTTTTTTTTTACCATACAATGCGTGTGTACATACACCACTTTTTGATCCAAATAAAAATATTTTGCTAATTACTTTTGGGGAAAGATAGCTAACAACATGAAGATTGATAATGATATTTTTTATAATTTTTTTCTGAATATTTTTTTTTATTAAATTTTTATTGGCCTTAATTGTTGTTTTTTAAAATCATGTATTGACAGCATAATTGGACCTAAACTAAACATTTTTTGAATTTTTTTTCCCATTGTGTAGAGAATTTTTTGAAGATTGATGCCATATAATTTTTTTTAAAGAAAATTAACCAAAAAAAAGTTATTAAAAAATTTAAAAAGTCTGATATTTCAATTTTATGGACTAGTTTGCTTAGAAATTAATTAAAAAATAACAAATATAATCCAATCTTAAAAAAGGAAAATTTAGAAACTAGACATCATGTTCTCTAATGGGTTTTAATTTCATAGATTGATTCAGAAAAAAATTCCATCAACCATATTGCCAAAGTTGGACATTTCTCTTGAACCTAATTTAGTTTTTTAGTTGTAGGTCAAAGGCTAAGGGTCAGGTTGCCAAGCCTTTCCCAAGCCTAAAACCAAAGCATCATGTGGGTTGGGGATCCAAAATTTAAAAAAAACGTATACATTATAAAATGCATACACATTCTTTATTTTCTTGATTATTTAAAAAATTAAATACTTTTTGAAAACATGTACACATTTTAAAATGCGTTTACATTTTGTGTTACAAAACGCATACATGTTTAGAAACGCGTATGCATTTTTCATTACAAAACATGTACGCATTTTAAAACGTGTACGCATTTTTAAAAGGTATTTAATTTTTTAAATAAATGACTTTTACGTGTTATAAAACGTGTACATCTTTCACATAACACAAGGTTGATGCAAGAAGTTGGGTCCACAAAAAGCTGAAAAAGTGGGTGTTTTTGCTGTTTTTTAAAATTTGTCACACTTGGATTGAAAATTTGAGGGACTTACACAATGAATCTTAAAAAAATTCAGTACTATGAAATTTATAATTCTGAATTTAGTTTTCAAATATGTAATTTATTCAAATACCCAGATGATAGAAATTTAATTTTGATACGGATATATAAAAACCATTTTTTAAAGGTTTTTTTTTACCATACCATGCGCGTGTACATACACCACTTTATGATCCAAATAAAAATATTTTGCTAATTACTTTTGGGGAAAGATAGCTAACAACATGAAGATTGATGATGATATTTTTTATAATTTTTTTCTGAATATTTTTTTTAATTAAATTTTTATTGGCCTTAATTGTTGTTTTTTAAAATCGTGTATGGACAGCATAATTGAACCTAAACTAAACATTTTTTGAATTTTTTTTCCCATTGTGTAGAGAATTTTTTGAAGATTGATGCCATATAATTTTTTTAAAAGAAAATTAACCAAAAAAAGTTATTAAAAAACAAAAAAAGTCTGCTATTTCAATTTTATGGACTAGTTTGCTTAGAAATTAATTAAAAAATAACAAATATAATCCAATCTTAAAAAAAATAAAATTAGAAACTAGATAGCATGTTCTCTAATGGGTTTTAATTTCATAGATTGATTCAGAAAAAAATTCCATCAACCATATTGCCAAAGTTGGACATTTCTCTTGAACTTGATTTAGTTTTTTAGTTGCAGGTCAAAGGCTAAGGGTCGGGTTACCAAGCCTTTCCCAAGCCTAAAACCGAAGCATCATGTGGGTTGGGGATTCAAAATTTTAAAAACGCGTATACATTACAAAATGCATAAACATTCTTTATTTTCTTGATTATTTAAAAAATTAAATACTTTTTAGAAACATGTACACGTTTTAAAATGTGTATACATTTTTGTTACAAAATGCATACATGTTTAGAAACATGTATGCATTTTTTGTTACAAAACATGTACGCATTTCTAAAAGGTATTTAATTTTTTAAATAAATGACTTGTACATGTTATAAAACATGTACACGTTATATAACGTGTACGTGTTATATAACACATACACATTTTTTAGTGCATACATACTTTTTTAAGCTTGGATACCTAGAGCATAACACACACATTTTTTTAATAACACGTATCCATTTTCTGTGAGATTTTTTTGGTTGAAAATTCCCCTCTTCGTGGACCCAAATTCTTGATTTTACCTTAGTGCACTCTGATTGTGATCCACAAAACAATTCTCCTTGTATTTATACCCTTTATGACCTAAAACACTCTCAATTAGGTCAACCTTAAGGAAATGTATACACCTCAATTATGCAACACCAAATAGGTCAGCACTAAACACTTCCACAATATAAAGAAATGAATCTGAACTACAACACTACTTAATTGGGACCTAAATCTATACAAGAACACTTTTAAACACTTTCTCAGTCAACAATTATCCTCCACAATTAGTGCTAGCATGCTAGGTCGACCAAACCTATACTAACACTAATAAGTGACACCAAAAACACCTCTCAAAGTTTGTAAAAGTCTCATGGACCACACAAAAACATTCCAACATATCCATACAACATGTCAGAATATTCCACCATCATCAAAATATTTTGCACAACTACTGCAACCACCTAAAACTCAAGAACACCTTCATTATGTGCAACCCGACATACTAGAATAGATATCTAACACACTAGACAACGTTACATAACAAATCAACACCTAAAAATTCAAGGGAAGGTAGATACAAACATTATAAGCATGTTCATAGATCCACAACACTAGATCCTTCACTATGGATAAATGCAGAGCAATCTCATTTCTCCTAGACACCTTGTTTCACCTAACAAACATATTGTCAAACACATCTTCCACTGTAGTATGATACATAACATAAAACTCTAGATATGACACCTATGAACACCTCTAATCATCACATCCAAACCACATGGGAATATCCTCAATTGTGAAGAAATGTGGATAAAAAAATTGAACACCACTTTTTCACACTAAACTCTCTTTTATTCAGATTTTCTCAAAATTATTTGGAAACCAAGTGAACCGACCTCATCAAAACACTACTAACATCTCTACAACACATCTACACCATCTACAACATGCAACACTTTCCAACTACAACAATCTCCCCAAACACAATTCAATCCAACAACCTCTGCAACTATACTGAAGTAAGTCATCAATGACAACACCAATACAATGTGTTGACATTAATACTGGAGCAAATCCAAACTTCCGACAACTCCAATGCTAGGGGTTGACATCATCAACACCAAAAAAATTCCAACATTCTCTTCATACAATGGGTTGACATTAATGACAACATCCAAGCAACTCACAAACAACTCAAGCTTCCAAATTTCCAACATACACATCATCATACATCCCCTAGATCCACTTGCAAATCACTATTTTTGTCTTTTCATGTTTGATATTTTGCAATTCATCATATTAGTTCATATAGTCTAATTAGGGAAATCACTCCAAATCATTTCCAATTCATTCCTAAGACTTAAAAGGACCAGATCTAGGTTTGATTGACTCACCTTGGAGGTTGAAAGTATATCTATGTACCTTGTTGATTTGTATCCTAATGAAATCATATAAATGATGAAATTAACCCTAGGATTTGGAAATTAAACTTAAGGTATCCATATTCCAATGTTTTTTTGTGGTGAACCTAGCATTTGACATCATAGCTTTCTGATTTTGTAGTTTTTCAGACCCTAGATCTAGGTTTTGCATCACTTTTTTTGTATGTATAATTTAGGGTTTCATATTTGCATCATAAAAGTCATAAAAATCCAAAAATATTGTATCCGTATTGCATCATAACTTGCATTAGGGTATGTTTCAATCACTTAGATTGGTTTTTCATTTCAAATTTGTATTAAAAAAGTGTCATTTTGTTTCAAAATTATCATACATTTGCATTTGTATTACATTGTAAAATTTTGGAAAAACAATTGTTGTCAAAACTATTTTCATATAAGAACAATAGCCTTAAACAACAACTTAGACATTTAGTTTTTCAATTTTCAAAACCATGAACAAGAACCCATTCACTCTTGGGTGGCCATGTCCTTGTACAGGTGCATCAATAGTCTTTTTCACACATTTCTATCTCTGTGTTTCTATTTTATTTCTATTAGTAAATCTTTATTTTGAAATTTTGGAATAGTATTATTGCATGTTAAAAAAAATTGAAAGAATTTTAATTTTCAGTTCTTCAAATTTTTAGATTTGTAGAGAAGTTGTTTGAGTTTTCTAAATCATTCCATAATCTAGGTAGATTAGTTTTCATTTTGCACATTCAAATCCATAGATTGTTACAACACATTACATAAATTGGAAAATCATTAAACAGTAGTAGAATCAATCATAAACCTAGGTTTACAAACTATAGTATAGTTAATCTCTATTAATCAAACTTTTGAAACTAATATTTTTGAAAAATCCCTACCAAGACCCAATTTCCCTTCAACGACCTAGTCCTCCAAAATCAACTTTAAAACTTAAAAAATAGACTGATATCTACTATCAGTTTGTAGGTTTTCAATCTAGTTTCCAAATTTGTAGTATGTTTGTAAACCTATTTCCAATCCTAGTTAGTCTAAACATGCATTGGATATTAATAATTAATCTTGGAGAAAGCATGGTCATCTGATCATGTTAGGTCTCTTTCTAAAAGTTCATTCTACACCTCTCAATCCCTTTATTTGTGATGAATTTGATATGTTAGATGAATCCCTTGAGGACTTCATTAAACCAAGATCATCCACTAAGGCTTGTAACATCCCAACCCAACAACGAACAATCAATGTAATCACACCTCAACTCATCATTTACCCACCTTCACAACAACCTCAAGTCCAAACCAAACTAGTTCTCATTATAGGACCACCTCAAAACCAACCAAAATCTCAGGGTCACATCTTAAATTTTTCAAAACAACTCACTAGAAACCATGTATCACAACAACCAAGTTACCACACAATTTCTCAACATATAACATAAGGAGCAACCAAAAATTGAGACAAGCACAAGCCAATCGTACATCGATATTTATCCTAGCACTTATTCTGCCTAGTGCACCTTGTTTACCTCCACAAAGTGGAAATGAGTATGATCTTGTGGAACAACTTCATCACACTCCTACTAATATTTTTGTATGGTATCTCATTCAAGCATCACCTACTTACCATGGTATACTTCAAAATTCTTTAAAAAAATTTGTGGTCCCTCCTAGTGCACAACCAAATGATGTAGAAGCCCTAATCAAGGTATGAACTTGTTTGATGTTGATAGTGTTTTTCATCAGTGTGAACTACCTCCATTAGAGACAAAGAGCAAAAATGATGCTTTGATGATATTGGATGTTATCAACAAGGTTGGGATTAGGCACACTCTTATGGACAATGGTTTAAGACTAAATTTTTGTAGTGTGAATCTTTTGGATAAAATTGGATTGGACAAGACTAAAATCTAACTAGATTCTTTGTCTATCCTTTGTTTTGATAATGTGGGAAAACAACTACTTGGTGTGTAACATTACCTATAAAATTAGGTAATTTTACGTTACATACCCCTATCCACGTCATGCCTTAGGAAATTTTATACAACTGTCTCTTAGGTAGGCCATGGGTTCATGAAATGAATGGAGTTCCCTCAACACTTCACTATCTAATGAAGTACACTTACAAAAACAAGTTTTATATAATAAAATTTGATTTGAAATCTGAAAATTGTTTGCAAATAGAGAAGGGAATGAAAAGTACTTTGAGAACATTGATACCAACTTCAAAAGTATAACCCTTGCAAAAAAAAATTAAGATGAGATAATATTTTTGGAAGATTATTGGGGTTCCTTATGTTTCACACCTACCTTCATGGGAGCGTATAAAGGAACATAAAAAACATCAATAAAAGGAAAAGAAGTAGCTGTAATATCAACACAATGCACAATAAAAACATCAAAATCATTTGAATCCACAACTTCTAGGAAAGATGAGGATACAAGCTATGCATCCACTGATGATGACACTAATTATGAGAAACCACCCACTTCGAAAGAAATGGAAGCCATTTATGGAAAAGGGTATCAACTTCTGAAACAATCTAGCTATAATGAAAAAGGATGTGGGATGAAAGAACAAGGCATTAGAGTTCCTATAGATCCTAACATACAAGAGACAAAAAGAGGCCTTGGTTATTGTCCTTCAAAGATAATAAAATCATCAAAAATACCTTCACTCAATGTTAATGTCATTACAAAAGATTCCCCCAAGACAACTCTAAAGTTGGAACATCTTGAATTAATAGATATCATAGGAAGTGACATGTCATTGGACACATTTAAAAATGATGAGTTCCTAGAATAATTTTTGGGATTTTATGACACTTTACCATGTTACCATCATAATCGAAGATTCACCTATTATTTAAATTCTAAGGGATACTTTGATGAAGAAACTATTTTGGAACAAGATGAATCTCAACAAATCCCCAATGTTATAAATCAAAATGCATTACTTGTGGGAGATACTATCAACATACCAATTGTGGAATTATCTAATGAGTAAAATATAATTCAAATTGGAAAGTTTCTTGATGAGTATGAGCAAGAAGATCATGAAAATTTATTACATGATTTTCCAAAAAATTTTGCTTGGACTTATTCAGATATGTTGGGTATTGACCCTAAGATTGACACACATAACATTGTTCTTGAGGAAAATACTAAACCAGTAAGATAAACGATATAAAAGATGAATCCTAATAAGCTAGCTTCATCCACCCCATTGATTATTCACCTTGGATATATAATATTGTGGTAGTAGAAAAACTTAATAATCACATTAGGATGTGTACAAATTTCTAGGATCTTAATAAAGTATCTTTGAAGGATGATTTTACCCTCCCTAATATTGACATGATAATGGATTCAATTGTAACTTACATTCCTTATTATCAATTATAGATGGTTTTTCAACATATAATCAGATTTTCATCAACCCCCAAGGCCAATACAAAATAGATTTAACTACACCATTGGGAACATTTTGTTTGGTTGTTATGCCTTTTGGATTCAAAAACGTTGGAGAAATATATCAAAGGGCCATGAAACTAATATTTCATGATTTCATACATAGTATTTTGGAAGATTATGTTGATGAAATTTTGGCTAAGTCTTTAACTCATCAAGATCGTGTCAAAATCCTTCGACAAATCTTCGAAATAATTTGCAAATATAATATGAGATAAACCCAAATAAATGTGTCTTTGATGTGGATAGTGGAAAACTATTGGATTTTATAGTGTCAAATAGAGGGGTTGAGGTGGAAACAAAGAATATTGATGCTATAATAAACATGCCACCCCCTAAGAACATTTCTCAAATGTGTAGCTTATAAGGCAAGATTCAGGCTATTCACTATTTTTTTGCATCATTGGTGGATTAAACTCTTCCCTTTACCTAGCTTCTTAAGAAAGGATAAAAATTTAGATGGAATGAGGATAGTAAAAAATCCTTTGAAAGTATAAAACAATTTTTAGCTAATCCTCTCATTCTGTAACCAACTACTCAAGTAAAACCGTTTATTCATTACATATTAACATCAAATCATGATTTAGCTTCTTTGCTAGCTCAACAAGATGAGAATGGAAAATAACACACTGTCTACTACATTAGTCAAACATTGATAGATTATAAAACTCATTATACAACCATATAAAATCAATGCTCATCTCTTGCGTTTGCTACTAACAAGCTGAGACATTATTTGTTGAACATAGAGGTGCATGCCATCATGAAATTTGATCCCTTAAAACATATTTTTGCTAAAATATATTTTTCAAGACATTTAGCTAAGTGGGTTATGTTGTTAATTGAGTTTGACCTTAAATTTGTCCCTCAAAAATAACTAATCATTAATTGACCATTTATTTGATGCTCCTTCATAATTAGCATTGCCAAACCATGAATCATTCCCCATTTTGATAGTTCTAAGTGCTGAATTGGTTTTGGAGTGTGGATCATATTAATAATGCTTTCAAGAAAGCCATTTTCCTTATCTTATTACCTAAAATTCCTATGCATAAACAATACTGTAGAGTATGAGGCCATCATTGCTAGGATACATGTGGCCTTGTCCTTAGACATGAGGAACATTCATGTATTTGGTGATTCTCAATTGGTTATTAAACAAATTAATGGGTCTTATCAAGAAAAATATGCTAATTTATCACAATATAAAGACCTCACAATGGCATTGCTAGATCATTTTGAATTGTACAATATAGAAAATGTTTCACAAAAGGATAATCGACACATATATGCAATGGAAAGCATCGCTTCTCTTATGTCTCTCAAAAATTCTTTCATGGACTTCACATTCATTGTCCATACTCTCACAAACCCATCCATATATGAACAACCATCATCCAAAAGTAATCACAGTTTCAGACCCTTTTATGATTTCACATTCATCATCCTGAAACATAAGATTGTATCCTTTGCTAAACATTTGTCCTACACTCAAGAGGTTATGCCTTAAACCCTTAACATAGTAAACATCATCAGTATTATGCTTGCCATAAAATCTGATTGAACCTATTCCACATATCTTAGCACCTGAATCATTACCAAATCTAACAATTCCTCCATCATACTTTACAATTTTAATAAAATTACTCTTGTCTCTAGTCATGTGGGGTGATCCCACAATACTAATTTACAATTTTTGGCCAAACTGGACACTGAACTGATTTTTTCTAACTAAATCTTCACTTTCAGACACTTATAGCAGCTAAACCGTGAGGAATTTGAAGATGATGCAAACTAGTGATTTGTGACATTTTTTTTGTAGATTCTAAATATATTTTTTTCAAAAAAATTGGAATCAGATTGCACTTCTTTTTCGATCTCCTTCGAAAACTAGTTTTTTTGAGTAAACACCATTTTAAGGAGTGACACTCACCGTATAACGCATAAATTTCTTTCCATGAACAATAAAATTATAGTTTTTTCAAATTTAGATTTGTAACTACGATATATAGTGCTTCCAATTGGTCTCATAGTGTTTTATTGAATATTTTTTCCTTAATCAATTTTTTAAATCAAACCAATTACATTTCAGGCATAGGCGGATCATATAACACAACATTTTTTGTATGTATCAAAATTCTCTTTTTTTTTTTTGGATCAAAGACTTCAATATCTGGTGCACTCATATTTTTCAATTTTTTTTTTATAATCTTCTATTTTTCCACATCTGCAGAACAGAGAGCTTGATTTTTGGTGAAAAAAAAATACATAATAAAACCAAAACATATTAAAATTATATTCTTTGGATAGCTCGTTCTAAGGACTAACATCATCCAGTTGGGTCTTTGAAGTCTCCTCCATTTTCATCCTCAACCCAAGCTTCAAAGGGAAAAATTCTGGAGTTTTTTCGTGCCAAAGGGTGAGAAGGTGGGAAAAGGGGGACTCGAGAAAACCTAAGGGGTTTGAGCAAACCCCTAGGGGTTCACTCAAACCAGGGTTCACTGAACCCTGGTTCGAGTGAACCTCCTTTCCACAACAGGAAAATGTGCATTCCAACATTTAATGGGTTTGCTCGAACCCCCAAAAACCAATTTTTTTGTAATGAGGTCATTTTTTGCAACTTTTCCTTCCTCACTCGAATTGTAAACCACTTTTGTGGGTTTACCCTATGGTTAGAGAAACCACTTTCAATGATCCAATAGTATATAAGAGGTGTACATTGAACAACTAGAAATTTTTTAGTTATCAATTTTTTTGATATGGTCTATAGGTTGAAGAAATATTTATATGGACTCAAACAAGCTCCTAGAGCTTGGTATGCAAGATTGGATAAGTACTTATTGCGACATGGATTTAAAAAAGGTATTGCAGACAAAAATATTTACTTCAAGTTGGAGAGAGATCAAATCCTGATTGTGTTTGTGTATGTTGATGACATAATCTTTGGAGGAAATGAGGAAATGTGTAAAATGTTTAAAAAGGAGATACAAAATGAGATTGAAATGTCAATGTTTAGGAAGATGAATTCTTTGTTGGGCTACAAATTAGTCAATCTGATAAAGGTATATTCATCTCACAATTAAATTATGTCAAGGAAATGTTAAATAATTTTGGAATGAAGGACTCTAAACCAATATGTACTCCCATGGTTACTAGTTGTAAGTTGAGAAAAAATGATGAATCTCCTAAGGAAGATTAGAGAAAGTACAGATCCATGATTGGTGGATTGCTATATCCAACTACTACTAGACTAGATATCATGCATGCAGTATGTCTTGTGGAAATATTTCAAGAATATCCTAGAGAATCACATGTGGTAGTAGTAAAAATGATATTTAGATATTTGAAAGGTACTCCAGACTTTGGTCTATGGTATCCTAGGGATATTGATTTCTCTTTGAGTTCTTATATAGATGCAGATTGGGTAAGTTGTACAGATGAAAAAATAAGTACAAGTGGATGTGTTTTCTTTCTTAGAAGCAGATTGTTTTACTGGTTGAGAGGAAAAATATATTGCAGCAACATCTTGTTGCACACAGGTGTTGTGGATGAAGAAAATATTGAAGGATATTAGAGTATCATATGATGATTCTATTTATATCTTGAGTGATAATACAAGTAGTATCAACATTTCAAAAAATTGGTAATGCATTCAAAGATAAAGCATATCTCTATCTAGTATAACTTTCTAAGAGAGAAAGTTGTAGAGAATAAAGTGAAGTTGGATTATGTGCCTATAAAAGATCAAATAGAAAATATTTTCACAAATCCTCTTTCAAAAGACACATTTGAATATCTCAGGTAGAAGCTATGGGTTATTTCCCCTCATTTCAACTAGATGCATGAGTTGGTACATTTATTTAGGTGAGCAATTCAAGATTTATTCTTTGTCATAGACTAATGAAGGCTACATCTCAGAGGGAGTAGGTAGTGGTGTCTTTGATTGGTGCAGTCAGGGAGAGCATACCTTGTGCCCCTAAGAGGGAGAGAGAAGTAGAGAGAGAGTAAATGAGAGAGAAAGTAGTTTGCAGATGTTGCCTAAAGTGAATTTTGCAAGTGTCCCTTTTCCATTCATGTCAAAGGGGGGGAAATTTATTTATGAAAAAAATAGGGAAAAATAAAAAATTCTTAAATGTAAGAAATTTCAAAGGGGGAGTTTTGCTTGATACAAAGGTTCTTTTATTATTTATGGTTTTTTTAGAGCTAGTGTTTCCATCAACAAAAAAAGGGGGAGATTGTTGGATATTGTTGTACTATGTTGTCATTAGTATTGTCATTTATGGCAACCTATAGTGTGGTTTTGATAAGAAGGTGTTGAGCAAGTGTTGTAGATGGGGAGATTGTTGAAGGTGTTGCTGATGTAGTTAGTTCACTTGGTTTCCAAGTGCTTTTGATAATATTTGAATAGAGAGTGTAAAAGGTGACAAAGTTTTGTTCTTTATTGTGCTCCACATTTATTCATGGTTGAAGATGTGCTTGTGCAGTTTGGATGAGATGATCAAATGTGTTCAAAGGTGTTATATCAAGACTTTCAAGTTCTGGATTGTGTAAGCCTTTATTTTCTTCTAGGTACTTGAGCCCTTCTATTAGTGAGCCTCTTATAATTGGTGTTGTTATTCATATATATGTGATTTATTTCTCATTGTATTTTTTCCTTGATTAGGGTTTTCCATGTATATTTGTTGTTCTATGGTTTATGGTTGTGAATGTGTTTATGTTTCATTAGTTTACATTCTTGTTGATGCATAATAAGGGTTTGAAGGTTAATGAGGGTTTGAATATTTGAATGTACAACAAATTAACCCCCCTCTTAGTTGTCATGTGTGTCTAATAGTATCTTAGTAAATAAAATATGAGAAAACCTAATGGAAGAGAAGTCAAAAGTAGAAAAATTAAAATAGAAAGTGAAGGAAGAGAGACAACACTCTAAAAAACTACAACTTGAGAAAAGGAAAGAAAATAATGAAATAAAATATTCAAAAAATAAAGTGCTTGGTTTTTTTAATAAGACAATTATTTATATAAGATAGGAAGAATGTTTTGGCATGATTGAAGAGTCTACTGAAAGATTGGGAAGCTTAAAGCTGGAGAAAGTAGAGGATAAAGGGATATGGACTATGCCTAAGAAGAAGTGTAGGAAGAAGAAGGCAGATGTTGGAGGGGATTCCAAACCTGGGAGACCCTCTCAGAGATCCACCAGAACATGAGAAATAATAAATGAGATTGCCCTGGGAAAGCAGAGGACTTTGGATGTGTCCTCAAAAAAAGGTCGGAAATGAGGATTATGTCTTGGAATGTTCGGGGGCTTAATAGTTCACACAAACAACGTGCCTTGAAGAACTATATAGTGGAGCATAAGATTGATGTTTGTCTTCTTCAAGAAACTAAGATGTTGATGATCAATTTTGACAAAATTGCTAGCTTTTTATGGCCTAATGCTTCCTATATTCATAGTGATGCTGAGGGGGCTTTGGGTGGTTTGGCTGTGCTTTGGAATCCTTCTTGTTTATAGGGTTTTGAATTATTTCATTGTAAAAATAGCATTGGGGTTTCATTCTCCATTGGTGGAGTAGAATGGTCTATAGTTAATATTTATGCTCCTAATCAAAGGAACTCAAGGAATATTCTATGGAATAATATGGTGACTAAGATTAATATGAATAAGGGAGGTTGTTTGCTTGTTGCTGGAGATTTCAACTCTCCCCTGTTTCCGTCTGAAAAAAGTGGGGGCCTCATGGATTACACTGATAGCATGTTGGATCTGGCTAACTTTATGTATTCTTTGGAGTTAATAGATATTGAACTTCTGGGCCAGAATTTCACCTAGTCTAATAGAATGGCTGGTGGCGATTTGATTCAACTTCAGCTTGACTGCTTCCTCTATTCTCCTCATTGGACTAATGCCTTAGAGGCCAATCTAGTAACTCTACCTAGGATGGTATCAGAACATAATCCTCTTTTGCTGACCACTAATATTTGTCCTTCTGGTGGTCCCTATCCTTTTTGTTTTGAAATAATGTGGAACTCTCACCCTGATTTCAAAAAGAAAATTGCTGAATGGTGGAATATTCCGGTCCAAGGTTCCCCTATGTTTAGGCTCTGCTATCAACTTAAACATATTAAACTGCTGGTTAAAGGTTGGAACAGGAATGTGTTTGGGGATGTTTTTCAAAGGAAAAAATAGCTCGAGTGGAGGTTGAGAACCTTGCAGAAGAATATGGATGAGGGAGATGACAGTCAGCAGACTAACAATTAGGAAAAGGATGCCAGAATGGAATGGGAAAGGGTCTTAAACAATGAAGAGGTTTTTTGGAAGAAAAAATCTAGGGTCCAATGGCTGAAGGAAGGAGATAGGAACACGTCCTTTTTCCATGTTTTTTCCATCAAACATCAGAAAAGGAATCAAATTTCTAAATTGATAAGTGCCTCTAGGGAGGTGATATCTAATCAAGCTCATATTAAGTCTTGTGCCGTTAATTATTTCAAGGAGGCTTTTTCATCCCCTACAGGGGTGCCCAACATGGCTCTAGATTGTAAGATCCTCTAGCATTTCCCTGCTTCCATCTCTCTGGAAGATGATTTGGGAATTCTTAGGATTGTTTCCACGAATGAGGTTTGGTTGGCTACTTTTAGCATGGGGGCCTTTAAATCTCCAGGACCTGATGGGTTTCCTCCTGCGTTTTTTTAAATCTTCTGGGGTATTATGGGTTGGGACCTTGTGCTTGTGGCTAGGGACTTCTTCAAATCTGGTAGGATCCTTAAATAAATGAATCACACTTTCATTTCCCTTATACCCAAGATTAGTGAGCCTCTTTCAATGTCTGACTTTTGACCTATTAGTCTTTGTAACACCTTTTATAAGATCATTTCTAAGATCCTTGTTAACTGAATCAAACCTCTTCTAGATAAAATTATTAGTCACACTCAAAAGGGGTTTATCCCGAGGCAACACATTCTTGATGCTTCTTTGACTACCCATGAATTGCTCCACTCTATGGATAGATGTAATAATGTAGGGATGGCACTTAAGCTTGAAATTTCTAAAGCTTATGATAAGGTTATGTGGGAATTCATTCCAAAGGTCTTGGCTAAGTTTTCTTTTAACATCTTGATCATTAAGCTCATTATGGAGTGTGTTAGTACTGTTAAGTTCTTGGTTATGGTTAATGGATCCCCCTATGGATTCTTCTCTATTGGTAGGGGGCTCAGAGAGGGAGACCCTCTCTCCCCTATCTCTTTATTATGATTGCCAATGTGCTTATTAGGAACTTCACGAGTCTGTTGTCAGAGGGTTCCATATCTGGTGTTAGAGTGGCTACCTCTCTTTGTCCAATTGTTGTGCAACAATTTGTGGATGACACCTTTCTATTTGGGAAGGCCTTTATTGTGGAAGTTAGAAAATGGAAAGCTTGCCTTAACAACTATGCCTCTTGCTTTGGTTAGTGCATCAACTACAATAAGAGCAAGATTTACTTCTTTAATTGCTTGCCAAATTTGGAAAACAGGGTGACTATGATCTTGGGATGTGGTGGTGATTCTCTCCCATCAGTTTATCTTGGGCTCCCACTCACGGTTAAGGAGGTTCCCCCAGAGTTCTGGAATTCTATCCTGGAGAGGATCCAAAGGAAGTTGGTTGGGTGGAAGGAATCTTTGCTTAGTCATGGTGGAAAACTCCAACTTCTTACTGTGGCTATACAAGGTATCCCCACCTACTTTCTAGCTATTTTTAAGATGCCTAAGTATATTGCTGAAAAGTTTGAAAGAATTCAAAGGAATTTCCTTTGGACCGGTACTGAGAAAAAAAAGAATATTTCTTTGGTAAAATGGGAAAGGGTTTATCGAGCTAAAAATTGTGGTGGGCTTGGAATAAGGAAGATTTTTATCTCTAACAGGGCATTGATGGCCAAGGTTGGGTGGGACCAGTTAAGGAACACCAAAGACTGGTGCAAAATTCTGAATGCTAATTATCTCAAGAACATGCCTTTGATTGATTGTCTTTCGGAACCCCATCCCCATGGTTTTGTTATCTGGAGGAGTATTTGCAGCATACAAGGCCTGCTAAAAAAAGGGATTAAATGGAAAATGGGAAATGGGGTCAAAATCAGATTCTGGGAAGATTCTTGGCTTTTGGACTCCTCCTTGGCTTGCTCTGATTTAGGGGTGGTGATGGATGAAGCTCAGAGATTCTTTGGAGTACATATTAGCGAATATGTGGTTGGCCCTCCTAGAGCTAGGATTTGGAGGGATCTCTCCCTTTGTTTCCCCCACTCTCTTGACCTTTGTCGCCTAGCTAGATCCCTTTAGGTGTTGCTCTCCTATATCAGGTTCCCTTCCTATGATAGGGAGGATGAGTTCTTTTGGGATTTAGATAAACAAGGGGATATTTTGGTGCATCTACTTATAGACTGTTGACTAATGAAATTTCTATTATGGAACCTTGGAGGAGGGTTTGGAATCGTCACATGATCCCTAAAATTAATTTTTTCTAGTGGACGACCTGTCATAATAGGATTTTAACTTAGGATAATTTGATAATTCGGGGGTTATGCTTTCCCAATAGATTTTTTCTATGCAAGGAGGGGGAGGAAACTATGTGCCGCCTTTTATTACACTGCCCGCATGCTGCTGAAGTTTGGGGGATGGCTTTTGAGAAACTTGATGTCCTTTAGGTTATGAGCAAAGACCTTTTGTCGTTTATTCTAGGCTAGAATGGCCCTTTTATCCATCTTCTGATTGGTGAAATTTGGAGGTAGGCCCCCCTAGTCTTAGGTTGGTGTTTATGGAAGGAGAGGAATAACAGGGTTTTCAGGAATATTGAGTGGAGCCCCAAGGAAGTGTTTGGCATTGGTGTTCGACTCATTGAGGAGAATATCTCTCTCTTTGATGCGAAACTACCGAAGGTGGGGCCGCTGCACTATGAAATAAAAATGGCTAAGGAATGGCATCAGGATCTAAAGGCTAATGCCTTTGATAATTGAAAACTATTAGCTAGGAAAAATACCAAATGGGAGCCTTCGGATTGTGGATGGTTCAAATTTAATTTTCATGGGGCCGCTAAAGGCAACCCAGGGAGGGAAAGTATAGGTGGGATTATCAGAGACTCCATGGGGAATATGGTGGTGGGTTTTGCTGGTGGCATTGGGGTTCAGCCGGCTTTAGTTGTCGAGGCTCATGCGCTGTTCATGGGCCTCAAAATTGTTGTTTCTCTGGGGATTGTTTATCTCCACATCGAAGGAGATTCCAAATCAGTGATGAATGTTGTGGAAACAGATAGATTTATAGGTTGTATTACCAAGGAAATTTTGATGGAGGTTAGCTTCCTTTTGTCCAAATTAAGGGACAAAAAGGTGACTCATATTTTCAGAGAAGGCAACCGTGTGGCGGATGCTTTGGCTAATCTTGGCTTTGGTTGGGATTCGGCAGGATGTTGGAGGAATAAGGAAAGACTGCTGCCAAATATTCAAGATTTGATAGAGAGGGACAAGATTACTATGGTTTATAATGATTTTCAACTTTTGGACAATGAGAGCGGATTGGGGGGCCCATTGGTTATTTTGGGTTTGCTGGTGGATGAATATCAATATTGATATGGAGTATAGGTGGAGTTTTCTTGGTAAAGATGAGCATGTGTGGGATAGGGAAAGGAGCATCCACGTGTCTGTCCTTTGGACTTGGTCGATGGGTTTAGTGTATAAGGTTATGATGAGATGGTAGGGAGGGGATTTGAAAGAGGAGGTCAAGTTTTGTTTTGGTGGCTTGATGTGGGTTAAATGGAAGGATGTGACTTCATTTCAGTTGTGGGACCATACTGTGCATGCTACTCTTTTGGCAATTCGATTGCTTG
This sequence comes from Sequoiadendron giganteum, assembly GCA_007115665.2. NCBI lineage: Eukaryota > Viridiplantae > Streptophyta > Pinopsida > Cupressales > Cupressaceae > Sequoiadendron > Sequoiadendron giganteum. The sequence continues at coordinate 508,519,281 of CM021109.1, forward strand.
TGTTATCTCTTCATTGCATTTGGAGGAGTGATTTTATTTATAATGATGTGACTATCTATGATGAGATGTGGCCACATTCTAGAGACTTCGGGCTGGCTAGTTTAGCTAGGGATTCCTTTGGCTTCTTTTGGAGTTTTTCTAAATTTAGTTTTTTGGCTCGTCCGCATGGGTTTTCGTGCTTTCCCTACATCTCCGCCAAATCTTTCCTTCTCTACTGTAATCATAAATTCATTAATTTTTGTGTCTTTTCACACTGTGGTATAATTCCTCTCCATGCATGTGAATGGTATGTGGGGTTTAATTTGCTTCATTGTAATCCCTACCTTAACTATCTTATGGAGATTATTCTTTGTGACTGCTACATTTGGTACTTTTTGCATTTCTGTGAGCTTTCTGTGTAGTCTGGCAGCATGGGTGGTGAGCGCGTTTGGACGAAACCAGACAATTGTGATGAATTTCAAAACAACCCTCTGGTATGGCACATTTGTGTGGAGGGAGGAGTTGCTCCACTTATGGAGTGCTTAGTCAGCCATGATCCTATTTTATCAGGTCAGTTTGCTAGTTTGTGGAAGGACAGGAGGGTTTCCATTGGTTGAATTTCATTCAAAATCAGTGAGGATGTTATTGTGTAGGCTACGGGGTTGCTGTGTGTGGGGAAAAAATATCCTAAACACACAAAAAACCTGAACCATGAGAGCCTTAAAGCATTTTTCAGAGGTGAGGAGAACCCGGTTAGGAACCAGGCGGGGTTTGAAAGGGAAGTGCTTCCTAAGCCATGGGACCTGGTGTTTATGGTGCTGATGAAGTATGTAACTCTAGAAGGTAGATATAAAAATTGTTTCTTTTATCATTTCCCTCTGTTAAACCACCTTAGGCATAAAATGTTTCTTAGTTTCCCATTTTTCCTTCTAATGGACTTGGAAAGTTCTATTGACAAGTGTAAAGATTCGGCCAGCCGAAATCCCTATGATCTCCCACTACTCCCACTCCATCAAGGGCTTATCCTTCGTCTGTATCACTTTCATCTTGCCCTATGTCCACCTAATGCCATCATCGTTGTTCACGTCAAGAACATTGAACCTCTCTCTATGGTGCATATATCCCCGGCCGAATCCAAGAGTCCTCCTCGAAAGTCTAATATTGACAATGCGGGGAATGCCAAAAACAAATTTTCCACCAAAAAACTTAAGGGTGGGTTGGGCAAGGCCCATGCCAATGCGGCGAAAGGGCTCTATGAGCTAAAAGCCACTCAGGCTGACATGACTATTAATGTCACTATGTCGAAAAAAGGTAAGGAGAAATGCAAGCAAGCAGTGACTGTTAAAGATGGCAAGGGTAAGAATGTGGTTAGGAAAGATTCTAGAGGGGATATGATTATGGGGAACACAGAGATGACTAGAGGGGAAAGTGTTAGGAGGAGATCTAGGAGGCTGGCCAAGAACAACAAGAAGAGGTTAATCATTGAGGATTTTGAGGAGGAGCAGTCAGACAACAAGGGTTACAAGGAAGAAGAGTCTAAAGATGTGAAAGAAGATATTGTGGAGAGGCCCCTGCTTACTCTGGTGGATAGCATGCTTCCTTTTGATGGCTCTGGCTCACACTCTCCGTAGCCGCTAGTGGATGAGCCTGGTGAGGTTCAGGGAGCTATGGATGGTGGGGTAGATTCGGGCAAGGTGGCAAAGAGATTGGACACTCTTGACAAAATATTTCAAGGGTAGGGGTTAACCCGATTCACCATGAAATTGGATCACTTTGTTATGAGCACTCTGTCTAATGCCATAAAAGAGGAACTGGAGGGGAAAAATAGCTAGGAAAAAAAAGAGTGGGTGGGAGATGAGGTGGTGGACCTCTTGATTAAAAACTAGGATGATGCTAGTTAGTTGCTCTTGGTGCCTATCTGTCGGCTGTTTCTCGACTATTGTTGTGCTGCCTTTGGGTTGTCTCTATTTTTTTCCTATTATGTTAGCTGTTTAGTCTAGTCCTTTTTTGGCCCTTGTGGCTCGTTGTGAGGGGTACAATGCCCTATAAATGCTATTTAACTTTTCAAAAACATGTGATTTTGGTGGAAATAATGTAGAACACTAATTATTTGAATGCAATTTTTGAATTTATGGATATTCTATAAGTAGAGTTTTAGAAGTTTAATAAACATGTTATTGAAAAAAAAGTGATGACTTCAAGAAAATATATAGATAAGTATTCTTGGAAATAGTATGTACAAAATTAGTGACATTGAATTGGAATCTAAAACAATTCACAACTAGGGTGACTCCTCAAATAAGTCATCTACCATTTATAAATTTATGAAGCTATGTGAAGCACAAATTCTTGGATTAGAGTTGAACAATGTTGGTGAAGATGGATGGAAGATATATGAGTTCAAAAATCTTGGTTTTCTATTATATTTTGAAATATTAGATAGGTTCATCACAAAGGATACTTTCAAAAGGAAGATGAATGATATAATGAAGTGCCTGATAATGATAATTTTATTGAGAATCTAGATGAGGAATTTTTTTGGGTTTCAACATGTTAAAAAAAAGGTGAAGATAAGCTACAATATTAACTTATGCAAGTTATTTACAAACTTAAAATTAGATTACCAAATCAGATTTATATATGTGATTACACATTCAACATTAATAAAAAATCAGCAAACCATAAGGGATACCGTATTTACATGGAAAAAACCTTATGAGAAAAAACTTCACATGAGAAGAGAGGGAGATTATATTATTAATCTATAATGAAGAGATACACAACAATACACTCCACTATTGTTCTCTTATCGACCTAACATCACCCTACTACTTGCAAGAACTCAACATAAAACTATAATTCCATGGCTTCAATTTATAGAAACTTGTGGTAGGGGAAACCACAAATGGTAACTTGAAACAAGAGGAAAATCCACACCTACCTCTTGGAAAACTAATAGAAAATTAAATATTCAATTCCCTTCACATGACTTCTCTCATGGGTGCCTAGCCCATAGCCAATCAAGATTGTAACTTCTCAGTTCTCTTTGACTCCCTCAAATGGAACATGAATGGACACCAAAATCCTCCCCCACTTGGGTGCCCAAGGCATTACCTTTCACCTTCCATAAGTGGATGCCTAGGAAGGATATTTTATCCATTATTCCATTTAGCTTCCACCAACATTAAATCACCTCTTTAAAATATAATTACAATATATCAATATTTAATTATTTTCTCTTATGTCCTCTAGAACACATTCAAAGCAATATGGAGATATATGAATGGCATAGGAATAGAAATTTAATCTCACATTTTACTATAATTATACCAATTTACATTATACATTGTAATTACATACAAAAGATACAAAATAATATATCAACTACAATGGTAAATCCCAGGGCCTTCCTACTCAAAGAAAACTTGTTCATGGTCACTGGCTTCATAAGGGAATATGTAACATTATCCAAAGTGTCAACCTTTTCAATAAAAAGCTTACAATTTCTTGCACAAAGTGATATTGAACATCAACATGCTTATTATGAGCATGATACATGGTATTTTTGGCCAGACAAATAACACTCTGAAAATCACATCCAATCCTGAGTGTCCTACAATCAAAACCAATGCCATTACCAAGTCTTTATAACCATACCACCTCGTTATAGGCATGTGTAATAGCCATATACTTTGCTTTAGTTGTATAAAAATAAATTTTAGGCTCTCTTACTCATTCAACACATTGCACCTCCAAACAAAGTAAATACATACCCACTAGTGGATCTTCAACTATCCAAGTCACTTGCCCAATCTATATCAACAAAACCCTATATTTCTAATGACCTAACCACATCATCAGTACCATGATAAAATAAATAGTAATCAACAGTACCTCACAAATATATAAACAACCTTTTAAAAAAAATCTAATGCTCTTTACTCGGGTTAGACCTAAACTTGCTTCGAAATCTCACTCCTTGGGTTATATCTAGTCGAGTGAAAAATATTGTATAGATTAAACTACCAATACCACTATCATAAGGAACCTTAGATATCTAATCAAATTCATTATAATTAGGACAAATTTCTAAACTCAACTTTTTACCAATCATAAATGGAATACTAACCATACAAAGATCTCTTTAACCTACAAACCAATTTTATTTTCCTTTCGCAAAAAAACCGTCAGGCTATCACACATAAATTTCCTCCTCAAGATCCCCATAGAAGAAAGTAGCTTTAACATCCATTTATCTATCTCAAAATCACAAGTGGTAGCAATAGATACTAGGAATCTAATAGAAGTCAATTTAGCACCAACAAAGAAAATTTCACCAAAATCAACTCCCTCTCTCTAGGAGTAGCCCATGGCCACTAGTCTAGACTTGTATTACTCTAATTGACCATCTGCAAAAATAAAATAAAAAATTAACACCCACTTGCAACCAATGGGCTTTCTTCCTTTGGTCAAAATTGTAGGGGAATAAATTATCAACCTTGACAATTTCACACTATATTGATAGCCTATTTTTCCTATAACATTAATTATATTAATAATGTATTCATTTTGAGGCCAAATTAGGAAAACATATTAAAATCCTTGACATCCTAAGAAATTTGGGCCAAAAACACCTGATTAAGGGTGAGGGCACCCTTGACCTAAATGTGCCTTATTTTAATAATTATTATTTTAAGTGTCAGTTTTGAGTATTGTAAAATAACCTCAAGTTAGCCTATATAAAAAAAATCAATAGGATGTAGATATAAACAAGTTTACCTCTCATTTGAACATTAAGAATTATGAACAATGCACTATGATGATCAATCATGCACTTTTATGCTCTTATTATGAAGATGTATTTGAGTTATCCTCTAGATGCTAGCTACACCAATATATTTTATTATGGGGACTAACCTCTTGAAAGTCTTCAAGAAAACCAATCATGCATTATCAACTCTTTGGAGAAACTTATAGTGCAAACATCACTTCAATAGAGATTTCATATTAAAGGTAACATTATTCATTATTATTTGTTATTACAAATAATTATTATTTATTTGGCCTCTTCCCAACCTAGGATAGGTCATCTTTACAACCAACATTTATTGTTTGCGGAGGTGGAAAAACCAAAATAAGATTTGACTTAGGCAAGGCCCTATACAACATAACCTTTTCCCCTCTTTTCATGTGTGCAGGTCAGATTCGAGAGTTTCATCAAGTTACAAAAGAGTGCATAGGATGTTGAATGCACAAGATAACTGAGAGGGGGGTGAATTATTTGTACCTTAAAAATTCAAAACCCTCATTAAAATTAAGATCCACATTCATTCATTAAACCCTTAAATTTGTTATAATGATTTAGCATGAAAATAAAATAACAGAAATTGAAACAACTTAACACCATACAAAAGATAACACCAAATTTATGTGGAAAACCCAAGAAGGGAAAAACCATGGTGAGGATTAGCTCACAATATAATTAATATCAACACCAAATAAAATAGGGCTCACTGCCAGAGGGCTCACTACCTTAAGAAGAAAGGCTCACTTCTAGAATAGAAAAGAAGATAGAGAAGTAATGTTACATAGAGAAAAACATCTCAATGCAACAAACAATCCACCACAATGTTACCAACAAATTTTTAGTCCAATTGAATAATTGTAGCAACCTTCTGCTCACTACATCCAATAGACTAACACATGAAAGATTTCTCTACGCTACTCAATTTCACACACTGACACACTTCACTTCACATCATTCACATCTCACATCTATTTGGACATCCTTCAACAACTCAACTCATACTTATACCATCCTCAACCTTGAGACCCTTCTCCAAAGTTAGCTATGCACCTCAACCATGCAAATTCAGATTAGGTTAGTACCAAAACAATTCCATTGTGGATAGAAGTGGAATTGGGAAACATCACACCTTAATTGAGACTTAAATATTCAACACCACTCAACCACACACTTCTAGAAACAAAAAAAATCATCGCAAGTAGTGTAAACACTAGGTCAACCATTACTTGTGCAAACACCATTAAAATTTGAAGTAAATGCTTCCTCAAACCCAAGGATGACTTGCAAACCACACACTAAACTTGAGCATGATCTAGAATATTCCACAACACCCTAAAATACAACAATCTCCTTCACAACAACTTCCACCTGAAGAATGTACACACCCAATACATCTAGACTACTCTACCATACATTATAACTTAGAAAACCATCTTTTGAAGCACCAAACCTCAAACCATCTTTATTGAAAAAATATACCAACACCATTAATATTCCTTCAGATCCACAAGACCTGAAACAAATCTATGGAGAAACACAGAGAAAAGACATTTATCCTAGAGACCTCTGTAATGTACAGTTCACAAACTAGTGAGCACAACTTCTTTTGTACAGTCATCTAGCACACCAATTCTTGAATGCAACACATCTAAAAATCTTTGATCAACATATTTGAATCACATGGGTATATCTTCAACCTAGAATAAATATGGAGAAACACAAGAACACACTTCTATAACCCAGAACACCTCTACAACACACTGTTTCCTCTTTTTATCAAATTTTCTCAAAAGCATTTGGAAACCAAGCACTAGAGACACACCCTCATCATATTCATTACTTCCTAATCCATAGATACAATCTTATCAAAGAAACACTAGAGATTAACACCAATAGATTTACTAATGAAAACATAATGCAACTAATCAAAGCATGGATAACATCAATTACTCACACTCTCATCCAAAAATAGACATTAGTGACAACACAAGATTGTTGACATCAATGACAACACTAAATACTCATACTTGCAACAATCTCCTTCTTTGTCATTGATGGAAACACATGAAGTGAAAAAACATTAAAGACACAATAGCTTTGAATACCAACACACTGCAACTCTTCACGTTACTTCTCCCCCTAAATAACTTATTGTTCTCTCCCCCTTTGTAGGTTGTCATCTTTACTTTTTTCTCTCTCCCTAACAACTTGTTCTTTTTCACATGACTTTATCTCCTCCTTATTACTTATTCTTTGTCACATGTTTCTCTCCCCGCTATTACATCAATGGAAAAGGACCAAAATATTTGTATTGTTTATTCTCTCCCTTTGACATTGATCAACCTACTTATTTCTACAACTTATTTCCTTTACTACTCCATATACTCCCCCTTAGGAGCACACAAAAAACAGTAAAAAATCAACAACCTCTACATAATGACAACACACACTCTTATGTCTACAATAATCAACAATGCCACCACCTACTCCCCCTAAGAGGTAGCCACCAACATTAGTCCAAGAAAAGGAATGAATCTTAAGATCCACTAGATTGATGCATCTCCTTATGAATCTAGTTCAAAAAAGAAGGGGAAATAACCCCCAAATTCTCCCATAGATACTCAAAATTATCCTTAGAAAGAGCCTTAGTGAATATATCAGCAATTTGGTCGTTTTTAGGCACATATTCAAGTTTACTTTATTCTCCACAACCTTCTCTCCCAGAAAGTGATATCTGATTGAAATATGTTTTTTCCTTGAATGCATTACTAGGTTCTTTTAAATATTGATTTCACTTATATTGTCACAAAATATAGAAATAGGCTCATCATAAACCACTCTGATATCCTTCAATATTTTCCTCATCCATAACACCTGTGTGCAGCAACATTTTGTTGCAATGTACTTAGCCTCTACAATAGATAAATAAATTGAATCTTGTTTCTTACTCAACCATGATACAAATATACATCCAAGAAAGAATGCATGGCCACTTGTACTTTTTCTATCATCTACAAAATCAAACCAATCTGCATTTTCGTAAGAACTCAAAGTGAAATTAGTATCATTTGGATACCATAAGTCATAATCTAGAGTGACCTTCAAGTATTTGAATATCCTCTTCATTGCTGCAACATGTGACTCTCTAGGATCTTCTTGAAATCTAGCCACGAGACAATCTACATGCATGATATTTGGTCCAGTAGAAATTAGATATAGCAATCCACCAATCACTAATATATACTTTCTCTAATCAACCATAGAAGATTCATCATTCTTGCTCAACTTGCAACCAGTAACCATAGGAGTAGATATCGGTTTAGAGTCTTCCATTCCAAACTTTTTCAACATTTCTTTGACATACTTTTATTGTGAAATGAATATACCTTTATTTATTTGATTTATTTGTAGCCCAAGGAAAAAATTCATCTCCCCAAATAGAGACACCTCAAACTGTTTTTTCATCTCTTCTACAAACTTCTTACACATAGCTTCATTACCTCCAAAAATTATCTCATCAAAATACACAACCACAATCAAGATTTGATATTTTTCAACTTTAAAGTAAATATTACTAAATGTGGTACCTTTATTGAATCCTTGCTATATCAAATACTTGTCCAACATTGCATACCAAGATTTGGGAGCTTACTTCAATCCATATAATGCTTTCTTCAATATGCAGAACACATTTGGTTTGTTTGATAACTAAAACCCTTCTAGTTATTCTAATGTATACTTCTTTCAATTCTCCATTCAAGAAAGCAGACTTCACATCCATTTGATAAACTTTAAATTCCTTATGTGTTGCAAAATCTTAAAAAATTCTGATAGCTTCCATTCTTGCCACCAAATAAAATGTCTCCTCAAAATATTTTGCTTCAACTTGTGAGTATCCCTTACACACAAGCCTTGCTTTGTTCCTTACAACTTCTCCATTCTCATTCAATTTGTTTCTGAACACCCACTTAGATCCAATTATATTTTTTTTGTAGGTCTTGGGACTATTATCTCTTAAAGTTTCACCCTTACCAAGTACTCAAAAATTTGTACTTTAGAGGAACATGGAAACACTCCTAGGTTGTGGGTGACCTAAAAATTAGAGTGAATCTTTGGATGAGACCAGCTCTTAGCTGGTTATCACCTAAGGCTTTTTGAAATTGTGAGGAAAATGGAGAAGAGAAACTCAAAACTAAACTAAAAAATAAAAGTGAAGTGATACACCAAACTTAAGGTGGACAATGAAACAAAGATTTCAACACTTGGTTCAAATTGACAGAAACTAAGTTTGCACAACTTGTTACAGTATGCTTTTGCATAAATATTTCACTAAATTGTCAAAACACAATAACTTGCAAGGGAAGAAAAAATTCACAATTAGCAAGTAATATAAATTCCATAGACACAATTAGAAACCTAAATGAACATACAAATTATAGAAAAGGTATGAACATATGAGAAAAAGCTAGAAGGAAATTGGAAAAATCTCACAAAGAGCTTGATCAATCATTCAACATACACAAGACTGCAAGAGCAAAAAAGCTAGAATTTCATCACCAAAAATAACCAAGGTATCCTCTGTATTCCATATCCAAAGAGTTACAAAGTATGCCAAAACTATATAAGGACTTCAAAACTCACTAAGTACAAAAGCTACGTAATCTGAACTAACTCCAAAATGAGTCAAAAGTGAGACTATATGCATCAACTCCAAGTAGTTCAATGAGAAAAGGCTCTAGAAGTAGTTGGGGTTGGATGTCCCCAAAAATCCTAAAATCTTATGACTAGATTTCATCCAAAAGGTTTCAATAAGAATGAAATGGTCAAACTTGACTAAGTCCACCATAAAGGCAAGCAAAACTACCTCCAAAAAGATCTCAAATCCTCAACAAGGCAAGTAAAAGCTCTCCTTTATCTCCTCCATATGTTTGCAAACTGATTCTCAAATTCCCTATATGTTACAGTGCCTCTCCGCTTGGATCCTTGGGTCAATTATGTTCGTGGTTGTTTGGGATGGCATGTTGATTATTTTAATGGTATTATTTATGTTGGATAATCATTTAATATAGTCATTATTTTATAATTCCGTTTAATCAATTTAGTGTTTCTTTAGTCAGGTACATTATTAAATGTTGTTAATTAGTTGGTTTGATTTAACGATGTATAGTATTGATTGAAAAAATTAATTAAAGTATTAGATTTAATTATTAAAGTGAATTATGAGAAAGTGTTATGTATTCAATTAAAGTATTAAATTTAATTTATAAATTTAAATGTTTGTAGATTTAAACGTATAACGTATTATTATTTTTGTTGATGAATAGTAAGGTGGAATAATATTTTAATATTGTTAAATTTTAAATTGATAATTAGATAGTAATATTGCTCATTTGAATTATTATTTTGAAATTATTCTAAAAGAAAATTTAAGTGATAGTGTCAATCGAGGAAAGTTTCACATGCAAATGCATGCATTGGTTTGAACCGAAAAATGGGTGCAAGTTGCTAATATTAGTTTAAATTATGCTTTGATTTTTGTCTTTTGGAAAGTAAATAGGGGAAACTTGTTAATTCTAGGGGATTTTTTTTTCAAAAACATCTCTTGGGTTTTATAATGTTTATTTTCAAATTTTGAGGGGATTTTTTTTTTCAATTTCAAAAGAAATTTTTTTTCTCTATAATAGAAAATAATTCTAGAAAGGAAGATTTCAGCCCTATTTTTTTTTTTGTAATGGTCATCGGGGGCAATAGTTACTGAAGGGATCAAGTGTTGGAGAAATATTTTGGGTGTGGCAAAAGACTGTTCTTTAGCACCTGCAAGTGTTGATCCAAGTTGGCTCCATTTTTTCCTTGTTTTGGTTTCTAATTAGGTCGTTGTTGCAATGCATTAAGAATCTAGTCTGTTTTGTCTTTGAAACCTACAAATTGTGTTTTCAGTTTAGAGAATTTCCTTTTTTATTTATGTTGATAATTGAAGGATATGTATTCTATTTGGTATTCGTTTCATTGTGGTTGGTATTCAATTTTTCTCTAGAATGTATTTGATGCTGTAATCTGATCTACATCTAATGCATCATACTTGGTATCTAATGCTTATATGTTGGGAATTGGATTCTCTTGATTGTGTTCTTGTTATGCATGTATGTTAGGAAAAATTTGATGATTATTGTTTGGTTTTGGTATTCAATTTCTTCATCTCATTCTTACCATCAAAACTTATTAGCATTTGTAGCCTTTCCAAGTGAATATCCCATCCTCTAGGTTGTCTACTTTTAGCATTGTCTAGATTCTTTGTAGGTACCCAATACCATGTCTATGCATCCATATTCTATAGATCTAGAGCATGCTTTTTCTTGCAACTTTAATCTTGATGTGAGAATAATCATTTCCTTTTTGTATGAGCTTATCTGTTGACTTGAAGTAGCCAATATTTGGCTTTTTATATTCTCCCTGCCAAATACCATAGTTGAAGGTTTGTAAGATTGTCAGTTAGCTGAGTGCATTGGTTGAAAGTTTCCAAAGTTTTGTTATCAATTTCTTGGTATGTGTCTCGCTATTTCTTTTGTTGTTCCCATAAGATGACATCTATTGAGGCATTTGATTAAAAGTGTTCACCTCCTCTCGATTTCCAATAGTTGTATGCATGCTTACCCACAAAAATCATAGCAGTTGATTCAAATTTTCTTAAGCCTTCTTTGCCACCCTTGCTGGGCATAAATATTGATGGCCTTTAGCTTTTAAACTCGCACAGTTCCCTGGATGGTTTTCCTGAATCTTTTCATAATTGGAGAGTGATCTCTTATGACCTCTCTATTTTGATTGAATTAGTCCCAACCCATTGTATGGCTGCATAAAATCCTTTGGTTTCTGTTTGTTTTCCATTACTGAACCCATGTAGTGGTGCTCTCCTCTTTTCCTCTCTATTCATTTCCTTGGGCTTTCTGGCATCTCTCTCTCTCTGATTGTGGAAATTTTCTTATTGTGCCTTGGCGAATATTTTATTTCATCCTGTGTGAACCATGACTCTAGCCACCCTGTTATACTTCATTGATTCGATTTAATACTAGAAGCTCAATCTCTAGTACGTAGACTTAGCATTTGCGAGTCCATGTGGTATATTATGCCTATTGAATTTGACTTCTCATGTCTCTAAATGTATCATATGGATTGATTAAAATATATATATACTCGAATGGTTGTCTTTCTTGTTGAGCACAAGTATGGGTTGGCTCGCTGTAGTAGAGTAGTTCTCTCCTTTGCATTAGAAGATTGGTTTCGATTTGAATATACTTTTATATATGTTCATTATTGTTTCATTCAATGACCAAGTGTTGAGATTTGATATATATATTCATGTAGATAAATATGTATATATAAATATAATTATTTTAGGATTAAAAAACAAAGCGGCAATTTGTTTGTAATAATATATGTATTAGGATATTCAGGTAATGTGCTATATAATTTCTTTAATTATTTATAATGATTGAAGGAAGATACAATGTATATGTATTCATGATTATTGTTAAAAGCAAGTTCATTCATATCAAAATGCAGTGAGATATAGTATAAGTACATATCATGTCTTTAATTAATTATATAATTTTGTAGTAGTTATATAAATGAAATGTAATTGTTTATTTGTTTCCTATGATTTATCACTTTGAATTGTATTAGTGAGTTAAAGGTTTAGATAAGTGATGTGTACTACGATTATAAATTAAAGCAAATTTAGTTGAGATAATATAAGCATTGTGTATTTGTAAATATGCCCATATGATTTCTTCAATCATTTGTAATTGACTTCGTAATGAACATTTAAACAAATTGAAGAGTTTAAGATATCTTTTTCCTATAAATTTGAATATGAAAATATAAGTAGGGATAGGAAAATCAAATCTATTATGGTGTTGAATGTATAGTGATTTAGTGATAAGATATGCTTTTATAAAATCTTCGATCACTTTAGATTTTTTCTCGAGGGATGGAAGGATAAAATATAGTAATGAAGTTATGTGTTCTTGAATTTATCTCTTTGTTTGTGTTAGCATGATTAAAGTTTTATTTTGGTTCTTTCATGTCGTTTCATCTCCCTTGGGTGATAATTGAAAATTGAGGAGATATTATATGTGGAAATTTTGTGATTGGAACCCGATTTGCCTTGATTTATTCTCGTTTGAGAGTCCTTGAGTAGATTGTTTTAATTATCTTCCAAAGGCAAGGGGAGTATTTATATTTGATGATTTTATGTTGGCTTGAGCTATAGCTATTCTTGGTTGGTTGATATTTTGCGGGTGTTACCTTGCTCCTTCGTAATGTTGTGTTATGAAATGTGTGTGAGAAGGTTCATGCCTCGCATGTGGTTGTACTTTTCATTTCTTGGTTTTATGAGTGTTAAGGTACTTCCCTATTCTTTGAGGTCTTGTTTCTAGTAGGGAGTGTGGCTTCCCATGGGGGCCGAAATCGTAAGTGGTCTCCTGGGTAAGTCATGTGGAAGTTGAGCTAATAAAGTGATAACCTAAAACAAATAGTTACAGGGTGGGTAGAAATCACATTAATGTAAGATAATAGATGCCTCTCTCATGGCTCAAACACTTGCATAGGCTTGGGATGAGACGAGAAGGCCTAGAATGGAAAATCAACTACCTTATCCTCAAGAAAGATAAGTTGATTCCTCATGTGCAAGAATGGGGGCCGAGGATCGATTGAGGTTGCTAGGGTAACCTAGGGTGGGGGCCGGTAACCTATGAAGGTTTGCATTGGGCAACCCATGTCGAGCTATGTGATGAAACACTACCCTTAGCAACCAAGTATGTTTTTATTTTTCCTTCTTGTTGTTCTAGTACCTCTGGAAGTGATTGTTATTGTGTCTTTGTCTCGTTGCCTTCTAGATTGTGTAGTCATGTGAGTTTTGTACTGCCTATTTTTATGTGGTGGGCCCTATTGTCATCTCCTAGAATGGGGGGTGGTCCTTCGTGTTCACATGGTTGTGGAATGCACTATGCACCCATTGGGTCCCTCACTGATGATCGTGATGTTGCAGAGATGTACCAATTGCAATGGTTCCCGAGATTTCCAGTGTTGGTGATAATTTTGGTGCTATGACCTATATTTCCTTTTGATGGATCTCATTATGTATCCTTTTCATTGCGGATATATCATACTTGTATTGATGTACTCTTCTCATTGCTATAAGGGAAGAAAAATGTAATTGTATCGTTGTATTTATGATGTGTTGTATCTATGGAAATATGCTCCACAATTATAATATTGCACTATTAATTTGATATGTAATAAATGTTGTATGTACCTTTATCATCTCTATTGATCATGGGTGGATGTAAGTTTATCATTATGTTATCTTGAGTAGTGTTTGTTTCTATCTCATTATTCTTGGCATTTTAGTATAACGATGTTATTTGGTTGGGAACGAATGTGAGTAATGCAACCATGTAACCCCATGGGACTAGTTAGGTGTCATGTAATTATCATAATGTTGTATGTTTATTTAATCTATGGTTAATGTATAGTTATTATTATTATTTTTTTAAATTGTGTTGTAAATCTTTGTCGTTAGTTGTCCTTTGGGGTCGCATGGTAGGGTGTTACAACTTGGTATTAGAGCCAAGTTTTATAAACACTGGGTACTCTAGGTTCAATTGAGTCCATTACATTAACCTTGTGCTTAACTCTGGAACTTATATGGTTCCCTGCTATTGTTGTGTAGGAGTATGCCTAGGGGTCAGGGATGAGGTCATGGTAGAGGCCGAGGTGGTGAATGCAGGGCGGATCACCAGAGTACACCGTCTAAGATTTCTCATGACAGTGAGCAGGGTAGTGGTGGTTAGAACCTAGGGTAGTTAGGTGTAGAAGAGGCTCAGATTCATTAGTTGCTAGAGGAGGTTCTTGGTCATTTAGGCCCTAGGTAGAATGAAGAACAATGGGTGGTTAGAGAGAGAGAGAGAGATCACCAAGGAGAGGTATATTTGCATATTAGGATGCGATGGTAGCAGGCCACATTAGAGACCTCTTGAGAGCACATCCCCCCACTTTTGATGGCTCCGAGGGAGGTTTGGAAGTTGAAACTTGGCTAATTGATCTAGAACATGTTTTTGCTACGCATCCTTATGGTAGTAAGACAAGGGCTAGGTGCACCATCATGCACCTTAGAGGATTCACATCCACATGGTGGCGGTTAGAAGAGCATAAAATTCATCTATACATTGGTTATGTGACTTGGGAGTTATTCATGGAGCGGTTTAGATCCCATTTCTTGTCAGAGCACTGGAGATAGCATCGTACAGACGAGTTTCACAAACTGAAACAAATGGAAATGTTCGTAGAACAATACGAGTGTCGGTTTTATGAGCTCAAACAATATGCTAGGATTAGTAGTGATGAGGGTATGCTTGTGCACCATTTTATCAGGGGATTGAATGCCCACATCAATGGAGGAGTTTGAGTCTTCGAGCTGAGGAGTTCAAGTCTTTGAGCTGAGGAGTCCGAGTCTTCGAGTCGAGGACTATGGAGGTGGTTGTGGAGAAGGCTAGTCTAGTGGAGGAAAACTTGGCCATGGTGTTATGAGGCCACACAAGAGTTCAAATAGGTAGCACCCCTTCTTCTAGTTTTGGGTCTCGTGGGGATCAAGCACAAGAAATTGGCTCATCTAGGAGTCATTAGGCACCCATCAAGGGTGAACATCAACAACAACAACACTCTGATGCTAAACATAATAATTCACAATCTCATCATGGTGACGACGGTTCTCACTCTAGGAAGAATCAAAACTGGTGGCGTAACAAGCGCAACCATTCTGAGCAACCTGCATAGATCACCCAAACCATGGTTAGCAAGGGCAGTTCTCAGCAATCTAATGCGCCTCTTGGTGATAGAGGTTTTGGCCATGGTGCAGTTGTTTCTCTTGTAGCCAACATGGCCACATTTCTAGGAAGTGTCCGTAGAGGAACACTACGGGTTTCAGTCAGGGGTCAGCCATTTTCGAGCTGACAGTGGGCGATGCGAGTAGGTCACATCGAGCATTTTTTGTGGTTGATAACCGCCAGGTTGGGCACCTGGGTATAGTTATTGAAACTTCTAGTCGAGGATGGGTAGCTAATTGGAGAGGTTGTGGGTGAACTCGTGAGGGTTCAGTAGAGTCCTAGCATCATTGCAGTGTCTTCCATGTTGCTTTCTCTACACCCATACTTATTATATTATGTTACACACTTTGAGACTCTATAGTTGTGTGTTACACCATTCTAGATGGTTTTGGATGACATTTGATTTGATTTTGATGATCGTAACATTATGAATTGATGTTTATGTTACATTGTATTTATGGAGTTAGTAGTGTGTTTAGATAATTTTTATTATGCGCATCTTATGGCTTATGATTACGCTTGTTATACTGATGATTAATTATTGCCTTATGATGTTGCTTATAATGTAATCACTGCTATTTGATGTTTTGGTTATTATTGCGGTCTTGGTGAGGGGAACAAGGTAGCATCACTTCTTCATGAGCACCCTGCTACACTAAGACTTCCTCTCACAGTGTGTTTGCTAAATTGATATATATGTATTTTTTTTTTGACACCTTGTTTTATGCAAGTTGCAAGTACCAGGTATTGACTCCACCTACACTATCAGGTCTGAGCGTACCCCAAAAACCTAATGGATATGATGTGGAAATAGGTGATGACAAAATCACCCCAACCAATGTTCGATAACCTTATTTGTTGGTTTGTTTACTTTGTTAGTTGCTTTGTTTGGTATCTCTCATTTTTGTGTGTGACTTGTGATGATGTTGTTCGTAACTGTATATGTTTACCTAGCCTTGCCACTTCCAGGAGTAAGCCGAGACTTAGGGGGGGAGGATGTAGTGCCTCTCCGCTTGGATCCTTGGGTAAATTGTGTTCATGGTTTTTTGGGATGGCATGTTGATTATTTTAATGTTATTATTTATGTTGGATAATAATTTAATATAGTTGTGAATTTATAATGTCGTTTAATCAATTTAGTGTTGCTTTAATCAAGTACATTATTAAATATCGTTAATTAGTTGGTTTGATTTAATGATTTTTAGTATTGATTGAACAATTTAATTAAAGTATTAGATTTAATTATTAAATTGAACTATGAGAAAGTGTTGTGTATTCAATTAAATTACTAAATTTAATTTATAAATTTAAATGTTTGTAGATTTAAATGTATAACGTATTATTATTTTTGTTGATGAATAGTAAGGTGGAGTAATATTTTAATATTGTTAAATTTTAAATTGATAATTAGATAGTAATATTGTTCATTTGAATTATTATTTTAAATTATTGTAAAAGAAAATTTAAGTGATAGTGTCAATCAATGAAAGTTTCGCATGAAAATACATGCATCGGTTTGAACTGGAAAATGGGTGCAAGTTGCTAATTTTAGTTTAAATTATGCTTTGATTTTTGTCTTTTGGAAAGTAAATAGGGGAAAATTGTTATTTCTAAGGGATTTTGTTTTCAAAAATGTCTCTTGGGTTTTATAAAGTTTTCTTTCAAATTTTGAGGGGAGTTTTTTTTTCAATTTCGAAAGGAAAATTTTTGCTCTACAATAGAAAATAATTCTGGAAAGGAAAATTTTAGTCCTTCTATTTTTTTTTTTTGTAATGGTCTTCGGGGGAAATAGTTATTGAAGGGATCAAGTGTTGGAGAAAGATTTTAGGCATGAGAAAAGAGTGTTCTTCAACACTTGCAAGCGTTGATCCAAGTTGGCTCCATTTGTTCCTTGTTTTGGTTTCTAATTAGATTGTTGTTGCAACACGTTAAGAATCTAGTCTATTTTTTCTTTGAAACCTACAAATTGTGTTTTCATTTTAGAGAATTTCCTTTTTTATTTATGTTGATAATTGATGGATATGCATTCTATTTGGTATTTTTTTCATCGTGGTTGGTATTCAATTTTTCTCTAGAATGTATTTGATGCTAAACTAAACCAACAATTAAGATAATCATGAAAATAAAAGCTTCTATAAATGTAAATAGACCCAAAATATCAAAACTCATAGCCCATGGATAAAGAAAGACTGTTTCCACATCAAAAACAACGAAAACTAAAGCAAACATGTAATAACGAATTCTAAATTGGATCCAGGTATCTCCCATTGGTTCTATACCTGATTCATAACTAGTGGCTTTTTCCGGCCCTTTACTTATTGGGGCCAAACTTCTGGAAATTGAGAATGCCAGAATCGGGATAAGACTGGATATGGATAAATATATCCAAAAAGTATCATATTCAGAAAATAGAAACATAAATAGATTCCTGTTTAAATAGATCAAATTCTTCTATTTATTATCAATTTATTAATCGCTTCTCTCCCAAATGATTCATTATCATTTATTATATTAATTCAATGTTTCGTCTGTTACTTAACACGGAAATGAATAAAAGAATATTATGTAATATTATGAAAATAATCTAAGAAATGGTTCTAAAAGAACCCGTGCAGTTCGACAGACTTCACGTTGGTTCAAATCTGATCTACATCTGATGCATCATACTTGGTATCTAATGCTTATATGTTGGGAATTGGATTCTCTTGATTGTGTTCTTGCTATGCATGTGTGTTAGGAAAAATTCGATGATTATTGTTTGGTTTTGGCATTTGATTTCTTCATCTCATTCTTACCATCGAAACTTATTAGCATTTGTAGCCTTTCCAAGCGAATATCCCATCCTCTATGTTGTCTTATTTTAGCATTGTCTAGATTCTCTGCACATCCCCATCACCATGTCTATACATCCATATTCTATAGATCTAGAGCATGCCTTTTCCCGTGCCTTTGATCTTGCTATGAGAATAATCGTTGCCTTTTTGTATGAGCTTATTCGTTGACTTGAAGTAGCTGATATTTGGCTTTTTACCTTCTCCCTGCCGAATACCATGGTTGAAGGTCTTTAAGCTTGTCAGTCAGCTGAGTGCATTGGTTGAAAGTTTCTAAAGTTTTGTTATCAATCTCTTGGTATGCGTCTCGCTATTTCTTTTCTTGTTCCCATAACATGACATCTATTGAGGAATTTGATTAAAAGTGTTCACCTCATCTTTATTTCCAATAGTTACATGCATGCTTACCCACAACAATCATAGCAATTGATTGGAAGTTTCTAAAGCCTTCTCTGCCACCCTTGCTGGGCATAAATATCAATGGCCTTTAGCTTTTAAACTCACACAGTTCGTTGGATGGTTTTCCTGAATCTTTTCATAATTAGAGAGTGAACTCTTATGGCCTACCTATTTTGATTGAATTGGTCCTAGCCCATTGTATGGCTGCATAAAATCCTTTGGTCTCTATTTGTTTTTCATTACCGAAGCCATGTAGTGGCGCCCTCCTCTTTTCCTCTCTATTCATTTCCTTGGGATTTCTTGCATCTCTCTCTCTGATTGTGAACATTTTATTATTGTTTCCTGGCATATGTTTTATTTCAGCTTGTGTGAACCATGACTTTAGCCACCCTATTATACTTCATTGATTCAATATAATGTTGTAAGCTCAATCTCTTGTACCTAGACAACATTTGCCAGTCCATGTGGTATATTATGCCTGTTAAATTTGACTTCTCATGTCTTTGAATGTATCGTTTGGATTGATTAAAATATATATATACTTGAATGGCTATCTTTCTTGTTGAGCACAAGTATGGGTTGGTTCATTGTAGTAGAGCAGTTTGCTCTTTTGCATCAGTAGATTGGTTTTGATTTAAATATATTTTTATATATGTGTAGATTATATTGAAACTTAGTTTTCAAGTAGCAAGTCTTATGTGCATTGGAGGAAAATAAATAAATACAATAAGTATATATTTATTATTATATAGTTTTATTATTATATATGTTTCTTGATTTAAATATACTTTTATATATGTTCATTATTGTTTCGTTCAATGATCAAGTGTTGAGATTTGATATATATATTCATGTAGATAAATATGTATATATAAATATAATTATTTTAGGATTAAAAAACAAATGGGCAATTTGTTTTTAATAATATATGTATTGGGATATTTAGGAAATGTGCTATATAATTTCTTTAATTATTTAAAATGATTTAAGGAAGATACAATGTATATATATTCATGATTATTGTTAAAAGCGAGTTCATTCATATCAAAATGTAGTGAGATATAGTATAAGTACATATCGTGTCTTTAATTAATTATATGATTTCACAGTAGTTATATAAATGAAATGTAATTGTTTATTTATTTCCTATGATTTATCACTTTGAATTGTATTAATGAGTTAAAGGTTTAGATAAGTGATATGTACTACGATTATAAATTAAAGAAAATTTAGTTGAGACAATATAAGCATTATGTATTTGTAAATATGCCCATATGATTTCTTCAATCATTTGTAATTGACTTCGTAATGAACATTTAAAAAAATTGAAGAGTTTAAGATATCTTTTTCCTATAAAGTTGAATATGGAAATATAAGTAGGGATAGGAAATGCAAATCTATTATGGTGTTAAATGTATAGTGGTTTAGTGATAAGATATTCTTTTATAAAATCTTCAATCACTTTAGATGTTTTCTCAAGGGATGCAAGGATAAAATATAGTAATGAAGTTATGTGTTCTTGAATTTATCTCTTTGGTTGTGTTAGCATGATTAAAGTTTGATTTTGGTGTTTTCATGTTGTTTCATCTCCATTGGGTGATAATAGAAAATTAAGGAGATATTATATGTGGAAATTTTGTGATTGGAACCTGATTTGCATTGATTTATTCTCATTTGAGAGGCCTTGAGTAAAGTTTTTTAATTATCTTCTAGAGGTAAGGGGAGTATTTACAGTATTCGATGATTTTATGTTGGCTTGAGCTATAGCTATTCTTGGTTGGTTGAGATTTTGTGGGTGTTACCTTGTTCCTTCGTAATGTTGTGTTATGAAATGTGTGCTAGAAGGTTCATGCCTCACATGTGGTTGTACTTTTCATGTCTTGGTTTTATGAGTGTTAAGGTACACCCCTATTCTTTGAGTTTGTGATTTTGAGTTCTTGTTTCTAGTAGGGAGTGTGGCTTCCCATGGGGGCCAAAACCTTAAGTGGTCTCTTGGGTAACTTGTGTTGAAGTTGAGCTAATCAAGTGATAACCTAAAAAATATATTTAGGGGGTGAGTAGAAAACACATTAATGTAAGATAATGGATACCTCTCTCATGGCTTAAGCGCTTGCATAGGCTTGGGATGAGACGAGAAGGCTTGGAATGGAAAATCAATTACCTTGTCCTCAAGAAAGGTAAGTTGATTCCACATGTGCAAGAATGGGGGTCGGGGATCAATTGAGGTTGCCAGGGTAACCCATGGTGGGGGTTAGTAACCTATGAAGGTCCGCATTGGGTAACCTATGTCGAGCTATGTGATGACACAATACCCTTAGCAACCTAGTATGTTTTTATTTTCCCCCCTTGTTCTTCTGGTACCTTTGGAATTGATTGTTCTTTTGTCTTTGTCTCGTTGTCTTCTAGATTGTGGAGTCATGTCAGTTTGTAGTTTTCCTATTTTTATGTGGTGGGCCCTCTTGTCATCTCCTAGCATAGGGGGTGGGACTTCGGGTTCAAATGGTTGGGTGGAATGTGCTATGCACCCATTGGGTTCCCGACCGATGATCATGATGTTGCAGAGATGTACCAATTCCAGTGGTTCTCAAGCTTTCTAGTGTTGGTGGCAATTTTTGTGTTATAACCTATATTTCCTTCTGATGGATCTCATTACGTATTATTTTCATTGTGGATGTATCATACTTGTATTGATTTACTCTTCCCATTGCTATAAGTGAAGTGGAATGTAATTGTATCATTGTATTTATTATAATATTGGACTATGATTTCGATATGTAATAAATGATGTATCCACCTTTATCATCTCTATTCATCATGGATGGATGTAATTTTATCATTATGTTATCTTGAGCAGTGTATGTTTCTATTGCATTATTCTTGGCATTTTAGTATAACAATGTTATTTGGTTGGGAACGAACGTGAGTAATGCAACCATATAACCCCATGGGACTAGTTAGGTGTCATTATGTGATTATCATAATTTTTATGTTTATTTAATCTATGGTTAAAGCATAGTTATTACTTTAAAAAACAAATTGTGTTGTAAATCTTTGTCATTAGTTGTCCTTTGGGGTTGTGTGGCGGAGCGTTACATATGCTCTCCATTTGTTTTCAAGGAATAAATTGATCTTTCCTCCTCATGCATTGAAAGCTTCCACCATTTTAGTTTTGCATTCTTAAAATAGAAATTTGGATTAAGTAATTTATAATACATTACTTAGTCAAAATGCTTCACATTCAAAAATCCAATGGAAAAATAAAAGAAAAATTAAAATAAGTCTTAATGGACTTATATGCCATATAGGGGAAAAAATTACAAGGCATAAGACTAATTCTTAGCCCACAATTTCAATTGTTTTCATTGCATTTTTAAAACTTAGGAAAAAAATTCCCAAAGTCTCATTGGCATGTATTAGGGTAAGTTAACCCTAGAACAAAAGTATGCAAAAAAAATGAAACATTCATTCATTTTGCTCGAAGCTTTTTGAAGAAGGTCCACTGCCAACCTAGGGTTTCTAGAGGGGCTCTACAAATTATTTTCATGGTGATTATGGAGTAAAACAATAGTATCTCTGACAAAAAAGTTTGTGCAAAATATAGTATACAAGCTTAGGTGAGCCTCTGGCTAACACATTTTACTTTTCTCTTTAATTCCTATAGAGAAAAATTGCTCAAAATCGAGCTCTATTAGAGAAAATATAAACACTCTATTATTGCATTCTTCATGACTCATGTATTTCTCTGAGCTTGTATGCAAAATAGAAGATAGATCTCTTCTTTCTAGGAATTTATTTATGACTGCTTGACCTTAGAAGAGAAAAGTAGAGAGGTTTCTTGTTTCTCCTGTATCTTCTCTTAACCATTGCAAAATAGAAAATAAAAAGAAAGAAACCTGAACTTCACGGCCATGCCAAGGTTATGTATCTTTGTAGATGATAAAGGCCTTGCACCCACTTCATGTTCATGGGTTTCATTTCTCTATCTTTATTTGCCTCCATTCACAAAAAAAAAGGGTTTATTTGTTCAATGGTTGTGGCCTATCTTCCGCAGGTACTTGTTGTTCTATAGGTTTTTGACATCGTTATTGGGTAGCCAAAACCCAAACCCTTATTTGCTTCTCTGTTGAAATCAATCATTGTTCAAGCTTTAAAAGTAAACAATATTGACTGTATAATATTTTTCTAAGACTTTTCTTCAATTCTTCCTATGAAAGAAATAAGATTTATATTTTTCTAAAAAATCTTGTTCAGAGGATACTTTGCATAAAACCCATGAGGGTTTTCTGAATATTCATCTACTCTCACTTCTCTCTCTCTCTAATCATTTTGTGTCATTCTCAGTCATGGCTATGCATTCCATGCTCCATATTTCTGCATGTACTGGCCGTGACTAAGGATTCTTTGGTAGGTTTCAAAAAAAAAAAATTCCTCTAGACACTCGACCTATGTTCATTTCATCATGGTCGTGTACTATGAAGATCTTTGTGCTTTTCTTGTAGCTCTTTCCATGTGTCTTTATTGTAGAAACCCTTACATGTTTTGTAGAACATTGGTTTCCATGTTTATTGTAGGCTGAAGTTGACATTGCACTGGAATGGGTTTGAAACCCTAGCCCGAGTTCTCATGGGTTTCCTGTAGAATCATTTCATGATATTGACCTTTATTCTCCTAAGCCATGGTTATGTATTTCATGATATTTCTCTGAGATTTTCTCTTTAAATGATTCTGAAAATCTCAAGGGTTTTGTGACTTTTAATGGCTTGTAACCCCTAACTTTCTAGGTATCATGGATGTCTATGTAATTTTTGGTATTCATATTTCTATGCTCAACTAGTGTGTTCCATCTTCACTTTACCCATGATTGAACTATCTTTTGTTATTTTATATGAGGATGATTACACTGTCATTTTTCATGGTAGACCATTGTTCTTTGCAATCTGTTCCTAGTCTCTCACCTGTGCAATGACTGCGATCAAGATGTTTTGTGACAACTGTTAGTATTTCTAACTATGAGACTATTATTCCCTTGATTTTTCCACAATGTTTAGTGTTCTCCCTTAATCCATTCATGTGTACTATACTTGATTTCTTACAAGTCACTAGCATACTTACCACTCATAGCTCTATCATGCATTTTCCAAATATTTTCATGCTTTGCCCCTTCAACCTCTATGACCAACTAAGTTACTAACCCACCTCTAAACATACTATACATTGGTTATCTGATTGATATGATGACAATATGATAATATTTTGCTTACTATTTATGACTAACCACTCACCATTTGCAGCTCATTATGACTATGAATACTTACTTCATGATGATTGATATCAAGTGACTATAATGAAGACACAAGGCCTATTATTTATATGTTGATGTTGTTCCTTCACTTGTACCTGATGAATCTTGCACTATGATAAAGATCCTCCTTTGAATAGATTGATGATATTATTTACCATTTGATTTGATCACTTTCATGTAACATGGTTATCTTAATTGAATGTTGTCTTAGCTTAAATAATAATGTCCTTACCATCTATCCAGTTCATTGCTTCTTGGGTAATGTTGTTGTAATATGTGGCATTACTACTTTAATATTGAACCAAAAATAGTGTTATTTGTCACTATCAAGGACATTTTTTCCTTTGTAATTCAACCTCTACTCCTAGCTATGACTTATTTATTTATGGAAATCATCATATTCGACTGCCATGATTCAATACTAATGTTGTAACAACATATCATAGATATATGTTTTAAACACCATTTGATCACCATGTTCACTACTCTTGGTCATCATATAAATGCACTCTATCATTCGTTACTATCTCCTTTTAAACCAAAACCATGATTGCACTTAGCTTTGCACTAAATGCACAATGCTTTGTAGTTGTTCATTATATTTATATTGTACAAGTATTTGTCGCTTTGACAGTGAAATAATCAACTCACTACCATGAGTGATGAGTACTCACTCATTGTAAAAGTGTGATGAACCTACACTCTTATCCCTTTCAAAAAAAAAGGGCAACATGTTGCGATCAACCCTTGTGGGAGCCACATTTTAACCCACATGCTAAAATAAGATTAAAAAAAACAACATTACTTTTCCTATACCTACACATGAAGCAAACAAGTTATAAAAGAATGTGCATATGATGGATGTATCTAATAATCCTATTGTTTCCCTAGACACCTAAGGTTTTCATGCTTGTTTAATGTATCTAGAAATCAGTTTATATGTTCATGGGTGTTTGTACATGTAATGTGAGAGACCTTCATTGTTCTAACAATATTTTATCACTTAGATGCAAGAACTAGGATCAATATGGAGCTAAGGAGGACACAAAGCAGCTCAAAGTGGAAGACAAAGCAAGGTGACACACACTGAAATAGTCATTCAAGCGATGACTGGCCTCTTTCCTTACATGTGCATTCTCTTTTTTTACCTATCAATGTATATTATTTTCTTCATTTACACTGAACAATTTAGTCTCATGACTTGTGTGAGACAATATACACTTTTAATACCAATAAAATATAAATTTTCTGAAAAGATTTGTGTAAATCCTTCCTATGTTACATGGAGTTGTATAAATGCAATAATTTGTTAATGTAATCTTTTTGATTTCTGCCTATGCACCTAAATGTAATGTAGGAAATATTAAGAAACATACCTTTCTTTCAGTTTTAAATCAAAGAGCTCTACTTGATTGAGCTATTAACAAAATTTTGTAACATTTTGGCGATATTTGCTGTATTTTTTCCTACTAAACATGAAGAATAGTTTCCTAGGCTTGTCCATTGGGGCACATAGTCAATTAGTAAACTCAAAAATAGACCTAAACCAAATTTGTACATGGATGTAACTCAAAGAGACTGATCAGAACACCAGGAAACTTATTGAAAACACAAAAATATAGAAATAAAACTACTAACTATGCTGGCACAACACTTAGGGGAAATAAACGTGCAACTAAGCTAAGGTGCAACAACACTTATTGAAAGCATAAACCTATTCTAGCATATACAAGGTAGATCATACCTCAAAACACCATTTTGAGGTGCATCCCATTAACTGGGATAGGAAAAATTTCTCCATCCATCTTTGACAACATGAATGCATTGTGCTCCTTGCATTCAGTAATAACAAATGAGCCACTCCATAAATTATCAGATTTAGTGTGCTTACCTGGCCTGCTTTTCAATTCATCCCATTTGAGCACAACATCACCTTTTCTGAATACTCTAGGAATTTCTTTCTTATCAAATAATCTTTTTTTTTGGAGTTGATGATATTCCATGGACTTCATTTCTTTATCTCTTAACTCTTCTAGCTCCATGAGTTGAGGATACCTAACTGCCATTGGGTCATGTTCTTTAAATATTTCTAGTTGATGCATAATATCAAGAGCTAGAAGATCTATAGAGGTAGGAAATATTGCCTCTTTACCATAAACCAAAACATATGGAGAATTCTGAATGGACCTCTTGGGAGTTATCCTATCTACCCATAAGGTATATTTTAACTTGGTATGCCAAGTTATCTGATTATCCTCCATAGTTATTTTGATAATTCTTAACAGGTTCTTATTTGTTGATTCTACCAAACCATTACCCTGAGGGTAATAGTTTGATGATGTATTTAAATAAATGTCATACCTAACAGCCCAATCAATTACTCTCAATCCAAAAAATGCTAAGTAATTATCTAAAATTATTGACTTAGGTACTCCAAACCTGGTTACTATATCATCATAAAAGTTCAAAACAACATTTTCATTGGCTTATTTCAAAGCCACTGCTTCATTCCACCATGTAAAGTAATCAGTTGTAGTAAGTACCCACCTATGACCTACACTAGAAGGTGGGTTAATGGATCCTATGAAATCAATGCCCCATCTCAAGAAGGGTTGTTCAACTTGAATTGGCTGCAAAGGCAAAGTTGGCATCCTTTCTTTTCCTACAAGAATTGCACATTTTACTCACTTCCTTGCCTATGCATGGGCATCCTTAAACAAGCTAGGACAATAATAGCCAACTCTCATTATTTTCCATGCAATTGTTCTTGGGGAAAAATGACCCCCAATAGTTCCATCATGGAACTCATGAAGTAATTTGTCCACTTGATCATAATCAATACATCTTAAAAGCACACCATTAAGATCTTTTCTAAAAAGAACATTTTCAACCAACACATAAGGGACTGATTGCAGTTTGACTGATTATAGTTTGAAATATCTCCTCTTAGCTCTATCCAAACTTTGTGGAAACTCAACAATCTACAAGAAATGAATCATATCTTGTAACTAACCTATATTTAATGTTGGTGCAACATTCTAAGGCTCATCTTCGTTAACCAAAATAGTATATGTTTCTATCTTTTATTCATTTTCAGACCCTGTAGCTAGCTATTCACATAGCCCCTTACCCCTTACAAGCTTGGTTATCCTGATATCAACATCATACTCCATAAATTTTGTAATCCATCCTAGCATTTTCTCATTCAAATCTCTGCTTAGCAAAAATTCCTTCACACCAAGATGGGCAACCATTAAATGAATTCTATTATTGGAAACCAGAGGTTTAAAAATTCTTAGACTTCTAATTACCACAACCACATGTTTTTCTACAAAGCTATACCTTTTCTCATAATCTTCTAAACCTTGACTGAAAAAATCAATGGGTTTCTCTAACCCATCATCCTTTTGCAGCACTAGCATTGCAAAAATTGAATCTATGCTAACAAAAGCATACAAAATGAAGTCCTTTGAAAAATTTGGGTTTATCAGAGTAACAGCTGCTAGAAAAGCCTCCTTAATAGCCTCAAAACTATTCCTAGCCTCCTTAGTCCAGCTGAAAATTGTATTCTTCTTTAACATGGGAGTTAGTGGCTTTAAAAGATTTACAACATCTAGAATAAACCTTCTTAAAAAAATAATTCTTCCAAGGAAGCTTTGTAGCCCATTCTTGTGATTGGGTAAAGGCAGCTCCAAAATGGCTTTCACTCTTTCAGGATCAATTGTGATCCCTTGTTTTGACACTATGTATCCAAGAAGCTTACCTTCATGAACAAAAAAATGCTCTTTTTAGGATTGAGGGATATTCCTAACTCCCTACATATTTCAAACACCCATCTTAAATACGACAAAATCTCATCAACATTTTCAGAAAAAACTGTTACATCATCTAGATAGACAAGCACCATCTTATGAATCAAAACTTGAAATGCCATATCCGTGGTCCTCTGAAATGTGGCACCAACATTAGATAAGCCAAAAGGAATTATTTTATAGGCCATAGTGCCCCACTTTGTAGTGAATTTAGTCTTGTATTGGTCCTCATCTTTGACCAATACCTAGTTATAACCATCAAGTAGGGAAAATATCCCCAAACCAACAACTACCTGAAGGATTTTCTCCATAGAGGGCAGTGGGTAATGATATTTCAAAGAGGAGCTATTAAGGTCTCTAAAATCTACACAGAGCCTAATTTCTCCATTTTTCTTTCTAATTGGTACAAGGTTAGAAACCCATGAGCTGTGTTTAATTGGAAAGATAATACTCCCCTCAACTAACTTAGCCAGTTCCTTAATCATTAAAGGTTCAAGATTTGGGTTTATAGGCCTTTATTTCTACCTAACAAGCTTAGAATTTGGCTCTAATTGTATTGTATGTTGGGAAATTTGAGGATCAAATCCTTTTAAGTCTGATTATTCCCATGCAAAAACATCATGAAATTCTTGAAAAAGATTAATGAAAGCCTGCCTATCTTCTTGTGAACAAATCTTTTCAATTTTCAGGAGCTTACCTTTAAAGATCTCAAGTTCCTCATAACGCTCCTCTTTAACCTAAATGTTGGTTTTAGTCTTCTTAAGTTGATCATCAGTGTTGAAAATAGAATCCAAGGTAACTAAACCCTTGGGAAACTTGTTTGTCTTTAATTGTATGACCTTATCATCATACCGCCACTTAAGCTTTTCTTGATTCACCACAGGAAATTGGTCCTCTTCAAGTAGAAAATTCAAAATCTACTCATTACTGTCAAATACTTTCCAGTGAACATTATTATTAGGAATAAAGGGTCTAACTACAATTTTAACATATTGCTGCACCGTTTCCTTTTTTATATCATTAGGAATGTCAAATTATGCACCAATTGCAGCTAATCTATTTGAATGTTTATTTTGACTTCTAGGGATAAAAACCAAATTGAATGCATCAAACTCCTCTATCATATCCCAAACTCTATTCTTATATAACTTCAACACATCATTATTAGTAACATTTAAGCCTATTACCTAGTTAACAATCAACTCGCTATCTCCAAACACCTGTAAGCAACTTATTCCTCTTCTCATTGCCCATTCCAAGCCTTGGATTAGACCTCCTGGTAGTGTTATTAGAGCAAGAAAAAGAAAATCTGAAAGCAACGTAATATTTTTCACCTTGAGGGGAAAGAAGCATTGCACCCCCACTAGCTCCATTTTTACTTTTGGAGCCATCAAAGAACATTTTCCACACTTCATTCTATTTTTCTAACTGTTGATTTGCACTCTTCTCAAGGTTTGGAATGGTTGTCTTAGGTTCATGGAACATGTATACCCCCAAACTAGTCTCTTCAATATTTTTACCCGGTTCATCCACCACATTTTCTACTACCCACTCATGTAAGAGCACATCAGATACACTTTCAGTTTGCAGTTCTTGAGTAGTAGGAAGCTCACAATCATCAAAAATAACATAGTTTGCATTTATGGCACTAGGTATGTAAGATTCAATGTGGTCCTTAGCAAGAAACTCAGATTTAATGGTGACCTTAGTCCCATACCTAGTTCTAAACATCATGTGAGACCAATCAGCTGACACATAACCTCCTATCTTGGCTATAAAGTCTCTCGACAAGAACAAGGAAAAAAAGGGTGGTAGGTCAATAAAAATTATGTCCTGGGGTACTGAAAATTTTGGGAAAACATGAAGTGTAAGACGTAAGTCTTTGATAATACCTACAGTGTTAACAACTATCCCATCTAGTTGAAGTACTCCTTTTTCAAGGGGCTAATATTTCAGTCCTAATTGATCTGCAATATATTTGGGCATGACTGAACTACTAGCTCCACTATCCACCATGCAGCTATGCACTAACTTATCCCCTACTATAAAAGAGACATAAAAGGGAGGTGGATTGACATCCTTACCTGGCTTTTAATTGCTATCTCGAGGTGTATTTGTGAATACTGCTTTGGCTTGACTTATAGGAGCTTCACTTGAAACATTTGAGCCATTTGAATTCGACAAAGTAATGTCTTTTTGAGTTGGGATTGCTAAATAATCCCACATGGAAATAGTCACGTTCATTTTTTTCATGCTCTCAACAATGTTAAAAGGTGCAACAATGCTTAGCTTTTGATGATATTTCACAATAGCATGATCAAGTTGCAACTGGTTTAGATTTGGAAAGTTCACAGGTTGCTCTTTACTAGTACCTTGATTTCTTTGCATAATGTGTGGAACTTGTGGATTTGATAGGCCAACAACCTCTTTATCCTTACTTGTTGTTTTCTCCATTTATAGAGCCCTCTTCTTGGCCCTAGTATTGGCTGCAACTAATGAATCATTCCCATTCATCCCATAGAACTCCTCTCCTAGCCAATTCAAGAGAGTTGTTTCACTTGTAGGTTGATCCTATTGTTGTGAGGGCTCTTCACTAGGTACACCTTGTGCACCTGAAACATTCTAAACCATCAATGCTTGATTAATAACCCAATTTGAACAAGTAGCTTGGTTATGAGGTTGGTTACACAGGAAAAACCACTTGTATTCAGTTGCAAGTTTGTTCTAAATAGGAACAAGGTCCCTAGCTAAGCTGATTGGATTTGGGTTATAAGGCTGAAATGGCCTTGGGTTCACATTCTGCTTTGTAGCTTGTTGGTTTCCTTGGTATGGCTTCCTATTAGCCTGATATGGCTGGCTTGGACCTTTTTTTTGGGGTTGGTAAGGCCTAAAACCTTGGAATTTCTTATTTTTGATGTTTACCAGCTCATTTCCAAAATACTGCAAAATCCCCTTAATCTCCTACAACTCACTAGACGAGGTTGTGGCAAATTTTTCTTGGCTTGGGGCAGTAGGTAAAGGGGTTGTTTGAGGTTCTGGTAGAGTCGTATGAGGATGTATATCAGGTAAAATTGGCATGGGATGTCTGGGAGCAATCTAACTAGCTTGTATAAGATTATTTTTAGCTCTGACAACAATGGCATAAGCTACAAGTAAAGTGTTTCCACCCATAGACTGAATCATGACTACAATTTCACTATTTAAAGCTCTTAAGAAAAATAAAAATGCATACTTAGCTAGTGGTCTTGTGTTGGCTAGAATTCTATCCCACATCCTTTGAAATCGGAAATTGAAATCTATCATCCTCTTATGTGGAGCCCTCTTAATGGTGGTAAGTTGCTCTACCAATGATAAGTTGTCACACTTATCCTTGAATTTCTTGCAAAGAGCTTTTCCAAGCTCATCCCACATTCCAATGGAGTTCACATGCAAACCCCTAAACCACTGCAATGCCTTACCCTTAAAATATGTTGCTATTATCCTCAAAGAAATGTTCTTAGTAGTGATGTGGTGCATCGAGCACAAATTTTCCATATCCTTGATGTGTTCAATAGGGGTGACTTGATCTTCACCTATGAAATAATGTATGCTCTTTAGTGCGGCCACAAGAATGTCATCGTGTTGGGCTATATTCAATGGACTGCCTCCATTGACAGTTACAAACAACTGATTTCTTCCCATTTGAGCAACTACAATCTGTTGAACCTAAATTTTTACTACTGGAACAAGTACAATAGCTACCATAGTTACTTTCTGAGGGTTGTTTGAATGTGAACCTATTGTTCTATAGCTTGGTGAGGTAGAATGAGTATTACTCTGTCTCTTGGGTGGTCCACCTCTCCTCCTTGATGGTGAGAAAACTGATTTTGGTCTAAAACTAGGTGGTGTTGATTGATCTCTCTTCAATGGAGGGGTTCTTTTTGCTATTATGCCTTGTCTTCTAGGTGGTGACAACTACAAAAACTTGAAATCCTTGGAGCTCCTTGTTTGTATCTTTCTCATAAACTGTAACAACACTGGTTATGTTGTTCTTCACTTCATAGAGTTGCCAAATATGCTTCAATAACCTCTGAAAAGGTTTGCAATCTACTAGTTGCACATCAAACCCATGCAATATTTGTATTTTATGCACTATCTTGATTCGAGAGTCCCACTGAGCATGCCAAAAACTATTGTCTCTTAAAGTTGCACCCTTATCAAGTATTCAAAACTTGGTACTTTAGAGGAACATGGAAACACTCCTAGGCTATGGGTGACCTAAAAATTAGAGTGAATCTCTTGATGAGGCCAACTCCTAGCTGGTTATCACCTGAGGCTACTGAAATTGCAAGGAAAATGGAGAAGAGAAACTCAATACTAAACTAAAAAATAAAAGTGGAGTGAAACACCAAACTTAAGGTGGACAATGAAACTGAGAGCTTTAAACACTTGGTTCAAACTATCAAAAACTAAGTTTGCACAACTTGTTATAGTATGCTTCTGCATAAATATTTCACTAAATGGTCAAAACATAATAATTTGCAAAGGGAAGAAAAACTTCACAATTAGCAAGTAATATGCATTCCATAGACACAATTAGAAACCTACATGAACATACTAATTGCAGAAAAGGTATGAACATATGAGACAAAGCTCGAAGGAAATTGGAAAAATCTCACAAAGAGCTTGATCAATCATTCAACATACACAAGACTGCAAGAACAAAAAGGAAAGAATTTCATCACTAGAAATAACCAAGGTATCCTATGTATTCCATATCCAAAGAGTTACAAATTATGCCAAAATTGTATAAGGACTTCAAAATTCGCTAAGTACAAAAGCTGCATAATCTGAACTAACTCCAAAATGAGTCAAAAGTGAGACTATATGCATCAACTCCAAGTAGTTCCACCAAAAAATGCTCTAGAAGTAGTTTGGATTGGATGTCCCCAAAAATCCTAAAATCTAGTAATCGGATTTCATCCAAAATAATTCAATAAGCATGAAATGGTCAAACTTGACCAAGTCCACCATAAAGGCAAGAAAAACTACCTCCAAAAAGCTCTCATATCCTCAACAAGGCAAGTGAAAGCTCTCCTATACCTCCTTCATATGTTTGCAAACTGATTCTCAACTTCCCTATACGATCTCCATTTTTTTTCAAGGCATAACTTCATCTTTCCTCCTCATGCATTGAAAGCTTCCACCATTTTATTTTTTTATTCTTAAAATAGCAATTTTGATTAAGTAATTTATAATACATTGCTTAGTCAAAATTCTTTACATTCAAAAATCCAATGCAAAAATAAAGGTAAAAAGAAAATAAGTCTTAAAGGACTTATATACCATATAGAGGAAAAATTTACAAGGCATAAGACTAAGTCTTAGCTCACGGGTTCAAATGTTTTCATTGCATTTTTAAAACTTAGGAAAAATATGCCCAAACTCTCATCGACATGTATTAGGGTAAGTTAACCCTAGAACAAAAGTATGCAAAACAAAAAGTTGTTACCTATTTTTAGCTATAGCTCAAAATAGGTAGAGTTGAATTGCATTCATCGTTGAAGGTACACAAGTGATTAAAAAATTCTTCTACTAAGTATTCATTGATCTTGAACAAAACTAACTACTTTTGAATTTTTAGTATTATTATGCAAGTAATTGTAATAGAAAAATCATAAAATTGCATAATGTTTGCTGATTTATTCATATTGTTAAAAACAAAGTCCCACACAAGCCATGGGAGTAGCTTAATTTGATTTTCATAATCAAATAATGAATACAAAATGAAGTTGTAAATGACACAACTGAAGATGATGTAAACATGAAAAAGGGTGTGATTCGCCATTGCCTGTAATGACGAATCATTTTTACTCAATGTCTTCAAGTTGTTGTGTCTCCAGTGCCTCTAGGTTGTTTCAGCTCCAAGCCCCATAGTTTCCTGCAAGATTGTGAAAGGTAGTGTTAGATAAATGATAAATCATATCCTTCCTCATGCCTATATTACCAATAGAAATGTAACCTACATCCTATGAGGCAGTCATCAGATTATTAAGTCATCAAAAAGTAGATGATCAAAGAGAATAAGTTCAATAAAAGCTTTCAACCTCAATTATTTTTCTAACATGTTTGTTCACTGTGTAGGTATAGGAGAAATGTTGTTGTTATTATTCATCAGAAATGTGGAGTAAAATGGGCTCCATGAGGGTTGAGCCCAACATATCAAAGATGACACTCTCTTATTTACACATGAGAGTCATCAAATATTTATAACAGTCATCAAGTAGGACTATTGTAATAAATAAATTCATAAAGCAATCTTTAATTCATTATGATGAAAACAAAATTGATCAAAGTATCTTCTTGATCATCATTCAGACTTAAATAAATATGCATGGAGAGGAGTCATCAAAGGATCAAACTCACATGGCTGCCATTGTCATCTCATTGTCCTCAATTTCCTACAAAATAACAAAATTGAAAGACATAAAGGAATCATGCTTCATGTATATCAACAAAATTTCTAATGACTAATGCAAATTTAGAGAGGTAGCAAGTAGGACATGATAGTCCAAGATAGGTTAGACAAAAATGAAGATCACAAGGATCCTTTAATGATAGAGGAAGCATGATAATGCATAGATGGACCACATGATTGAATCATTTTTTTTGCATTATGATAGAAGATACAGGTGTGCTTTCAAAAGTAATTTATGTATTTATATGAAGCTACAAGTGCAAATTCTCAAGCTGCAGGTGAACATTATAAATAATGATAGGATCAAACAGTTCATCTAATAAAGGTGCATCATGTAGATAGGGGGAGAAGATTGTGAGCAATAGCAACTAGAACAACATGAAATACATCTATAAAGCATTGAAAACAAGATTGAGACTCACATGATGCAGTGTTCAAGTGAAGAGATATGTATGGATATGTAGAGTTTTTGAGGGAAAGCATCCATCCATCATTGTAAATACACATAATGAGCAAAAATGTTGAATAAGGGAAGTAAAAGAAAACAATAAGTTTCTTTTATACTAGCATCAAACGAAGGATTCTTTAGG
Organism: Sequoiadendron giganteum; assembly: GCA_007115665.2. NCBI lineage: Eukaryota > Viridiplantae > Streptophyta > Pinopsida > Cupressales > Cupressaceae > Sequoiadendron > Sequoiadendron giganteum. The sequence goes on from CM021109.1 coordinate 508,554,338, forward strand.
AAAGAAAATATAAACCTTTACACAAAGAAGATTGAGAAAAATCACTAATAGGTGGATAATAGTCAAGCAATGAGGCACTAGAATTTTGAGTTGTATAGGATTATATGAGAAATAAAAGCATTCAGATATTTCAAATTTTCTTACATCCTTGTCTGAGCCATTCAAAGGCTCTAATGATCAATGATAATTAATTTAAAATGGCAAGAGGTTTTGAGTTTGAGGCATCGACAATACCCAAGAAGAAGTTAAGAAATCAACCCCTATTTAAAAGGCTTGAACTCTACTCATTTTTTTTACAGTTATAGTGTCATCCAGATTGCATGGACAATCCCAAGAAATAAACAACACTGCAAACAATACATCAAAACCCTGGAAGTTCACCATAAAAGCCATGACCTACAGGAGGTTTCAGTGCAATAAAGCACCCATATGATCAATTTGAGACCACAACTTGTGTAACAAAGGAAATCATCTTTTCAAAATCCGCAACCTATATAACAAAGGAAATCATCTTTTCAAAATCCGTAGCCTATAAGTATGGTCGAAAACCTTGACTATGCAAAGTTTTCATAATCTTCTAGCCACAGTCACAACAAAATAATCAAGAAAAGATTCATGGCCTAGGGTTCCAAAAACCCTCAAATTATGAAGGAGGTTGAGCATTTGTATAAGAAAAATGAAACCCAACTTTCAAAGTCACAGCCATACAATCATTAGAAACAATAGACGCGGGTTAATGCAATAGAAAGTGCAATAGGAGAATGTTGCAGGTGATTCACATGAGGGAAGCTTACAGGAAGAAATACAGAAAATGAAGAGAGAGATTCGAGGAAAATAAAGCATACCAAGCTTTAAGCTTTACAATATCAATAGATCCATGAAAGGCCACGTTCTTTCTTCAGATTTCCCTCTCACAATCCTATTTTTCAAGCTTCAGAGCTCATTCAAATGCCGACCACAAAAAAAAGAGTATCAATAGAGGAAAATATTGAGATATGCATCAGAAAAATGAGCTTAGGCCATGACACAGATAGCCTAAATTTCTTTGAAAATAGAGTCAAGGTATCTAATCATGGCAACAAAGAATACTTACCTTGTTTTCCTATTAGTTTCTATAGAAGTTGAGAAATCCAACTTCATAGAACCCAAGAATCACCTGCATGCAAATAACCTGTCACGAGAAAAAGATATAGAGAAAAAAGAAAAGGCGCTTTGGAAGCTTCAAGATGAAAAATGTATTAACTGAATGAAATTATACAATGAGATGGATCCTTATGAAGGAGATCAAGAAACCATAAATAGTAACCTAAAAGGGAGAATTTAATAATTAGAATAATTATTAAATGCCAACAAAATGCAAACTAAGTTAATCTTAAGAGAAATATAAAAGGTAATTTAATTAGAATAATTAAGTAATAAACCTTTTACTCTAACACCCCCCCTTAAGATGAACTTAGGGAGTAGCTACAAACTAAATGCATGAAAGCAATGCAAATATGATCAGGAACCCAAATACAACCAAATCTCTGTAAAGCGGAGTAAAGGAGAAAACCTAGTGGGAAAAACTCCTCTCCAGAAAGATGAAAAAACATGTTGAAAAAAACATGAAGGAAGGAAGGCCTCACAGAGACCCCCCAAGGACAGCTTGCTTCACCCCAAGCATGGAGTGCAATTGAAGATAGCACGATGATGCCAAAGGTTTAGTGAAGATGTCAACAACCTGCTCCTTTGTAGGAATGTACTCCAAGGTGAGAGAACCATCTTGAATCAACTACCTAATGAAGTGCATGTGGATCTCAATGTGCTTAGTCCACTGATGCTCCACTGGGTTGCAAGAAATGAGAATGGCACTCTGGTTGTCACACCAAATAATAGTGGGACTATCTCGAGGAAACCTAAACTCTGTCATCAACTACCAAAGCCATAAAATCTCTTAACTAGCTAACACTGTTGCTCAATACTCAACCTCTATAGATGATAATGCAATAACTAATTATTTCTTGCAAGACCATGTGATCGGACCAGAACCAAGGCAAAAAAAGAGCCAGAAGTAGACTTTCAATCATTGACATCACCATCCCAATCTAAGTCAGTGAAGCCAACAATGTGAGGGGATCCTAAAGTGTAGTGAATTCCATAATGAGTGGTGCTCTAAATGTACCTAAAGATATTTTTGGAAGCTTTCCAATGACTCTCATTTGGATCATGTGATAATTGAGAGACAAGGCCAACCACAAAGGAAAGATCAGGAGGAGAATGTGTTAGCTACAACAAGCTGCCAACCAACTGCATGTATAAATTGGAATCTACTGGAGGCGTAGAGCAAGTGGAAGACAAAAAAAAACCTAACTAAAATGGTGTGGGCAAAGCTTGCAATCAAGCATTCCAAATTGTTGGATCATATCAAGAGCATACTTTTGTTGAAATATGGAAATCCCATTTGAAGATTGAATAACCTACAGGCCCAAAAAAAATGTAGAAGACTGAGATCTATCATCTCAAAGTGCTCCATCAAATCTCTTTGAACACTCTAAATCATGGAGGATGAGCTACTTGTAATAATTAGATCATCAAGATACATCACAAGAATCAAAATATTTCCCTCCTGACACTGAATGTACACTGTGTGATCGAAATGATAGTGTGTGAACTGAGAGGAAAGCAAGAAAGAGTCCATCTTCTCATACCAAGCCCGAGGGGCTTGTTTGAGACCATACAATGAACACTGAAGTCTGAAAACCAAAGAAGTGTCCTGAACAAATCTCTGAGGCTACTCCATATAGATCTCCTCATGAAGGTCTCCATGCAAGAAGGTACTCTTCACATCCATCTAAAAAATTGTCCATCCCTGTGAAGCTGCAAGGGAAAATACAAAGTGAATAGAATTCATCTTGGAAATAGAGGACAAGGTCTTAGAGTAGTCAATACCCTCCACCTAAGAAAACCCCTTTGCAACAAGACATGCCTTATACTTATCAATGGAACCATCTACAACATACTTGATACAATACACCCACTTGCACCGAACCAATTTTATTCTCTTAGGAAGAGGATAAAGATCCCAAGTATGATTCTTCATCAAAGAATTATTTTCCTCATACATGTCCCTATACCACTCAAGGCAACCTATCACCTCTAAAAACTTTTGAGGATCATCTAAAATGCTATGATGTAAAAGGATAGTACCAGTTATTGGAGCACGAGTGTGATGAGTATTTGAAGGATTACCTACCAAAGATCCAGCTGCCTCAACAGTAACATGGGCCCACTTGGGAAAATGATGAGTACCTAGTGGTGGTGGAGATGGTGGATCATCATCTACATCATCCTTAAGAGATAAGTAATCCTCAAGAGATGAAGAGGGAGGAGTAGGCAGTGAGGGAGAAGTTGGTGATGGAGAATCCATCAGAGGAAAGCGCTCATCAAATTGGACATCCAGCCGAAACAAGACTTCTCTAGAATTAGGATCAAACAACTTGTATGCCTTAATATCCTCATATTAGCCAAAAAATATGAGTGGTCGACTCTTCCTCTCCATGGCTTTCTGCTAAGCATCGAGAATAAATACCTAAGCCTCACTAACAAAAACTTAGAATGTAGAAACATCAGGTTTGACATGAGTCCAAGCCTCCTCAAGAGTCATATGTTGCAATGCCTTATGAGGCATTTGATTCTGAATAATTGGTACAATTGAATGCCTCATCCCAAAAATAAGAACTCATAGCTTGAGACTATATCATACAATTGGCCATCTCCTGTAAGGTTCTATTCTTTCTCTCAGCAACACCATTCTGCTAAGGGGTGTAAGGTATTGCAAACCGATTGAAAACCATGCTCAATGCAAAAATACTTGAAATCCTGGTTAACATACTCCCCCCCATTATCTGTGTTTATCCTCTTGATAGAAAGTCCAGATTGTTTCTCTACAAATGTCTTAAAGATCCTAAATGAATCAAAGACATTAGGCTTGTACTTAAGAAAGTACACCCATGTACGTCTGGAGAAGTCATCAATAAAAGCGAGTACATATCAGGCCCTTGAAAAGGAAGGAGTCAGAAAAGACATGAGGTCACTATGTACCAACTCTAAAGGTGCCTTAGCGTGTGTGGCTCTACCCATAGGAAAAGAATCCCGATGATGTTTTCCAGGTACACAACCTCGACAAACACCATTAGTGCAGGAAATCTAAGGGAGCCCAATCACTAGAGCCTAAGTACTCATCTGCTATAGATATCTATAATTTACATGGCCCAAACACTCATGCCAAAGCCTACTCACTGAGTCTAAATGTGCTATAAGAGAGGAACCTAAACTATCTAAACTCTCAAATCCATCAAATATGTATAGGTGAGATGCAGAATCAACACTCCCAGTAGCCACAACCAAATCAAGATCATGAAGGTCTCAAATAAACACATCATGTAGTGAGAACTCAACTGTCTTACCAGAGCCAGAATGGAAAATTTGATAAATAGAAAGGAGGTGCATCAAAATTTCAAGAACAACAAGTACATCCTAAAAAAAACCACCATCTAATGAAATAGTACCTAATCCCTTAATTGAAAGTTGTGTTGAGTCACCAACTATAATGTGTGTAGTGCTAGTAGGGGCAAGTGTGATAACCAAATCCTATGTGTGTGTCATATGGTGAGAAGCAACAAAATCTAGAATCCAAGTGGATCTTGAAGATAATGCTCATGCAGAAAGAGCATGACCTTTCCCCGTAGGTGGAGAAGGAGCCTGAGGTGAGGTGATATGATGCTACTGCATGGCTTCCTCTAAATTCTCTAATCATTTCCAACACTTGGAAACTAGATGTCCTTTCTTACCATAGAAACTATAAGGATCACCTGATTTCTTCTTAGTCTTAGAGGAAGACTCACTAGACTTAGAAGATTTTCCCTGTTTAGGATGGGACTATGGTTTTGAATCAGACTTTGGAGGGGGCTTGAAGTAATTCTCACTACTAGTTGAATCTATCTTCAGCTTTATTTTTTGCTTCTACTTCCCCTTAGATTTGTCAGCTACCAGTGATTGGTTCTTAGATCCTAAGAGAGCATCCAACTATGATATCTTGTCCTTCTCTCATGTCAACCAATCAAAAACCACCTCAAAAGTAGGCATGGTAAAGTGTTCACCCAAGACATCCATATTAGAATATAATGTAGAGGAAAAAATCAGAAATGAACCATGAAGCTTAGAGAGAAATAGGTAAGTGCACTCTTCATCTATTTTTTTCTTACCACAACCCTATAACAATGATCATAGTGATTTAAAATTCATCAAAAATTCCTCAACGGTAGGATATGAATCATGTACTAAGGAAGTCAATTTGGCCTCAATTTGAAGTGCTCAAAACTGATTAATGGTGCCAAATAGAGTTTGAAACTTTAAACACATAGCCCAAGGAGTTGTACAACCCTCTAGATGGAATAGAAGACTACCTGAAACATGCAAGGATAGCATACCCATGGCCTTATCCATTATGTTTCGATGTTGGAAAACCTCAAATGGTTGTGTCAACTAAGGTTGAACATCATTCAAACATGACCATAACCCTTTTGACATGACAAGTCTGGTCATTTGTGCCTTCCAAGTACATGATAATTGTGTGGGGAAAGACGCTCAATAGAAGAAGAGTCTGTCATAATTAATGAGTTTTTAAATATGTTTTATGAAAGAGGTTTTTGGTTTTCTGATGTAAATTATAGGAAGTAAGAAAAAACCACCCCCCACAAGACAAAAACCCAAACCCTAGTATAATTTTTAAAGTTGAAAAGCTAGAAAAAGAAAAACATGCTTTAGATAATGTTATGTGTACTTGGTAAATTTTTTGAGAAAATAAAATACAAATCTGAAGAGAGCACTCAAACAGCTTTCCAATGCCTATTCATTTTTGAAAAATGAGGTCCCGACGCAAAAGTTACACCCTCAGAGTGAAAAAAACATGTACTTACTTTGAATAGCAAAAAATGCATAAAAATTTAAAAACCGAAAAATAAGGCCTACAAAACTAGACTGGGCTCGGAATCAGCTTTTCGGCAATATTTTGTTTTTGAAAAATCAGGCTCGTATGACCATTTTACACCCAATTTTGTAAAAAAGCTTTAAATTGCCCAATAAGCCCTTTAGGAGCCCTCAGGGGCTAAAAAAAATGGGCCCTTGGTCACATGCAAGACCAGGTATTGGTGGCCTGAGGGGTGGGGCGGAGCCCCTAGTCACGCATGTGACCGGGGCTGGGGCTAGAGGTGGTCAATGGGCTGATTTGCAGTGTTGGTCGTCCATAGGACCGAGAATGGCGGTTGTTAAGCCCTCAGGGGCTAAGCCGAGCGCCAATGGGGTAGCTCCTCTTAAGTGCACCGCTAGGGGTGGCTGTCGGGCGACACAAGGGTGGTCACTCGGTGGTTCTCCCTTTTTAAATTGTAAGTGCAGTTTTTACTGCTTTATTTATTTATTATTATTTATTTAATTTTTTTGAAAAACATGCCCTAGGGCAATACGACCTTGGGGCTAAATTTTTTTGCCTCCTAGGTCAACTGTGTCCAATATGGGAAAATGAACAATCATTTATGGGGTTTTGGATCGTTGCAGACTCAATGGCGAGGTCCATTTGGACTCAAAAGGTTTTGATCAAATAGGTATGCCCTAGATCAAAAGAGACAAACCCTAAACCCTTGAAGCTCTATGAATCCCTCAAAAGATGAATAGGAAGAAATAGGTTAGAACTCTAATACCATGTAGAAGTTGATAAATCCAACTTCATAGAACCCAAGAATCACCTGCATGCAAATAACCTGTCACGAGAAAAAGATACAGAGAAAAAAACAAAGGTGCTCTACAAGCTTCAAGATGAAAAATGTATTAACTAAATGAAATAATAGAATGAAATCAATCCTTATGAAGGAGATCAAGAAACCCTAAAGAGTAACCTAAAAGGGAGCATTTAATAATTAGAATAATTATTAAATGCCAAAAAAATGCAAACTAAGTTAATCTTAAGAGAAATATAAAAGGTAACTTAATTAAAATAATTAAGTAATAATCCTTTTACTCGAACAGTTTCTCCATTGCAAAAATCTTCAAAAATTCAATTAAAAGTAGCTCGAAGTGGTGTAGGTCAACTTCATAACCCTAGCTCATGGTGGCATATCAAATAGAGAAGTGAAGTTTCCATAAAATATTGCAAAATGAAATGAAAATAGATTGTGCCGCGGGTTTTGCTTTTAGGGTTTCATTTACCCTAGATGATCAACTATTGAGTTTAGGCATTTTATTTGCATTAGTTTTTATTTCAATTTTGCATGAATTTAAATGCTATGTATTAAGTGATTCTATATACCTTTACATATATAATTTTTGCAAAATTGAAAACTAAACTCAATGTTGCTCTTTAATTCCTCATGATTTTTGCATGGATTTTCAAAATGAGATATTATGTAAACAAATATTAAAGCAATAAATTATAATTGCTTTAATAGACATCAAGAAAATGCAGAAGGGAAGGAAAATACACAACACATATTAAATTAATTCTTAATTAATTACTTTAATATTATTTAAATTGCTTACCTTCAGTTTGATCATGCAAAGTATCTAAGGAGGATTAATGTTTGAGTCTTCAAGGAATTAACTTCTCATGCATTTTGGAATGCAACTGAGGTTCTTCTCATGCAGTTTTGAGGTATCCATCAGTCTAACTAATCAAGAGAGGGAGTTTAGCCTATTTTGGGCTCTTTTCATGTAGTGTCAACTCCTCTTTTCAAGGCTTCTCATTCATGTTCATGAGATGATATTTTCACTTCTAGTTCACTTTTGGTGCCACCTCCATGCAGTTTGTTGACTTTTAGTCAACTTAGAAGCCAATCTTGAGTCACACTTCAGTTACATATGGCATGAGACAGAGTTTTGAGTTGTTTAAGCTCAATTTTCAGCTTTAGTGGGCCTCTTTTTTGGGAAATTTTGATTTTGCTCGTGGATACCTTTGGGGTTCAGATATTTGTTGGTGTAATTAAATATTTTGTACCTTGTCCTAGGTCATAATTACACCTTAGTTAAGTTTACTTAGGGACCACATAGGAGTTGTTGGAGAATTTCCACCTTTGGTGGACTTATCTTCTTATTACTTTATCACCATCCACCTTTCATGGACATATCATGTGATTAGGTTTCCACCTTTTGTGGTAGATCCACTATTTGTGGTGGTTATCACATTATCACCTTTCCACTTTAGGTGGAGTGATAGCTTTTCATTGTTGTCTCATGTCATAAGATTACGACACTTTTCATAATCTTATGCACTACTATGTTCTCACCTTCGCTATATAACTAAGGGGTCTCTACTACATTTGTACACACATTGAAGCATTATCATTGACATTGAATATAGTTTATTCTTGTCATATTATTTTCTCTCTTCTTTGTGATTTCTATTTGGTCCATAGATCTTGGCATCCATAGCCAATTCTAACATGGTATCAGAGCATAGCCAATTCTAACATGGTATCAAAGCATGTTTGATTCTAACATGGTATCAGAGCATGTTTAATTTTAACAATATTTTTACTTTAGTTATCAAATCTTGGATGCTTTATGCATTCCTTTATTATATATATTGGAAAAAGTTTTTCTTTTTCCTTAGTTCTTATTTTTCATCTCTTTTGGCATACCTTTTGTAGAGAGACAAAGATGTGTAACTCAACTTTTACATTAATACATTTTTTTACAGAATTGCAGGTTAATCATGTTTGTAATTTGCATATGAATTCATTTTGATTTTCATTATTATATAGTTTTTCCTTCAAGATTTAAGGCATCATCATTGTGTCAGATTCGATCGAGAGATTATTGTGTTTCAATTAGATACTTTTCTTCCCCTTTTCCATCCAAGTCAAAGTTAGTCATTAGAGAATCAAAAAGGAAGAAGACCTATAATCTGAAGGTCTAGTTTCACAATAGGATACCCACAACCTAAAATCAGTCCAATGTTACATGAGATTATTGAGCTTTCTAGCCTTGCATGAGGATGCAAATCCATGTGATAAAAGTTTTGGGCACGCCCGATGGGACTCTGAAGCACACTTCAGCGAAAGAGGAATTAAAAAGTTGCAAGCTGTTATTTTGGTATATACATCAGTAGTTGTTTTACCTTTCATATTTTATTTATACTTGGTGACACCGAGCACATGTATTGGTTTCAACAATACCCAATGATGGTATGTTTCAAACACGAGCTTTATTGTTGATTTCTAATATTTATATGAGTAAAGATGTTGGGTTTTCATAGTCAACATGTATACCCACTTCTATTTCATGAAATTCCTTCCTACCCACATCCTTATTAGCCATATCAGGCTAGTTATGCTACTGGTTTCATCACAAACAACCATGCAACAATGAATAACCAACATGCTTATTATGCTTATCACCCACCCACCCTTGCTCAGCCTCCATATCAACCTACATACGCTCAGATTCTACTCTAGGAGGTTGATGATATGAAGAATAGTATGAATGACACCAAGGACATATTGCCAGACATTACAAAGTAGATAGAAGAGTCCAAGAGGAAACAAGAGCTTGATATGCAGCAATAGGAGTTAGACTATCAGACCTTTCTACATGAGCAGGAATCAGAGACACGAAGAATATTGTTTGAAGAAAAGTTTGAGAGGCAGTTAGCTGCAAAAGAGGAGCAGATGGTCCTTTTTCTCACTCAAACACAAAAAAATCTAATCCAAACAACTCTTTTTATTCCAAAATAGTCCTTTCACGATGAGAAAGAGGTAGAAAAATAGATAGGTTATGAAGAAGAATGTACTACTAGGAAAGTTGGGGAAAAAGAAGAATAGAAAAAAGAGTTGCAAAAGAGGTAATTTGAGGAAAATCTTGCTCAACAAATCATTTAAAAAGATACAAAAATGAGGCTAAAGCTTTCCAAGCAGGAGGTTTCCAAGGTTTCTATACAATCCTCAAGTAAGTCTTCTAGATTTGACATTCTGAGTTTTTGGGGTAATAGTCATGCCAATGTTAAAGATCATCCCCTAGAGAAGCTCATGAATGAATAAAATCAGCCAAACTAGTCTACAAATCCTCAATCTCACTCATATCAAGAGCCTAAATCAAGTCATCAAAGTACTAAACAGTTGTGACAACCTTCTTAGACCAAGCATCCAGACTTCAAAATGAAAAATATAGTTCAAGAGGCTCCTGGTATGACAACAATCCAAAATCAGGGAGAAGATGAGGTTTCGGAGTAGAAGTAGAATACAGGAGAAACTCTTGCCATTCCAACTTTAAGAGATCCTCTTCTATTGCAAAGTAAAGTGCATACAAATTAGGTTATGAATCTTCATGAGCAGTCATTTCAAGAGAAGCAAGAAGAAGTTTATGAAGTTTATATGCTTACACATGATGAACAAGATGGCAAAGTGGACTTGTAGTAGGAGGATATAGAGGAAAAGATCAAGCAATATGATGAGTTTCTAATTGAATACCATCAATGTCATAATAGATTCTTGGAGTAGCTAAAGGATGAAAAGGAACATAAGGAAAGAGCAGTTAACGAGGTAAAAAGCACTCCTCATTTACCAAAAGAGCAGCAAGAAGATAATAGACAAGAGAAAATTGAACATATTTATCTAGCTGATTTGTTTGATGAATTACCCAAATTTGTTGATGAAAATAAGGAAACCACGTGCTCACTAACAGCGGTGCCTACCTTTGAGCAATAGGGTGATGAGACTCATTTGAATCCAATTCAATATTATGAATTAGATGAGAATATTTTCTCAAATATCATAGAAGATGTTTTCTCTAACATTGATGATAGATTAACGCCATGTGAACCAGCAACATGTGATCAACCTATTCAGGTCAAAGAGGCTATTAAAAAAGAAGAGGAAAATGCTTTTCAGCCTATGAAAGAGTAGAATATGGACTTATTTGATGAACTTCCCCACTTTGTAGAGGAGGAGTTGTATTCTATCATGGGTGAGGAACATAAGTAACAATAGTTTGCATACTTGTTTTCAGTAATCCAATAGGGATATCAACTCCTTCATGAGGAATATCCAACCATTGAACATATTAATGGTTTCTTTTTAGAGACAATTATAGATGATGAAAAGAAACAAGATTCCCTTTTCATTGAGGAAGTGAAAGAAAGGACAGTTGATCCTCATATAAACAATAATAGACAAATCATTCAAGAGGATCAACAACCTAAATATCACCTCCAGTCAACACCTTTTCAAGGAAAGGTTGAAGTTTTCAAAGATCAAAAGGTTGAGGAAGTAGAACATGAGCATGAGGCTGAAAGTCATAAATTGGGTGTCAGCACAAGGGGATTTCCTATCAGACACCTATCACAATTGGTGGGAAATCAACAAGAGTTATTGATGCGGTAAAAATAACCTCATCATTATAAAATCTGGAAAGCTTACTTTTACCAACTCAATCCTAATCCTATGCCAATTTATTAAATTTTAGGAGAAATAATTTGCTTATTTTAAGGAAAATTATGCTTTCTTTCTTTCTTTTGATCAATTGAGAAAATTTGCCAATGCGGGTTTAATGGGTTGACTTGAGTGTTTTTGTAGGAAATAATCGGTCATCAAGAAGTTGTGCAAAAGTTGAACCAACACGTACCTCAAGCGTGGTAAAGAATAGATGTTGCGAACCTAATCCTGAATACCAAGATGATGCACTAAGGATTTAATTCTGTTCTTTAAAATTCTATTATAAGAAATTCATGGCTCTTCTTGAGCATTCTATATGTTTATGAGCTTTAAAGACATACAAGTTATTTTTTAAGTTGTTAAATACTTTTTCAATGGCTATCCATGCCATCTTAAATTTAGGATTTAGTTATAAGTTATCTATATAAGAATGTAATTTCATAAGTGATGAAGAAGACAAAAGAAGTATCATTATGTTGTTCACATGTTTTTCAAAATACTGTTGAATGAGTTACCTGATTTCTGTCTATTGATAAATTGTTGAATTATGAGTGATGATGACTATTTGTAATGGATAGACTCCCAAACTTGTAGCTTATGTGATTTAAAGATGAAGTGTTAAACAGCAAGTCGGCCACTCGAGGGGAGTTAGATAGATATTTATTTTACTACTATGTTGTTCATTTGTTTAAAGTTAGATAACTGTTCAGTAGGAGGTAATTAAGTTTGTTAAGAGTTGAGTCTGAAGTTCCAGAGCACCATTGTTTTGAATTTGTATGAGCTATCTTTCGTAGTTGATAAAATCCTTTAGTGTTAAAAATATGTTTCATTGTCTTTTCAATTATTTTTTTGCTTCCGTAGTATATCAATTGTTTAGTTTCCTTGTTTCTATGCTTTCTAGTTTAGTTGTGTTGCTTTCTAAATTAGTTGTCTTATTCTTTTTAACATAGTATTTCCAATTTTTCTTAGAGTAAGATTATTTTCTAGTTAAATAGTAATGGACTTAGGTTAAAATTGATTGCAATAGTTTAACATAAAACAAAAAATATAAAATGAGTTATCCAAATCATCTTCTTCTGCAAACTGCCTTGGACACTACTCGGTCGACTAATTGACATTCAATATTCTAAAGTAGTAGGACCTAATGAAAACCTATCACTTTTTGGTGCCATTTCTAGGGAACTTAAATAGCCTTTGTGCTTAAGTGTTATTAGGAGACAATTTGAATACCAAGTTTTATACCAAATATTTCTCAGTCGGCTTCCTTTTCTACATGGTGAGGTAAAGATGCCCTCACAAACATTTTATTCCAAATACCCCCCCAAAATAAATACCAATCATACCTAGGGAAGCCCAAGGCTCAAAAGACCACACTTCTAAAGAATTATTTGAGCCTACTCCACCCGAGGCTTTCCATTATTTACCTATCGAGCAACTGGCAAAACAACTAGTTATAGAAGAAATTATTTTTGAGGAATAAACTCCTCTGAACATCATGGGAGATCATAGAGCTAAACCTAACCACAATGAAAATTAGCCTCCTAGAATGTTTACTTATCCTATTACATTGGATGTAGATGATGATACTGTTATGAAGAACATCTCCCTAACCTTCCTTCCAACCTTTTGTGGTTTATCCTCGGAAGACCTAGACCAGTTTCTCTTTGAATTTAAAGTCATCTATCAGACTTATGACTATAAGAATGACAACCAAAAGTTGAAGCTCTTTCTGTTGACTTTAAAAAATTCAATAATGCATTGGTTTATGAGATTGGGTTCTGGTAGTATAACATCTTGGGGAAAATGGAGACTGTATTCTTGCAAAAATACTAGAGTTATTGTAGGGTAAGTGATCATAAGGAGTTTTTTAAACTGAGACAGAACGAGGATGAAAGTTTAGAAGATTATCTTGATAGGTTCCTCTTCCTCTCCAAAATATGTGGAGAAGCACCCATTAGCGTTGATATTCTCAAAACAATTTTTCTTGAAGGTCTTGATGATGACGCTAGAAGAAATATTGATTTAATGGGAAAAGATGACATATCTCAACTAACCCTTGAGGAAATATGTGAGTTATGTCAGAATTTCTCCCGTACTCAAGGAGGAATCAACAAAACTAATCTTTTTAAAGGGTCTAACGAGATAGGTAAGCTTCACGAAGAAATAGAAAATCTGAAAAACATACATTCTCGTCCAGTTGAATACCACATTAGATTGTATACAAGCTAAAAATCGCAACCCTGAGACCTTGTCAATTTATTGTCCAAGGTGTTAGAATAAACATCTGTTGCACAAGTGTCCTTTAGATAAAGTCAATGTTTCTCAACTTTGTGAGAAAAACCATCCTACAAATCAGTGTGAGCTTCTATCTGATATCAAGAATACTAAGAAAAAAACCATTCAGGTTGAAGAAGAGATAAATTCCTTAAACCAACATCAGGAAGGTAATTTCTCTTATGGATAAAATTCCAATCCTGTATGGAGACCACAAAATAACTAGTCTCATAATCAATCAACTCCATCTTGGAATCAGTCACCTCAACCACAACCTATCTAGGGAACACCGTATTGGGGATCCCCTGAATGGACAAACCATGCATGGGGAAATCAATAGTGGTACCAACAACATGCTGGCCCCCAATAGAATCGAGCACATAATCAGTTTTATACTGAACCTAGGAGGAATCAATAATAGAATTTGTTACCTCCAGCTCAAAACCCTCCTCAGAATGAGCAGTTGAACCAACCTCAGCTTCTAGCACAACCGCTCCCCAATCCTAAGAATAATCGCTAGAATACACTAGTCTATTCTACAGAACATGAAAATGTTACGGGGCTCAATGCGATACACTTTGGAAACATGTAGTTGCGCTATGGTCGAACTATTCAACCTCCCACTATTGAGGAGATAGTGGAGGAACCTGAGCCTAAAATTCCAATAAAAGACACGTCATCTAATCAAGATAATATTGCCAAAGACAAAGAGCCTTTTTCAGCAGCAGGGGTTGTTGATTTGTCTTAGGGGGAGGAAGGTCAGTCCTTAAGTCAACATAAGAAGGATACTGTTCCAAAGGAGAAAAGGATGGTACCATATCCAAAGCGTTTAAAGTTCATAACTCTGGAAGATACTCTGGAAGTATCCTTGGCTTCAGAAACTGTGTTAATTCATGAGATTAAGCAACTACAAATTAAAGTTCATTTATTGCAAGCAATAAAGGAAATTCTTGAGTTAAACCAGTTAATCAAACAACTATGTATCAAAACACCAAGAAGGAAGCCGAAAAAGATAAATACCATTCATATCGATGGTTATTTAGTTGATTTTCTATCTGGAAAGACTATTGCTTTCAAATACGATGATCCTGGGAGTCCACTTATAACCGTTACAATCAACGAGGTAGCAATACCAAATGCACTAGTGGATCTAGGGGCAACTATTAATGTGATGACTATGGATGTAATGGAAAAATTAGGTTTAACTAATTTACATCCTACAACCACAGTCTTACAAATGGTAAATCAGTCTATAGCCATCCCTAAGGGCATCATTAAAAATATCTTTGTCAAAGTTGATGGATGGGAATATCCTATCGACTTCCAAGTAATACAGTCGCTTACACCTAAAGATAACTATCCTATAATTATTAGGAGACCTTGGTTGGCCATGATTGCTGCTAAGATTGATTGTAGGGAAGGGGGAATGACCATTTTGCATGGTCAAGACAATAATTTTTTGTTCTTATATCCCCCTGCTAAGCCTATTGAGCATAAAAAGGTCTGGGTTGATGAACTTGAGAAATCCAATGGTTCAGATAGTTTAGCCTCCCTAGCTATGGTAGTAATTAAATAGCATGGAGAAGAACTAGAATACGAGTTAGTAAGCGATGATGCAGAACTTGCTATGACCCTAAATGAGGAAGAAATGATGGATGCTCCAAGGATTTTTGGGCAACCAATTGATATAAGTGAAATGGAGCACAATTATGCTCCAATGGGAATGCCTTGTCCCTTCACTAACATGATCCCCAGAACAAGTCATTTCTTTGAAGACGGCGCAAGCATTCACCAGCTTATACCTCATAGTTGTCCTCTCAACATGTTGTTGTGACCTATGTATATTGTCACTTTGGCCTATCCTGGAACAAAATCAATAATGCTATTACTAGGAAAAACTTTGAATATCAATAGCTAGCTGACAAAAACACAAGAGGAGAGGTTGTTTATGTGTTGGTAGAAAGTTCTAAAGCATTTTCTTGGGATTATAAGGACATGAGGGGAATTCACCCAAGTTTTTTTACTCATCACATTTACACTAACATCAGTATAAGTCTTGTTCACTAGTCACAAAAGAGACTCAATCCTACATTAAAGGATCTGGTCAAAATTGAGATTGAAAAAATCCTTCATGCTAGATTTATCTATCCAATCTCTGATAGTAAGTGGGTATCACCTATGGTGGTCATCTCAAAGAAAAATGGGAAGTGGAGAATCTATGTAGATTATCGAGAACTCAGTAAAGCCACTTATAGAGATTATTTTCCCCTACCATTTGTTGATCAAATTCTGGACAACTTGGCTAGGAGGAAATATTTCTCCTTTCTTGATGGATTTAGTGGTTACAATCAGAATCGGGTTGCTCCAGAAGACCAGGAAAAAACCACGTTTACTTTCCCATGAGGCACATTTTCATACAAAGTGCTTCCTTTTGGACTGTGCAACGCTCCAACGACCTTTTAGAGAGTCATTCTTGCCATATTTTTCGCACTCGTTAATGATTGTGTCGAGGTCTACATGGATGATTTTACAATCTATGGGTCAACATATGATGAAGTTCTTCAGAACCTAGATTAAATTCTGCAAGTTTGTGAGGAAAATAGACTATCCCTTAGCCTTGAAAAATGTTTAATAATGGTAGAACAAGGAATAGTCTTGGGTCATCATATTTCCTTTGAGGGAATAAAGGTAGACCCTAAGAAAATTGAAGTCATCCAATAGTTGACTATCCTTCAAACTTAGACAGATGTTCAAATTTTTCTTGGACATGCTAGTTACTACAGAAGGTTTATAGAAGGCTTTAGTAAAATTATAGCTCCTATGTTCTCTCTTTTATAGAAAGAGGTAGAATTTGTTTGGACACCTAAGTGTCAGCTATAATTCGAAACCATAAGGTAAAATCTTGTCTCTACTCCCATTCTACGAGGATCAAATTGGAGTATTCCCTTCCATATCTATGCAGATGCTTCTAACGATGCTATTAGGGTAGTTTTGGGACAAGAAGATGAGAACAGGGGAAAGTATGCCATATATTTCATCAGTAAAAATCTTACTCCTGCAGAAAGGAACTATACAACAAAAGAAAAGGAATTCTTGGCTGTTGTTCATGCCATAAAAAAATTCCATCACTACATTACAAGGTATAAGGTTGCCATTTATGCAGACCACTCAACTGTGAAGTACCTAATGAATAAACCTATAGTGAATGGCCAGATTATGAGGTGGTTATTAGTCCTTCAGGAGTTTAATTCCACGATTCTTGACAAACCAGGGAAATGTAATGTGGTAGCAAATTTTTTGTCATGAATCAAACAAGGAAAAAGGTGATAGTACTCCTGTACAGGATGAATTCCTAGATGAAAATTTGTTTGCATTTTCTATAAAATCACCCTGGTTCGCAAATATCACTAACTATTTAGTTGCTTCAGAGGTACCCCCTGGATTCACGACTAAGCAAAAGAAGCGTCTAATCAGGGAAAGTGCCCCATTCAAATGGATTAACGAAATGTTATTTCATTGTGGTCCTGATATGATCTTGAGGAGATGTGTAAGGGCAGACAAAACCTACAACATTCTAAGGGCTTGTCACGATGAGCCTTCGGGAGGACACTACTCTACGAAGAGAACTTCTCATTAAGTCTTAGGCACCAGATACTATTGGCCCTCAATGCATAAAGACATTAAGAACTATGTTCATCATTGTGATGAATGTCAGAGAGTAGGAAGACCAACTGCTTCTTCAAAAATGTCATTGTTGTCACAGGTAGTGCTAGAACCATTCGAGAAATGGGCTTTATATTTTATCAGACCCATAGATCCCTCCTCACAAGGGAAAGAGTACATATTGGTTTGCACTGACTACCTAACAAAATGGGTTGAATTTCAAGCCTTACGAATAGCTAGGGAAGAGCAAGTCACAGACTTCCTCTATAATAAAATCTTCCTTAGATTTGGAGCTCCTCGAACGATCGTAACTGATCAGGGATCCCAATTTATGTCTAAAGTGCTCTTGGAATTTACAAACCATTTTGAAGTAAGCCATAGGAAATCATCCCCTTACCACCCTCAAACGAATGACCAAGTAGAAGTAACTAATAGAGAGCTCAATTTTTTTTTGACAAAAATATTTTCGTCTAGAAGAAATGACTAGGCCATGAAACTCCCTGAAGCCATATGGGCATACAACACAACCTGGAAATCTATGAATCGATTCAGCCCCTATGAGCTCATTTTTGGGAAGAAGCCTCTTCTTCCCATTGAGTTTGAACTATAAACTCTACGAACAACTATGGAGCTAGGTCTAGATTTACAATGAGCCCAAGTTGAATGATTTCAGCAACTAAGTGAATTAGATGAGCTTCGCTTAGACGTCATTCATCAAACTAAACTAATTCAACATCAACAGAAAGTGTAGTACAATAAACATATTAAGGAGAGGGAGTTTCATAATGGAGACTGGGCCCTGTTATTTGATTCAAGATACAAGGATCATAAGGGAAAACTCAAGAATCATTGGTTGAGACCTTATGAGATTGATGAAGTCTTTTCAAATGGAACTGTTCGGTTGAAACAAATCGATGGTGACATGCGCACCCTCTTAGTTAATGGTCATCACTTACATGTCTACCATAAGCCAGTCAATAAGGAGGAATTCTCGAGAATAGTGGAAATGCAAGGCGGAGTCCAATGTGTTGACTCTGCCAAGGCAGAGTCTATCTGGTAACAATGTTGTATTATTATCTTAAAAAATATATAAAATAATAATAATAATAATAATTAAATATATATATATATATATAAATTCAGAAATGTGCAATAAAAGGACATGTATGCCAAGATATTTTTCTTATTTCTTCGTTTTGGACTTAGCTAATTTTTGTTCCATTTTGCAGGACTTCTAAAAAAGCAGAAAATAACTTCCAGAGCACCCTCCAAGGATGCTCTGGAACATTATGATCCTTATGCCAGATGCTCTAAAATGTTATGATCCTCATGCCCAATGCTCTGGAACTTGTACAAAGCTCATCATGTCGAAGAGGCGTTCTGCACTAAGGTCCAAAGCTCTTGAAGTTCAAAATTCTTTATCATGTCACTCCAAATTCATTCCATTGTTGCTTCGGTTGCATCTTTCAGCGATGCTTTGGAAATTTCATTTTGTTTCTACTCCAGCTACATATTTTAGTGATGCTCCAGAACTTTCATTTTGTTGTTGCTCTGGATACATCTTTTAGCGATGCTCTAGAACTTTCATTTCGTTGCTTCTCTGGCTACATCTTTCAGCGATTCTCCAGAACTTTCATTCCGTTGCTGCTCCAGCTGCATCTTTTGGCGATGCTCTACAACCTTCATTTCATTCCTTTTCTAACTGCATTCCTTTTCTAACTGCATCTTTCGACGATGCTCCATAACCTTCATTTCATTCCGCTCCAGTTGTACCCCACACCGATGCTCCGAAACTTATGCACTAGTTTCGAGCACAATGTCAAATTGCATGCTTTAGAACTTGTTCGTTCATATTCCACCACCATTTTTTTTTCAAAAATTCAAAATTTTTGTGATCCTTCCATCAGTATATCTTACACACCTGCCTTTCTATTTTTTTTTAATCATAAATAAAGCCACCAAGTATTACAGTCATCATAGATGGCTCTATCATCCACAAAATTTTGCATCAATATCATATTAAATCCACCATCACCTTAGCCAATGCCTTCACATCATCTTGTCAAATATGTAAGGTACGAGATCTTCGAACGATCACAGAACGCAAGTAAGTATTAATTTTTGCTTTAAGTGGGTAGTTATTTTCAAATAAAGAATAATTAATTGGCACAAACTTCACTCCCAATTTAGCAACTTGTGCCACTCGACGATCAGTTACTTGTACAGAAAAGCCTTTCGCATGCCTTCATGTAGATTGGAAATCATTGCATAGTAAGCTACAAACAAGACAAAAATTGAGTTCAAAAGCAATATTTTCAAATGTGCTGCGTGAAAGCTTTGTGCCATAATTGAAATATTTTGCAAAGTAGGAAATAAGGAAATGGGAGGTGGTATAGGGAAAATCAGAGCCGGATTCAGTAGAAAAATTGTTAGGGTTGATTAATATCTCAAGGTTGTTTGAGGAAGCTGGGTGGTTAAATTTTATCAAAAAATTTGAGGGCTACAATGAAAAGCTGGTTAGCTCTTTTGCAAAAAACTACAAAAATGGTGAGGTGGTACTTTAGGGGAAGCGATTTAAGGTAAGTTCCAAAATTATTTATTGCTTATCATGATTAAACAATGCAAGCATAAAAATAAAATAAACCTCTCAAACTAGGTACCAGAAATTATCTGAATTATTTGTTAGAGAGGGAGACCCACACCCAATGGTAGTAATAAGTACCAGGGGATAGAATAAAGGGTTCTAGAGAACCTCCATATTAGAACCCTGGGGTACTATCGTTGCATGGATTATAAATTATTTCACTTGTGAGGGTCAGCTAACTATAGTTGTAGGACCTGTTTTTCGTATGTTGACTCATTTGCATCATGGGAGGGAGGACCCTGCCCTTAGGGTTAATATGCTTGAATTCTTATGTGATTCACTAAACACTTCCATAGAAAGGTATAAAATAGGGACTGGGCCTTTGAAACATCATGGTTTGATTCAGTCGATCTATAAGTACCACTTCCACAAAAAACCTGAGGGAAAATGGGAGAAGTTTTTAAAGAAAATTGAGAAGCCTGCAATTGCAAGGACAATAGAATCAAGGGAGCCATTCTACCAGGCTATTCCATGATCTAGAGAAATTTCCCCTAAGGGCTCTCCAGCTCCAAAAGCTCCTAATCCCACTACTCTTAGTGAAGATTTTCCAAACCTCTTTGGGGATGAATTTAAAACCCCTGAATTGCCAGAATAGGTTGAGACTATTTATTCTGATTCAAGTAAACCCAGAAGAAAAAGAAAAGGGAACAATATAACACCCGTCACATTCCAAAATCTGCCTCCATTAAGAAGAAGTAAGCGTTTAGCTTTTGAATTCTCTAAAACCCCAATACAGGGTAAGGAAGGAAGTTCAAAGAACAAAAAGCCTAAGCAGAAACCTGAGCCCATAGAAATTTCTGAGCTTGCTAGTGAAGAGGAGGTACCCCTAGGTAAAGAAGATTTAGGAAAAGTATTTCCTTCCCACTCTACACATGTGGAGGAAATCTTCACTAAGGAGATTCAGGAAAGAGAACCTGAGGGGGATGACGGTGTGCCAGGAAATTTTTCCCCTATTGTTAATCAAATTTTTGAGACAACTGAAACAAGTAGTGCCACTGTAGAGTTAGAAAAGTGTAAAATAGAAATTGATGATCTACAAAGACAATTGTCCAAAGGTAATGAACTAATAGAGTTGCAAAAAGAAGAATTGACTGTGCAAATAGTTATAATAAATAAAATAGATCAAGAAATAGAGGGTTTGAAGCTTCAATTATAAGAAAAAGACTCAATAATCTATAAGTTACAAGAACAAATGCAAGAACTGAACCAAAAACATCAAACTTATAGTGTTGACATTGCAAACAAAGATACATAAATTAAAAGAATAAAATAAAATTTTGTGCTTATTCTCATAGCCTTTGAAGAGGACAAGGAAACAAAAACTGAAGAGTTGAATGCTTCCATTAGCAGGGTCGTGGAACTGGAACAAGACTTGAAGGAATGCACTGTAAAACCTTAAATGGAGTCCAAAGAAATTCGAACTGAACCAGTTGTAACTGATTGGTTCTAGATCCACATTCCACCTCTGCTAATGAAATGGATGGAAAAGTGTGACATCCTCAGGAATGTCCAAGCTGAAAATTATAGGTTAAAGAAGGAACTGGTGCTCCTGAAGGATTAATTTTATAGGGCCTATAGAGGAAAGAAGGATGCATGTCAACTAGTGGACTGTTTACTAAATTGTAGAAGACCATCAAGAGTTTACTCCATGTTTTTTAATGAATAATGGCTAAGATGGAATCTTTTTAGGATCTACAATGATCAGCCCTACAAGCCCAATGATAAAGAGTTTGTTAAAATATATTTAGAGTCAACCCCTGAAGAACAAGATCTAATTTGTGAATTCTTTCTACATGAATTATTATTAGAAAATCCAAAAAATTTCTTTATCAACTTGTTCATTGGAGAGGTAGAACTGAGATCATTTCTCTCCTCCATGAGGAATCAAATTCATTGGTAGGATCAGACAAGAGAGTTTGCACAGGCATAAAAGACAGTGGGTCTCCAAATAAGGTCCCTGAATTCAAGGCCTGGTGGTTTCAAAGATACATTTTTTTCTCTCCTTGTTAATGATAAGATGAAGGAAAGATATGAAAACAGCCTCAAGTTGTGTTATGATAATTTCATGGAAAATGGAAAAAAAGTTGATTGGAAAAGCATGGCATGCCTACGAAGAAAGATTCACCCCACTACCAGCTTACCTAAAGAAAAGAGAGTTCATTTCTCCTCTAAATATCAGGTGGTCATTTAGAAGAGGAGATTCCTTAGTTAAAATCCTGAGAACTCTTAGAACAAAATGGATGGGAATGAAATACAGACCTCCTTTGCTACTAAATCCACCTCTGACCTTCAATATTTCAACAGATCAGAATGATAGACTTTTCAATGAATGGAGGGAGAGTGTGATATTTCATAGAGGGTTCATTTATGACCCTATAGATTTTGATGCAATAACAAGGGAGGCACATAAACTTGATGCCCTATATGAGGAATGGAATAGGACTCAGGGGTTTAACTATGGAGTAGGAGGACCTGCCATAATTTAGGTAGGGGAGGAAATGATGAGGTAAAAATAACCTCATCATAATAAAATTTGGAAAGCTTACTTTTACCAACTCATTCCTAAGCCTATGCCAATTTATTAAACTTTAGGAGAAATAATTGATTATTTTAAGGAAATTTATGCTTTGTTTCTTTCTTTTGATCAATTGAGGAAATTTTCCAATGCAGGTTTAATGGGTTGACTTGAGTGTTTTTGTAGGAAATAATTAGTCATCAAGCAGCTGTGCAAAAGTTGAACCAATACATACCTCAAGTGTGGTAAATAATAGATGTTGCGAACATACTCCTAAATATCGGGATGATGCACCAAGGATTTAGTTTTGTTCTTTAAAATTTTATTATCAAAACTTCATGGCTCTTCTCGAGCCTTCTATATGTTTGAGATTTAAAGACATAAAAATTAGTTTTTAAGTTGTTAAAGAATTTTTCAATGGCTATCCACGCCATCTTAAATTTAGGATTTAGTTATAAGTTATCTATATAACAATATAATTTCATAGGTGATGAGGAAGAAAGAAGAAGTATCATTATGCTTTTCACATGGTTTTCAAAATACTGTTGAATGAGTTACCTGATTTTTGTCTATTGGTAAATTGTTGAATTATGAGTGATGATGACTATTTGTAATGGATAAACTATAGAACTTGTATCTTATGTGATTTAAAGACGAAGTGTTAACCCGTGATTTGGCCACTCGATGGGGAGTTAGTTAGATAGATGAGTATTTTATTGCTTTATTGTTCATTTGTTTAAAGTTAGATAATTGTTCAGTAGGAGGTAATTAAGTTTGTTAAGAGTTGAGTCTGAAGTTCTAGAGCACCATTGTTTTTAATTTGTACGAGTTATCTTTCGTAGTTGATAAAATCCTTTACTGTTTAAAAGATGTTTCATTGTTTGTTCACTTATTTTTCTGCTTTCGTAGTATATCAGTTGTTTAGTTTGCTTGTTTCTATGCTTTCTAGATTAGTTGTCTTGCTTTCTAAATTAGTTGTCTTATGCTTTTTAACTGATTATTTCTGGTTTTTCTTAGAGTAAGATTATTTTCTAGTTAAATAGTAATGGCCTTAGGTTAAAATTGATTGCAATAGTTTAAGGTAAAATATAAAATATAAAATGAGTTATCCAGATCATCTTCTTCTGCAAACTGCCTTGAACACTACTTGATTGACTAATTGACATTCAAAATTCTAAAGTACTAGGACCTAATGATAGCCTATCAGTTACCAGTTGAAGTATTTGTTTGGGAGTACTATATTTAGCATCAAAAGGCATCAATACAAGTTTTTCAACCTATTCAAAACAATTGCATGTGTCTCTTGTCAAAAGAAGAAAGGGAGGTAGTTTTCATGATTGCACAAGTGTTTCTTTTGAGCACACAACATTTAGTTTTCTTCCATCACTATTGCACAATTTTCAAGCAAGTAGCAGGACCTAAGTTGATGAGAAAAGGGAGTTTTTTCAACCAACTAGTGAATGGTTATGTTTGAGCACTAACACTATTGGTTAGTGTAGGGTAGGATAGTTTTCAAGATAATGAGTTCTCATTGCATAGTAGTTTCCTTTCAGTATTGTTTTGCTTTCAATAATTGTATATGTTGCACCTATTTTTTGACTCCATCTTAAACACATTCATGATTAGTTTTAAGTTTCGTTTGTTGTTGTATTGTTTCACTAGCTGAGTTACAAGTTAGTAAAGTGAAAAGAGGACAAGGATGACTCTGAGTCCAATGAATAAGCTACATAGCTGGTCTATGGTGTTTACCAGGCAAACACTCCACACAGAGGTCACCAAATTGTTACCTATTTTTAGCTACAACTCAAAACAGGTAGAGTTGAATTGCATTCATCATTGAAGGTACACAAGAGATTACAAAAAATTTCTACTAAGTATTCATTGATCTTGAAAAAAAATTATTACTTTTGAATTTTCAGTATTATTATGCAAGTAATTGTAACAGAAAAATCATAAAATTGCATAATGTTTTTTGCTTTATTCATATTGTAAAAAAAAGGTCCCACACAAGCCATGGCAGTAGTTTAATTTGATTTTCATAATATAATAATGACTACAAAATTAAGTTGTAAACTACAAAACTAAAGATAATTATCAAGAAAAGATTCATGGCCTAGGGTTCCAAAAACCCTCAAATTATGAAGGAGGTTGAGCATGTGTATAAGAAAAATGAAATCCATCTTCCAAAGCCATGGCCATAAAATCACTAGAAACAATAGACATTGATTAATGGAATAGAAAGTGCAATAGGAGAATGTTGCAGGTGATTCACATGAGAGAAGCTTACAGGAATAAATATAGAAAATGAAGACAAAGATTCGAGGAAAATTAAGCATACCAATATTTAACCTTTCCACTATCAACAGATGCATGAAAGGCCATGGGATTTCTTCAGATTTCCCTCTCAAAATCCTATTTTTCAAGCTTCGAAGCTCATTCAAATGTCGACCACAAATAGAAGAGTATCAATACAGGAAAATATTGAGATATGCATCAAAAAAATGAGCTTTGGCCGTGGTAGAGATGCACTAAATTTCTTCAAAAATAGAGTCAAGGTATCTAATCATGGCAGCAAAGAAGACTTACCTTGTTTTCCTGTTAGTTTCTCCATTGATAAAAATCTTCAAAAAGTCAATTAGAAGTGACTCGAAGTGGTGTAGGTAGACTTGAGAACCCTAGCTCATGGTGGCATATCAAAAAAAGAAGTGAAGTTTCTAGAAAAGATTGGAAAATGAAATGAAAATACATTGTGTCATGGGTTTTCCTTTTACGGTTTCATTAACACTAAATGACCGACTATTGAGTTTAGGCATTTTATTTGCATTAGTTTTTATTTCAATTTTGCATGAATTTAAATGCTATGTATTAAGCGATTCTATATACCTTTACATATATAAATTTTGGAAAATTGAAAACTAAACTCAATGTTTCTTTTTAATTCCTCAAGATTTTTGCATGGATATTCAAAATGAGATATTATGTAAACAAATATTAAAGAAATAAATTATAATTGCTTTAATAGATGTCATGAAAATGTAGAAAGAAAGGAAAATACACCACGTATTAAAGTAATGCTTAATTGATTACTTTAATATTATTCAAATTTCTTACCTTCAGTTTGATCATGCAAAGTATCTAACGAGGATTAATGTTTGAGTCTTGAGGGAGTTAACTTCTCTTGCATTTTGGAATGCAACTAAGGTTCTTCTCATGCAATTTTGAGGTATCCATCAGTCTAACTGATCAAGAGAGGGAGTTGATCCTATTTTGGGCTCTTTTCATGCAATGTTTACTCCTCTTTTTGAGGCATCTCATTCATGTTCATGAGATGATATTTTCACTTCTAGTTCACTTTCAGTGCCACCTCCATGCAGTTTGTTGAATTTTAGTCAACTCAGATGCTAGTCTTGAGTCAAACTTCAGTTACATATGGCATGAGACGGATTTTTGAGTTGTTTAAGCTCAATTTGCAGCTTTAGTGGGCCCCTTTTATGGGAAATTTTGATTTTTCTCATGGATACCTTTGGGGTTCAGATATTTTGACTTCAGTTATCATGTCTTGGATGCTTTATGCATGAATTTATTGTATATATTGGATTTCTTTTTTCTTTTTCCTTAGTTCTTATTTTTCATCTCTTTTGGCATACCTTTTGCAGAGAGACAAAGATTTGTAACTCAATTTTTACATTAATACAGTTTTTTACAGCATTACAAGTTAATCATGTTTTTAATTTACATATGAATTCCTTCTAATTTTTAGTATTATATAGTTTTTCCTTCAATATTTCAGGCGTCGTCACTGTGTTGAATTTGATCAAGAGATTATTGTGTTTCATTTCAAAACCTCTAATCTTTCTATCTCTTTCATAAATGTATGCATGCAGTTATGCTTAAGTTCACGGGTTATACAATGTGCATATGATTACTTTATATTTTGGTTGTGAAAATAGAGATTTCCTTCAAAAAGATATTATGTCAAAGCCTTTGTATGAAATTGTAATGTCACAGAATTGCACCTGGGGGAAATTCCACATTTTCGCATCTTGCCTAGCATTTATGACACCCTAGAAGCATTAATGGAAATATCCCATGAGACAAAATTTCATGATTCTAACTCCATGTGGACAAATGGCAAAATGAAAGAAGCCTGATAGGGCGTTTCCCAAAAATGTAGGCTTTGGATGCTTGTGTGGCGTGCAGACATCAGCGAGGCATGCTAGCGTCCTGGCGATTTTTTGATTCTAAAATGGAAAATCTAGAACCCTAACCCTTGCGACACCTATATTGGTGGTTAGGTCTCAAGTGAAATGGCTCTATGTTGCCCTTGCATGCATTAAAATCCCTTTTTGGCCCTCATTTTGGGGGTTGGAAGTCTTCAATTCAATCATTGTCACCACTTACTCTAATCTTGGGTAATCTCTATCCTTGAATAGAAACACTTTTACTAGTGAAGCCATGCCATAATGAGGTCCCTCCAACAACTACCAACTCTTCAGTAGCTACCAACTCTCCAACAACTACCAGCTCTCTAGCAGCCACCAACTCTCAAGCAAGCACATTGTGGTGTGCCCGTGTGTTCCGGAAGAGGGTCTTGACTTGTGGGTAATGCTCTCTCTCTCCCTATTACTCTTTCTTACTAGTTAATTTAATAATTTGTGGTTTAGGTTCTACTCCATAGTAGGTTTTGTTTTCACCACACACTTTGTTTACTTCCTTTACACTCTTTTCCAAACTTGGTTTTCGTGGAGGTGGGAACACCAAAACGGGGGTCTAACTGAGGCAAGCCCTTATACAACCCCAACCTTTTCCCCTTGATATTTTGTGCACAAGATATGAAGGGATGATTGGAATAAATCTTTGGACGCATGAAGGTGATCTTGTTTAAAGTTATCTTGCATTTCCTTTTAGCTTCTAGCTTTTTGTCGATTATTTGGTCCTTCACGCTTTTGACCCGAGTTGAGAAGTAAGATTCAGTTTGATCCGTCTAGGCTCTTTATTTATTAACGGCTTAGGATGCCAGCATGCCTTATGGATGAAAACATGTCATGCTAGCATCCTAAAACTGTGCTGACATCTTTTGGCCAAGAGCTCCTCAGTCGAGGATATAAATCTTGAAGTCTTGCTCTTTTGAGGCCTGAAACTACTTTCTCGCTACCCTTCATAGTTTCATTGATTCGTTCAGTTTGAGGTGTATAAGGGAAGTTCATTCCCTAGTGATCTCTTGAGAATAAAGAGGCCCGTGTGTGGTGAATCCCTCTTATATCATATTTTTGTGAATCCAACGTGAACCGTCAGATCCGTTTTCATAATGTTGTCTAGTTATATTGAGTCTTTTTTCGAACAAGATTTTGATATGTCGGAAGATTCTCTAGATTATTTCTTAGAAGCACTCTCACCTATCTATAAATCTCTAAAAAAAACTCCTTCCTTTCCAACTAAGGAGTCGGTAAATGTGGTAGTATTTTTTCTAGCTCCTCCAAGACCCAAGAAGCCCATCATTTATGTGACCCCAGTTGAGCGATTCCCTAGAAAGGACTATTTCGTCTATGGGATTTCAAGTCATAGCAATCCATTGAACTTATATTCAATATTTGCAAAAGGTACTGCCTCTACTTCTTACAATGTTGTTGGGCATATGTACCCTACAAGGAGAAATAAACAAAACCTAGAACAATAAGTTGATGTTCCTACATCATAACTAGATCAAACTCCTACTTCTTTGCCATCATCTCAGCCTGACCTTCCTCTGGCTCCTAAACCCATGATCAAAGCACCTGGTGATTACAACCTTGTCGAGCAACTAAAAGTTACTCTAGCTAAGATATCACTTTGGGATTTGCTTCAAACCACTCCAATTTATGAAGAGATGCTACAAGAAACCTTACAAAAGATTCTCTTGCTTGCCTCTACTAGGCCCAAGGATGTTGATGTGTTGATGGCACATATTCGAGTGGATTTGTTGAATATTATGTTCCACCCATAATAGATGTCGCCTTTGGATGTGTAGAAACAAGTAGAACCTTTGATGATTATAGTAAACGTTAGCAACATTGATATTAGACATACCCTCGTTGACACTGGCTCAACTCTCAACCTTTGTGGTATAGATCTACTACATAAAATTAAAATCAATTCATCCTCTTTAACAACTTCCTCCTTGTATATTCATGGGTTTGATAACATTGGAAGCCAAGCTCTGGGTACGATAATGCTACCTTTGTAGTTGGGCCCCGTTACCTTGCCTATGCTAATCTATGTAATGCTCGGCCTGTAACCATACAATCATCTTTTAGGAAACCTTGGATTCATGATATGGGTGCACTAACTTCTACCCTACATCGTTCCTTAAATTACATTGTGAACAATCAGGTGGTTATGTTTAAAGAAGATCCAGAGGCAATGTACCTTTTCTTACTAGCCGATGTTGGTCATAATTCATCTGCATCCACTCTCAAGAATTTAATTCCTTCCTTAACCACTGCCACTATGGCATGTTCCTCATTTATACCCTCTATGGAAGTTTTCCCTTGAGCGATTATCAATCGAGATGAAGTGCCTAAAGTGGAAGATTTTAAATCTCCCCCATCCTCTCCTTCATCCCTTGAATCAAATGCTCTCTTAGGTGATGATTGGGGTTCCTTGAACTTCTCTAAATCATTCATAGCGGAGTATAAGTTGGACCCCTTTGATATAGAATTTCCAGATTCTGCTAACATGAGGACGAGTGACCCTCCCATTGAGGAAGAGAACTGTGATCCTATCAAGGAGACCGCTCCTCCCTTGAAGAGTGACTCTATTTCTATAAAGGAGCTTAATGTTTGTGAACCGAGTAAGGGAAGTGGGACCGCTCCCATAGAAACTTTCAACATCCTTTGGTGGAACAAGACACTCTAGGTAGAGTCGCCCCCTCTCAAAAATCTACAAGCTCGCGATGTGTTTGGTTACAAAATTGCTTGTCAGTATGGCTATGGGCATAAAGGCCTAGGATGTATCGAGCAAGGAATACAGGTCCCTATTCATTTTAAGTACGAAAAATGCTATCTGGGTTTGGGATGCCCTGTTGAACAATGTAGACAAAAACCTTGGTGGAGTGTTAATATGATTTAAGTCAAGCCATTGAACTTGGTCCATCCTAAGTTTATAGAAGAAAGGGGACAAGCCGAGAAGGTTCCCATAGATGTCTTCTCTTTGGATGAACCATTAAGGGAGTTTCTAGGTGCTTACTCTCCATTACCTCCTTATCATCACAAGAACTGATTCTCATATCGTTTACATAAACAAGCATACTTTTGAGAATTTGTTTTGAGCATTGATGAAGAAGACCCTCTATCTAATGTCAGCGATGATGTTTCAATATCTCACCTTGAGGACTAAAACTCTCTCCTTAAAGGAGATACTATCAAAGTCCCCATGGATAGTAAATCTTTGAAAAAGGTGATCAAAGTTGGGAAATGCCTCTCTTTCGAGGAAGCAGATGAGAATTTTTCTCTCTTAGGTGCTTACCTGATATCTTTGCTTGGACATATGAGGACATGCCTAGTATTGATAAATCCATGGTGGTCCATAGTATCATTCTATGTTTTGATGCCAAGCCCATTAAGCAGAAAATTCAAAAGATCAACCCTAGGGTAGCTTTAATGGTCAAGACTGAGATAGAGAAGTTGTTGAAAGCAGGCTTTATTCATCCTATTGACTACTCTCCTTAGATTTCAAACATAGTTGCTATTAGCAAACCTGATGGTCGCATTCATATATACATTGACTTTCGAGACCTTAACAAGGCTTCTCTTAAGGATGATTTTCCGTTACCTAATATAGACATGATTGTGGACTTGACCGTAGGCCATACATTGTTATCTTTTATGGATGGATTCTCAGGTTATAATCAGATTTGTATTAACCTAGATGATCATTAAAAGACAACCTTCACTACCCCTTGGGGCAATTTCTACTACGTGGTCATGCCCTTTGGTTTAAAGAATGTAGGAGCGAGTTACCAATGAGCGATGACCTTGATATTTCATGATTTAATTCATAAAATCTTAGAATATTATGTTGATGACATCATGGAAAAATCCATAAATCATCAAGACCATGTGAAGAATCTTTGTCTTATCTTCAAAAGGCTTAAATTTTACAAGATGAGACTCAATCTCCATAAGTGTTTCTTTGACGTAGATGTTCTTGGGTTTATAGTCTCTTACCGGGGAACCAAAGTTGACATGAATAAGATTAATGCTATTGCTAACATTCCTCCACCAAGGAACATCACTGAATTGCAAAGTTTACAGGGGAAGATTCAGGAAATTTGCAGATTCATATCTCAATTGGCTGACCATACCCTTCCTTTCACTCATTTACTAAAAAAGGATGTCCGCTTCATATGGGAAGAAGAATGTCAAAGAGCTTTTGAATCCATCAAATCCTATCTGACCAATCCTCTTGTATTTATGTTGGCTATGCAAGATAGACCCTTCTTGCTTTAACTTGCTACGTCACTATACGCTTTGGTGACCCTGCTAGCTGAGTACGATGATGTAGGAAGAGAGAGATAGGTATACTACATTATTCGTGTCCTCATCAATTATGAAACCTATTATTCATCCATGGAGAAGCAATGCCTTGCTCTTGTATTCACTACACATAAGTTAAGGCACTATCTCCTCCATGCTGAAACTCACGTCATAGTAAAAACAGATCTTTTGAAGCATTTGTTCTCTAGCACTGACCTTGCAAGAAGATTAGCGAAGTGGGTCATGTTTCTTTCTAAGTTTGATATAACATTTATCACTCAAAAATCAATAAAAGGACAAGCAAATTCTAATCAATTGGCAGATGCTCCCTCACCTCGCTCCTTCCCTAGGTTGGACCTATTCCTTGATGAGAATATCTGCACAATCAACTATGACCCTGAATGGAATATGTACTTCGATGGATCAAAGTGTTAGACCAGTTCTAGAGTGGGTCTGGTCCTAATATCCCCCGAAGGCAAACCAGTCACCCTATCCTTTCGATTATATTTTCCCTGCACTAATAATAACGTAGAGTATGAAGCTCTTATCATCGGCTTGCATGCCACTATTGTGTTAAAGATTAAACATCTCCATATACTAGGTGATTATAAACTTATTGTGAATTAGATCATGGATCAAGCTACACAAAGTAAGCTATCTCAATATCAAGACCTCACTTTTTCTCTGCTCAATCAACTTTCATCTTTCATGATAAACAATATTCCTAGGAGAGAAAATAAACATGTGGATGCCATGGAAAATTTTGCTTCCTTGGTACCTTTAGAAGAGCATACAAAGGAATATCACTTCATGGTTTAGGTTACATGAACCCCATCGGTTCCTGATCAACTTGAGCCTGATTATCTAGTTTGCTTCCATACAAATTCAGAAGAGTGGTTCTCTAGTATCTAAAACTACCTAAAGACTGGAGACTTTCCCGATGATGTGAAAAAAAGCGATCGTACTCATATATGAAAGCTCTCAGCATGTTATATCATCTTATCAAACATTCTTTATCGAAAATGATATAACGACTTGTTGTTAAGATGCCTCACTAAAGTGCAAATACCCCTTGCCCTTAAAGAAGCCCATGCAGGCTCTGGGGTGGACACTTCGGTGGTAGATCCCTAGTGAGGAAACTGATACACATGGGATACTATTGGTAGATGATGGAACAAGTTTCTTCAATTTTGTCAAGAAGTGCCTTTAGTGTCAACAACATAGCCACCTTATCCATGCTCCTGTTGAGGAGTTGCAAAATCAAACTTCTCCTTGGCCTTTTGTAAAATGGGGTTTGGATATTATTGGAAAATATCACCTACTTCTTCCAAAGGACATACCTTTATCATTACTGCTACAAATTATTTCACAAAATAGGTTGAAATTTTTCTACTCTAATCTACAAATGCTAAGACTATCTATAGCTTCCTCTTGAACAATATCATTTTTCATTTTGGGCTGCCTGCTATGCTTGTTTTTGATAATGGTACACCATTTTAAAAAAAGGAAGTAATGCAGTTCTTGGGGAAATTTTGTATTCAACATAGGTTTTCTACACTGTATTATACACAATCTAATGGCCAACCAGAAGCTTCTAATAAAACACTTTAACTCATTCTTCATAAAACAGTTAATGAACACGGTAAATATTGGCATATTCACCTGACATATGCTTTGTGGGCTTATCGCACGAGTGTTTTCACGACAATGGGAATGACACCTTATAACCTTGTGTATTTTGTAGAAGCTATCATTCTATTAGAGTTGGAAATCCCATCTTTGTGGGTTTCCATGAGAGGGTTGATTGATGATGAAACCTATTGATTTAACCATTTGCATTAGCTAGAGATGCTTGACAAGTGCCATTTATAGGCCCTCAACCATCTTAAATCTTATCAGCAGTCGTTATCAAGACAATATAATCAGGGTGTGCTTCCTAGAACCTTCAATCTAGGAGACCTGGTTCTATACAAAAATCAGTGGAATGTAAACACGCCACCTGATTAGAAAGGGAAATTTAGTCCTAACTGGTTAGGTCCTTACATCATGGTTTTTGTATATGGTTTGGCTGCCTATGGATTATCGTCTATGGATGAAACACCTTTAAAAGATCTTGTTAATGTGATGCATCTTTGTCGATACTATGCATAGTGTTCTAATGTGCCATGTATGTGGTGTTCTCCCTAAAGGGTAGTAATACTCCATATATTAACATTTACTCATTTTCACATCATTATTTTTTGTTTTTATGACTATCCTAAATATCCATACATCACATCACATCTTTTAAAGTAATTAGATCATCATAGCATTCAATTAACATGTAAAAAAAACATGTTTAATTAAATCATGATTAGCATCTAATGAAAAATACATCCATATCATGAGCATACATAAAAAGGAAAACATACACATAAGCAAAGCCACAATACTGAAACTGATGTATATATATATGTCCAATGTATGAGTCAAATTTCATATACATGTATCGAGCCACTTCTATAAAAAATGAGCGGTTGCTGAATATGTGTCTATACAAAAGATCTACAAGTATGTATGTATATCTACATCCGGCTACAAAAATGATATACAAAAAACGGGGTCCTATCCCCATGCAATGTGGCTCCCTGAGCCCTTTGGCTCTGGTGGCTGCTCTAGTGCTTTGGGAGAAGGTTGTACAGTGGTCTATGATTGGGATTGGTGTGAACATGATGTAGATAGACCCGCATGTATCCCTCTGATCTTCCCCTACATCGAACATATGTCCATCTTCACCTCGATGAGCTCCTACTATAGTCATTGAACATCTATCGAGACCACAACATTCGACTATGCATCAAGCTCATCAATGTGGCTCTGAAGAGAATCACGTGTCATCTCAATGACATTGGCCCTCCTCACTACCGCATCTTGCTTGATGAGTATCATCCGCAGATCCCTCGATAGTTAATCTTGTTGTCCCCTGGTGGTTGTCAGCTCTGTAGTCAGTTGCACCACCTCTACACCCTACTCCTCATATGCAGTCTGCAAATGTGCTACCGGCTCAAAAGTGGGAGCATGCCTCCCCACTAAAATAGATCGGTAAGCCTCTAGGACTATCCCCTGGATCGGCACAGTAGGGGCCACCTCTAAAATACACTAAGCTATAATCCCAGCCCATCCCTTTGCATTGTATGCAATCACAAAGAGAGAGATAGGGATTAGTACCACATGGCATGTGTATGTATATAAGCATAATCAAAAATATGGAAAGCATGAAAATAACAATAATGCATTATGTATACCTAGATCCCTTGACTTCCATGTGGGATTAGGGTGTGGATCAATGCTGGGGCCTGTGCCACTAGTATCGGTGGTTGACCCAGGTGATGCTAATGCTGCTACTACTGGGATGGTGGAGATTGGTGGCACTGATGAAACTGGGGTAGTTGGGGGGGAGCTGATCTCCTCCATCATCGTGGCCTCACGGGTGTCACCTCCTCCTCCTATGTTGGATCCTCCTCCTCCTCCTCCTTTGCACCACTCTGTTGGCAGCCTCTCCTCCTATCCTATTGAGGCTGGTGGGGCTTGTCCTCTTGTGGGCCAAGGTCCCCTCTCAAGGCACCCTCACTAAAAATTGGAGTAGGACGATGCCTCTCCCACTATCACATGTAGTCTTTTGCCACCTTGAAATTATCAACTGCCTCCATGGCCAGTAGATTGTGATTGGGCTCCTCATCATCTAAAAAGATGATGTTTGTAATGGAAGGGTGAGGGAGATCACCTACCCTCGCTGCACTATGGTGTGCCCTGGTGTATGTGGGAAAATCGGGGGGTATAGTCTATACACGACCATGTTGTTGCATGAATCGACTCCAGTAATAAGGAACAATAATATAATCATGGCAACCCACTAAAACATGGTCTAGCTGTAGGTTCCTAAGGAACTTGTTGTCATCAACCCACCTAAAGTAGTGATAGGGTCTCCAACAAACCTCTCCTTCAGTGATAGTGTCAAACTGTAGCCTCCAAAATTGTAAGTCCCTGAAATGCCATTAGCATGTCATGTCATACCGGTGCGCCATTGGGATCTGATACAACCATTGCTTGGGAAAACCGACTGGTTGGGTGCACATGATATGGGAGAATACCCACACCTACAAAAGTGTGCACACAATAAGACTACGGCACTCATAATGAACATACCATCCAGGCTCCTGGTAGAGGTGTGCCAACATGCTACACCCCAAAGCAAAAATAGTCTTATGCTCGACCATCTCTCTGATAATCAGGATGAGGCTCCCATGCAAATGTGAGCCTCACTCATCTATGGTGATCGAGAAAGCAACTATCACTACCATCACTTGATGTAGCAACACTATTGTAGTCCTCACTTGCTCATACCAGTGATTTTTAATATGACCAGTGTCGTTGTTGCCATCGGTCTACCCTATGCAGTACTGGATGCCCTCACTGCGCTCCCCTGTCGATCGGGTGTCATCTAGGGTCACCTATCATCCACAGATGTGGAGCCGAGGATCTAATAAAAATCCTCAAGTGTGATAGTCATCTCTTTGCATGGCAGATGGAAATATGGTGTAGTAGCATCCCACCACTCCATCAGAGCAGTGAGCATCCCATCATGGTATCGCATCTCTGGCATGGTGAATACGTGCCACGGATCAACCTGATCTAGGCATGTGATCTCATCCTATGATAGACAATCCCTTTGCTCATAGATGAGTCAAAATGCTCACCCTCTGGGATGCTCCCAGATCTCTGGATACTCTTGCAAAAGGTACAAAATTTTGAAGTCATAAACATGATCATGCTAAGCAAACATATAAAAGGAAATCTTTGTGTTGTGCAGATGTTTGTGTGACGTGCCTACGTCCTAGACCTCCATGGTCACTTAGAAGACATGAGTGCGTATTTAGGACAACAATGCAGATCGATGACCCCAGTGCATGTCCTAGAAGACAATGTAGAAAGAGGATGCAAGTGCACATTTTGGACACCTACACACCTCGATGCGTGAAAAAATCCAAAAAAATTGCTAAAATGCATGAAGATCGAGACTAAGTAGCCTACTTGGTCATCCTCATGACCTACGGTGATGTCCTCACGTCCTACGGTGATGTCCTCACGTAGCTACTCTAGCTTTGATGCCTTGTACTCTCTCTTGCTCATAATTTTGCTGACTTTTCTCTCACAAAATTCAACAATCTTCTTGCAATGAATAGTGAAAATGACCCTTCTAGGGGCCCACTGATGTAGATCATCCATTAACAACTCAAACTCATACTTGATAGGAGAAGATCAAATTAAAAAAGCAACTTCTTTCTTCGTGAATCCTTAGCCTACCAACATCTTCTCAAAAATTCCATCTTCACAAGGAAGTCTCTCCTTGCTTCCACTTCACCTTGCCTCACCTAGGCAATCAGGTTCCTTGCTCAACCTGCAAACAACCACACACACAAACCACAAACAACTTTCCTAGAGCATCTTCAGGCTCTGATACCAAACTAATGTTGAGCATCCATCAATAACTCAAACTCATACTTGACAGGAGAAGATCAAATTAAACAAGCAACTTCTTTCCACTATATACCATGGCACTTTTTCTACAAACATTAACTTTTGTCTTCAAAAGCATAACCAAATCCAACCAAAGCATATATCACCTTCATTTGAGTCAAAATAACAAGCAAATACTTCCACAATGTCTTCCCTTTCATTTACTATTAACTCTTTATGACTGTCCTAGAGTACATCTATGGCATCTACAAGCCACCAAGCACAAAACTTTGATCCCAAGACACATATAATTCCTTCCATATGTGGAAAAAACTTAAAGGACCTAATTCAACATGTATAAACTCTTTCCAAACCCCAAGAACATAGTTTAGGTGTGATTCCTTCATTACTATGCCATCTTCCTAGTAGGTCTGACATAGGTTGGTCATAGACTTTCTTCAAACACAGACCCTTATCACTAACTGTAAACAACTTTTAAGATACCCCTTAATGTGCTTGAGAACATATCAAAAGTATAACATATGTTGTTTTTGAGAAAATTGCTCAATCTAGGACTGATCGCTTCCAACATAGGCCTAATTAGGTCTCAAGTCCAAGAGGGCTTATTGTATATATAGGTTCCAATATTTTTTTCCCTTGATCAATTGTTCAAACATGTTTAGTTTGAATTAATCAAGATTAATAAACCATTATATGCCCATTTCCCTAAGGATTTTGTAAAACCCCAAGTTATGTTCCCTTAAATGCTTTGTTTTAGACTGTAAACTCAGAAAAACTAGTCAAAACTTCAATCTATAGCGCCTTAATCCTTGTTTCCTTGAATCAAATCCATTTTAACATGAAAGAACATACTAGTAAGATTAATATCACAAAGAATCAGGAGGTTTCATCATATAAATGAAGAGAAATCCAATTTAGTTACCTTGTTGATTATCCCGAGAGGGTTTCAAACCCACTTTAACAAAAATGACTGTAACTTCCTCAATACCAAATGAAATTGCACAAAATCACCGCCAAATGAAATCTACTTCTCCCCTCTATCCAAACATATAAGATTTAGTTCATTTAGAGGTCGTACCTGCACGTACAATTCACTGGAACATGATTGTTATAGAGCAATATGGAAAGTTGCAATCCATAAAACTACCATAACTTACTCAAATTTTTATGAAATTGAGTGAGAAAAAAAACTAGAATGCATTAGACTCATAGTACTATCAAATAAACTAGCTTCCCCTTGAAAATATTGAAGTATGTGGCCATACAATACTCTGCAAATTCATATTTCTCAGAAAACATAGTAAAATGGAGGTTTTTTATTAATTTCTCATTACAAAACTTCAAAAATCTCTCCTTCCCCCTTGCCTCGACCTACGAGAGGCTTATTTATGCTTTGAAATCCAAAACTAACTCAAATCAACCAGCCACAACTGATTCTAACTTATTTCTAATCACTTGATTTGTCAATTACTTAATTTTTGCACTTTTAAACTACCATACATTGCATTTTGCAATATGACATGATTTGACAACTTCCAACATTTACAATATATGAGAAAATGGACAACATACTAGGACCTATAACACCACCAGTGGTCTCTTGGGCCTTACTAAAACATCAAGACATCAAAATGGAACAAATGACTCAATATGGCCTCATGGAGTTATGTGATCAAACAAGTTCTCCTACACCACCCACCTAGGTATATATAGGCCCCCCGGGGCCCATTTTTCCTAGAGCTCATGGCCCCCTAGTTCCTCCTGACTTTACCCCACCATTTTGGGGGAAAAATCAGGAGGGGGAATATAGTCACCTCTTGATCATATTTTTCCTCCAAATCGACCATTTTTTTTTATCATACTTCTCTTTGTGGTAGTTTCTTCCAACTTTTTGAAATTGACCAAAATTTTTAGTTTTACAGGATACAGTTTTGAATAGTTCTTCATGACCATTGTGTTGCTGATTGTTGAGCTTGGGAGTTGGGGGCATCTTCGGTATTGGTTAGCTCAACCTCGATGACCTCTACAGTCCTTTCTTCTGGCATGCATTTCTGTAAAATTTAGAATTCAAGTGAAATTCTTCTTATCTACTTTAGTGAGGCTATTTTTTTCCAAAATCAATCACACTAAAGTGGGGGAAAAATGTAATGTCATAGAATTGCACCTAGGGGAAATTCCACATTTTTTCATCTTGCCTAACATTTATGACACCCTAGAAGCATTAATGAAAAAATCCCATGAGATGGAATTTTGTGATTCTGACTCCATTTGGACACATAGCGAAACGACAGAAGCCTGATAGGGCATTTCCCAAAAATGTAGGCTTTGGAAACTTGCATGACGCATAGACATCCATGCAACGCACTAGCTTCCTAGTAGTTTTCTGAGTCTAAAACACCAAATCTAGAAGCTTGACCCTTGCGACATATGTCTTGGTGGTTTGGTCTCGAGTGAAATGAATCTGTGTTGCCATTACATGCATCAAAACCCCTTTTTGGCCCTCATTTTGGGGATTGGAAGTCTTCAATTCAAGCATTGTCACCACTTGCTCTAATCTTGGGTAGGATCTATCCTTGAATAGCAACACTTTTACTAGTGAAGCCATGCTGGTTGAGGTCCCTCCATCAGCTACCAACTCTCAAGAAAGCACATCGTGGTGCGCCCGTGTGCTCCGAAAGAGGGTCTTGACCCATGGGTAATGCTCTCTCTCCCTATCACTCTTTCTTACTACTTCATTTACTACTTTATGGTGTGGTATCTACTCTGAAGCGGGTTTTGTTTTCACCACACACTTTGTTTACTTCCTTTACACTCTTTTCCAAACTTAGTTGTTTGTGGAGGTGGGAACACCAAAACGGGGATCTGACTGAGGTAGGCCCCCATACAGCCCCAACCTTTTCCCCTTGATCTTTTGTGCATAGGATATGAAGGGATGCTTGGAATAAAGCTTCAGACGCACGAAGGTGATCTTGTTTCAATTTCTCTTGCATTTCCTTTTAGCTTCTATATTTTTGTCGATTATTTGATCCTTCACACATTTGACCTGAGTTGAGAAATAAGATTCAGTTTCATCTGTATGAGCTCTTGAGTTCTTCATGGTTTAGGACGCCAGTGCACCACGCTGGCATCCTAAAACTGCGCTGACATATTTTGGCCAAGAGCTCCTTAGCCAAGGATAGAAATCTTGAAATCTTTCTCTTTCGGGGCCTAAAACTATTTTCCTGCTAACCTTCATAGTTTCATTGATTCATTTAGTTTGATGTGTATAAGGGTAGTTCATTCCCTGGTGATCTCTTGAGAATAAAGAGACCTGTGTGTAGGAAATCACTCTTATATCATAGAAACATTCAAGTATTTAAGTTTTCAGATTTAGTTGTGCAAATAAAAATATTGATAAATCATTTGTGAGTCAGGTTGCAAATCAAGTTTCATTTATTAGGTGCATCACCATTCATTTTAAGTTTAGTTTATGCATTCAATTAGATACTTTCTTCCCCTTTTCCATCCAAGTCAAAGTTAGT
The DNA here is from genome assembly GCA_007115665.2 of Sequoiadendron giganteum. NCBI lineage: Eukaryota > Viridiplantae > Streptophyta > Pinopsida > Cupressales > Cupressaceae > Sequoiadendron > Sequoiadendron giganteum. Next base: position 508,594,441 of record CM021109.1, read on the forward strand.
CATTAGAGAATCAAAAATGAAGTCGACCTATAATTTGAAGGTTTACTTCACAATAGGATACCCACAACCTAAAATTAGTCAAATGTTACATGGGATTAAAGAGCTTTCTAGCCTTGTTTGTGGGTGAAAATCCTTGTGATAACAATTTTTGGCACACTCGGTGGGACTCTGAAGCACACTTCAAAGAAAGAGGAATTCAAAAGTTGTAGGTTATTTTTCTAGTATATACAACAACGATTCTTTTTACCTTTCAGAGGTTATCTATGCATGGTGACTCTGAGCACATGTATTGGTTTCAACAAGACCTAGTGCTAGTATGTTTCAAGCACAAGCTGTATTTCTGATTTCCAGCTAATTATATAAGATGTCGGGTTTTCATAGTCAACATTTATACCCACTTCCATTTCATGAAATTCCTACCTACCTACATCTTTATCAGCCATATCAGGCCAGTTATGCTATTGGTTTTATCCCAAACAAACCATGCAACATCAAATAACTGGCATTGTTATTATGCTTACCACCCACCCACCCCTACTCAACCTCCATATCAACCTACATACACTTAGATTCTACTCCAAGAGGTTGATGATATGAAGAATAGTATGAATGACACCAAGGACATATTGTCAAACATCGTATAGTAGATAGAAGATTCTAGGAGGAAACAAGAGCTTGATATGCAACAATAGGAGTTAGACTATTAGGCCTTTCTACATGAGCAGCAATGGGAGACACAAAGAATATTGTTTGAAGAAAATCTTCGAGAGGGAGTTAGTCGTAAAAGAGGAGAAGTTGGGCCTTTTTCTCACTCAAACACAAAAGAATTTGATGCAAATAACTCTTTTTATTCAAGAACATTCCTTTCACGATGAGCGAGAGGTAGAAAAACAAAAAAGATATGAAGAAGAATGTCTTGCTAGGCAAGTTTGGGAAAAAGAAGAACAAAAAAAAGAGTTGCAAAAGAGGCAATTTGAGGAAAATAATGCTCAACAGCTCATTGTAAAAGATACATAAATGAGGCTAAATCTTGCCAAGCAAGAGGTTTCCAAGGTTTCTATACAATCCTCAAGTAAGTCTTCTAGATTTGGCATTCTAAGTTTTAGAGGTAATAGTCATGCCAATGTTAAAGATCAACCCCTACAAAAGCCCATGAATGAACAAAATCAGTCAAACCAGTCTTTAAATCCTCAGTTTCACTCATATCAAGAGCCTAAATCAAGTCATCAAAGTACTGAATAGTTGTGGAAACCTTCTTGGACCAAGCATCCAGACTTCAAAATTCCAAATCTAGTTCAAGAGGCTCCTGGTATGACAACAGTCCAAAATCAAGGAGAAGATGAGGTTTTAGAGTATAAGCAAAATACAAGAGGAACTCTTCCCATTCGAATTTTCAGAGATCCTCTTCTATTGCAAAGTAAAGTGCATACAAATCAGGCTATGAATCTTCATGAGCAGTTGTCTCAAGAGAAGCAAGAAGAAGTTTTTCAAGTTGATATGCTTACACATGATGAAGAAGATGGAAAAGCGGACTTGCAACAATAGGATGCAAAGGAAAAGATCAAGCAATCTGATGAGTTGCTAATTGAAGACCATCAATGTCATAATCAAGTCTTGGAGTAGATGAAGGATGAGAAGGAACATAATGAAAAGGAAGTTCACGAGGTAAAAAACACTCCTCTTTTACCAAAAGACCAACAAGGAGATAAAAGACAAGAGCAAGTTGAACATGTTTATCTAGCTGATTTGTTTGATGAATTACCCAAATTTGTTGATGAAAATGAGGACAACACATGATCACTAACATCAGTGCCTACCTTTGAGCACTAGGGTGATGAGACTCATCTGAATCCAATTCAATATTATGAATTAGATGCGAATATTTTCTCAAATATCATAGAAGATGTTTTCTCTAACATTGATGATAGCTTGATGCCATGTGAACTAGAAACATGTGATCAACCTATTTAGGTCAAAGAGGTTATTAAAAGATAAGAGGAAAATTCTTTTCAGCCTATGAAAGAGTACAATATGGACTTATTTGATGAACTTCCCCAATTTGTAGAGGATGAGTTGTATTCTATCATGGGCGAGAAAAATAAGGAACAACAGTTTGAGGACTTGTTTTTAGTAATCCAATAGGGATATCATATCCTTGATGAGGAAGATCCAACCATTGAACACATTAATGGTTTCTTTTTAGAGACAATTATAGATGATGCAAAGAAACAAGATTCCCTTTTCATTGAGGAGTTGAAAGAAAAGATATTTGATCCTCTTATAAACAATAATAGGAAAATCATTCAAGAGGATCAACAACTTGCATATCATCTCCAGTCAACACCTTTTCAAGGAAAGGTTAAAGTTTTCAAAAATCAAAAGGCTAAGGAAATAGAGTATGAGCATGAGGCTAAAAGTCATAAATTGGGTGTCAGCACAAGGGGATGTCCTATCAGACACATGACACAGTTGGTGGGAAATCAAGAAGAGTTACTAGTTGAAGTATCTATTTAGGAGTACAAGATTCAACATCAAAAGGCATCAATACAAGTTGTTCAACCTATTCAAAATAGTTGTGTGCATCTCTTGTCAAAAAAAGAAAGGGAGGTATTTTTCATGATTGCACAAGTGTTTCTTTTGATCACACAACATTTAATTTTCTTCCATCACTATTAGAAAATTTCCAAGCAAGTAGCACAACCTAAGTTGATGAGAAAGGGAGTTTTTTCAACCAACCAGTGAATGGATATGTTTGAGCACTAACACTATTTTTTAGTGTAGGGTAGGATAGTTTTCAAGCTAATAAGTGCTCATTGCATAGTAGTTTCCTTTTAGTACTGTTTTGCTTTCAATAAGTGTAGACGTTGCACCTATTTTCTGAATCTGTCTTAGATAGAGTCATGATTAGTTTTTAGTTTCGTTTGTTGTTGTATTGTTTCACCAGCTAAGTTACAAGTTAGTAAAGTCAAAAGAGGACAAGGATGACTCTGAGCCCAATGGATAAGCTATGTAATTTTTCTATGGTTTTTAGCAGACAAACACTCTACAGAGGCCGCCAAATTATTACCTATTTTTAGCTACAACTGAAAACAGGTAGAGCTGAATTGCATTCATCGTTGAAGGTACACAAGTGACTACAAATTTTTTCTACTAAGTATTCATCAATCTTGAACAAAAATGATCACTTTTTAATTTTCAGTATTATTATGCAAGTAATTGTAACATAAAAATCATAAAATTGCATAATGTTTGCTGCTTTATTCATATTGTAAAAAAAAAAGTCCCACACAAGCCATGGGAGTAGCTTAATGTGATTTTCATAATCAAATAATGAATACAAAATAAAGTTGTAAACTACACAACTAGAGATAATGTAAACATGAAAAAGGGAGTGATTCATCATTTTATGTAATGATGAATCATTTTTACTCAATGTCTTCAAGTTGTTGTGTCTCCAATGCCTCTAGGTTGTTTCAACTCCAAGCTCCATGGTTTCTTACAAGATTGTGAAAGATGGTGTTAGAGAAATGATAAATCACATCCTTCCTCATGCCTATATTACCAACATAAATGTAACCTACATCCTATTATGCATTCATCAGATGATTAAGTCATCAAAAAGAAGATGATCAAAGAGCATAAGTTCAATAGAAGCTTTCAGCTTCAATTATTTTGCTAACATGTTTGTTCACTATGTAGGTACAAGAGAAATGATGTTGTTGTTATTCATCAGATATGTGGAGTAAAATGGGATCCCATGAGGGTTGAGCCCATCATATCAAAGAGGACACTCTCTTATTTACACATGATAGTCATCAAATATATATAACATACATCAAATAGGACTACTGTAATAAAGGAATTCATAAACTAGCCTTTAATTCATTATGATGAAAAAAAAATTCATCAAAGCATCTTCTTGATCATCATTCAGACTTAAAGAAATAGGCATGGATAGGATCAAACTCACATGGCTACCATTGTCATTTCATTATCCTCAATTGCCTACAGAATAACAAAATTGAAAGACAGAAAGGAATCATGTTTCATGTATATCAACAAAATTTCTAATGACTAATAAAAATTTAGAGAGGTAACAAGCAAGACATGATGGTACAAGATAGGTTAGACAACAATGAAGATCACAAAGAGCCTTCAAAGAGAGAGGGAGCATGATAATGTATAACTAGAGCACATGATTGAATCAGATTTTTTGCATTATGATAGAACCTACAGGTGTGCTTTTAAAATTAATCTTTGTATTTTTATGAAGCTGCAAGTGCACATTCTCAAGCTGTAGGTGAACATTATAAATAATGATAGGATCAAATAGTTCATCTAATAAAGTTGCATCATGTAGATAGGGGAGAAGATTGTGAAGAACAACAACTGGAACAACATGAAATACATCTATAAAGCACTGAAAACAAGATTGAGACTCACATGGTGTAGTGTTCAAGTGAAGAGATATGTATGGAAATGTAGATTTGAGAGGGAAAGCATCCAACCATCATTACAAATACACATAATGAGAAAAAATCTTGAATAAGGGCAGTAAAAGACATCAATAAGTTTTCTTTCATACTAGCATCAAATGAAGGAGTCTTTAGGATAGAAAAGTAAAAACCTTTACATAAAGAAGATTGAGAAAAATCACTAATAGGTGGATAACTGTCAAGCAATGAGGCATTAGCATTTGGAGTTGTACAAGATTATATGAGAAATAAAAGCATTCAGATATTTAAATTTTTCTTACATCCTTCTCTAAGACATTCAAAGCATCTAATGATCAATGACAATTCATTTAAAATGACAGGAGGTTTTGAGTTTGAGGCATCAACAATACCCAAGAAGAAGGTAAGAAATCAACCCTTGTTTCAAAGGATTGAAATCTACTCATTTTGTTTATAGTTATAGTGTCATCTAGCTTGCATGGACAATCCCAAGAAAGGAACAACATAGTTCTATTGTGCAGTAATAAAGTGCAAGTCACAATGATGTACGATACTGCTAACAATACATCAAAACCCTTGAAGTTCACCATAAAATCCATGACCTACAAGAAGTTTCAGTGCAATAAAACACCCATAGGATCAATTTGAGACCGCAACCTATGTAAAAAAGAAAATTATCTTTTCAAAATCTATAGCCTATGTAACAAAAGAAATCATCTTTTCAAAATCTGCTGCTTGTAAGTATGGTCGAAAAACTTGACTATGCAAAGTTTTCATAATCTTTTGGCCACAATCACAAAAAAATCATCAAGAAAATATTCATGGCCTAGGGTTCAAAAATCCCTCAAATTATGAAGGATGTTGAGCATGTGTATAAGAAAAATGAAACCCAACTTTCAAAGGTGCGACCATACTATCGCCAGAAACAATATAATACGTGGATTAATGCAATAGAAAGTGCAATAGGAGAACGTTGCAAGTGATTCACATGAGGGAAGCTTACAGGAAGAAATAGAGAAAATGAAGAGAGAGATTCAAGGAAGATAAAGCATTCCAATCTTTAAGCTTTCCACTATCAACATATGCATGAAAGGTTGTGGGCTTTCTTTAGATTTCCCTCTCACAATCCTATTTTTCAAGCTTTAGAGTTCATTTAGATGCAACCATAGAAAGAAGAGTATCAATAGAGGAAAATATTGAGATATGCATCAGAAAAATGAGCTTAGGCTCCGACACAGATGCCCTAAATTTCTTCGAAAATAGAGTCAAGTTATCTAATCATGGCAAAAAATAAGACTTGCCTTGTTTTCCTATTACTTTATCCATTGAAAAAAATCTTTAGAAATTCAATTAGAAGGGGCTCAAAGTGGTGTAGGTCAACTTCAAAACCCTAGCTCATGGTGGCATATCAAATAGAGAATTGAAGTTTCCAGAAAAGATTGCAAAATGAAATGAAAATACATTGTGTCACAGTTTTCACTTTTAGAGTTTCATTTACCCTAAATGACCGGCTATTGAGTTTAGGCATTTTATTTTCATTAGTTTTTAGTTCAATTTTGCATGAATTTAAATGCTATGTATTAAGCGATTCTATATACATTTACATATATAAATTTTGCAAAATTGAAAACTAAACTCAATGTTGCTCTTTAATTCCTCATGATTTTTGTATGGATTTTCAAAATGAGATATTATGTAAAAAAATATTAAAGCAACAAATTATCATTTCTTTAACAAACATCATGCAAATGCAGAAAGGAAGGAAAATACACAACACGTACTAAAGTAATTCTTAATTGATTACTTTAATATTATTCAAATTTCTTACCTTCAATTTTGATCATGCAAAGTATCTAAGGAGGATTAATGTGTGAGTCTTGAGGGAGTTAACTTCTCATGCATTTTGGAGTGCAATTAAGGTTCTTCTCATGCATTTTTGAGGTATCCATCAGTCTAACTAATCAAGAGAGGTAGTTGGGCCTATTTTGGGCTCTTTTGATGCATTGTCGACTCCTCTTTTTGAGGCTTCTCATTCATGTTCGTGAGATGATATTTTCACTTCTAGTTCACTTTCGGTGCCACCTCCAAGCAGTTTGTTGACTTTTAGTCAACTCATAAGCTAGTCTTGAGTCACACTTTAGTTACATATGGCATGAGACTCATTTTTGAGTTGTTTAAGCTTAGTTTGCAGCTTTGGTGGGCCCCTTTTTTGGGAAATTTTGATTTTTCTCATGGATACGTTTGGGGTTCAGATATTTTGACGTCAATTATCACCTCTTGGATGCTTTATGCATGCCTTTATTGTATGTATTAGAATTTTTTTTTCTTTTTCCTTTGTCCTTTGTTCTTATTTTTCATCTCTTTTGGCATACCTTCTAGAGAGAGACAAAGCTTTGTAACTCAGCTTCTACATTAATATAGTTTTTTACACCATTAAAGGTTAATCATGTTTGTAATTTGCATATGAATTCCTTCTTATTTTCAGTATTATATAGTTTTTCCTTCAATATTTAAGGTGTCATCATTGTGTTGGATTCAATCGAGAGATTATCGTGTTTCATTTCAGAACCTCTAATCTTTCTGTCTCTTTCATAAATGTATGCATGCGGTTATTCTTAAGTTCATAGGTTATACATTGTGCATATTATTACTTTATATTTTGGTTGTGAAAACAATTTTTTCCTTTGAAAAGATATTTTGTCAAAGCCTTTGTATGAAACATTCAAGTGTTTAAGTTTTCAGATTTAGTTGTGCAAATAAAAATATTGATAAATCATATGTGAGCCAGGTTGCAAATCAAGTTTTATTTGTTAGGTGCATCACCATTCATTTTAAGTTTAGTTTATGCATTCAATTAGATACTTTCTTTGCCTTTTCCATCCAAGTTAAATTTAGTCATTAGAGAATCAAAAAGGAAGCTAACCTATAATCCAGAGGTGTAGTTTCACAATAGGATACCCACAACCTGAAATTAGTCCAATGTTACATGGGATTGCAGAGATTTCTAGCCTTGCATGCGGGTGCAAATCCCTATGAGAACAAAAAAATTCATTTAATTTTGCTTGAAACTTCCTGAAGAAGCTCCACCACTGACTTAGGGTTTTTGTAGGGGCTTTGCAAATGATTTTAATGGTGATTCTGGAGTAAAATAGTGGTATCTCTAATAGATTTTTTTGTGAAAAATGAGGTATACAAGATTAGATGAGCGTCTAGCTAACACATTCTGCTTTTCTCTTTAATTCTTGTAGAGAAAAAAATGTCTGAACTTGAGCTATGTTAGTGAAAAGATAAACACTTTATTCTTGTATTCTTCATGACTCATGTATTTCTCTGAGCTCATATGCAAAATAAAAGATAGATCTATTCTTTCTGGGAATTTGTTTATGGCTGCTTGACCTCACAAGAGAAAAGTAGAGAGGTTTCTTGTTTCTCTTGTATCTTCTCTTAACCATTGCAAAATACAAAATAAAAATAAAGAAACTTGAACTTCACAGCCATGCCTTTGTTCTATATCTCTACAAATGATAAATGCCTTGCACCCACTTCATGGCCATGGGTTTCAGTTCTCTATCTTTATTTGCCTCCATTCATAGAAAAAAAAGGGTTTATTTGTTCAATGGTTGTGACCTATCTTCCACAGGTACTTGTTGTTCTGCAGGTGTTTGACATCATTATTGGGTATCCAAAACCCAAACCCTTATTTGCTTCTATGTAGAAATCAATCATTTTTTGAGCTCTAAAAGTAGACAATATTGACTATATATTATTTTTCTAAAGCTTTTCTTCAATTCTTCCTGTGAAAGAAATAATATTTCTATTTATCTAAAAAAGCTTGTTCTAAGGTTTCTTTGCCTAAAACCCATGAGGGATTTTTGAATATTCATCTACTCTTAGTTCTCTCTCTCTTTGACACTTTTTTCCATTTTGTGGCATTCCCAGTCACGACTATGCATTACATGCTCTATATTTTTGCATGTACTAATCACGACCAATGATTCTCTGGCAAGTTTTAAAAAAAAAAAAATTCCTCCAAACACCCATTCTCTATTCATTTCATCATGGTCGTGTACTCTAAGGATATTTGTGCTTTTCCTGTAGCTATTTACATGTGTCTTTAATGTAGAAACCCTTACATTTTCTATAGAATATTAGTTTCCATGTTTATTGTAGGTTGCAATTGACATTGCACTAGAATGTGTTTGAAACCCTAGCCTAAGTTCTCATGGGTTTGTTATAGAATCATTTCATGATCTGGTCCTTTATTCTCCTAAGACATGGTCATGTATTTCATGATATTTCTCTCATATTTTCTCTTTAAATGATTCTAAAAATATTGAGGGTGTTCTGACCTTTAATGGCTTATAACCCCTAGCTTTTTGGGTGTCATGGTTGTCTATGTAATTTTGAGTATTCATATTTCTGTGCTCAGCCAGTGTATTCCACCTTCAATTTACCCATGATTGAACTGTCTTTTGTTATTTACTATGAGGATGATTACACTATCCTTTTTCATGGTAGACCACTATTCTTTGCAATCTATTCCTAGTCTCTCACCTATGCAATGACTGTGATCAAGATGTTTTGTGACAACTGTTAGTATTTTTTACTATGAGACTATTATTCCCTTGATTTTTCCATAATTTTTGGTGTTCTCCCTTAATCAAATCATGTGTACTATACTTGATTTCTTACAAGTCACTGGCATACTTACCACTCATAGATATGTCATGCATTTTCCAAAGATTATCATGCTTTGCCCCTTCAACCTATGTGACCAACTAAGTTCCTAACCCACCTCTGGAGATCCTAAACATGGGTTGTCTTATTGATATAATGATAACATGATAATATTTTTCATACTATTTATGATTTCCCACTCACCATTTGTAGCTCATTATGACTGTCAATACTTACTTTGTGATTCTTGATATCAAGTGACTGTCATGAAGACACAAGGCCTATTATTTATATGTTGATGTTGTTCCTTCACTTGTACTTTATGAAGCTTTCATTGTGATAAATATTCTCCTTTGAATAGATTGATGATATTATTTACCATTTGATTTGATCACTTTCATGTATTATGGTTATCTTAATTGAATGTTGTCTTAGCTTAAATAACTGTGTCACCATCTATCCAGTCCATTGCTTCTTGGGTAATGTTTTTGTAATATGTGGAATTACTGCTTTAATATTGAACCAAAAGCAATGTTATTTGTCACTATCAGGGACTTTTTTGCCTTTGTAATTCAACCTCTGCTCCTAGCAATGACTTCTTTATTTATAGAAATCATTGTATTTCACTGTCATGATTCAATACTAATGTTGTAGCTACATATTATAGATATATATGTTTTAAACACCATTTGATCACCATGTTCACTGCTCTTGGTCATCATATAAATGCACTCTATCTTTCATTACCGTCTCCTTTTAAACCAAAACCATGACTCCACTTAGCTTTGGTCTAAATGCACAATGCTTTGTAGTTGTTCATTATATTTACATTGTACAAGTATTTGTCACTTTGACAGGGAAATCATCAACTCACTACCATGAGTGGTGAGTACTCGCTCATTGTAAAAGTGTGATGAACCTACAATCTTATCCCTTTCAAAAAAAAAAGGGTAGCATGTTGGGCTCAACCCTTGTGGGAGCCACATTTTAACCCACATACTGAAATAAGATAAAACAAAATAGTAAAATTATTTTTCCTATACCTGAAAATGAAGCAAACAAGTTAGAAAAGCATGTGCATATGATGGATGCATCTGATAATCTTGTTATTTCCCTAGACACCTAAAGTTTACATGCTTGTTTAATGTATTTGGAGATCAGTTTATATGTTAATGGGTGTTTGTACATGTAATGTGAGAGACCTGCATTGCTCTAACAAAATTTTATCACCAGATCTAGGAAATATGAGAAATATGGAGCTAAGGAGGCCACAAAGCAGAAGACAAAGCAAGACGACATGCTCTAAACCATTCATTTAGGCAATGACTGGCCTCTTTCCTGACATGTGCATTCTATTTTTTACCTATCAATGTATATACTTTTCTTCATTCACATCGAACAAGTCAGTATCATGGCTTGTGTGAGACAATATACACTTTTAATATCAATAAAGATTACTTTTTTAGAAAATATTTGTGTAAATCCTTCCTATGTTGCATGCGCTTGTATAAATGCAATAATTTTTTAATGTAGTCTTTTGATTTCTGCTTCACTTGAATGTAATGTAGGAAAGATTAATAAATGTACCTTTCTTTCAGTTTTAAATCAAATAGCTCTACCAGATTGAGCTATTAGTGAAATTTGGTAACTGGGACAAGTTCCCAAGTTTGATTATTCTCAATCTGTAATTGTTCTTCTTCCATATCCTTCATCCAATGTTCATCTTTGCATAGTTCAATCACTATTTTAGGTTCAAATACATAAAGTAAACACAAATTTACCTCTTCTTCATCATCTTTCCTTCTAATTAATACACCTTTTATTTTGTCTCCAATGATTTGTTCTTTAGAGTGATTCCTTTGCACATACTTAGGGGTTCTAGGGGTATTTTTGAGAGCTTCTTCCTCTTCAATATGCACTTCCTTTTCTTTATCTTTTTCCTTTTCTCTACAATCAATCTCATCTAATTCATATCCATCTATTGTCATAGAGTTCTAAAAATAATCAACAACTTTGACAGTTGCACTCTCAACAATCTTTCTTAGTCTCTTGTTGTAGCATTGGTAGGCTTTGATTTTAGTAGAATATCCAAGGAAGATTCCTTCATCAAAACTTGCATTAAAATTTCCCAAGTTTTCTCCATCTCTTCTTATATAGCACTTGCTTCCAAACATTTTAAAGTATTTGATTTTGTAAGGAAAGCTTAGTGTGGAAATTCCTCCGAAATGAAAAATCCATAGGAAAGAAGTGCATAAAATTTCACTTAATTCAAATTATAGTCATTAAGATGCACATTAACAAAACAATGGAGTAAACCAATTAGATAACACACAGAGAGTTGAACACTAGTTTTATGTGGAACAACCCTTATGGGAAAAAAACCCACACACCAAGAAAATTCACTTTGTATTATAGTAAATAATGTTTACATATAGAGTTATAGACTTATTCTCCCAGATGTTAACTTACAGTATCAACTTTAGCAACATTACATTTCTCCAATCAACCTTGCTCTCCAATCGACAATACAATATTCTTAACTGTTACAATGCATACAAAATTACAACATTATCAATATTGAATTCCATTCAATCTGTTGGCCCATAGTTGTCGTTGCACCAAAAGATCAACCTGTTAATGCCTGATACAACTGATAGAGTTAATGGATCCATGAGAGGCGGTTAGTCCATGTCGCAAATCTCAAGGGGAGAGTTGACCATCTACCAAAAAACTCCCCCTCAACGTTACCCGAGGGGATTAAAACCTAACACCTTTGGCTCTGATACCAATTGTTGGCACATAGTTGTCGTTGCACCAAAAGATTGACCTATTAATGCCCAATACAACTGCCAAAGTTAATGGATCCATAGGAGAAGGTTAGTCCATGTTACGAATCCCAAGGGGAGCATTGGCCATCTACCAAAACAATCTACATTCCCAAAACATCCCTAGAAACCAACCGATTCGATTGCTTTAGAAAAATAGTCTCCATATGGTATCAACCGTCTCACAGCCCTATCAAACTTACTACGACATCCACATAAATTGTCAATCAATCACCATTCAATTTGTCAATAGTCAACAACCAATCACCGCTCACAACTTGGCAGTGGTCGGTTCCCACCATGATGTTATTCCCTACAATTTAAAGAGTCAAACTATTCATCCACTGTACATCGTGTAGTCAATCCTCGCACACCCCGCGGGAGTCACTCGGGACCCACCAAAAATGGTGTAGGGTTAGCGGGAACCATTGGATTGTTTTAATCACAATCGTCGATCAATATATATAACATCACATTGCCATGGTCCCCACGATGAGAGTAAGTCTCTTCGATGAAGCTTATCGGCTTGTCCAATGTGGTTGGTCACTCAAAGGTTTCAAAAAATTCAAAACCTGTGATTGGTGGCTCCAATGTTCCAATTCTCTACAACCTTATGATTGGTTAGTCAGACATTTCTGAAACTTCACAACTCACAACTGGTGGTTCCAAAGTTTTGGTTTTCTGTGATTTGATGACATTTAGGCCGATTAAGGGAAAAATGCCAAGCTTTAAGGGAAATTCCAAACCAGCAAGTTGAGGCACATTTTCCAATAGATAGTAGGGATCCTTTCATACCACAACCCATAGGGGGTCATTGTGTTGTTTCCTTTTTCTTAAACTCTATTAAGTATATAAACAATAGTAGGAATTTATTCTCTCTAGTAGAATTCTAGTAGATTAGCTTCTTTCATCATAGTCCTTGTAGCTTCTTGAACAGTTCTATTTTTCCTTTCAACCACTCCATTTTACTGAGGAGTCCTAGGGGTAGGCAAGTGCCTCTTTATGCCATGATTCTCACAAAACATGATAAATTTGTTGGAGGTAAACTCTCCACCTCTTTCATACCTCAAACATTTTATTTTCATATCCATCTAATTCTCAACCATAACTTTAAATTCTTTGAACCTATCTATGGATTCAAAATTTTCTTTAAAAAAAGTAACCTTGTCATTCTAGAATAATCATCAATAAAAATCATGAAATACCCATCACCTTGAATAATTATTATTCTTTTAGGACCACAAATATTTGTATGAACTAACTCCAACAATCTAGTTGAATATTATTCTTTTCCTTTGAAAATTCTCCTTGTTTTATTTCCAATCTGATAATCCTTGCAGACAACATTGATAGTCTATCTTTGGAAAATCTATCACTGCTTGAACTAAACTAATTCTTACTATATTATCAAAATTAATTTGACACATCCTTTTGTGTCAGCCAACTTTCATTGATCTGAGTCATAAAACAATGACCATTACCACCTTTAAGCTAATAACATTTCCACCTGTCCTTCTGAAAGTTATCATAGTTTCAAACCCTTTTCTAATTTCACATCCATCATCCTGAAACATAAGATTGTATCCTTCACTAAAAAAAATTCCAACACTGAAAAGGTTATGCCTTAAACCTTTAACATAGTAAACATCATCAATATTATGCTTTCCATCAAAAATGATTGAACCTATTCTACATATCTTAGCACTTGAGTCATCACCAAATCTACAAGTCCTCCATCATAATTTTAAATTTTAAAAAACTTACTCTTGTCTTTGATCATATGGTTAGAGAAACTACTTTTAGTGATCTAATAATTCTTATCCTATCTAGCATGAAAAGAAAATACCAAATTACCTTTAGTCTTATCCTTTCTATCTGAAGGGAATTCCTTCACCCATCTTTTAGAGTTAGCATAAATAGATTCATCTTTTAAAGCCATGAATAATAATTCATCATCATCATCATCTCCATAATCATATTCATCATTATAAATACTTGCATCTTCTCTAACATAATAACTTTTCTTAATCATTTTACCTTTGTTCTCCCAATTTTTGTCATTCACAACCCTATTTGGACATCTTGAAGCATAGTGGCCTATCTTTCCACAACTGAAACATTTTAAAGGAAACTTACCTTTGTACTTACTAGTACCCTTTTTCATCCTTGTCACAAAGTTATTTTCCATATCATCAAGATCCTCTTGATTTGATTCTTAAGTTTTCTGTAATTTTCTAGCTTTAAAAGAAATCCCAACTTTTGCACCATTATTTGTAGCAAATTATCTCATTTCAAATGCAGTTAAAGAGCCATAAAATTGATCTCTAGTATAATGCTCTAGATTTTAAAATTCCTCACTAGTATAGACTTTATGATTGTAAGCTTTAGGAAGGGTTCTAAGAATTTTCTATACTATTTTTGGTTGTTTGAATTTTCCACCAAGACCTCTGATGGAGCTAACCAATTCATCTACACTTTTCATATAGCTTGTAATGTTTTCATCTTCAAATATCCACAAGTTCTCAAATATGATCTTTAAATTTTTCATCTTATCTTGTCTGACCATATCATCTCCTTCATAAATACTTTCTGACTTTTCCCAAATTTCTTTACCAGTTTTCAAATTCATAAATTCCACTAATTCGGAATTTGTAAGACTACTCAAGAGAGCATACCTTTATTTACTATTTATTTCATAGGATTTGAGTTCAGCTTCAGTGCTCAAACCATTTTTAGGCATAGTATATCCATTCTGGACTAATTTCTAGACATCATATCCTAGATAATCCAGAAAGCCTTCCATCCTTTTTTTCCAGAATGCATACTCCATTCCATCAAATATAGGGATCTCCTTCCTGTATGCCATCCCATATCTAACTTAAGCAGTTAAGATTTCTTCCTAGGAACCTTTCTTTGATACCAATTATTGAATGCACAAGACAAATGAGAGGTGGGGTGAATTAGTTGTACCTTAAAACTTCAAAACCCTCATTAACATTCAGATCCACATTCATTCATTAAACCCTTAAATCTATTATGATGATTTAGCATGAAAAGAAAATAACAAAAATTGAAACAACTTAACACCATACACAAGAGAACACTAGATTTACATGGAAAACCCAAGAAAGGAAAAACCACTATGAGGATTATCTCATAATATAAATAATATCAACACCAAATGAAATAGGGCTCACTACCCAAAGAAGAAAGGATCACTTCTAGAATATAAAAGAAGATAGAGAAGGAATATTACACAGAGAAAACATCTCAATTAAATAGAGAATAAACCAAAATATCACCAAAACCTTCATAGTTTGATTGAAGAACTATAGCCACCTTCTTCTCACTACATCCAACATAATAACACATGAAAGCTCACTCTACACTACTCAATTTCACACACTAACACACTAGACTTTGCATCATTTACATATCTCACATCTATCTTGATATCCTTCAACAAATCAACTCATACTTATAACATCCTCAACCTTGAGACCCTTCTCCAAGGTCGGCTATGCACCTCAACTATGCAAATTGAAATTAGGTCGGTGCCAAAACACTTATGTGGTAGATAGAAGTGAAAGAGGACCACATCACACCTTAATTGGGATCTAGATTTTCAACACAACTTAACCACATTCTTCTATAAACAAAAAAAAATGATTGTGAGTAGTGTAAATGCCAGGTTGTCTATTACACATGTAGAAACCATTAAAATTTTAAGTAAATGCTTCCTCAAATCCAAGGATGACTTGTAAACCACACACGATGCTTGAGCATGATCTAGAATATTTTAAAAATACCCTAAAATCCAACAAAATCCTTTGCAACAACTTCCACCTAAAGAATGTACACACCCTTTACATCTAGACTACTCTTCCATACACTGTAACTCAAAAAACCATCTTTCGAAGCACCAAACCTCAAATCATACTAACTAAAAAAAGATACCAACACCATTAACACTCTTTCAGATCTACAAGACCTAAAACCACTCTATAGAGAAACACAGAGTAAAGAAAATTCTCCTAGACACCTTTGCAATGCATATTTCACACACAGGTGAATACAAATTATTATGTACAATGATCTCGCACACTAATTCTTGAATACAACACCTCTGAAAATATTTGATTAGCATGTCTAAATCACACAAGTAGATCTTCAACCTAGAAGAAATGCAGAGAAATAGAAGAACACACTTCTATAACCTAGAACACTAGTGGAACACACTATTTCCTTCTTTTATCAAATTTTCTCAAAAGAATTTTGAAACCAAGCAACAAAGACACATCCTCATCATCTTCAGTACTTCATCATCCATTGAAAAAAGATTATCAAAGTAACACTAGAGTTTGACACTAGTATCCTTACTAATACAAACATAATGCAACTAATCAAAGCATGGATAACATCAACTGCTCACAGTCTCATCCAAAAATAGACATCAATTGCAATACAGGCTCATTGACCTCAATGAAAACACTAATTTATCATACTTGCAACATAGTAGACCTATACCCTCAAAATCAAACTTTAAGAATTCAAAAAATGTCATTTTTTTCAAGGGATCTCTCACCCTTGTCCCTCAAGTTCAGGCTCAGTTTTCATGTGCAAGTTCCTCTCTAACTTCATTTCTTAGATCTGTAAATATTCTGTAATTTTTTTGTTTTGATCTATGCAAATAATTCATGTATTTATATTATATTTTTATAATAAATTAGGTCAATAAATTCACATCTAAACCCAAGACAGATTGGTTCTCCTTCTAGGTTGTTAGCCAATCTTAACACGTTTTTTTGCTTTTAGTTATAATGTTGAGGAATGGATTGATATGGGTTAATATACTACTTAGATCTAGGATATCTTTTTCCCCTTTAAATTGGTGAAATTGACATATCCCACCCTTTGAATTTTTTGATTTATCAATATATATTCTGAAAATTGATCAAAAAATAGGTTATTTGAATATCTTATTATTTATTTATATTTGTTTCATTTTCAAAATCAAGAATTTGCACCATTTTCAATAAAAAACAATAACTTTAGTAGTTTTTAATTTAGATCACAATTATTAAATCTTTTAAATTTAATTACACAATTTAAGATCTAATTTTCCTTGTTTAGGGTTTTAAATATAGGTTATTTCATTCAATTTGAAATTTTTGTATATTTACTTTGGAAAAAATATACATTTAATACACTTTTTTCCTTGCAAAAATATAAACACAAACACATCCATCTACCATTTCATTGGCATCTCCTTTTGTCAACAATTTTTGCTACCTCCTACCTCCTGGGAGCACTCATGTGTGCAACTAATTTCATCCATCAACTCCTTTGAATGCTTGAAATCCCTCATTCATTCCTTCATGTGTATCTTATCATCAAATTAGGGCACATTTATTTCTTGAACCCTATTAGATTTCATACTTGATTTTTCACAGAAAAATGACCTACAAAATATGCTTTACTTGTGTATAATATAAAACTTGAAATATCTATAATTTTGGACTAGGGTTCCCTCACCCCTATCTATCTAGCTTCAACTTATTTTTTTGTGTGAAACCATTTGCTATTACCTATTGGTATTTGGTTCCTATTACTGACATTCTATGTTGAAAATTTTAGATTCTATTGTACATTGCTAGTTTTGAACTAATTCACCTAATTCATTGCATTAACCTAAAAAATATTTTTTCTCCCACTAAAAGTGATTCCTAGCCAAACTACTAGGTTCTCCCTTAGGGATAGCAACCAAAAAACATTTCTTGCCTAAACTTTGTAGCTTATGACTATGTTTCCCTTCACCACTCCCAAAATGTGTCCTCAACCAAAGCTTATCATATATCCTCTTTCTCATATTCCTCAACCTAAAATTTGATGCAGGAGCATCCATGTTGAAGGACAATCCTCATTAAAAAAATGAGGGAATTTTATTTTAATTTTCCTAAGGTTTGGTATTTTATGTTTTTGGATAAATAACTTGCAATATTAGACCAAATTAATATATTAAATAAATTGGTCTTTATTAATGTTACAATTTTTGGTATTGGAGATAATTAAGGAGGTAGTTTTAAAACTTGAAAATAAAAAAATTCAAAGATAGGCATGGATTTTGGGAGTTACAAGTTGCCATAACTCATTTATTCTTTCCTAAATGCTAGAAAATAAAAAATAGGCACCATAGATTAAGTTGACTACTTTTTTATATTTTGGGTCCTATTGAGTGGAGCGGGAGTCCGAGTTGTCAACCAATTTTGGAAATTTCATGAAAGTGGATTGAAAGATTCCTTTTAATATTTTAATATGCTCATTTAATGTATTTTATGAGTATTTTTACTAGGTTGGGTTGTGGAGAATAAGGAGTTACAGGAGAGCTAAGATTGAATGCAATATCTAAGTCTTAGCTTGTCAAATTCATAGTTGCTTTTCCAGATTTTTGGAGAAGTCTCTCTTGGGGTGTAGAAATTTCTTCTTGGGCATATTGGAGTCATGTTTTTTTCTAGTTTGAATAGGTATTTTCAGCAGAAAATGGATTGGAGAATCCATGGTTTATTGCAGTAGAGGTTTCCATTGAAGGTTGCAAATTGTAGGAGAAAAATCTTGTAAAAGAAGATTGATTGGAGTTATTTGTGGATTTTTTATTTTTTGCCTCTTATCAGTTTTATATCATATTTTTAGTGGAATTAATCAGCCCATATGGATGCAAATGAATTTTTTTTCAATTGTGCTTAATTTTTTCTTTGTTATTGTAACAATTCAAGAGATGTTGAATGAGGATTATGAGACATTTACAACAGATTTGAGTTAATTTCTTGTACTTTTATGAGTTTCATATATGTGTTGTGATTTTGAGAATGAGGGTTTGAGTTTCTCTTTCATCAATGGTATTAGAGCAGGAGTTCCTGAGTGTGAAGATAGAGTGTCGATTATGGGGCAGTTTGCACCAGGACCTGAGAGTTGGTGTTTGTGAATTTTTTTCTTGCAGATGTATGTGAAAGTTGCAAGAGGAACTACTTAGAAGATTTGAGGGGATGAGGTATGTGTGGTTGTGAACATATCGCTGAGTGTGAGGCAGTTTGCAACAAAACCTGAAAGTGTTGAAGATTTGTAAACAAATTGACGAATGTGAGGCAATTTACATATGTAAAACCTGAGGGTTTGAGAGTGTGTGGAATTTTTTTGAAGAAATGCCTAAGAAGAAAGGAATAAAGTTTTTCATAGTTGTGTTTGCAAGAGAACATGAAGGAGAAAATATTGTAGAAGTATGGTTTGAGGATAGCATGAAGGAAAAGAGAAAAGGTGAAGTTGTTGAGGTTGAAGGTAAGAAAAAGGAAATTGTAGCAGTGGATAGGAAGAAAGATGGATGAAGAACAAGCACAGGATCCACAAATTTTTATGATTTCAACTCATGAAACATTTCAAATTACCTTGGGTGTTTGATGTAGGAGCATTTATGGTGAAAGACAATCCTCATGAAAAAAAAAGAGGGCATTTTATTTGAATTTTCCTATGGTTTTTTATTTTTTCTTTTTGGATAAATAGCTTGCAATATTAGACCAAAATAATATATTAAATAAATTGGTATTTATTAATGTTGCAATTTTTGGTGTTGGAGATAATTAAGGAGGCATTTTTAAAACTTGAAAATCAAAAAAGGAAAAGATAGGCATGGATTTTTTGGGAGCCAATAAAACCATTTGTAACTCCCAATTTGAATTCCCACATCTCCTAAAAAGTAGGAACCCAAGAGGTGGGCACCCAAGTGGAGGAATATGCTTTTTTTCTTTATTTGTGAAAGAATGAAAGGCATTTAAATCCATATTGCATTTTTTACCAAGTCTGGAAGATTAAAAAATATATTTTATTCAGGATTGAATATTAAATTGTATTTTATTTTCCCTTCTTAGTGTGGTGGCGTTGATTTTCATAGGTGCTTTGCAATGAAACCAAAATGCAATAAAATTACATTCCAGGAAATCATGAAGAGACAAAATTGAATTTCGTTCATTTTGTGGGGAGTTTTTTAGAGAGGAAAAACACATGAAGAGAAAGAGGGTGTAGCATACATTCAAATGGTGATTCCATTGATGGATTGACAAATTTGTGAGTGTTGACAGAGGAAATGTGAACACAAGTTGTGTAGATTGAAGACTTAGATTGTGAAGTGGTTTGAAGTTGTAGGTGATGGAGAGAAGATTGACTCCAGGCTTTGATTTTCTGCTACAAATCAGATTGTATGTGATTGCCATGGATTTGTTTATGGCTTGTTACAGCCTTATTCCATGATTGGATTGTAATAGATTAATTCCCCATATTTTATTCAAGATTTTCTAGTTGCACATTGCAACCAAGGCTTGAAATTTGGGGGTTTCAATTTCTCTGTGTGTTGTTGAATATTAATTTGTGAGCTTTTTAATTTCATTTGTAGTGAATTAGATTGGTTTAAATAGCTCATACATTAAAAATACACCTTCTCTCATTATTGGAGGACCTTCAAAGTAGCCTAAGCCTCCTAGTCTTATCCTTAATTTTGCAAAACAACTTATTCAAAACAATTATATACTTAAAATGTGTCATAGCGACCACATTATCATGCAATTTCTCACACATAAAATACTTGAAACAACAAACAACCTAAAAAAATGAAAACCACTCCCACTTCCATTCCATTTTCTCAACCTTATCTTTCCCCCACACCTCATTACCCTCAACATAGTAGTAAAGAGTTTTGTTGAGCAACTTTGTAATACTCTAGCATAGATCTCCCTTTGGGATTTAATCCAAACTTCACCTCTATATCATGGTATGCTCCAAGAGTCTTTGCCAAATATTTTTGTACCATATTTTGTTAAACCAAATGACATAGAAACTTTGTTAGATGGTATGGATACAACAAACTTGGACTTTGCATTCCCTCAAAATGAATTACCTCCTCATGAAATCCAAAACCAATATGATGCTCTCATGATTTTTTTCATTATTAACAATCATGAAATTGTAAGGAAGCTAAGGTAGTGGAACAACTTCCCACATAATCTTGAGAGGAGGATAATGTAAAAATTTATAGATATTTACAACTATTGCATAAACTTAAAAAGAAATAAACATAAATAGCACGCATGCCACAATACACTAATTTACACGGGGAAAACTCTTTTGAGAGAAAAACCTCACTCTAAAAGCCACCCATATATTATTCAAAAATCATAAAGATTGCAATATACTTGTAGAGAAAGCTTCTCATAGGATTATCACCAACTAGAGACCCAAAGGCAACATGACCACTATCAAACTCCTAGAATACATCATAACAATCAGTTGTAATAAAATTCCCTCATAAAATGTGGTTGTCTTCTAGGGCATTTCAAGCTAAAAATATTTACAGTTAGATCTGAGACCTAATGATGAGTTTAGTCTAGATTTACAATATAATAAAATATACATAAAATCTAGGTTTCAGGGGTGCACAACCCCAGACCCTCCATTTGGGGGGATGATCACCTATCAACAATACCTTATGTAATTGCAAGGTTGAGACATATTTTCCCAACATAAATTAGGCATACTCTAATTAATAATGGATTAGGTCTTAATATTTGTAGCATTAACCTTTTACATAAGATCAATATGGATATTGTTTAAAGACCACCAATACACTAAGAGGGGGTTGAATCTATGTATACAAATTTTTAGCACATTAAAATAGTAGACAAGATTAAATGTCACACAAAATATCACACACATAAGAAAACACTAGATATACGTAGAAAACCCAGTGTGGGAAAAACCATGGTGAGAAAAGTTGCTTGAGTCTACTACTCAAATCCAACCTCATACTAAATGGTATTACATATGTTTATTAAGAACCCAATTATAGGTACAATTACACCCAAGACAATGTTTTGAGGCACCAAACTCTTGGTACACTACACACCTAATTAAGCACCAACTCAATCTTTTTGAGGCACCAACCTCTACAACATTACTAGTTCATCTATGTCGATACTATTTCTTCATCAACCTAAGAATATACCTTTTCAAATCATTAAAATTCACTGCTTTCTTTGCACTTCACTTCTATCTTCTCATACTCCAATGTTCATCATTCTAATAGATTATTGTATATCACAATATCCTATAAAACTCCTAAACATGTATTTAGTTCAAAAATCTACATATGTTTTAAATAATGCTTTATTGACATCACTACAATACACATGCAATTAGAGGATTCTATATTTTTCACTTACTCATGCATACATCCTAGCTACAATAGTAACCATTTAACCATTACTCAAACACTAACTATATCACAACTGTCACACCAATATGAATTTTTAGGATTCCAATTTTTTGCATCAAGTCACACCACCATCTGACATAGTCGATAACAAGATTTATCAACCCTAACTAATTCAAAAATTCTAAAATACATCCCAAAATCAACTTCATTTCTATAACTACCTATCAAATTATATCATCTGGAAGTATTTGTTTGCTAACTTTCACTATTATTCATTGATTATACCTTTTCCACCAAGATCTTAAGGGTCTCATTAAACTACATCAACTTTAAAACATAGCCATTCGATAAATTACCTTTAAAACCAACCCTTTGATCTCCATTGCATCACCTATTCCTATCACAACTTTGTTTTGAGCTTAAGAAATGTTTCTGTGATGTGAAGAAACCATGTGATTCAATAGGAAGTCGCCACCTTGACAGATCCATCATCTATTTTCTTGTGATCTTCAGTCTTATTATCCTTCATGAACCCTTTAGGGCTCTTAAAATATTCATTGTAATATTTCTCATGCTTTGTATCATACATCTTGATTTCTTTAAAATTATCATATAAATTAGCAAATGCACTGGTAGTGTAATTTTTACCCTTTTCAAAATTGAGACCAATCTCTTCTTTTGCAAGCTTTTTTGAGTTGATCAACTCATCAAGTATCTCAAAGCCACCTTTCAGCTTCAAGCCCCCGTCAACTTTCACTTTAGCCTTCTCTAATTCCTTTCTCAAAGAAATAGTTTCAGCCTCTAGTTTTTGACATTCTTCTTGTTTGTTCTTCAACTCCAGACTAGTCACCTCTAAAATCCTCTTTGACTCTTCCAACTATGCATCTTAAGGTCTATAGTAAGTTTTTTAGATTCTTTATTCCTTAACTTGTATTTTTCCTTTTGTTTTCTTGCATCTCTCACATCTTCTAATGCAAAAAATAGTTCACCTTTCAAATCAACCTCACCTTCTTCTTCCTCTTCAAAATCTTCACATTTTTTAATCTCTTCAACCATAAATAAAACCTCACTTGCTTAATAATCTTCAATTGCAAGCGAGCAATCATCTAAAGAACTAATTTATTTATCCACATAATGACTCTTCTTCTTTTAATCATAGTTTCTTCTTTTGTATTTGGAAGTTTCTTGAATATTGAAACCATCTCCATTTTCCTTTTCATTTAAAGGAAATTTTGAGGAAAAATGACCTATTTTTCCATAGTTAAAACATTTGAAAGGAAGCTTACCTTTATATTTTCCAATACCCCTCTTTAGCTTTCTAACGAAGTTCACTTCTTCATTTGAGCTGGTATCAGATTTTGAATCTTCTTTAATCTTCTTGATTTTGGAATTCTTGAATGCTACTTCACTTTTTGTTGATGCAGTATTCTCATTTCTCATTTCATATGTAGTTACAGACCTAAACATTTCATCCATAGAAAATGTATCCAGATTTTTAGCTTCTTCTATTGTAGAGACTTTTGAATTAAACCATTATGGAAGAGACCTCAAAACCTTCTTTACAACAAAATTATCTTCAATAGTCTCATGAAGACCTCTGATTGCATTCACTACCTCATCACCTTAGAGCAAGTATGCTATAGTATTTTATTTATCTTTCATCTCAAGAGTCTCAAATATTCCTCTATGAGTTGGAATTTTTTCTTAATTTACTTTAGCATCTCCCTCATAGATGTTTTTTAGTTTGTCCCATATTTCTTTAATAGATTTAGTATTAGTTAAACTACTTAGAATAGCATTTTGAGCTTTGGAATTGTATTTGTAGGATTTCTTCTTGGCATTAGTGGGAGAAGTTGTTGGTGTCTTGTAACCACTTACAATAGATTGCCATACATCAAATATAAGAGAAGTTAAATAATTTTCCATTCTGATTTTCTAAAAATAATAGTTTGTTCCATCAAACAATGGTTCTTATATGCATGCAAAATGGAAATAGTGGAAATATGCATAACACATAATTTAAATCAAATCAAATGCAATGTAAACCTCAAAATATTGAATCTAGCATGTTGAATTATTGAAGATTTGAATGTGGTTGCTCATGATTCTAGCAGCATGAAATTAGCATAAAAGTTGTTGATCAAAATGACAATGATAAGCCTCTTTTATCAAAAACCAAATTTAGAATGAAGGGCTAGGATTAAAAGCCAATATGACATGAAAATCAATGGCCAAGATTGAAAGATGTAGTATAAAATAGGGTTAGGGCTAAATTAGGGAAAGGATAAGACTTAGCTAAGGATGGATGGTTGAGATTGAATTATAAAATAATTCAATCAAGAGTGAAAATTGAGATGTGGAGAGATAAGAATGACATGAATAAAGAGGTTGGCACAAAAAAAGAGGTTGTTGATTTAATTTAAGAGGGAAAGTGAATAATTAAATAAAAATGATTATTTAATTATAGAAGAAAGGGAAAAGGTTGACTTTTAATTAAAATAACAATTTAATTAAAAGTGGAGGAAAAGGACAAAATATTAAATAATTAAAATAATTATTTAATAGTGGAGGGAAAGGTGGAAAATAATTACATAAATATCATTTATTTAATTATAGAAGAAAAAGCTAATGAATAATTAAATAATTAAAATAATTATTTAATTATAGTAGAAAAATGGAAAATAATTAAATAAAATTGGAATTTATTTAATTATAGAGGAAAAGAGAATTAATTAGTGATGCAATTAAATAAATAAATAAAATTAATTAATTAAGGGAGGAATAAGGAGAAAATGAATTAATTAAATTATTAAGAATTATTTAATTGATAGAAGAATATAACCTTAGAAGATAATTAAATAATCGGAATTATTTAATTATGCAAGTAGAAGGAGGAATTGATATGAAAAATGGTGTTCGTAGACTTAGGACATTTTTTCAGTGTCTATATTTTTCCCCTCTTTGAGATGATGTTGCGATTAAGAGAAGTAATATCGTTTCAAAAAATAAAACATGGTTGGTAGGAAAGGTATTAGGACTAGAAGCATGATTCCCTAGTCACTAGCGATGATGAGGAAGAATGACGAGGAGGTAGTGTTATGCCCCCTCGAGAGAACATGTGTGTTCAAAGAACACAAGTGTGCTCTTGAAATGGATGAGAGGACTTAAAGGATGAAGGATAAAAGGAAAGAGGAAAATAGATAAGGATGATGAAGATTTGGATGGAGAGGGAGGATGGATGATCATCATGCTACAATGATATGAGCAACCTAAATTTGATATTGTACTTGACATTATGCACCAAGGTATAAGGAACTAGGATGACAATGTGCCAAGTATGTGATCAAAAAGGTCAAGTGCAAACATATTCCTTATAACACCATGATATGGAAAACCATGATTCCCTTGTGACAATAGAGTGAAAAGAAAGTAAGAAATGAAAAAATGATATAACACACAAGAAACAAGCAAGAATGCACAACAAACCAAAAGCAACCAAAGACTATGTTCCAAGTCAAGCTGAAAACCAATTGATGGATTGATTGATGATGATGATGATGAAATTGTTTGATGTGGGAATGACACATCCCAAAACAACATGAGGATTTGGAAAGACATATCCCTATGATGAAAATGGATTAAAGGATCAATAGATTATCAAATTATTTGGATTGAAATCATGGATTGTGTATGGATGATGCACTATATTGCAAGATTGGATTGTGTGGATTACAATTGATTAAATTGGATGGAATGGTTGGATTAGAAGGATATAGGATAAATGGATTGGATAAGATAAGATTGGATGGAGGATTGAATATGATCCAATGAAAAAGGAGGACTAATACATGGTAAAGAATGGAAGGATGAAAGAATTCCATGGATAGGAGAGAGGAATTTGAATAATGGATGATGATAAGAGATAGGATGATAGTGGATAGAGGATAGGAAGATGGAGCTCCAAGGACTAGTTACAAAGGACTAAGATGCCCCACACTAGAGGTAGTGCAATCATGGGTGAAAGAAGATAAGTGATGTATGATATGGAAAAATACATGAATGGTAGATGAAGTAAGGCTTGCATTGTCCAAAGAATTCATGTATATTTTTCCCCAAGCCTTATCAATATTAAGGGTGAAAAGAGAGGGTGACTTGGATAGTATGGGAGGATAAAGATATTATAAGGAATGTAGGATGGATGATATGGATAGCATGATAAAGATCAAGTGTATAAGATATGAATGGATGGATATTTGACCCCTAGGCTCTTCATCAAGATCAAAGATGGGAAGGGAAGATGAATTTGGATAGGATGGGGGTTATGGAATGAATGATATGGATAGGATAAGAAGGATGGAAGGATATAATGCATGATGTATATGAAGATCCTTAGGCTTGTTAATATCAAAGGATGGAAAAGTGGGAATGGATTTATATAGGATAATGGATATGAAATGAGGGATAAAGGGGGGTGTGGTAGGTACAATAACATAGATAAAACTTGCCCCCAAGTGCAGAGTGCAAGAGGATAATGAATTAAACATGATTCATTTTTTCTATAT
The DNA here is from genome assembly GCA_007115665.2 of Sequoiadendron giganteum. NCBI lineage: Eukaryota > Viridiplantae > Streptophyta > Pinopsida > Cupressales > Cupressaceae > Sequoiadendron > Sequoiadendron giganteum. The sequence goes on from CM021109.1 coordinate 508,621,214, forward strand.
TTTCATCATGGTACCTATCCAAGGTGCCACAATAAGTAGTTTTCACCATTCGATGAATGATTTCTCTTTATTTTTTTATTTTTTCATTTTTTTATTTTTCTACTTTTTCCTTATTTTATTTTTATTTTTTTGAGAATATGATGGATGGAGAAGGATAAGGATATGACTAAGTGTATTGGGAATATGTTGGATGCATGGTAGGGAGATGAAGGGAGGACTCAAGAATCTAGTTCCATGGATGGTGTCCCTTGAAGATGTGGTCCATTAGATCATGGATAATTGTAGTTATGCTCATAGACATTGGTAGAATGATGGTAAGAGGGATGAAATGGATGGGAAGATGGTGAGGGATATGGATTTATGAAAAGGATTGGATAAAAGGGCTAGAAGGATGAAATATGGATGTTGGATAATGGATGGGATATTGGAAGACTTGTGGATGAGTGGATGGAAATATTGGCAAGATCAAAATTGGCACACACCTTGAAGGATGGTGGAGTTGTGAAAGAAGTGGCTTTTGTATTTGGAGATTTAGATGGAGGAGTAGATGTGGATTTGGGATATAAGGACCTAAAATGGATGGAGGTGATAAAGGATTATTAGATGGGGTGGAGGATGTAGAATTGGATGGAGCTTTTGGATAAGCAAGTTTGGATGGCAATTCTGATTTTTCTTTGGGATGCATTGATTATATGAGTATTTTTAGAATCCACATGGTTTTTGCCTTTGATTTTTGCTTCATGGGACTTTTTGGCCTTTGACATTTAGATTTTTGATTTTGGATCATATTTTTATTTTTTTTTGCATGTATTTTTGATGGGACATGTTGATCCTTTGATTTTTGTGGATTTTTGGCTTTATGCATTTGAGATTTGACATCCAAATTTCTTCCAAGAGCAATGGGATTGGTGGATGGATATGAATGGTGTGTATGTATTATGGATGGGTTGGTGTAAGTATGATGTTGTAGAAGGTTAAAGGGTGTGTGTCTTTGTTGATCTTGATTAAGGACATGGGGTGATGGATAGAAAGGATAATGGGATTTTGGAATAGGAAGGCTAGGTGGTGGAATGTAAGGACCCAATATGGATGGAGGGGATGAAGGAATTTGTTTTGGGACATAGAGACCCAAAATGGATGGAAGGGATGAAGGGACCAAGATAGACTTTTAGGATGGGTAATGTGGAAATTTGTATTTAAGTGAAGGGATTTTGGATTTACGATGGGTGGAAGGAGTATCGATATCTAGAGAATTATATCCAAGGGCATGATAATTAGGATTTTATTGGATATGGATGGGTTATAATATGCCTTTCCCATGTAGGCCTAACCATTTTCCTTGACAATGTATTTTTTTACAAATATTTTTTCCAATGGGATACATGTTGTTTAGAAAACAAGATACGATTCCATTTTGAGGAGGATGTGGCATGGATTGAATGATAGGCTCTTTGAGTAAACCAAATTAGATGAAAGTGGAGGAACCCAATTGATAAGTAGGGCATTCATGGGTATCTTGGATTTGGGTGATGGGATATTGTGGAGGATTAGGATCATGACATGAAGATGAAGAGGTTCTTTGATCTTGACTTAAGGTACGATCATGGGATGGGGTGGATGGTATAGTTTTATCTTGGTTATGAGATGGAAGGGGATCATGACATGGAGATTAAGAGATGATTTGATATTGACTTAGAGGAAGGGGATCATTACATGGGGTAATGGATGGAAATATTTTTTCTTGTGATGGACTAGGGTCATGCCATGGAGGTGGTATGATAAGATCATAATATGAGGTGGATATGCTAGGATCATAAAATGGTTTGGATATGGTAACATTATTAGATGGTATAGGATCATGAAATAGAGTTGATGGACTAGGATTATGGCATGGAGTTGAGATAATTGGATCATGAGATGGTATGAAAGGGATGGCTTGATCTTGATATGTAAGGGGATCATTTTGGATTTCTTGATCAATGGTAGGATCTTGATAAAAGATAGGTTTATCTTGGATGCCATGGTTACCTAGAAGGATTTCTTGGAAATAATTAAGGATAGGATAATGAGGTGGAATGGGATCACAAGGAGTACTTTGATATTGACATAAATGGGGATCTATGATGTCATGATTTGGATCAATGAGGTCAAGTGAGTAACATGGTTGACTTTGTGTAGGTGCTATAAAGGTGGAGAATCATGAAATGGATGAGGTGGATAAACATGGGATGGAAGAGGTGGAAGTGGGTGGAACTAGAAGGCTAGAACTAGCATTTTATGAAATATGATTTTCCATGGGTTCTTGTATTCTTTTGAGGGTGAATTTTGGTGCTTCTTTGATGGTGATTTTGGGTGGTCCTTTGATGGTGATTTTTAGTGGTCCTTTGATGGTGGTTTTTTGTTCTCCTTTGATAGTGATTTTTGGCTTGACAATGGGTTGACTAGGATGTGAAGTGCATAAGATATGGTTATGGATGGGTGTTGGTTGAACATGTAAGATGTTTTGGTTTCCCTTGTCAATAGAGGAAAAGGACGAAATGGAAGGTGACATGACTTGGGTATAAGTTTCAATGGTGGATTGGATGGTGTTTAGAATGATAATGGATTAGGAAAGAAATATTTTGATGTGGATTATGGAGGGTAGTTATGATAATGATTAGGACATATATTAGAAAAATTAATGAAGCTTAGTGTCTTAAGTGATGGATTAAGAATGGATGTGGATGATTGAGATACTTGGGATAATTTGAATTAGATGATTGGGTATGATTAGGATAATATCGATGATTAGAAAGATTAGGGAGATTTGGATGAAATAGTTAGGATGGAATGTGATTAAGATGAAATGATTAGGATGAAGGGGGTGATTAGGATGAAAATGAATGATTAGAATGCTTGATGGATAATTAGGATGAGGAATGATGATACTAATGGAAGATGATGATTAGGATGGAATGATTGAAAGGAGATAACTATGATGATTAGGGAGGAATGATTGAGATGAAAATAAATGATTAAGATAAGATGAATGATGAATAGGATTAGAAGGGATAATTAGGATGATTGTGAAAATTTAGAATGATTATGGAGGTGATTAAAATGGTTAAGAGGGACTAAGGTGAGAAGGGATGAATGTGATAGAATGAGATGATTAGGATGAAGAGGAATTATTAGGATGGAAAGGATTTGTTAGGGTGAGGTGATTAGGATGAGATAATGGATGGTTAAAATGACTAGGATGGGATAATTGGGTTGACCTGGATGAATAGGATAGGATGATGAGGAATGGTTATGATGACTAAGATGGGATGATTGGGTTGACTTGGATGACTAGGATAGGATGATTAGGATGGAGAATGAGGATGGGAATTTTAACTTGGAGATGATGTGGATAGCTTGACTTGGAGAACACCTAGATTTTTTTGTTTTTGAAATGTTTATGATGTTTTTGGATTTTTTTTATTGTTTTAGTTTTTTATTGCTTGATTAAGATTTAAATCTTGAATACACATTTATACATGCAAGAAAAGATTTGATGCAAGATGTAATGAAAATTATTATGATAAGAATACACTTCCAAGCACAATAACAATCCTAGCAATTGTTCAAGCAGGTAGATTGGCCAATAGTCTTAAACTAGGATGACAAGTATCTAGTGATGTCCTCTACATACCTTCAAAGTACGTGAGGCCTAATTCCATGAATTTGACAGGAGAATAATTTCAAATAGTTAGGAGGAGAGGGTAACCCAAATTCCACCTTCACTTCCTAAAGGTATAAAGTTCTTTGGGGCTTAGCCAAGATTGATAAGATTCTACTTTCAAGAGGTGTGTCTTTAGATTCACCCCCCACTATTTATACTCTGCCAGAATGCTAGAGTTGAGGTTATCCCTAGAGTGATAGCTTATCTAGGTAGGGAACCTAAGAAGGTTACACAAAATTGATGCAAATAATTCTTTTGATCTCCAAGACCATATGATAATGCGAGCAAAGAGCATACACATGTATTTGATCACACAAGAAATTTTCATTAACCTTAGAAATTGAAATATGTGATGTGAAAATGAGAATGTTGAAGATTGATTTTGATTCCCAAGATTGTATGGAAATTCAAGGGAAGAGAATACACACCTCCAAATATAAACAAGATCACCAAGCAGTGCAAGCACTTGTTCTTTTTAAGCACAAATTGAAATGTGATTTTGAGAAGACACTTTTTCTTTTTAAGCCCAAATTGAGATGTGATTTTGAGAAGACACATCTTCTTTTTAAGCCCAAATTGAAAGTGTGATATTGTGAGCAAGATTAAGATGAATATATGAGTTGAAAAGTGTGCACCTAGATTTTCTTTAGCTCCAAAGTTTTGTCCACTTGATCCAATTTCCCTTTTGAGGAGTTTTATTTTTTGCACATTAACAAAACCAGCAACAAAGACAAAACCATAACAAGATAATTGATCATAAATATTATAGGGTTAGCTTAAAACCCAAAAAAATGAAATCATATATGATAATGACGATAAAAACGTCTACAAAAATACACATTAGAAGCTGCAAATTCAACACCCCCTTTTTTTCTTTACTTTTTTTTTTTTTTTTGACCTAGTCAACAAGATTTGATTTTTTTGAAATGATTTTGACTCCACAAATTAAAATTCCAAGAAGATACTCCTACTAAAATTCTGAAACATTTCTGAAAACGTAAAAATTTCTGAAAAATTCTTTGATTTGTGCCCTAGAGAGTAGATTTATTGAAAAACCCTAATTTTTAAAGATCTAATTTTTCCTGAATTATTTCTTATCAAAATTATAAAAAAAATAACATACCCCCATTATAATTCTAAGAGAATTTTAGAAATATAAATAAATCTAAAAAATTCATTGATTTTCTCCCAAAATTATTTTTTCATGAAAAATCATTAAAAAATTAGAAAAAATGTAAAATAGATCCAAAAAATCTATTTCTTTTACTAAATGCTCAGGACATCATTCCAAACTTGTAAAAAAAATTGTGGGAAAAAATGAAACCGTTTGTGAGATATAATCAAATCTTTATAAAACCCTAATTTTCAAAGATCTAATTTTTTTTCTAATTATTTTTCATCAAAATTAAAAACATAAAGAACATACACCCATTATAATTCTGAGATATTTTCAAAAATATAAGACAATCCAAAAATTTCAGTGATTTTCTTTCAAAATTATTTTTTCATGAAAAATCATTATTTTTTTATAAATAATTCAAAACAGCTCCAAAAATCTAATTTTTTAACTGAAGGCTTCTGATATCATCCCCAACCTACATAAAATAATTTGTGAAAAAATATGTAGTTTTTTATGAGTTATGATCAAATCTTTCCAAACCTTAGGCTTTTGTCTCCAACCCTAGCTGCAAAATGTTAGTCTCCAATTTTTTTTTTTAAATAACAATATAAGATAAGAAAATCTACAAAGAGTTATTTTACGTCAAGTTCACCAAAATGTATGTATGCAAAATGGAAATAATAGAAATATGCATAAAACATAATTTAAATCAAACCAAATGCAATGGAAACCTCAAAAGATTGAATGTAGTATGTTGACTTGTTGAAGATTTGAATGTGATTGCTCATAATTATAGCAGCATGACATTAACATAAAAGATGTTGATCAAACTAACAATGATAGGCCTCTTTTATAGAAAACTAAATTTGGAATGAAAGGCTAGGATTAAAATCCAATATGACATGAAAATTAATGGCCAAGATTGAAAGATGTAGTATAAAATAGGGTTAGGGATAAATTAGGGCAAGGATAAGACTTAGTTAAGGATGGATGGTTGAGATTGAATTATAAAATAATTCAATCAAGAGTGGAAATTGAATGAGATGTGAAGAGATAAGAATGACACAAATAAAGAGGTTGTTGATTTAATTTAAGAGGGAAAGTGAATAATTAAATAAAAATGATTATTTAATTATAGAAGAAAGGGAAAAGGTTAACTTTTAATTAAAATAACAATTTAATTAAAAGTGGAGGAAAAAGACAAAATATTAAATAATTAAAGTAATTATTTAATAGTGGAGGGAAAGGTGGAAAATAATTAAATAAAATTGGAATTTATTTAATTATAGAGGAAAAGAGAATTAATTAGTAATGTAATTAAATAAATAAAATTTATTTAATTAATCAATGGAGGAATAAGGAGAAAATGAATTAATTAAATAATTACGAATTATTTAATTTAGGAATATGACCTCAGAAGATAATTAAACAATTAAAATTATTTAATTATGCAAGCAAAAGGAGGAATTGATAAGAAAATTGGTGTTCATAGACTTAGGACATTTTTCAGTGTCTATAGTTCTTTGTTTGAATAAGATCCTTCTTGTGTAGCCATAGTGTTCTTGAAAACAAATCTACCTTAAGTTAATTAAACTATCTTCAAGGAACCTTGTTCTTTGATACCAATTATTGGAAGAACACTAACCACTGAGAGGGGAGGTGAATCAATGTATACAAATATTTACAACATTAAAACAATAGACAAGATTAAAGATCACACAAAATATCACACATAAGAAAACATTTGATATACATGGAAAACCTAGTATGGGAAAAACCACAATGAGAAAAGTTGCTTGATTCTACTACTCAAATCCATCCTCACAGTAAAAGGTATTACATATGTTTAGTAAGCACCCACTTATATGTAAAATTACACCCAAGACAATGTTTTGAGGCACCAAAATATTGGTACAATGCACACCTAATTGATCACCAACTCAACCTTTTTGAGGCACCAACCTCTACAACATTATTAGTTCATATGTGTTGATACTAGTTCTTTATCAACCTAAGAATGCACCTTTCTAAATCATTTAACTTCCTTGCTTTCTCTATACTTCACTTCTATCTACTCATACTCCAATGTTCATCATTCTAATAGATTATTGTATATCACAATATCTTATAACACTCTTGAAAAAGTATTCAATTCAACAATCTACATATATTCGAATAATGCTTTATTAACATCACTACAATACACATGAAATTAAAAGATTCTATATTTTTCACTTACTCATGCATACATCCTAGCTACAATAGTAACCATTTTATTATTACTCAAACCCTAATTGCATCACAACCGTCAAACCAATATGATTTTCAAGATTCTAATTTTTTGCATCAAGTCACGCCACCATTCTAACATAATCGGTAACAAAAATTACCAACCCTAACTGATTCATAGTTCATAAAAATATATCCAAAAATCAGATTCATTTCTATAACTTCCCATCAAATTGCATCTTCTAGAAGTATTTGTTTGTTAACTTTGAATATCGTCCATTGATTATACCTTTTCCACCAATATCTGAAGGATCTCATTGAACTGCATCAACTTTAAAACATAGTCATTCGATAAGTTACCTTTAAAACCAAGCCTTCGATCTCTATCACATCCCTTATACCTATCATAGCTTTATTCTGAGCTTAAGAAAGGTTTCTACGATGTGAAGAAACCATGTGATGCAATAGGAAGTCACTACCTATCTCTCTGAACACACATCCTATTATCACTCTATCGCTACTTTGAAATAGAGGACCCACCAAGCACTCTATCACATATTACTCTTTATGCTTTGATGAGGGAATTTAGAATAGTGATGTGAATAACTCAAGCAATGTAATCATATATCACCATCTATCCTCACTGACATCAAACTCCACTATCATCGCATATCACAGATTAATTTGTGCTCAAGAGAATAAAAAATGCAATGTGAATACATTAGGCAATGCAATCAAAATCTTGCATTACGATCCACTAACATTGCATATCACAAATATGACCATGTCTTCTTAATGCAAAACTATGATGTGAATCAATTGTACGTTGACTACCAGATATCTTCTTTTTTATTTTAGTATTTGATCTTTAATATCACACATCACTCATTTGCATCTGCCAATGTAAACACAAACTACGATGTGAAGAAATCTTGCAATAGCCATCCGATCATCTCCTTCACTGCTCACCACCTGATCTCACCATCATATATCACAAGTTTTTTATGCACATGAAGTATAGAAAATGTGATTTAAATAACATGAGTGATGCAATAAGAAACTATCATGTTGCCACCAAGTGGTAAGGAAGGAAGTTTTCATAACTTTGTTTGTAACCGATGAAGGTTTGAAACCCAACATCAAATGCTGAAATGACTTAAATTCAACATGGAACACCGACATGCCTTATGAATGCACAAGAAAAAATACATTATGTCGGATGGGAGCAAGGTTATAAAAACTTGGGTGACAACCGATGAGGTTTTGAGAACCACCAAAAGTATCAACAATATTTGGACTTAGAAAATATTTAAGTCTTTGACACTTTTCCAAGCCAATAATCGCTAGGTAAAGGGGTTGATCACCACGATGCTTGCAAAGGCTTAAAATATGACTTAAGCATATTTCCATTGTCGATAACCAGTCAACAATCAAATAGAAACCTATGAAGGCACCATGACTGAAAAACTAGAACCCTTATGGTTTAACCTACTAAACCCTAATTTTGATTAGAGAGAAAATAGTATTCAATTCATAGCACACTCATGAACATCAATGATCAACATGATCACCCTTTGACATCAATTACAATAATTCCAACAAATACTTCTCTCATAAAACCTGATAATCTTTCTATTTGTTTATTTGATAATGTTGGTAGGACACTGTTGTGTACAATCACATTACCCATTAAGGTAGGACCTATGATCCTCCTAATCCTAACATTTCAACACCTAAAAAGGATTTTCATTCTTGTAAGAGAATCAATTCTTCTCATGATATCAATAATCCTCTTTCAATAAATTTAGATAAGATTTATCCTCCTCCATCTTAGGCATTATGGGGTTGGATTGAAAATTCTTTCTAAACTTGGATATAATGAAAAAATGGAAAAAAGGATTTAAGGATCCTAAAAAAATTAAATCGTATCTTGCTAAAAAAGGTTTAGGTTTCCAACCTTCTCATTCATCTACATCACATCCTCCATCATTTACTAGAATGTAGCAATGAATAATATGAAAGTGCATGAAGCAAAGCAATTCAAACCAAAAGAGAGAGAGGATATCTACATACCATGAGAATAAAGGGAAATGAGACCAAGGAAGCTTACAATAAACTTCAAGCACAAGCAAAACATGAATAATGCTCAGGAAATCCTAATACAACACTCAAAATCACTTCCAAACACACAATCCAACAACACACCTCAAGCTCAAGCACTCCAAAATCAAATGGAAAGTAAATAATCAAACTCAAATGGAAAATTACTTCCCAAAACTCGTGTAATAACCATTAATGCGATTGACAAGACGACCAAGAAAAAAATCCAAGAATCCAATAGAGCAACGAACTTTGGAAAAATCTAGCCATGATGGATTTCCCCAGACTCAAACAAAAGTAGCCACAACCAAGCAACGAAAGGAAACTAGGAAAGTCCGATCAGGGCGAATTTTCCCAAAAACATTGAAAAACCCAGAATGCACCCAAAACTTAAGGTTTTCAATACAAATCCCGAATGGGCCATTCCAGCCAGCAGGATGAATCATTAAAGCACATGCCCAAGCAAGCAAGAGCCCAAAAATAGAAATACCAAGACACCAAAAAGTGAAAAAGAGGGTCCCCACCTTCAGTAGGGCATGTGTGAAAAAGTGCACAATAAATGGTGACTTTGCTGGGGAAATGCTCCAGAGCATTTCAAGAACAAACTAGAATCAAGAACCCATAATATTTGGTTTCAATCCTTACATCAAGACACCTATGAACAAAGTCTCAGAAACCATAAGCAAGAAGACTTTTTCCTATACCAAGGTCCAAGTGTGTGTATTTGTATTTATTTCCAATTCCTTAGGTGCAACGAGAACCAAAGGAAATCTTACGAGGCTATATAAAGGTTCTAACTTCAAAAGCAACCTGGATAGAGCCTCGCTGCTAGTCAAGCATCCATAGCCCTGATGAGGTTATCACTATGACCCTCCCAAGAATATCTCTACTGCCAGTCAGGCGTCTATAGCCCCGATAGAGATACTAGGATACCCGTGATAAGGTGAAGGTTATTTTGAATTTTCAATATTTTCCTTTTTCTCTTTTTATTTTTATTTTATACAACCTTTCCACCTCGTAAGTAATGAAACTTACACTCAGGGATGAGGAACACAGTGGAACTGAAATAGAATATAATATTTTTCACCAGGCCAAATTACACAGGAACCCTATGCAACTTTTAGAATCTTTAATGTTAGTGTTAAAGTGTGAGACCCAAATATATTCTAAGTACAAGGGACATCAGACAAAGGAATTCCACCACTTGACTCTAGAAAATTGATAAGAATTTGTACAAGAAACTTCCAGAACAATTCTAGGAAAATAGCCTGTTATACAAATGCACCAACCCCAAGAAAGCAAAAAACCAACAACAAAACCAAAATGGAAAGTGAAACGAACAAAATAAAACCTATACTAACCAAAGCAAAGAAAAAGGAAACCCTACTCTAGCTATGTACAAGGATGAGCTACAAACAACTCAATATTGAAAGTAATGTTTCAGATACTGCCCATTGACAGGTAGCGGGATATCCTCACCAGTGAGGGTTTTTAAGCGAAAAACATTATCTCCCAAGATTTTTGAAATCTGGTAAGGACCAAGCCAAATTTTATCAAATCTACCATGCTCTCCCTTATGGTCATGGGATTTATCCTAGTAGAGAACCGAGTCATAGATTCTAAAGGCTTTCACCTTAGCTCTCCTATCAAACCATCTTTTCACTACGCCCTGATGTTTAGCAAAGTTTTCTAGGGCTTCATCTCTTTTCTCTTTAAGGTGTAATAACTCAGTCAAATAGGCTTCACATTTATCTTCCTCATTGTAATATTCAATAATGAACTGTAGGGTAGGGATGTTCAATTGGATGGGAAACACGGGTTCCAAACCATACACTAGGTGATATGGAGAGGTTCCTATAGATGCCTTCTATCTAGTACGATTTGCCCAGAGATAAAATCGAAGCTGGGTATGCCAATCCTTAGGATTTTATTCTAGAAACTTACTGATAACTATCAATAGGTTCTTATTGGAAGATTCATCCAGACTATTACCCTGAGGGTAGTAATTGGATTCAAATTTAATAAAAATTCCATGATCAAATGCGCAATTAGAAAGTTTCAGTGATGCAAATGCAGGACCATTATCAAAAACTAGAGAAAGTGGACAACCAAAATGATTAATAATACCTTACTCAAGAAAATTAATTACCACATCTAAAGTGCAATGTTTACAAGAAAGAGCCTCCATCCACCTAGTAAAATAATTAGTTATGGTGAGAATATACTTGTGGCCCATAGAAGATGGAGGATTAATTGGACTATGAAGTCCATTCCCCATTGGGTGAATTGTTTTACATCTATGACTGGCTGAAGTGGGAGAGCTGCATGTTTTTCCTTACTTGCTATAATTTGACATATGTGACAAGTCCTCACATGTTGATGTGCATCCTTGAACAAAGTAGGCCAATAATAGTCTGCCCTCAAGATCTGATTTACAGTGGATGATGCAGAACCATGGCCTATGCCATATCTTTCATGGAATTCAATCATCACTCTAGTAGCCTCTTCCTTCCCTAAACATCTTAGGTATACACCCTCATGATTTTTCTTATACAGGATAGCTCCTTTCATCATGAAACTTCCACTCTTCAGGTGCAAAGCTCACCTCTGAACTATACTAAGTTGATCAAGACATTGTTGATTCAATAAATAATGAATGATTTCATCATACCAATCTCCTGGAGATACCTTCTGAAGATAGTAGTGTTGAGCTGTGAGATCAGGACCTGTCTCGGCCATTGTCTTCATCAATCCCTGTCCTCTTACTAATTTCATGGGTTGAATCTCCATATCATATTCTTGCAACATAGTCACCCATTTGGCTCTTCGTTCACCTAACTCATTTTGCATTAACAACAACTTCATTGTAGGATCATGCACTAAGGAAATAACCTTATTCCTCAAAATATAGTGTCATAACTTTTTCATTGCTCTGACCAAAGCATAGGCCTATTTTTTGACATTGTGATATCTCAACTCTGCATCCTTTAAAGGAGTACTCATGAATGTTATAGGATGCTCATCGCCTTGATCAAAATTTTGGGTTAACATTCTAGCACAAGAGTGATCTAAAGCAAATGAATATATGTAAAAGGGTTTAGCATAATCTGGACTAACCAACATCGAAGCCTTAGGAATAGATTTCTTGATTTCTGTAAATGCCTCTTTAGCTTCTGCATTCCACTCTACTTTTTCCTCTTGTTTCAACATAGCGTTCAATGGCTTCACTATCTCTGCAAATCTAGTGATAAATTTTCTAACAAAGATAATCATCCCAAAGAATGAATTCATCTCTTTCTTACTTGCAAGAGGCTGAATCTTCAAGATAGCTTTTATTTGTTTAGGATCAATAGCAATACCCTATTCTGAGATAATATGTCCTAGTAATTTTCCTTCTATGACTCCAAAGATGCACTTCCTTGGATTAAATGAAATACCAAACTCTCTGCATCTTTGGAATACTTTGCATAAATTTGTTATGTGATCACCTCATTTCTTAGAAAAAACTATCAAGTCATCCATATAAATAATGATGCACTTACCAATTATGTCCTTAAAAGCAATATCCATAGCTCTTTGGAATGTAGCTCCAACATTGATCAACCCAAAAGGCATTCTTTTGTAAGAAAAAGTTCCCTATTTTTTAGTGAATGCATTTTTGTGCCTATCTTCATATTGCACCATAACTTGGTTGTATCCAAAATACCCATCCAAAACATAAATCATTTGAGATCCATTAATGATCTAAAGCACTTCATCTAGTGAATGAACTAGATAGTTATCCTTTTCTGATGCTCTGTTTAGATTCCTAAATTCCACACACAATCTAATTTCTCCATTCTTTTTCCTTACTAGAATCTGATTCGCAACCCAAGTTGAATGTCTTACTAGAAATATAATTCATGTTGAAAGCAAATTTTGCACTTCTTTCTGAATGATGGGTTCTAGTAGAGCATTGATTGGCCTCTGTCTCTATCTAAATGGTTTAAAATTGTATTTCAAGGGAATGGTGTGTGTAATGATTGAAGTATCATATGTTTTCAAATCCTCATAACTCCAAGCTATCACATCATGCTATGTATGCAAGGCATCAATAATTCCTTTTCTTTGTTTTGGAGTACACATCTTACCAATAAAAACATTCTTCATGTCATTTGATGTCCCCATATTATGTTTCACACTGGCTACTGAGAGACTCCCTTTTAACTTGTTGTTCTTAATCTCTTATCTTATCCAAATCAAAGATTCATTCAAGCTGTACCATACCTCTTAGAATAGTATTGGTCTTTAGGTTAATGAATCCTCCCATGTCTATTTCTTCTTTTTGAGGCTCCATCTCATCAATGACTTGAGAAGAAAACACATCACAACTTGTAATAAAATCCAAAATATGTTTATCATCTTCAAATACATGGAAATTAGTAACGTTGTCAGGTACTGAAGGTACTGGAGTGAGTTCAATTGTAAACTTCTTCAATCCCAAAAGTGATAAAGGTTACAAGGTGCTCACAGCCTATGCCAGAGAATCTACAACTTGATTACTACTTCGAGGGATCAACTGGATATTGAAAGCAGCAAATTCCTCGATGAGATCCCACACTCTATGCCTATAATTAGTCATTCTCCTGTCGCAGCATGAATATTGTTTCCTTACTTGTTTGACTACTAGTTCAGAGTCTCCAAAGACCTGTAATAGCTTAACTTTCTTCCTTGATGCCATTAACAATCCATGAGTCAAAGCTTTATATTCAACAACATTATTAGTGCATTGAAATTGGAGTCTATAAGAAGCAAAATAATTCTTACCTTTAAGACTGATCAACTCAAATGCTAATCATGCACCTTGCTTAGATTTAGATTCATCAAATCTCAACATCCAACAACCATTAGCTCCAATGGCCTTAATTTATCTTTCACTTTGATGTAAATAGGGGGCTTCTCAGGAAGCATTAGGATCTCACGATTATCATTATCTAACTCCCTATGTGTATCAAGTCTAACAGTTGGGACTGGATTAGTGCATTTATGTATCTTCTCTAGAGTAGTTTGACACAAGTCACATTCTAGCTCAGGGTGAGGAGCATCGTGGACTCTACACCAATTGGGGAGCAATAGTTTTTTAAAAGTCATCCTTCCTCCCAGCTGTATTTGATTCTCCATACACCTTTGGATGAATTCCTGAAAGTTATCCAACAAACTAAGTTGTCTATCCTCTTGGTCATTAGTTTCATCTGCTTGCTCAGTCAATGTTCCAGAACCATTTATCTCTTATACGAATTCCTCTTGGAGGTCTTGTAGCATAAAGACCTCTTCATTCTCTGAGGCTGATGTAGCCAACACATAATTTCCCATGCTAACTTCAGACACCAATACCTCATTCAAAATATTCTGATATTCAGTGATTACATACTTCATTCGGGGTTCTTTTTCAATTTTGATATAATTTGGAACTCCTTTCCATGGTAGCCACATGTGTGAATGGTCTGTATATGTATATCCATTCAATGCCTTGGTGAAATCCCAGCCTAAAATCAAACCATAAGTATCAGGAATGTCAACAACCTAGATGTTGATCACTTGTTGCACCCTAGGATATGATGTTAGTTGCGTGAGAATCATGTCCAATTCTCCTACTACACTTACCTCTATTTTTTCCAATTGAGTGACTTTATTTTGAGAGGCTATAGGGCTAATACTTAATGCTTTACAGACTGTAAAAGGCATAACATTTGTAGATGCCCCTAAATCCAGAAGATAATTATGCAGATTCCCTCCAAGATATGAACAAAAATTAGGAAAGGAGGAGTTTCCATCTTTCCTTGAAACAAACTCAACTGAGTGTCAGCTTGTGCAAATTGACCCTTATATTTATCTCCCTTTTTCTATAGGTGGAACTTGACCTCTAGATGCCTATGAACTAGAAGATTTGGTAACAACCTTATTGGCAGTTACTCTCTATGGTACTATGTTTGAACTGAATGACCCCAAAACTATATTTCTAATATCCGAAACTCTTAATAATTCAACAGCACAAAGACTTATCTTTACTTTCTTGAATTCTTCAGTCACATACTCACCCGATTGCTCCACATTCATATCAACATGGGTTTCCTTGTAGCCACCAGCCTGTCTATCCTTTGAAACTTTAACATTGTTTCCTTTTGACAAGTACTATGTAGGTACATGAGGATAATTATTGGCCTATGGATCTGGTGGAGTAGTGAAATTGTTAGGAGGGATATAAGTAGCGAAAGGACCTCCAACTTGTGGACTCCTGTTAGGTCTATTGCTCAAATCATATTTCTTTGCTAGTTTTTGAAACATCTGAACTTGTTCAACACTAACTTCCTCCTCATCCAAGGGGTCATTATAATTCTCATTTTCCTCATTAAACAACTGATGTATCTCATCTTCATTTAACACCTGCTTTGCCTCATTCTCCTGGTCACTGGACTCTTCTTCTGGTTCATTTTCCTCACCTTTTGAGAATGGTGCATGATCAAGTATCAGCACTGGAGAATCATAAGGATTTGACGGCACAATTTCCTAACTACTAGAATTATTCTCAACTTCATACTAAAAAATGGAAGCAACAGTCTAAAACTCGGTGCAATTCAAATCAAAATGTTGGCTTGTCTTTTGGAGTCTGCACCAACCAGAAAAAGCTGCCTCTTCCAAATATACACCATTTGGAGGCTTCTCCTGAGTAGAGGTATGATCTAATGGAGTAGGAACCCCTTCATTATTAGGTTCATTTTCCATGATCTATTCTACCTAGGTGGTTGCCCTCTATCAAACCCTTGTCCACCTTGTTGATTTCTATCAAAGTTATGGCCGGAGCCTTGTCTTCTATCAAAATTATGGCCAGATTCTTGTCCTCTATCAAAATTTTGATTTCTATAAAAATACTGCCCTCTTTCAAAGTTCCTGCTCTCTCTGCCATAATTAGATTGCATGTTCTTCTAGGCAGCTTGAAGTTGGCTATTTTGATTTCTTAAATAAGTCACCTCCATATTCAATTTTTTCACTTGCTCAGATAACTCATCCAGTTGCTCCTTATCTAGACCATTAGGTGATGTTGAATTTGCATTACCAAGAGGGTATCTAGGTATTCCTCCAGAACCAACAGACTGATTTAAAACTTCTGAATTTTGCAAATATATAGGAAAACCATCTTGTTGCTGACGAAGGGGTTGATTAGCCCTTTGCTGAGGATAAGAGGTTATAGGCTAAGCTTGTTTTATTAGAGGACATGGATGAGGGACTAAAGGAAATGAAGTTATTGGATTCATTATGGGAGCATGATTGGTCAAAGCCTGATTGAGAGCTTGAACTTGTCCAGGGTGAACAACAGGTCCTAAGGATGACAGAGATCCTGATAAGTGTTGCCTCAAATTTGTGTTGACTTTCACAGCCTCCGCATATGCAGTGAGTAAAGTAGTTGGGTGATTAGTCCTTTGCTTAAGGAAGGTGGTTGTAAGGCTATCCAAAGCTTCAAGGTAAACTTCTAGGGTAGTGTCTTCATTCCTAGCATAAGGTGCCTAGAGTCTAGTGTAAGCTCGAAGGAACCTGTTATTGAATGAACCTATAGGCTCATTAATCTCTCTTTTCACCCTAGTAAATTTCAGGTATAGCTCATTAGCACTAATGGGAATCTTAAACTTTTGCAGGAATGCAGTTTCTAGTTCAGTCCAATTCTGAATGGAAGCAACAGGTAAGTGATTATACCAATAAAAGGCCTCTTCCCCAAGGGAATAAGGGAAAATCCTACATGCAACATCTTCATGATTTATTTATCTACCCCTTAGACAGGTCTAGAAAATCCTAATATGCTCTTTTGTTGTCCTATTGGGATCATGAGTGTGGAACTTAGAGAAAAAATGCTCAGGGTTCTTGGGCATAACATTGTAATTATTGAAAATAAATGGAGATGGGTTGTTGGCAAGGAAAGCCATTGGTGGAGGTGGGGGTGGTAATGGCTGATTTATGACTGGTTGCAACTATGGAATAGGAATTCCTTCAAAATCAAATGAGGATGAGGATAATGGAGATGATGGAAGTGGTTGAGCGGATGATGATTCTTCCCCTCTCCTGGTCCTTCTTGACCTAGTAGGGGTCTGAAATTCTTTAAATTCCTCTTCTCCTAGAGTAGATCTAGTTCTTCTTCTAATCCTTTCAAGAGAAATGGTGTTTAGAAAATGCTATAGCTTGCTTATCTGAGGCCATCCTTCTAGCGCCAATCTGTTGATGGTGTTTTCTGCATGGCAACAACTCAGAAAGAATATGATATCCTATCTCTCTTGAAAGGAAAATCTCTATGGGAAAAGAGATAACCCCAAGGTCTCTAATGTCAGGTCTTGCCAATGCAAATAAAACAACTCAGAGATAATGTGAAAATTGTTGGTAATCATAAAGGGACCTTACTACAAGCAAACACTGGACTTGAATTTATCAGATCTAGCAATAAATTGGTACTTCAAACCCTCAATTTAACTCAAATAATAAAGAAAATAACAAAAGATAAAGGTTTCAGAGATAATTCTAAGACTAATTATAACCCTTGAGGATGCCAAAAGATAAGATGCTCAAAATGAACTGATCTCTCATAAACTACTTTCTGTTTTACCCAGATAAATATGCAATCTCACAAGACTAGTGCAATCTTATTAGGTATTAAATATTTTCAAATCATGGAAATTCATTCATGACAACCCTATTTTAATTGAAATGAACAAACATTCATGATTGAACTAAGCACAATTTTAAGTCCAGGCTAACTTTGCAAAGCAGCTAACAATCAACTAACTGGAAAAAGTATGGACTAGAGACCACTGCAAACATTTCAAGGATGAAACCTTAAGCATCACCAAACCATCTAACAATAAACTTAAACAATTTTAAAGATAGTACAACAAGAACCATGCCAGACAAAACCCAATACAAGAGAGATACCAAATCACAACATCCTTCCTTATATTAATTCATCCAAAATGGCAACAATTCCAATCTTCTTTTACAACACTTGCTTGAAGATAAACCCTAATTCACTCAAATATGAAATCTTCTAAATTCTCCACTATATGCTACTCTATATTTCTATCCTCTATTATATATCTTACAAATGAGGCAACATGCCCAATTAGTAGAGAACCCCCAAGATAGGTCGGCCTAAATAAGGTTTTTATAATAATAAATGTCATGCAATAGGTCGGCCTCAAAAGATATTCGAATACAACATGAAATATGCGATTTGCACCAATTTAATCCAAGTCGGTCTAGGGTCTCAAAAATTCCATCCAATGTATGTGGATAATGGGGAGCACAAACTTTGAGGTATCCCTATATAACTATTTTCCATTTTTTTCTTTAGCAAGCTCCACTTCACCATGCACTACTAGCAATACTCTGTCCAATTCAGAAATAGGTGGCATAGGAAAAACCCTAACTTTTCTTTCCAAATACTTGATTTCATCTCTTGCTTGCCTTAGTGTGCCATCCCAATCAGCCTATTTGTTAAATACCTATCAATAACTGCAATGTAGGTTGCAACATCATCTAGTTGATGTTTAGTGACTTGACCTTTGACTGGAGAGTAGACATCTCTCCACCATTTCCTGAGTTGTTCAAAATTGAGATGATTTGGAGTGAACTTCTTCCTCGCTGTCATAATTTCAAAGAATGAGATGCACCTATCATAAATGCTAGTCAAGGTGTCCTCAATCTGCTTCCCTTGTTTATAAATCTTCTTCAAGGCCCTTTGCCTCATCTACAAGATCTCAAACCATTCACAAGGCTCAGAAACCCTTGGGAAAGGAAGAATCCCACCCTTCACCAGTTTATCCTCAGTGTATTCCATAATTGTCCTTGTTTTCTACAACAGGAGATCAATATCCTCCCTATCTTAGGCTAGCATAGTTTTTAGCCACTCTACTGACCTCATGGCATCCCCTGCAATCAACAAGATATCCTTGATGGCACCATATACTTTGGTCTAGACTCCCTACAACCAACAAATAGTGGCATGTGTAGTGCCCTTCATCTTTTCACGCTCGGAGATTGTCTCTTGAGGCAAGAAACCAGCAACAGAGGAGGAAGAGTCAATGGACTGCAAGGGTTTCATCAAATCTTGCAAGAACCTCTTCAATTTCTCATTCTCCTTTTCCAACTCTTGCTTGGTTTGTACCTCCTTCCTCAATCGACCAAGGATCACAACACTAGAGCCTTCATACTCCTCAATATCCTGTTCCATAGATGCATGCCCTAGATCGATGGTATGCACATGATAATCTTTTGCAATCACCCCATCTCTATCTTTATCAGGAGTATGAGTAGCAACATGGGCCACTCTATTACTAGATCCATCTCTTTCAATCTTGGAGATGACCCTAGACTTCTTACTTTTTTCACTTTTCCCAATGTTAGCCATTAGGTCATCCCAATTGGGAGGAGTGTCCTCCATTATTACCAATTTTCTCTTTAGTTCTCTATCTAGCTAGCCTAATACAGTGGATTCATTCTGCACCTTATCTTGTTTATCCTGTTCCTGCTGGACACTAGGTGAATCTTTCTCAATACTTGGCACATTAGGGATTTCCCTAACTAAACCCTCCTTCTCCTAAGACCATTCCTCTACAATAACCTATGCCAGTGAATGTATCCTAGCTGGTATCTCCTCCTTTTGAGGGGATTTTCCCTCTAGATCCTTTGCAGGTGAATCCGCATAAGCTACCAAAGGAAACTGAATTACCTTATCAATTTCTACCTCTGCATTGTAAATGTCTCCTTCCTAGAATTCTTCTTCACCCAAGTACTTAGGATCTTCATCCTTCCTTGGCTCTTCTGGCACACTGCCAATATCTTAAGGAGGGGGTATTTTCTCTTGTTCAATGATAGGGGTGGTCACAATAACATCCTCCTTTATTGTAGCATCCTTTGGGGAAGGAGTCCTTGACCTCCTCATGTATACCTATGTTTTCTCCCCTGAAATTTCTATCTCTACCACAGGTGTCTCAACCTCCTTTTCTGATTTGGAAGTTTCATTTTCTTTCTGTGACATTTTCACAAGTCTTCTTCTCTTTAGAAAGGGAGCAGTAGCATCCAATTCTTCCTTTTCCTCTTTATCTTTCTCAGCCCCTCTCCTTGAAACATGCCTTCTCTTCTTGGAAATGGGCTTCCTTTGTTTACCTGCATTTGCCACCTCTTTAGTTTGGACATCCCTAACCTTGGCCTTACCCTTAGGATCTTGCTCATGTGACTCCTCAGAAGAAGAATGAGACTCCAAGTCTCCCATCAAATCATAGGTGCATTGCACACCTTTACTTTCTAACTCTAGCATTTTGTGCTTAAGCCACATTTTGGTATACTTAATCACAGGAGTCATGATCTGCTCCAACTCTGTCTTTTCTTCTTCTAACCAGTCAATCTCTCCAACTGGTTTTTCCTTCACAGTCTCAAAGATGTGACCCTGAATTAGATTTCCATCCTCCTCAACTTGGTCAAGAATGGACTTTATGCTATATAACCTTACTAGGTCCACTAGAAGATTAGAGAATTTCTTCTTTCTTACATCAAACTCATCGCCAAGGTTAGCCCAATAGTCTTCAATGTTGTCCTTATGTCTATACTCTCTATTGGCCTTCTTTTGTGCCTCACCTATGATATCAAACCTTTCCCTCTTGGAATGGAAGGAGAGACCAAAAGTACTCATATCCTCCTCAAAAGCATGAGCTAATTGGATGGAAGGGCAGACCTCATTTGTGCCTATCTTCAAGGGGAAGTCATTCCCAAACCCTTTTTTATGTTTGTCTCCCTTAACAATTACATCAAAGTCACAAATCTGCCTTGTGACTTCCAACAATATGATATGGTCTATTGGGTACCTTGGGAGTCTGTAAGGAGCCCTTTGATAGCCATCAATACTTATGTAGGAGAAAGTAGGGAATTGAATGAACCATGCCCCATACCTCCTTATCAACTCCTTGGCTTTGTCTGAAATCCTAACATGTTCTACACCCTGCAACAACCTGGTAATATACATGGTAAATGCATCATTCACACTTCTATAGCTACCTCCTCCCAAGTGCAGCTATGGATACACCTCATAGATTTCATCTTGCCCAAATATACCTCTAGTACTTAGCCCCTTGTATGGGTGAAATCTTGCCAGTGCATACACCAAGTAAGAATTCATGGTGAAGGTCTTAGTCTGCAAGACATTTCACATCTTCTCATGGACTACTACACTTATGGCACCTACCCAATGGTAATCTATACCTTGCTCCATCCAAGCAATAACATTAAATATCCAGCTTTCGAATACCCCTACATTCTTAGCCCCACCAACCTGCTAAGGAGTGCAATAGCATCATAGTACTCCCTCTTGAATTTGAGTCTAACCAGCTGTTTAGGAAACTTGGAGAAGTGAGACTTGGGCTTCTCCAACCAAGAATTGATTACCTATTGGGACTTAACCAAATTCTCTTCATAGTACTTCTTGGTTGCATCCATATCAAAGGCCACCACATGTGACCTATCCAGCATATTAAAAGTCTGAGCAATGGACATAAGGTCAAAATTTGTAACAACCCTTCCTTGGGGACCAATTATTCTTTTTGTTCCGCTATCATAGTTCCTGGCACATTCAAGCACCAACTGATAGCACTGTACCATAGAAGGGAATCCAGCCACATGTGCTAACCTAGATTCCAAAGTTCTTCTGGCCAACAAAGGGAGGCTTTGTGCTACCATTCTAGTGTTGAACTCTTCATAGTCCCACATACCCACATTGGTATCAGTAATTCCTAACCAGACAAAAGTCAATCTGCACTCAGGAATCTTACTCTTTATGTTGATCTTTACCTTTTCTACCTCAAAGATAGCAAAACCTTCAGCACCTAGATCCATTTCCTTTCCCTTGCCATGCCCAACAACATCTTGTCCTGATCCTACCTACAAACAAGTAAATACAACCAAAATGAGATCTAAGATAAACAATAAGTGTAAAAATCCATATTAAATCAACTATTTCAAAGTTCAAGATTTAGCCTCCTTCGTGGAATCCCGACTAGAGAGGAATTCTAAGGAAATTTAGACCAGGAAAAATCTAGTGAAACATACATACAACCTCACATAATCATTTTAATCAATCAATATAACCAAGGAATAACCTGAAACTACTTAGCATAAGTTCATTTAATCATCCAAATATATAATCATCAAGTAAATTCTTATATAATCATCGAATTCCTCATTCTCATGAAACTTCAAAAAAATCTGCCTTAGACGGAAATCTCCGAAAATAGCAACAACTTCAACAACCTAGGAAAATGAAGGAAGCACAGAACATTCGGGAAAATCCTAAAGGTGCGGATTTCAGCGGAACCAATACAAATTTACCATGAAAGCTCAAATTCGGTAGAACGACGAGGCAACAGACACCGGGAAAATCCAGAGGAAGTGGAATTTCGTGAGGAAAGCTAAAGTCCAAATTAAAGAAAATTATGCAAAACAAAGAAGAAATAGGAAAACTCAAGGAAATCGAGCAGAGACAAAATTCCATGAAGACAATGAAAACCCGAATGCCTATGTTTCTCTTGTCCTCACCCAAATAGATCAAATGAACATGGACTAAGAGCCTAGAGCTTGACAATGACTTGACCTAAACCTACAATGGATCAACTAGGAATTCAAAACTCACCTCTCAGTAAATCGAGAGGGATTGGCTATACCCTAGGTCAAGAAACCTAAAAGCTTCACCATGAAAGAATGAAACAACTCAGGCATA
Organism: Sequoiadendron giganteum; assembly: GCA_007115665.2. NCBI lineage: Eukaryota > Viridiplantae > Streptophyta > Pinopsida > Cupressales > Cupressaceae > Sequoiadendron > Sequoiadendron giganteum. The sequence goes on from CM021109.1 coordinate 508,644,149, forward strand.
ACTTGCTTGCAAACAAGGATAGGAAATTCATGGAAAATGCAAGCAAGCCCCAAAACAACAATGAAAGACTAGCCCAAAGAAAATACTCAAAAAAATCACTCGAATAGACTAGCAATACACTAAACCCCAAAATGCCTAGGAATGGTATGTGCATTCAACAAGAACGTAGAAGTGAATAACATGAAATCGCATGAAGCAAAGCAATTCAAACCAAAAGAGAGAGAGATGATATCTACATACCATGAGAATAGAGGGAAATGAGACCAAGGAAGCTGACAATAAACTTCAAGCATGAGCAAAACATGAATAATGCTCAAGAAATCCAAATGCAACACTCAAAATCACTTCCAAACGCACAATCCAACAACACACCTTAAGATCAAGCACTCCAAACTAAAATGGCAAGTAAATAATCAAACTCAAATGGAAAATTACTTCCCAAAACTCAATAAAACATTGCCCCAAAAGTTGTGCAATCACCATTAATGCGATTAACAAGATTAACAAGACAAAAATCCAAGAATCCAACAGACCAATGAACTTCAAAAAATCCAGCCATGATGGATTTCCCCAGACTCAAACAAAATCAACTGCAACCAAGCATCGAAAGGAAATCGGGAAAGTCTGGCTAGGGCAGATTTTCCCGAAAATAGTGAAAAACCTAGAATGCACCAAGAACTTGAGGTTTTCAATACAAATCCCGAATGGGCCATTCCAACCGGTAGGATGAATCATTAAAGCACATGCCCAAGCAAGAAAGACCCCAAAAATAGAAAGACCAAGACACGAAAAAGAGAAAATGAGGGTCCCCACCTTCACTAGGGCATGTATGCAAAAACTGCACAACACACCTCTCTTTTGAATTTCCCTCTTTAGCTTACGTTTGTCCTCTTTCCATTCTTCCTCCCTTCTTTGAACTTATTTCCATAAATTCATGACTAGCATATACATTGAAAAATCAGAGGGCCTATGTATTCCTACCAAAAATTTACCTGACACTTTTGTTTTCTCTTCCTAAAGCTCCAGTTGTAGGGACTCCGTTTGTTCAGCTAATTCTGGTTGCAAGGGTGCTGACTACTCTCTCAGTGCTAGCTATAGGACATCTTTTTCTTATTGTAGGAACTCTTGCTTCTGCTCTTGCTACAGGAGCTCCTGATTTTCCTCATATGCCTAGCTTTCAACTCTTTATGTGATGTCAGCAAGATCTACCAGCGCTATGCTTTTTTCTTCCTCAAATGTGTCCTTTTTCTCTACATTAACCTTCTCCATTGGAGCTTTTGTATCCTCCCATGATGTTTCTCTGGGCTTAGGGATTTCCTCTAGAGGTACATAAGAGGCTAGCCTAGCTGGTCTTCATTTTCTGGGAGGGTTTTCATGTTTTTCTTTGGCTATAGGATAAACAGTGTCTAGTTTTCATTTCTTAGACCTTGGCACTTCTCTTTTTGTGGCTTTCTTTTTAACTTTTCCCTTCCTTATTTCTACCTCCTTATTTTGTGCCCTAGTTATCATTAGGATTTCAAGAGGAACATCATCATCAAAATCAGGAGAGGAACTTTCTTTATCTGAATTCTCTACCTCAGAAGAACTAATCTTTATGGTTTGTTTAGTTGTTGGAGGGTTTGCACTAGGGATTGTGCCATAAGTTGAGGCTCTAGGAGTGGCCCCAACATTGTTCCTTCTCCTACTAACCCTACGAGGAAAAACCCTAGATCACAAATTATCTAGTCTAATTTGATCAATATTCAAGAATTCTTCCCAAGACATATCAGACACATCATACAGAGACTTCTCAACTAATAATTTGACCAGAAAATGGTGGGAAATGGAATTTTCCCTACCTTTTTGGGTCTCGGCTGCCATGATTGAAAGAAGGTGGTATATCACATTTGACACATTCATTCTTCTCTCATGCCTCATGTGGTTCAAGAGTTTGAAATGCACAAAATGTAGATTCTATTGAGGACCTTCCTAGGTAATGTATTTCACACATAAACAACTACTTTCTTCCATAGCTCGGGCGTAGATGTTCTATTCACACCTTCTTTGTCCACACTCAATGGAGGGTCACCAAGTTCTATAAATTTGACCCTAGTTGACCTTGCATCTCTAGTAGGAGGGTAATGTTCACTGTCGGCAGGAAATCCTATAACTTCTACAATCCTTTCCTCAATAGATGTGACTGTCAACCCTTTTACCATGGTCTTTCCTTTAGACAATGTCTGGACAAAGTCCAATGCAACATCTTCATTAAAACCATTTAGCTTTAGGAAATAATCTAACCATCTATAATTTCTAAACTCTGCCTGGTAGGGTGCATCCTACAGTAATACATCATGAACCGTGGGTTCATTTTAAATTAACCCACCTCCCATTATTCAATTGTCTATAATCAAACAATCAGTTTGCAAAATTTTCCTTCCTACAATTTTTGTTTAAAAGCTAAACTTCTCCTTCCTGCAACACTACTAAATATCCAATGCTAGTGTTGTCTTAATCTTACCTTTTTGACTTAAGATTATGACAAGAGAAATAAAGGTAGTAAAGGAGTAATAAATGAACGTTATGATGAGGAAGAATTGGCAGTGGTTGATGTTATTTCACACATGTGATTCGTCATCTCACTCATAATTCAAATCATCTCAATATTTTAAACTTTGCTGATGTGAACCAATACGGACAGACACGTGAACATGGCATTCACACTTCCCCCCCTAACCTAAATTTGCACATTTGTCCTCACATGTGAGGTGATAAGGACGATTTGATAGGGGCAAGGAATAATTACATGCTATAAAGAATGTCCATATTAATGTACAACAATTAAACGAATGTACTAAAAGAAAATTAAGATATAAAAAGTTGATGCACATGTACCTAAATTCTTGGAAGATATTTTGCAAATATTATGGAGAAAGTACCGGTCAATTTTAAGAAATCAGTTGAGAAATTAATGAAAGTGAAGTGGAATGAGGTGAAATGGAATGAAGTGAAATGATGGTGGCATGATGAGAGAGACAAAAAGGTGAAGATAGATGGATGGATGGGTGAAGAAGTGGACCCCCACAAAGGTGGAAGTCTTTATTATGACAAGTTACATACCTTAATTAGCCAGAAGGAGGAACACTAGGTCCACTTCCTTTGACTGCAGGAAGTTTGGGTGTTGCATGTTGAGTGAACTACTATAGGAATTCCTCCTTGGAAGTTGGTTTGTGATACAACCTCAGGCGATGACCATTGAAAATCAACTTAAATATGATAAGGTCAATGGTGGTGAGCTAAACAACCCCATTGGCAAAGAATTCAACAATCTCATATGGTCCTAGCCACCTTGTCTACAATTTTATTGCATTATCTTGATGTCTTGAGTCATAGGGCAGTGCCCAATCACCTGGCTATAATTTCTTATCCTTTATGAATTTATCATGCAATTTTATTCTTTGATTCTGCACTACCTTTGTGTGATGCAAGGTTTCCTTCCTCATCTCATCCAAAGAATTCAGTTGCATGATTCTATCCCTTTGTGCTTCAGAGATATCCATCCCCAAATCTACTGCAGTCCTAAGAGTCTTATATTCAAATTCAACGGGTATTAGAGTTGTCTTTCCATACAACAACTCAAATGGATTGAATCCTGTAGTTATTTTCTAGGTAGTTATGTAGGCCCAAACAACTTCTAGTAGCCTGCTTTCACAATCCCTTCCATGGATAGCCTCTATTTTGGTCATAATGGCTTCAATTTCTCTATTGGTCACCTCAACTTGGCCATTTTCCTAGGGGTGATAGGGATTATAATTTCTATGCCTAATTTTGTACTCATTAAAGAGTGTTGTAACAAGGGTTGAAGTGAATTGAGCCCTTTGATCAGTCACCATCTCTCTTGGAACCCCATACCGTGTGAAAATTTATTCATAAAGAAAGTTTGCAAACTTATTATCTCTTGCATGCTTCATGCCCTTAACTTCTACCTATTTTGTTACATAACCAATGCATACCAAGATATAGGATTGACCATTTGATGAAGGATCAACGGATCCTACAAAATCCAATCCCCACTTATCAAAATGAGTGATTACTTCCTAGGGATAAAGTAGAATCTCATCAAATTTGGTTGGCCAGCCGACCCATCCTCTAACATCTATCACACTTCCTTGTATATCTTCTTGCATCCTTATGGAGTGTGGGCCAGTAATATACTATGTTCAAAATCATCATTGTTGTCATCTTGGCTACAAAATTCCCTCCATAGGGTTCATTGTGACATGTATGCAAAATATCATATGTCTCATCTTCTCTCACACATATCCTCATGACATGGTCTGGCCCAGTCTAGAAAAAACATCCAACAATCCATGAGAAAGGAAAAGATTTTTCAATGAGCACCCTCCTCTTTTTTGGAGAGAAGTGAGGAGGAACTCTCCATGTGACCAAATAATTAGCTATGCCAACATACCAGGGTGTCTGTACACTGATGGAAAATAAGTTCTCATCAGGGAAAGAGTCATCTATGACTTGATTGTCTTCTGATGTAGTCAACCTTGAAATAAAGTCTACAACAACATTATCCTTCCCTAGTTTATCCACAATGGTTATGCCAAACTCCTGCATCAACAATTCCCATCTTTCTAGCCTACCTGAGATAAGGGGTTTATTCATGAGGTATCTAATGGTTGCATGATTAGTGTGCACAAAGATCTGGAAGCCTATTATCTGAATTTGTTTAGGGCATAGATCACTACTAACATTTCTTTTTCTGTCACTATATAGTTGAATTCAACTCCTTGTAGATTTTTGCTGACAAAATAAATAACATTTTCAATGGATCCTTCTTTCTATCCTAAGACTGCTCCTATAGCATAGTTTGATGCATCTATATGGATGTGAAAATTAAACTCCTAATTAGGTCCCTTGAGTACAATAGCATGAGTTAAAGCTACTTTCAAGTCAGAAAATTCCTTGTCATAGTTTCGATTAGAATTCAACATCTTTAGTTAGGAGATTATACAATTTATGTTGCCATTTTTCTAAAGTCTTTGATGAACCTCCTATAATAACCTACATTTCCTAAGAAACTCCTAACATATTTTTGTTTTGTAGGGATAGGCAGATTGGTGATCACCTCAATCTTTGCAAGATCTACTTGAATTCTTTTGTGAGAGATGTAGTGGTGAAGAACTACACATTTTTGCATCATCATGAAGCACTTTTTACAATTTAAGGATAGATTGTGGTCTTCACATCTCTGTATGACTCCCTTGAGATTTTCCAATGCTTCATTCAAATCAACACCATAGGTAGTGAAATCATCCATATAGATTTCCATGCAATCATAAGAGATTTATGAAAATATGCTAATGACTACCCTCTAAAATGTTGTAGGTGCATTACATAAGCCAAATGAAAGTACTGAGTAGGCATAGGTCCCCCATGGATAGGTAAAGGTGGTCTTCTCTTGGTCCTTTGGTGTAATTTGAATCTTGTTATAACCGTTGAATCCATCTAGAAAATAAAAGTGTTGCTTTCTTGCAAGTGAGTCCAAAACTTGATCTATGAAAGGTAAGGGAAAATGGTCCTTTTTGGTGGCAGCATTAATTTCCCTATAATCAACACAAAATCGCTACTTCCCTCATTTTTTGTGCACAATCACCAATGGGGACACCCACTGTCTATTTGAAATGGGGTAGATAAATCCTGCATCTAGTAATTTCTATAGTTCCCCTTTTACAATCTCTCTCCATGTAGGGTTAATTCTTCTTTGTGGCTGCCTCACTGGTGTACAATCATCTCTTATGTTTATCCATTGAGTGCAAAGCTGAGGGTCCAATCCCTTCATATCATGATAGTCCCATGAAAATTCATTTTGGTGGGCCTTCAATAAGTTTTCCAATGGTAGTTGATGTTCTTCACTTAGCTTGTTGTTAATATTTAGATATTTTCCTTCTGACACCTGCACTTGTGTAGCTAACTCTACCATAGTTGTTTCACTAATGCTTGGTACCTTGACTTCATGTGGAAGAAATGTATGAGACTTAATTATTTATATAAGAAGAGAGGTTGCAAAAAGAGCGTTTGTAGGAATAGTAGTTGCAGGAAGAGTGGCTACAGGAAGAGCAGCTATAGGAAAAGTGACTGCAAGAAGAGCGAATGTAGGAAGAGAAACATGAGTGTCTTCACTGGATCAAAAAAATCAGATGCATGAGAGGATGATGCTTCCTCTATCTCATAATGGTTCTGTATTATGTTAGACAATACTTCATCTTCATCTTGAAGTTGCATGAAAGGACTTCTACCTAACATCATAAGCTATGCCACATAATTAACTTCCTCGACCTCTTCAGTAACATGTGGCCATACGAGATCATTCCTATCATGGGAGGGATGAGCAAGAGGGTAGAGAATAATATTTTTGGTTCTCTTTTAATCAGAAATGGTCATGTCTCCTATCAGACATCCAATATAAGCATCTGCTGTTGCTAACCATGGCCTTCCAAGAATAATGGGGTACCCGCCAAGTGTGGCTTTAGGAGAAAGAATCATAAAATTTGTTGGGTACTCAAAAGATTCTAGAGTTACCAAAAGATCCTCCACTATGCCACTAGGCTTAATAGTAGAACTATCAACAAGCTACAGGATAGTAGGAGTAGGTCTCATGCTTACAATATTCAGTTGTTATAGGATGTCCTTAGTCATTACATTTATTTCTACTCCCAAATAAATTAGAGCATTCTTTATCTAGATCCCATTTCTAAAAACTCCTACCACAAGACTCCCTAGGTCATCATATCTGGCAACAATCACTTTCCCAAGCATGATGTTAGTTAGCTATCCCACCACATTAACCTTAGTGGGGTCTTTCTTCTTCCTGCCTAGCTTCTTAAGACATGCTTCCTTGATTTCTTTTCCATATATGGGAACACATTTTATGGCCTGAAATAGAGGTATTTGGACACATATATGCTTCAAATGATCTAAAATGTCAAAAGTTGTAACCTCCTTTTCTTCCTTTTGTTTCACAATTTCCAACCTCTGGGGAAATGGTGGTTCTGGTTCAATCTTCTTGACTGGGACTGGTTTAAGATTTCTAGGTGCACTTGGCTGAATGGGGACATTCATAAGCTCCTCTTCTTCCACAAGAATCTCAGTGATAATGGGTGTGGAAGGGGATGGAAAAGTAGTTTTTTAATGCAAGTGGATATTACTTACACTCACAACATATGCAGGGAATTGATTTGGATTAGGAGAGTATACCGACTGCTGCTATGGTTTATTATTTGGGTTAGGTGTGGGCTGAGCTGGTAGCTAAGTAGGTTTAGGTGCATTTGGACTTGAACTAGTAGAAGGAGGCATTATAGTAGGTTGATGGGGTAGAGAAGGTGGTTGCATGTAATTGTTTGTTTGGTTTGGCCATTGTTGTCCTCCCCTCCATTGAGATGTTTGCTTCCAGTTTCCTAAAGGTGACTACCAATTTCCTTGAAACTGCTACCAACTCCCATGAGGTTCTTGCCACTGGGGTGGAGAGTTTTGGTGATTGGGCCAAGAATTTGGAGGGTTTTTCCAAGGTTGTGGTGGATATCCTCCATAATTGGATGGATATGGGGGTTTCCATTGGTTACTAGATGAATAAGAATTCAAATATAGCCCAACAAAAGATAGTGGATCTGGTGGCATACCCTATCTTGGAGCCCATGGCCTCCTTTGTGTAACATAGTAGACTTGATCATCTTCACCCTCGATTAGCTTGAAATCGGGTGCCATCTACTTACTGTCAATATTAGCTATCATCTTGCATCTGCAGTCCTTCTTCTTTTATCTATAATGAGGACAATATTATTCTAGCATTTCCTTTGCCTCCTCTTATTTCTTCTTGGAGTAAACTGAATCCAGTTGAGTAGCCAGATTTTTTATGATGTCTTGCTGGAAGTCTACCAGTAAGTGAGTAATCTCCATCCTTGAAAATACACTGGTAGATGACTTACCCATGGAGGATCGGTAAGCCCTCCCTTTCTTTGAAGCTTCCCTAGAATAGTTCAAAAATAGATTCTTGATATCCTCCCATGGAACTTGGGTGATATCTACTCCTCCCATTAGGTCCAAGGCATATGTGCGACTATCATTAATTCCTCTTAAGAAAATCAACTTTTGTGATTCTTCATTGAGTGTATGGTGTGGATATTTCTATTGGAAAAACATAAACCTTGAAATTTAATCTTCTAGGTTCTCATCTTCCTTTTTTTGCATCCTAAAAATGTCATCTCCTCTCATGTCACTGCTCTTGCAATACTCATTGTATTTCTCAATGAACTTTATCTTCATTCCCTCCCAAGTATCCATAGTATCTCTACTTAGGCTCATGAACCATCTTAATGCAACTTCTTTCAAGGTGGCAAGGAATAGCTTAAGCCTCTGGGCATCAGTGGTATAGTCATAACTCCTGTAGAGTATATCAAACTCGAACAAGAATATATCAGGATCTTCTATGACAAGTCCATAGAACTTAGGAAGGACTGAAGTATGAATATTTTTGAATTTTTCTACTTCATTTTGATGAGCAATGGGGAAAGGAAAAGCTGGCTAGTTAGGTCTATTTCTATTTGCATCACCCATTCCTACCTAATGAAGTTCCAAAGCAAGGGGTTCTTCAATTATATTTTGATCTTAAGAGGAAACTTTAGACCTAGTCAGATCCAAAAATGTATTAGAAAAGGGTTGTGGCTCTTCTTCTTCTTTGTCTCTTGGCAGATTTTGATACTCAACTAGCTAGAATAAATCAGGATTATTAGGAGGGAATCTCCCATGAGAATCTCTCCTCCTCCCTCTATGCATGTGGTATCAACTCAGTATCAACCAAATTACACAAATAATTGGCAAAAGAATAGGGGGTCATTACTTTCCTAATGAGGGGTATACTAAGAACAAACTTCCAAAAATACTATAGCAAGAAATACTACCAATGACTCCAAAGAACTTCCTAGTTTGACACTATCCCTAACAACAACGCCAAAAAATGTTGACCTCCTACAATGATTTAACAACTAAGCCTTTGCAACTATGATTCAGAGATTGGACATCTAACCTAAATAGCTATCTCAATCATCATGAAGGTGCATTTAACTTGTCAACCTAGGGACGTAAACTTGAAATGGGTCAGCACTGTATATGCACTAGGGATCCAAAGTAGTCACATTCATCCTACAACTAAGAAAGACATAATGCTAAAATTAAATTACTTGGAAGGAAATAACATAAGCATTGAGTATCAACCAATAACTATACTAAGCTAAAATGCGTGACATAAATAAAAAATACAAGTGAACAAACAAGAAACTACTCTATCTACTTTGGCTATAGGAACAATCACATAATAGAATTCTAGTGGTTGTAGGAACATATAGTGTTAGATTCTTAGCTAATTACTAAACATAAAATAATAACTAAGCTAAAGGATAGAATACTCACCAAGTGGGTCCCCTTAGATGAGTATCTCCTAAAACTAAGGTAAACTCAGATGCATCAACTTATAACTTCATTTTATTTACTGGAGAACATGAGTACAATCGAGCAACATGACTATATTACTGAAAAACTAAGAGTGTGATTACATTATCAAACTAAGCAACTTTTACAACAATAGCTAGCTCTTGAGAAGGAGCATCCCACCCTTATTTAAAGAAACTACCCACTAATCACCTAGCAAGGCGGTCAACTCCAACAAACTTAGAGGACACCACTTTAGGAAAAGCATGAAAAGAGTGAAGAGGTGGTTACACATGCATGGAATCTAGTTAGGCATGTATGCCTTAATGCAAATCTAGCACAACAATAATTCCCAAATTTTCTCAATAGAAAATTAAGACCATTTACAAGGTGGTTACTATTTTCATTTGTATGAGGAATCTCCCACTATGAAGATTCTTCTCTTTATTGAATGATCACCTTGTTGACCAGTATCGCGAATGACCAGTTGGTGGAATCTTCCTTAACTGGAGGCCTCTAAATATATCTACATGAAAATGTTAGTGCACACAACAATTGCATATTTTTAGCTATGTTAAAGTGACAATCATTAATTTGTATGTAAAATCAATATGGATAGCTCATATAGCATGTCAATTTCATTCAAAGGTTATGAAAATGAGTTTATGGCCAATGTCCAAGGTTTTAAAGAAATATCATAAAAGATCAATATCCAAGCATCAAAGTCTATGACAATTGTATAAAATGGATAATAAACTATATCAAAATTAAACCATAAACTGGGCTCATCATGAAGCATGTTTTTGGGTCTCCCTTATTCTAATTCCACCCTAGGATTTTTTGGTGCCAACCTGATTTTAATTTGAATTTGGATGGTCAACTTTGGATATGTTTCAAAGTTGAAGATGGTATAAATGCAAGATGAGTTAGTGGTAAATGATTGGTGATACAAGAGTGAAGAAGAAGTACGATAAAGAGAAAAGAGAAAGGATAGTTTTATGCAACACTGATTCTATTCAGTGAGAATGTGTGTTTTGAGAGTGTGGTAGATTAATTTGAAGCTTAATGTTGAGTTTTCAAATGGAGTGAGTAGAAGGAAAACTCTATCATTCATGCATGCATGGAGTAATTGTGGTGGAATCCTTTGTTTCTTTGAGATTTTAGTCTCTCTATAAAAAGTCTTCTTTGTGTTCTTTGTATCTTTGTGGTAGTGATCCCTCTAAGTTATAGCCCTGTTGGACAATGAGTCCTTGTTCCAGACAATGAGTCCTTATTTCAGGCAGTGAGCCTCTTGTAATCGGTTTTGATATTCTCTATAGTGTGAGTTAATCATCACCGTGGTTTTTCCATGTAAATCTAGTGTTACTATGTTTGTGTGTTGGATTTAAGTTTCTGCATTGACATTTGATGATTAATCATTTATGTAGCATTAAGTGTTTATTTTCAGTGATTGAATTAAAGGTTAAAATATGTGACAACTGATTCACCCCCCCTCTCAATTGTCTTATTCAACAATTAAGTCCAATTTAAATAGGGAGGGGCCAAACAAGTGAGAAAATGCAAAAGATTACATTTTTTGACACCACATAGCCATTGAGGGATTGAATCATTCTACCATTGTTATATTTATTCATCATTTGAATTTTGCATTTATTTACTCTATGTCCAAAAATTTTGCATGTAAAGCATTGACCAGTAAAGATTGGAACATTCTGATTCATTTTGCTTGTACATTCCTTTGCTCTATGTCCAAATTTATTTCAAGAATAACAAATACCATTGAAAGATGGGTACCTTTGAGCATTTGGATGTCTTTCTGAAGGTCTTCTAGCATTATTTCTTTAATTTCAGATTTTTCATTGTTCTTCTTATCTATATTCTTATCTATTTCATTGATCTTCTTTTCTACATTAGGTGTCTAAAGTATTTTTGAACTCTCTCCTTTTTCAAGTCCTAAACCACCTTTTTATTTAGATGCTTTCTAAACTGAAATAAACTCATCTAGAATTATAGAGCTTGTCTTGAATGTATCTTCATGAATTCTTGATTTCTCTAGATCCGATCTTAGAATTACCACTTCTTGTCCAAGCCTCACACATTCATCAATTTTTCTTTTCACCATTGCATTCAGGCATTCCTCAATTATTTTATTTTCTTCCACTTGCACTTTTAGTCTAGTGATATTTTCATTTTCTTGCTTCAATTTTCCATTGACTTCCTTATTCCTTTCTCTAAACTTCTTGATCTTCTCTCTCAATTTTCTAATGTAGTCATTTTCTTCCTTAAGATTTTCCTTCAAATATTTTTTTCACCTTCATTTTTGTCAAGATCTTCAAGAGAAACTTTGAGTTCCCCATCTTTGTCAAGCATGCAATCTTCTTTTGTGTATTCAATGGCAAGAATCCCTTCTAGATGAATATGAAACATTTTATCTGCCATGTGTTCAATCTCCAAGATCTTCCTAAAGTAATCAAGCTCCTTCCAAGGATCCAAGCTCTGATACCAATTGTTGAACACTCAGAATACTAAGAGGGAGAGTGAATCGGTATTCTATTAGACCATTCAAACATAATCCATCCAATTACCAAAGCACATTCAACTGATATAAGTAAAGAAAGAATGAAATGTCCACAACATCACATAACACATGAACACCAAGATTTTATGTGGAAAACCCAAAATGGGAAAAAACATAGTGAGTGTTATCTCACAATATATTATAGCTAGATATAGTATATTACAAAAATACTCACTGCAGGTTGACTCATTGTCTAGTGGACTCACTTCCCACAAAGAATAAGATAGAAGATAGAAGGGGTGGATCACAAAATATTAAACTATTACAAATTAATCTACATTATGTTGGATTATAGTTCCAATGAAGTAAAAAATCAATCTTTGCATTGATCTGGTTCAATGTACTGGTCTGCTCTAAATTCACACACATGTAGGTGGAACACCATGTATTTTATCTATTTCTTATCACTCACACCTCATTTTTGCATACTCTCAAAACATAGAAATCAATCTCTTATATATATACACACCAAGTGTAACATCAATTAGTTTAGCCTAATTGGATGTAAGACACAAAATTTTAACTTGTCATCCTCAAAACATCTCGTCCACAACTCGTGCCTTAAGTCAAAATAAAATTATCCTCAAGATAGGTTGGTATGGACCTAATATAGGTACTACATAATATTGCAACACATATTAATCCTTCACAAAACACAAAACGTGTTAGGTCGGCCCCAAATAATACCTAAACATAAAAACCTTAATTTGTTTACTCAATTCACCACACGTGGAACTCAAAACATGATCTCATCCAATATTCCCACTCAAATGATATCTGGAAGCTAATATTCAAAATCACAACACAAAACATTCATCTATGAAGGAATGAGAAATCTCCCACATTGACACTATGTACAAGAAATAATTGCAATATACAGAACTGAACTCTATCATTCATAACTTCCATGATACTTTACCAAATAAAAAAAACTCTTGGATTTAGATACATTTGATTTTCTCCAAACTATTGTTAGAATATCAAAGTGATCTCTATTTTTGGTAGAATGTGGACCCAAAAATTGATGCACCAAACCACTGTATAGGAAGGTTTTATACTTAGCCAAATTTTTGAGTAACTGTACTTTCCAAACCAACTTATCCTATACAATTAACTTTAAAAAAAGTTCAAAATAATGCTAGGCTGATCCAAAACAGTGTTGAAATAAATGACAACATTGGATCATGCAATATATACATACCATGCTCATGTTTCTAGACAACATCATCTTCCAACAAAATTTTCCTTCATTTCAAGATTGAAGAAAGCTTCCAGAGCTTGGTATGCAAGGTTAGATAAGTACTTGTTGAAGAAAGAATTCATAAAAGGTACTATAGATAACAATATATATTTCAAAAGGAGAAAAAATATTAATTGTGGTAGTATATGTTGATGACATAATCTTCATAGGAAATGAAGGTATGCGTGAAAGGGTTTTAGAGGAAATACATAAAGAATTTGAGATGTCAATGTGTGGGGAGATAAATTTCTTCCTTGGTTTATAAATTAGTTAAAAAAATAAAGGTATATTCATATCACAATCAAAGTATGTTAAGTAAATGTTGAAGAAGTTTGGAATGGATGATTCTAAACTAGTATGTACTCCTATGGTTATTGGTTGTAAGTTGAGCAAGAATGATGAATCTCCTAAGATAGATTAGAGAAATTATAGATCAAATATTGTTGGACTATTGCACCTTACTACTACTATACTAGGTATCATGCATTCATTTTGTCTTGTGGCTAGATTTCAAGAATACCCTAGATAATCTCATGTTGCAACAGTGAAGAGGATATTCAGATATTTGAAGGGAACTCTAGATTATGATTTATGGTATCCTAAGGATACTGGTGTCTCCTTGAGTTCATATATAGATGCATATTGGACTATATGTGTAGATTACAGGAAAATTACAAGCATAATTGGTACTTTCTGAATCGCAAATTTTTGTAGAAGGATGCTCTCTTGCACTTCTAGGGTTTTTCATCTAAAAGGAGAAAGGTATCCCATAAAAAATTGGGGGTTCACTCAAAAATAATGAAAATATGACATAAATATTCCTAAATAGGGTGTCCTAAATTTAAAAATCTGATAAAAGAGATTGAATGCTAATACAAAACTAAGGAAATGTAGAATGTTTGAAAACACAGTGTAGTATACAAAAACACATAGAAAGATGGATACAAATGTAAATACAACAGAATAGGGAAGTAAAACAGAAAGAATACAGCTAGAAATATGTTGAAAACTGGAATGAGGATTGGAAATGTTGTTTATTCTAGAATTTTGACCTACTGGGACACTTATGCCATTCTAGGCTACTTAGTCACAGATTTGGAAGACTGCATCAGAGCCCGTTTCAGCCAAATGGGTATCTGAATCTACAAAAATATCTGAAAAACATTTACAATGGGACTAAGTCACCATTGATAGTGACTTAGTGCACTTTGGCTTTTCTAAAAATCTAAAAGTGGAAACGAAAGCCCTCAGTCTGCACTTTTTGTTCCTCTAAGTATCTAGATCTGAAACTCTGATTTCTAGCACTGTAAGTGAATTTTTGTGGATATTTTTATCTTGCCAACAAGGAGATGTATTCAAAAAAATTGAAACCTATTCTTCAATGATCTCCAAGCCTTCAAGATACCTAAATATGCAAACACAAAAGGAAAGAGAGATAAATATTGAATGTTAGGGAATGGGGGTTTGCCTTGGTCAAACCCCTTTTAGGTAATTAAACCAAAATGGAAAAATAATGTAATGAAGCATGAAATAATGGAGTTAGAAACTTTCCATGAAGATTGATCTTGAATTTCTATAGCAATATGTGAAGAATTTTCCCTTGAATGCTTCTTGATGGCTTGGAATGCCAAAACCATAGCTTGCTTGAGGTGAATGATGAATGAATCAAGAGAGAAGGAAGAAGAAGGCTAAGGTCCCAAAATAAGTGGAAAATATTATATTTATAAACAATTATGCCCTAATTCGCAAAAATTACACATCATAAGCCGGCCTTAGGTCTTAGAAAATTAAAACCCACCAGAATTTTGAAGTTGTTTTGATTTTTGAGCCAAATGGGAATAAGTCACCCCAAGTGGCGACTTGGTCCCACTTAGTCAATTTAAGTGGGTGTCAGGGATTAAATAATATTAAATGATGTTTATCGAGTTTATTCTCAAAAAGACACTCAAATAAGGTCTATAAGTGTAAAATGGGGCCAATTAAAGCATAAGAAAGATGTAATTATTGATGGAAAGCCTAGAAAAGTGTGAGAATTTGTTACAACTCCTTACAACACTTTGAAATAAGGCTTGGTAAGAGATAAAAAGAGTTTTCTAAAGTGAAATATATTAATGAGATCCTAAAAAAGTGTGAAAGTGTGTTACAACACTTCACAACACTTTTACAAGACATCATACAGGTTTTTATTGATTTACAATGGTCTAAGACGTAATATAAATGTGTTGGCCACATTACAACATTAAATCCAGGAAAAACTAAGCGAAAATCCATAAGAAAGACTCAAATAAGTGTGAAAATGTCCAAGGATACATTTTTTGCGACACATTTAGCCCCACTTTAGTGAGAAGATGAACTTGCTTCAAACTTACACTAAAGTACACATTCAAGAGGGTTCCAATCATACCAATGTGGATGACAAAGAATGACAAAGATCAAGGCATCAATCAAGCCCCTAAGATCGAAGATTCTAAGTCAAACCAGCATAAGCACAAGAGGAAATACACAAGGTGAATGATTTGTAGCGAAAAAAGATACACAATCATGCAATGGTAAGAACTAGAAGGAATGAAAGTCAAAAAATGTATTGGATCAATATTTGACCATTTTTCCAACATGATGTGGACCAAATCTAGGTTGTTTTTCCAAAAATGCATACTCACTCTAAGGTGATGGAACTCTTGGCTATTCGTTGGGTGAGAAGTCCTAAAAGGTGAGAAACATACACTCATGGTTGGTATGCACTCACACACATGCAAGTGTCTATGGGGAAATTCATGCCTCAGAATGGGCTTCCCGCTCAACCATACTAAAGTTATACCTCCTGATAACTTTAATAAGGTGCCACACAAGAAATTTTTTTTGAATGTTATGTAAATATTTTGTTAAAGGGGATTTTTATTTTTTCATGCAAGGTCTCATCATAAGGAACATCATGTCTAATGTCTCCAAGAGAGGATAAGTGCAAAAGGTCTCATATTTTTTCCAAGAGAGGACAAGTGCAAGGTCTCATCCTAAGCAACATTGTACCTAATGTTTCCAAGAGAGGGAATTGCAAGAAAAATAAAATCACACAATGAAATATGAGTGTCAATTTATGCCCCCACTTTAAAGCAATTGTTAACACCATTACTGTGAGAAATTGCTTTAAAATAGAAGAAGACACGAGAGCTTATTCAAAAAGCCTTATGCTAAGTCATATGTTTCTGATAAGCTACATCATGAAAAATGTAGTATATCACATCTGATCCAACTTAAGACATGGGTATGTGCAGGATCATCATGGAAAAAATAGGCCCTTAAGTGGCAAAAAGTTCAGAAAAATTAGAGTTAGGCAACTTGACATAAAAATTTGAATAAGTTATCTATATTATTTCAAAAATATGTAACAATATAATTTTTAGCAAATTGAATTTAGTTTCTAAATTACTAGGTTTATTTACAAAAAAATAAAATCTATTTTGTGAAAATTTGAAATTTCAATACAATAGTACTTAAATTTCAAGGAAAAATAAGTAGGTGTATGTTTGACCACCCTAACCACATTAAAATGATAATATTTTTTTATAATATTTTAGATATAATTAGAGGACTCATGTGCCAATGTGATGCATGTTTTTTTGTAATTTTTTTCCAAGTAAATAATTAATTATAATTTTTTTATGATAACTTTAAAAAAATATAAACACTCGTATGTTTGACCACCTTAACTTGGTCAAGACTTCATGAAATTGAATTTTTTATTTTTTAATCTTATAGTATGCAAAGCATAGAATGTGATGCATGTTTTGGATTCAAAAAATATGATACCGTTTGAAAGCTATAGATGTTTTTCAATCAGCCTAAAAATTTGGACTTTAGTCGTAATTCAATAGAAAATGAATAATAATAATTTATTAAATTCAAAGTAAAGAATAATTTATATTGGTGGAAAGCTAAGAATCTCATTCAAAAACCCTTTTCATTTCATCAATTTTGGTTAAAAGAAAAGTCATCATCCACATACCCATCATATTGCCACTTTTTGGCCTATCATGATCCTGCACATACCCACATGTCGTTCACATCCCAAGCTTGCTCTTATATGTTCATGAAAGGTTAATGACTAGCCAAAAGAGATAAAAAAAAGTGACATATGAGGACAAGGCTTATGAACCCCTTTCCCCCACTTAGTGCAGGACAAGGATGAGCCAAAATGATTGATAAGATGAATGCTAGAGTGAAAATTAGTATCAATTAAAGGACTGAGGTGCCCCCACATAAGGAAGAATACCAAACTCCTTAAGATGTTGGATTTTGTGACTCAAAGCCTTACATTCATTAGTAGAATGACCATGAACTCTATGCTATGCACAAAATGAATGTTTGTAGTAGAATTTATTTCAAGTTCGTGGACGAAGGGATATCAAGTGATCTTGGAGGAGTCTCTACAAGATACCCTCTTGATCAAAGGCATAAAAGGTTCCTTTATCATGCAACCAAGATCTATTTTTCTTAGTAGAAGATGTCATATCTATGAAAGACTCTGTAGATTGTGAGATTTTGTTCTCTCCTTTACAGGAGGGTGTAAAATCTAATGAACTCAAATCATAAGTGTTTTGTGAGATGACATTGATGTTAAGTGAAGATGTATTTGTTTGTTTCATTTCTTTCCAAGGATAAATTTCAAGACCACTAGTGTCTATCAGTTCAGGATGCACCACTATTAAAGCTAGTTTAGAGGAATCTTGTGTGATAGTGTTGATGTTGAATGAAGGCTTGATGATTTCTATCAAACGACAATAACCAATACCATGATTCATTGCTTGCATGTTAGGCTCTATAGGGTTGTGGAT
The DNA here is from genome assembly GCA_007115665.2 of Sequoiadendron giganteum. Classification (NCBI taxonomy): domain Eukaryota; kingdom Viridiplantae; phylum Streptophyta; class Pinopsida; order Cupressales; family Cupressaceae; genus Sequoiadendron; species Sequoiadendron giganteum. The sequence continues at coordinate 508,662,270 of CM021109.1, forward strand.
ACCTTTTTTGTTAGCACCACATCCTTTTTGATTGTAACCAAGTTGTTTCATAATCTCGTAACCTTTACCATAAATATTTTTCATTTCTTTTGGATCGAGTGGTTATTGGTTGTCTTTTTCTTCAAAGTTTATTGTGTAATGTGTTGGCCTTTTTTCTAAGGTGGTTGAGGTGGATGCTATCGAAGGGTCTTCTGAGTTTTGTGTGGATAGTACCACATTGTCTTTTCCCTTTTCAAAGTCTTTGTGTATGATCTTGTATTCTCCCATTAATGTAGGTGTGAAGTCTAAGGAACCCCAATCATCATCTAATAGCTTCACGATTTGTTCAATATGTTGTTCTTTGTTTGTTTTTTGTATGGGTTCTACTTTTTTGGTTGGTTTTAATGTGTTTAAATGATTCTGTTTTTTTTTCTCAATGTTCAAACAACTATTTGGTTCAAGGTCGACATCAAGTATGTACACTTTGTTGTTGTAGATGTACTTTATTTTATGATGAAGAGTGGAAAGCACCCCATTCATTGCATGAATCCATGGCCTACCTAAAATAATTTTATATGAAATATCATGTGGCATAACCTAGATCGGTGTTTCTAATGTGGCCATTCCAACTATAATAGGAAAAGTGATCACTCCAAGTGGTTTCTTTCCTACACTATCAAATCCACTGATAGATAAAGAGATAGGTTGAATGTTTGAATTATCAAAACCAAGCCTATCCAAAAGGGTCACACTACACAAATTAACCTCTAAGCCATTGTCAAAAGGGATTTCTTTATCTATTTTTTGTTGTATTGATATATTATTATGAAAGATTCTTTTTTTTTTTTGCACTTCCAAAGGGGGCAGTTAACTTTGGTGGAAAACAATGTCATCATTCAATCCTTGAAGTAGGGCTACGATGTCAGTTGTTTGCACATGAGAAGGGATAGGAATTTTTTGTAAGGTCATTTGAAGAATAGTGTGATAGTTAGGTGAATTTTGAAATAAATCCCATAGGGATATCTTTGTAGGATTATTCTTGATTTTTTCAACAAGATCATACTCCCTAATGTGTGAATGCACATATGATAGGAGGAAAATACCACCTCAAAATAGGACTTGGAATATAAGGCCTAACACTGAAGAAGTCCTAACATATTTGGAACATCCAATAAATCAATAAAATCCCCCAACTGGTGTGTATCTAGCAAAAGAAACTCTATTTGGATGGTGCAGGATTCATAAGACCAATCAACACTCTGAAATGGATTGTTAAGAATTTCAGAATGTTGCATCTATTTTCCAATAGAAGATCCATCATATCCACAACAATTTGAGTGGATAGGAGATAGTACCATCTAATCCTTATGAAATATCGGTCTTGGTGGTGGATCATGCATCATTTCCAAGGAGTGAAGAGAATGAACCAGAAGAAAAACAAGACAAAAGTGTTGAAACAAAGTATGCATACAATGAAGAATCTATAGTTCAATCTTCTGAAAGTGATGAGGAGAATGGATATGGTCCATTAGAGGTGGAGAGAAAGTCTAGTTGTTAGATCATACAAAGGATGTGCATCAAACCATGAAGAGCAAGTATCTAATAGAATAATTTCAACAAGCTAGTGAGGAATTCCCAATAGAAGAGTCAACTGGCAGTGGATCTGAGAAAGGAATAGCAGTAGACACCAAGGTAGCCCTAGTGGGGGTTAAGCTCTCAATTGAGGATCCTCAATATATTATCAATGAGTGTCCCATAAAGAAAATTGAAGGAGTCGGTGTTGCTGATGAAGGGGCTGATGTTCCTGAGGGTTGCAATTACAGGCCTGAACTAGTGCCAACGGAAGAATTCAGGGAGTTCTTTCGTTTATCCAATTATGTTCTTTCTCTATTTGTTGATGAATTAAGCATTGGAAGTTCATAGATTTTATGCATTAATGATGGGATATCTAATGTGATTCATATTGATACACATGAAAACATGAATGAAGAGGAACAATCAAGAATATTGCACCATCAGTGGAGACCTCCTCACTTCATGGGCATCAACTCTTCACAATTGGGAAAGGATGAATGCAATGCTTAGTCCACAAGAGTTCAAAATTAGGTTGTCTCATTCCTTGATGTAAATTTAGAAGCTTATCAATTTAATTATGGAGGTTTAGGAAAGACATCTTGCATATGGATTAATCATGGTTTAGTGAGTCTCCTCAATTGCTGATTCTTTGTGATGTTGGCATAGAATTTGAATGCTATAGTATTGAATTTTTTTCTTTGAATATAAGGATAAATCTGCATGGCTGAGAATTATAACGAGTGCTCATTTTCTTGTACATGCATTACGAAATCCAATGGGCAGTGTCAGTTTTCCTTTCCTAAACATAGTTCTTTGTCAATATCTTTGTAGATACCTCTTTTTTCTTTATTAGATTACATTTCCTTTCTTTTGTTTTGTTTCTGCCTTGGTTAGAGTAGGGTTTCTTTTGTTTTAACCTTGCTTTCTTGTTGCTTTTGGTTTGGGTTTCTTCTAGTTTTTGTTTGCTTTGGTCTGCTTGGGTTGGTTTTCCCTGTTGATTGCTTTGTGGGGTTGTCCTACTTTCCTCTAGGCTTGTTGCATATGTACAACTGGTTGTTTATCTGGGCTTGCTCTAGGATTTCTTTTACAAACTCTTATCATCTTTTTGGAGTCATTCAAACTGGTATATTTCCTTCATCTGATGTTCCATGGGCTGGGGATTAGTGTCACTTGACTAAGTTAAGTTTTGGAATATATTTGGGTCTTATATATTCACACAAATCTTAAGAATTCCAAGGTTGTGTATGGTCTTTAGGAGGTTTGACTGGGTGAAAAATCTTAAGTTATGCTCTAGTGTTGTTGTGGCTCTCATCCTTGAGTGTGGGATTCATTGCATGCAAAGTGAAAAGTAAAGCTTTAAAAGAGAATATCAAAAGAGAATATCAAAAGAAAAGAAAAGAAAATATTGAAAATCAAATGAAATGTTCACCTTTTCAAGGGTATCCTAGTATCTCTACCGGGGCTATGAATGACTGGCTAGTAGTAGAGCTATGCTAGGGAGGGTCATAGTGATAACCTCACTAGGGATATGAATTCTTGACTAGCAATGATGCTCTATCTAGGTTGGTTTTGGAGTTAGAATCCTTAAGTAGCCCTATCAGACTGAGTTTGGTCATTATTGCAACTTAGGAAAGGGAAATGAATGCATATACACACACTTTGACCCTGGTACATGAAAGGTTTTCTCACTTGTGATTTATAAAACCTTGTCTAGATGTAACCTGATGCTTGGATTGAAACCAGAGATTTTGAGTTCTTGATTCCATTTTGTCATCGAAATGCTCTGGAGCATTTCCCCAACAGAGTCACCATTTGTTGTGTAGGTTTGTACACACGCCCCTCTGAAAGTGAGGACCCTCTCTTGGCCTGCCCTTTTGGCCTATTTTTGTGGCTTGCCCCCTCTTTTGTGCTTATCTTTGAAAATCTTGGGGTTTTGGTCTTTGGTGCTTGCCTTGGTTATGGGTGCCTTTGTGTTGAGTTCCTAGTGGTTTTGGAGTCTTTCGGATGTCCTCTCTGGGGTGGTCTTCTTTTTCCTTCTAATTTTTCCCCTTGGTGTTTTTTTTTGGGTTCTAAGGGTTAGTTTCCTCCCTTAGGTTTTCCTTGTTTGCCTTGTTTCTTTTATTCTACTAGAGGCAGAACTGGGATGGAGCTAAACTTTGAACTTTCACAAAGTTCATGGTCAAGTTCATTTTCTCGTTCCATCTCTGCTTCCCACTACTTTTCTTTCTTCTTCATTTTGTTTTTTTTTGTCCTAAGGGTTGCTTTCCTCCCTTAGGTTTTCTTTTCTTCACTTTTTTTGGAGGTAGAACCAGGATGGGATTAAACTCTGAACTTTCACAAAGTTCACTATTTAGTTCTCGTTCCCGTTCCAGCTCCACTTCCCGCCTTCTCATTTTGTTTGTTGCTTTGCCCATTTTTAGCCTAAGGGTTGGTTTCCTCCCTTAGGTTTTCCTTGGTTTTCCTTTTCTTTTGTTTTTTGGAGGCAGGACTGGGATGGAACTTAACTTTGAAATTTTACAAAGTTCATGGTTTGGTCCTCATTCCCCTTCCATCTCCACATCCATTGGGGTTGGTTATGTTTCCATTTCTGCCTCCACCTATTTCCCTTCCTTTTCCATCTTGTTTCTTTTTCTACGTCCACCTATTTTCCTTCCGGTCCCATCTTGGTTTCGTCTCTGCCTCCGTCGGGGTCATTTCTATCTCTACCTTTATCGGGGTTGGTTCTATTTCAGTTTTTTCCTCCACCTATTTCCCTTCCTTTCCATCAGGGTTGGTTTCATTTCCACCTCTGCCTATTTCCCTTCCTTTCCCATCTGGGTTTCATTTCCACCTCCGCCTGGTTTCCTTCCAGTCCCATCTTGGTTCTATCTTCACCTCCGTTGGGGTTGTTTTCGTTTCCGCCTCCACCTATTTTGTGTCTTTGTTCCTATTCTGCTCGTGGCTCCGCCTCTGTCTTTCTTTGGTTGTTTAGTGTTTTTGCATGGCAACAACAGAGACCTATGCCATAAATTCAACATCCAACATCAATTTTCCACCCCATAATACCCCCAGGGTAATGGCCAAGTTGAGGCTACAAATAAAACTATCCTAAGAATCCTCAAAAAAACAGTCAACGAAGTTGGTCATGACTGAAACTTATAGTTGAACCCCACCTTATGGGAATTCTAAACAAGTATTCTCACACCAATAGGTGCAATCCCATTCTCCCTAGTCTATGGATCATAATACATCCTCCCTATCAAGATCGAGTTCCCATCCCTAAGGATATCATTGCAAAACCTCATTATAGATGAAGTATATTAGGTATCTTAGTTGAATGAGCTAGAGCTATTGGATGAATGGTGCTTGGATGCTCTAAACCACCTACAAGTCTACCAGAACCATCTGAAGAGGAGTTACAACAAGAAGATAAGGAACTGATCTTTTCAATTTGGCGAGCTTGTAATGAAATAAAATCAAAAAAATGTGTCAAATCTAGATAGCAAGGGAAAGTTTGAACCCAAGTGGTTGGGACCTTTTGTTGTCACTGCTAGTTATAAGTCAAGGGCATATCAGTTATTGACACCCAAAGGTGAACCTCTACAGGATCCCATCAAAAAATCTCATCTTAAAAAGTTTTATGCCTAAGCTCACAAGGGTATAAATCAAAAAAATCAAAAAATCAAAAAAAGGATTGAAAACAATAAAGATAGAAATCATCCTCTAGTGAAAACCACTTCGGTGGTGCTTTGGGCAAAAATTGGTGAAAACATGGAAAAAAGGAACCTTGTGTAAATAAGCACTTTCCATCCACCATGATCTCTACAGCTGGTTTTGCATCATTCACACAACATTTCATTGATCTTTCTATCTCCCATCTGTGTTTGCATCATAGCTTGATCTTGTGCTTGTATCATGTTCCACCCTAGTACTACTTGGCACATCTCTTGTTGGAAAAACAATAATAGACAACTCAGAGGGGGGGTGAATCAGTTGTCACAAAATTAAGACCTATTTTAACTTTAAACAACCTTTAATCTCATATTTGATAATTAATAGTGGAAGCATAAATCAACAACACATCAGATACAAATGGACACCAAGATTTTTATACATGGAAACCCTATTAGGGGAAAAACCATGGTGGATGTTAGTCCACAAGATTATACCCTGTTGAAATTATAATGAAGAAATGAATAGGGAATGCACATGCATTCAAGCACACTGTCTAGAGCTTACTACTTAGAGGAAGGCTCACTGCCTTACATAAATAATTCGATTAAATCCATCTAATGAGGTTGAACTAATAAATTAGATTCTACAAAAGCTTGATGACAGTTTCGATTAGGCACAAAACAACTTCTACACACTTTGCTCAAACTCCTTCACACTCTACTCAAACTCCTTCACACTTTGCTCAGTCTCTTTCACACTCTGCTCTGCTCCTGAATGATTTTATCTTTATTCACACATATATTTTGTATACATACACCAAGCATACATTTATAATGAGTAGATAATTTCTCTTATATATCCGCTATATGGATTTACATCAACAACTTTGTCAGCCAAGAATAAATAATAAATTACAACTATTGGCCTTAATACATGAAAAATCTTGATGTGCACCAATCGAATTTGGTCACAACATAGTGAGGACCTAAATCAATATCCTCGAACATGCCAAAAAATAAAATATTAATCCTCATGGATCTACAACACGTTACCATCATGTTGGCCAAGAACATGAAAACTCGAGAACACATCAAAAAAATATTTGATCACGATCACACCAAATAATGCAAACATGCAGCAAGGATAGAGAATGATATAGACTCATCCATGAATGGCGTAGGAAGATGCGTAACAACTGCAATTGCTAGAATTTCATCCTCTTCTTCCAAAAACACCTGTTATAGTAACAAAGTGATTGTAGGAACACAAAACTTCATAACTTCCTCAATTCTTGATGCATACCATTGAAAATTTTAGACAACATACTAGATAGGCTCAACAAAAAACCTTTTACTGCAAGACACCTGAAAAATCAATGTGTACAAATTATCATCACTTAGATCTTCACAACATTACAAACTACATGCAATATATTTATTCTAATTTTCTCAATCTCTTCGACATATACAGCCTTCTGAATCACCAATTCTAATAGTGTTGACATCAATGACAACCACAACATCCAACAATCTCCTCGTTTGGCATTTATGGCAACACATGATGTGAAAAGTAATACCATGAACACAACTGGATGTTCACATACTTCTCTCCCTTTGATCTATAGTTCTACTCTCATAATTCTTCTTTCCCTTTCTTGACTCTTCTCCCCCTTACTTCAATATTTTTTTACATTGTTCTTATCCCCCTTTGACATCAATGGAAAAGTTACACAAGCTCTAAACCATATATTTAGCACATCTGACTACTCCCCCTGAGTAGCAGCCACCACAACATCAATTCGGAATAAGATATGGCTATGAATTAACAGACTAATTCAAAGACCTACATCACTTAGTTCTGATCAAGAGGGGAAATCACCCCCAAATTTAATCTGAGGTACTCAAAAGTATGCTTAGGAAATGTACTAGTAAATATGTCTACAATTTTCTCCTTGGTAGGTACATACTCCAGTCTAACTTGTTTTTGACTTACTTTATCTCTCAAGAAGTGATATTTCATGGATATATGCTTTGTCTTTGAATGCAACACTAGATTCTTAGAAATATTTATGGTGCTTGGGTTGTCATAGAATATGGCAATGGGTTCTTCATACTCAATTTTGACATCTCTCATCATCTGCTTCATCCACAATACTTGAGTACAGTTTTTTACAACAACAATGTATTCTGGCTTAGCAATAGATAAGGAAACAAAATTCTTCTTTTTTCTTAGGAAAGATACCAACTTCTTTCTCAAGAAGAATGCACCACCACTAGTACTCTTCCTATCATCCACATCTCCTTCCCAATCTACATCAGTAAAAGTGCTTAGGATAAGATCATCATCCTTAGGATACCAAAGACCAAGGCCAACTATCCCTTTCAGGTATCTGAAGATTCTTTTCACAACAATCACATGAGACTCTTTTAGATCAGCTTGTTCATTCAACTTATTTTGAAACACCCATTTGGTTCTAATCACATTTTTTCTGAGGTCTAGGAACAAGATCCCATGTATCATTTTTCTCTATCTGCATTAGTTCTTCTTTCATGGTTTCCATCCAATATTCATCTTTGCATGCTTCATTGATATTGCTAGGTTCAATTTTGGAAACTAGACAATATTATTCAAAAATTATTCTTCTGGTATGCACACCTTTGCTCTTATCTCCTATGATCTAACTATCAGAATTATTTTTCTTTACATACCTTGGAACTTTAGGAATTTCTCTAACTTCTTGTTTTCGTGTTTTTCCTTCTACACTTCTACTAGTTTCTCCTTCTTGATTTCCTTGGTTCACCAGAACAATTTGAAGTCGATTCTATGTTTGAACATTCTTTCCATTGTTAGTACTGTCATGTTAGTCATCTGACTCATATCCACTACATCTGGATGGTCTATCAATATCTTCATCAACTTTGATATTTGTACTTTCAACCATTTTCTTCAACCTTTTATTAAAGCATCGGTAAGATTTTCTCTTAGTAGAGTAACCTAGAAAGATTCCTTCATCAATTTTAGCATCATCTCTCTTGATGTAGCATTTGCTTCGAATTTTTTTGAAATATTTGACAGTAGGCTCATATCCAAACCATAACTCAAAAGGGTCTTACCAGAATTATTGTTGACATTTATCCAGTTAATGGTATACACAATAGTTCTTACAACTTCTCTCTAGTATAAATGAGGGAAATTTGCTTCCAACATCATGGTTCTAGTAGTTTCTAGAACGATTTTGTTCTTTCTTTCAAAAACTCCATTTTGTTGAGGGGTCTGGGGAGCAGATAGTTGTCTTTGGATTCCATGCTCTTCACAAAAAGAATTGAATTCCTAGGAATTGAATTCACCACCTCTATCTAACCTTAAGAATTTTATCTTTTGGCTTGTCTCATTCTCTGCCATAGCTTTGAAGATTTTGAACTTTTCTAATGCTTCATATTTTTCTCTTAAGAAAGCAACCCATATCATTCTAGAGTAATCATCAATAAGAAACATAAAGTACCTTTCACCTTGAAGACTTATGATTCTAGATGGACCACATAGATCAGTATGTATCAATTCGAGTACTCCATTAGAGTTATATTGTTTTCTTCAGAAATACTTTCTAGTCTACTTTCCCATCTAACAGTCTTTGCAGAGTGTTAGTAGGCTTCACTAACTTAGGAAGATCTTTGATTGCTTGAGAAGAGCTTATTTTGAAAATGTTATCAAATTTCACATGACACAACCTCCTATACCATAACTATATTACATCAACTTGAGCAATTAAACAAATTTCACTAGCAACACTTAAGTGAAAAATATTACCTCTTATCTTTGTACTTGATGCAATCACATTTCCAAAACTTCCCTGTATCCAACACTTACCATCGTTGAACTAAATATTGTAACCCTTGTCTACCATTTGTTGAACACTCAACAAGTTATTCTTCAAGAATTCTACATAAAGAACATCATCAGTATTATGTTTACCACCAAAATAAGTAGTTTCTCTACCACGAATCACACCAGAAGTGTTGTCTCCAAATCTTACAATACCACCATCATAGTTTTCGAAGCTTACAAAATTTATTTTGTCACCAGTCATATGATTTGAGCATCCTCTATGAATTACCCACTCATCCTTTTCTTCAATTTTTGTTGCAAGAGCCTTCTCAACATTCACATTACTAGTAGATTCAGTGGACACCTGACCATTTTCTTTGATAGCAACGAATACCCATTCATCTTCATTTCTAGTTTTTTTATTAGATTCATCATTAGTAACACCTTCTTAAACATAATAGCATTTCTTTTGAAGTCTAGTCTTATCATTTTTATACTTAGACACTCTTTTAGGACACCTTGATGCAAAATAACCTATTTTACTGCAAGAAAAACATTTGATAGGTAACTTTCCATTGTACTTACCATGACCTCTGGCTTCTCTTTTCACAATTGATGCTTCCATTTATTTTAATTATTTTTCTTCATATTCAATCTATTTCATCTCATCTTCATACTTGAATGTCTTTTTGGAACTCTCTCTCGGATCATATCTTTGCTTGCCTTTCCCGGATACAATAGCTTTGAATGTAGATTCAATATTAGGATTAGATTCACCAAATTCACTTAACTTAAAGGTAGCAAGTTTTCCAATCAGCATGTATCTTGTCACATTTTTCACTGTCTTGAATTCATCAATAGCATGAGCTTTTGTTTCGTAGGAAGGAGGCACAAATCTAAGTATTTTATCCACAATCTCTTCTTCATCCAAGACTCCACTAGCACATATAATGCTCATCACCAGTTCATTTATCTTTTGAGAGAAAGAGAGGATGTTCTCATCTTCACTCATCTTCATGTCCTCCCACTTGCCTTTTAGACTTTGTAGCTTAGCAACTTTCACTAGTGCATCTCCTCCATACAATGTTTCCAACTTTTTCTAGATCTCATGTGCAGTCTTTAAACCTATCACATTTGTCATCTCTAAATCTGTCAAAGCACTCAACAATGTTTCAATGGCCCTAGTATTTGTTTTAGCTTCTTTGATTTCATCAATAGTAGAGGGACCAATCTGAGGAATAGTATATGCATTCTTTGTAATCTTCCATAAAAGCTCACCAATACACTTCAAATGACATTCCATTCCAATTTTCCATAGTGAGTAGTTTTTTCCATTGAATATAGGACTATCCTTCTTGTAAGATGCTATCATGTATCACCTCAAGCTATTAAGATTTCCCTTTAGAGGAACCATCTCTAATACCAATTGTTGGTAAAACAAGAATAGACAACTAAGAAGGGGGGGTGAATTAGTTGTCATAGAATTAAGACCTATTTTAACTTTAAACAACCTTTAATCTTAGATCTGATAATTAATAGTGGAAGCATAAATCAACAACACATTAGAGACACATGGACACCAAGATTTTTTATATGTGGAAACCCTATTAGGGGAAAAACCACGGTGGATGTTAGTCCACAAGATTATACCCTGTTAAAATTATAATGAAGAAATGAATAGGGAATGCACATGCATTCAGGCACACTGCCTAGAGCTCACTGCTCAGAGGAAGGTTTACTGCCTTACATAAAATAATCAAATTAAATCTATCTAATGAGGTTGAACTAAGAAATTAGCTTCTACAAAATCCTGATGACAGTTCCGATTAGGCACAAAAATTATACACACTTTGCTCAAACTCCTTCACACTCTGCTCAAACTTCTTCACACTTTGCTCAATCTCTTTCACAGTCTGCTCTACTCTTGAATGATTTGATATTTATTTGCACATATATATATTTCACATACATACACTGAGCATACATTTACAATGAAGATACAATCACTCTTATAAATCCGCTATACGAATTTACATCAGCAACTCTGTCGGCCAAGAATAAAGAATAAATTACAATTGTCGGTCTTAATACATCAACAAATCTTTATGTGCACCAACCTAAGTTAGTCACATCATAGTGAGGACCTAAATCAACATCCTTGAACATGCCAAACAATAAAATATTAATCCTCATGGATCTACAACACATTACCACCATCATGTCAGCCAAGAACATGAAAACTCAAGCACACATCAAAAAAATATATGATCACGATCACACCAAACAATGCGGACATGCAGCAAGGATTGAGCACAATCTAGACTCATCCACAAACATCACGGGAACATGCACAACAACTGAAATTTCCAGAATTTCATCCTCTTCTTCCAAAACCACCTGCTATAGTAATAGAGTGACTGTAGGAATACATAACTTCCTCGATTCTTGATGTGTACCATTGAAAATTTTAGAAAACATGCTATATAGGCTCAGCAACAAACCCTTTAGTGCAAGAAGTCTATGATGTTGTGAAGAGCCAAGTGGTGATAAGTTATGCACGTTGACACCTGAAACTCAACATGCATAACTTATCATATCAAAAAATCCAAAAACATCCAAATCATATCAAAAAATCCAAAAAAAAGATCAAAAGTTAGAAAAAAAATAGATTCATCACATCAAATTATGGCTATCTGAGTGTGAATGTAGTCAAGACCATTATCGATGTGCCCTCGAGACATATTAGGTCAGTCCTTTAGGAGTCCGTCATAATAAAATGGCAATCCATTTGTTGATATTTCATCAATAATTGGGTATATGTCAATCGAACTACGTGGTCTCTATGTGTATAGTGTAGGAAAGGCTAATATTTGATCAGCCCCCGAGGGCCCTAAGATAGGTCTTTAGGTAAGGTTCTTTGTCAAAATCTTAGAAACCACCAAAAACATTGGAAAATTTTAAAATAAAAACATTTGTAAAACATCTCGAAATTCCCAAAACAACCTCCAAACATTTCAAAAATCCAAAAAACATTCCAAAAACCCAATAAAGTGAATTTGTCCCATTTCAAAATTCACCCACAATAAACATCCACTCATAATAAATCAATCATTGCTTTCATCCTTTGGCAAAACAATCAAAATTGTGTTCTCCAACGTCAGGGTCTTAAGTCTAGGTCAGTAGGTAAGCAAGTTGGTCAAATATAAGTATCAATAGCCTATCATCCAATCAATCTCACCATCATCTAATAACATCATATCCTAAGATGCATTCTTCCTAGAATGGACATCAACATCAGGCATCACCATAGTTTTTTCTTGGCTAGCGGTATGAAGAACATTAGCTCGTTTGTTTACTTGATATTTTCTTGTGATTTATCTTATTACGCTCATTCCAATGACCTCTTGATGATGTCTAATCAACCAATTTAGAGAGAAAGGAATGGGGCATGGATCTTTATCTTTTGTTTGATGTGCTTGTTGGATATTCTTGTAATATAACCTTGGCTAATACTTGCTTTATTAGGTATGTATGGATGATGTTTTGGACAGCTTGTTGACTATTACATTGTGAGGTTTTGCCTCTCTATGTTTTGGTCTGAGATGTTCAAAATATCTGAAGTACATCCTAGTAAAGTTTCCCGATGTTAGGTGTGAATAGGAATACTCCTATCTTATTTTCAATTCAAAGTCCACCACACCAAGTACAATGCCATCTTGGTTCTTTATACCTTGATGCATCATATCTATGTGTGTTATCAAACATAAGTAAAGAAATTTCTTTACGTCCCTAATCTCTGATAAGAAAAACATCATCATCTCTCATCATTATCTCTAATAAAGTCTCAAAAAATCATAGACTTGTTGGATCCTCTTTCCATCATCTTATTTCTTCTTTCTTCTCTCTATGCTAACATGGTATCATGACAGTCAACCAAAAAAATCACTAATGCATTAATCCTACATCCACCGATCATCGACATACATACATCTCATGTTTAAAGCATAAAGCATCCATTCACATAATCATTTCATATAGCATCATTACATTTACATTTACATTTAAGCTACAAAGAATAATAGAGATTTTTTATTCTAAGTATCTTAAATCATTGCATATCATATCTTAAATAATTGCATATCATGGTCATTTCATATCACATCATTACATTATCATTTAAGTTAAAAATAATAATAGAGATTTATTATTTTGAGTATCTTAAATCATTTCATATCATAAAAATCCACATCATTGCATATCATAGTCATTACATCAAAAATTATCATCTGAGTTACAAAGAATAATATAGATTTGTTATTCTAAGTATCTTAGAAATCATTTGCATACCATAAAAATTATATCCATAACATTTGACATCACATCGCATCCACATCACTTGCAAAAGGGAAATACATCCATGAAATTTTCATATCATAACATCACATACATCTCCTAAATCATGACATACCACATCATCCATTTTGCATTATCATTTAAGACATAATAAAGATTTTTTATTCTAAGCATCTTAGAAATCATTTGCATCCATACACCCATACTGCATACATCATCATAAAAGTGCATAGAAAATATATAGAAAATAAATGCATCCATAAACGTCTACATATCATAATCATCCATCACATAATATCTCATGAAAATAAAATACATCGCATCCATATAGAATCACATCGCATATACATAAAATATCAAATTCATCCATACATGAGGCATAAATAAAGTAAACACATAGCATCATGAATCAATCAAACTTGTATCATGTATATATCAAAAAAATCATAACTATCATGATACAAAATCTAGCTCAAGTTTATGCACATCAATCATGATACAAAGCCCACAAGGCTATCAAAAATGGAGCCTATGAGTGTATATCAAAAAACTGCTAGCCTTGATGGTTGCTTCCCTCGCCTGCCTACCTCTCGGGCAGATCCTTTGCCTACTGAAGCCTTGTCTGTTGAGAATAATTTGGCTGAAAAGAGCTACGAGCACTGCCTAATGGTAGTGGAATCTATAATACTCAGCCTCGTAGACAACTTGATGGTACATCCATGTTGGTAGTGTCATCCCCTGGGATGCGGTGGCTATGGTCTCTAGCTACTATCTGCGGCCAACCTCCTGAGCTAATTGTAGCTCTATGGCCTATCGCTGCTACCGCTCATGATATCTCTTAGTGGTGAGGGCCTGAACCTACTGTTTGGCCTAATCTATCTCTAGTGTGATGGCCTTAACTTTTTGGTGGGCCTGGTCCCGCTCACCTATCACTACCTAGACCTATGCTTGTAGACCCCGCACCTGTGCTTGCACCTATTGAATAGACGGATCTTGTGGCTGGTGGAGTTGTTGTGCCTAATGTGGGTGGTGTGGTGGCTGATCTTGCTACTCATATGGTTTCCCATCTCTAGGTGGTGCCCTTGGATCTTTTACCCCTACCCCTACCTTTGTTCTATGAGCAGTCCTCCCCCTAGGCCTACCCCATGGAATTGTTGTTGTTGGATTTGACAGTCGCAGTGAAGGTCTAAACCACTCTACATAAGCTCGTGTGACCCCTAGATCTATTGATCCCTGATAAGAGGACCATGGCCTAGAAACCAATTGTTTCAAATAATCCACTGCATCGAACATTGGGATCGTCTGAGCCCATGTAGTCTCCCGAGTTTATCTAGCAAAAATAATAGTATATCCATCAATCAGCCTATCATGAACCTCTCCAAACTGATGGCTCACCCTATCAGGAAGATACCGCTCTATGATGGTATTCTCCTTCCCCTACATCAATCGAGTCTGAAGATAATAGAACAACTATTGTACATTGTCATACCAAATGACTATCTGTAGCCACAGTCACAAGGTAAAAACTATAACATCATCGATAATATGACACCAATAAGGAAGACCAAGTTGTCTCGTATGTCGCAAGGTAATCCTACCCCCATATCTCCATACCGCAAGATCATCAAGATTTGTATCCACCAAGGTGACTATTGGTCAAAGCACGACTATATGCTCCCAAGCCCAAATGTGTAAAATTGTCACTCCAGTGCCAATCACATGACCATCGCAGTAAGAAAAATCATGTAGATCATGGAATAATGATGCCAACATCATTGGCCCCTAGGAAAACAAAGTCCTCTGCATCAGCATGCTCTCCCAAGCCAAACCCCATCAATCTGGAGCCACTAACCCAGATATAATGGCAGCAAAAATCAACCTAAAGAGTGGCACGTGACCTCTGTAGAACTTCAAATAAATCTAAACCTTGGTTAGTATAAGATCCTCATATCCCATGACATCATGGAATGCATTGGCGCCGGTATCTATGTCATAAATCATGTGGGCACCCTGAATCGATAACCGTAGGATCCACCATACATCCTCAAGGTTCATGGTCACCTCATCAGTCGAAAGGTGAAATAGTGAGGTTTTGTTGTGCCATCTCTTGCACAACAGGTCATCATTGTAAGGTGGGTCCATACAACATGCACATAGGCTATGTACCGTAGACCAATCTCCCCCAAATGCTCCTGTTGGATCTCAGACAAAGTGCCTAGTTCACTCAGAATTAAGCATTGATGCTCACATGAAAACATAGGCTTGATCACCTCCTCCACCCATGAAGTGCAGAATGTCAACATTCATAAAAATATCTAAACCCATTTGGAGTTTTCGACCCCAGAACAATGAATGCGTTGATGTTTGCAAAAGCGTCGCCATTTTTCAAACTCCAAATAGAAATGTTGGACTCTTTGGAAATGCCAAATCGGCTCAAGCACTGCCATTTGTATAAGCATTGAAATTTGACTACCAAACCCTAAACCAAAATCAAGCCAAGCGTCACTTTTAACGAAAGCATCGCTATTTGAAATATAAATCCTAATCCCAAATTGATCTTGTTGATGGTGTTTTCTGCACAACAATAACTCAAACAGAATATGATATTCTATCTCTCTTGAAAGGTAAATCTCTATAGAAAAGAGATAACCCCAAGGTCTCTAATGTCAGGGCTTGACAATGTAAATAAAACAACCTAGAGATAATGTGAAAATGTTGGTAATCACAAAGGGACCTTACTACAAGCAAACACTGGACTTTGAGTTTATCAGATCTAACAATGAATTGATACTTCAAACCTTAAATTGAACTCAGATAACAAAGAAATAAAAAAGATAAAGGTTTCAAAGATAATTCTAAGACTAATTCTAACCCTAAGATTGATAATGCCAAAAGATAAGATACTCAAAATGGACCAATCTATTGGTGTTTTTTCTTGTTAAACCAGGTTTGTCTCCTAATCTACCTATGGAATTCCCAAAATTCCAATCAAGGGAAGCTCAGAGGACCTAGACCAACTAACGAGGATTATTTTTTAAACATTAACCTCCTACACTTTGGGCTCTGCAAGACTTGGGAGGGTGATCCTTGCAATGAGTTTACAACTTCTGCAACAAAAATCATAAACAGTCATTAACTTTGAATAACATATAATCTCACTTAATAGCTCAACATAATGGGATAAGACTGAAATGAATTGGTTGTTCATCAGTAATATCAACCACTTGGAGCATGAGATGGTTATAACACTATTTCATGGTGAAAGATAATCATTATGTTTAAAATTTGTGGTAGCAAGCCCGATATGAAGACAAACAAAACACTACATCACAAAGAACAGATGCAAATCAGACCGGTGTCATATCCATTGGACGAGTCAAATTCACCAACACCTAATGGTTCATAGCAGATTTCAACACATAGCATGTAATATCTCTGATCATACTGCCTTACAGTATCACCAATTTGTACCTTAGCTCAATACTTCTTACCCAATACTTGTACAGAACATATCAATCTGCAATCTCATTTAAGCAGTTTAATTAATTCTTTGAATTAATGTTAAAACCAGAATTGCACACACCACAACAGTGAGAAGAATAGAATAACCCTTGATTACTTCATTCAAAATTTGAATACATTTGCACATAGGAGAGACATGAGCCTAGATTTGTCAGTTAAACTCAAATGCCAGTACTGTTATAAAGCACTAAATCCCACTAAACTCAAATCCTACAGTAAAATGACACAAAACCCACTTGCATTGCCTCTGTAACTACATATTTTACATTTTTTATGCAGCTCCACACCAGAAATTCAACTAGCTTACTTGATAACCTTAACTTGCCAACTTGCCCACCTCTCCCTACCTTTTTTACAATGAGAAAAGAAAAGAATAAGAAGAGGAGAAGAGATTCCAAAAGAAACCCTAAATTCAAACAGGAATAGCCAACTGGAAACATCTCCACCATTGAACAGTGATCTGCAGAATATTCTCTCCATTTCCCCGTAACAAACTTCAATCTATTTCAAAAACAACATGTGCTCAATTCATTCTTCAACAGAAAAATGCCATGTGTCCACTCTTCACTCATTATTTGCAGCAGAAAGAAAAACTCTTCATCCCTGTGAAAATCCTCTTATCTGTTGTTTTCTGTTTTTCCCTTTGCTGCACTTTTCTACATTTTACCTCTATTGTTTTTTTTACTTATGTTGTAGCTACATATTATTTTACTTTTGACAAAGTAAAACACTCTCCAAGCACTTTATGTTTTAAAAACATTTTTACCCTTACTTGCCACCGAAATATTCCTCTCATAAATAATCATTATTCACTTCACAAAACTCTTCCTCTTATATGCCCAACATATGATTTTGGTTCACAGAGTAAGTAAAATCACTTTACCTTACCTTCCTTTGCTGCATTTTAACATTAAGCACAAAACATTTAATTTATTACCCCGTGCTTCAAAATGATTTTCACATTTCATTTAAAATTATTTTAAGCCCCTTTGGTAAAATACTTTTAAGAATTTTATTGCCCTTACCCTTCGGAAAAACCACTTAAGTTTTACCCGAGGCATCTTGAAAAACCCGTGCACTTAATTCCATGCTGGGACCCACCATATTTTAAATTTACTTGGCCATACCATAGGAAATCATTTTAATATTAAAAAAAAATATTTACCCCTCTCTCCCCGCCATCCCGCAATCAGCATCCCGTGAGAAACTCTGGATTGCGATATGGCGGGCAATAGTGGAGACCTAGCTGCACCGGCCCCACCATCCACCATCGTTGGATCCGAACATTAGGGAAATATTTAATTTTAAAAAATTTTAATACTATTTTTCCCCGTGCTTTTACTTATCCACATTTCATTTAAAATATTTTGAAACTTCACCCGAGGAAAGAAATGGGCCCCACCCCATTTTAATAACACTTGATCAAACTATAGCCAAAGCATTTAAATGCTTTATTTAATCCTTCCTCCTCTCCCCGCCATCTCGCAATAGATAATCAATGTGCACTTACGGATCGCGACTTGGCGGGTGATAGTGGAGATTTTGTTGGAGTTGCATCTCTTTTCTGACCGTTGATCCTCTATCTGCATCATTTCTTTTGTTGCCCTAATTTTTGTTCCTCTCGCATTCTGTAATCTTTGGCTATGGCAGCATAAACTCCTCCATTTTGCTCGAGCATTCTTCACAAGAAACCATGGGAGTAGCTTCATCCACTTCCTATTATTTATGCATTTTGTTGTTCTTTCCCTGCTACCAAGTCTTCCCTGCCTCTTTGCTTGCAGGAATCCATACTCATTCAAATGGCATAAGTCTCTCCTTGTTGATTCTGGCACAAGTCTCCCACCTGTTGCAGCTGTTGGCGCGAGCTCCTCCATTTGCCTCATGTTGTGCGCAGTACAGGGTTTAGTGGGTCTCCCATCCTTTAGCAACTCGCACCTCGCTTTGGTTTGTAGTTCCCTCCCCTAGTATCCTCCTTACCTATGCACGGGCTCTTCACACTTCACTCTGGCCACGGGCTTCCACTCACCTGCGCGGGTCTCATTTAGCGCAGGCCTTCATTCTCCACTGGTGTATGGCTTCCACCTACTCTGGCCACTTCTAGTGTTCCTTCATGAACGTGCTAGCCTTTCTACCATGGCCATTCACTTTTGTTTTGACTGCAGGCTCTCCCAACTCTTCTTTGCAACAGGGGATCCCTTTCTTCACTGGCGTGGCTCTTCACCTGTTCTGGCCGCACCCTCTTCATTGGTCGTGGATCTTCCAGACATGGCACCATCCTCTATGTCTTGATGGATGCATGCATATCCATCACTATCAGCCATGCCTCCTCCATGGCAGCTCCATCCCAACTGCATTGGCTTTGGTCACCCCACATTATCAACAAAACATCTCCTTATGGCTGCACCTCCATCATAACGCTTTGCAAAATCTGGTTCTACTCCATGACCAGACCTCAATCCCTTGTAACTTCATTGGTTGAGAATAGATCTGAAGGCTCTTCAACAAATCCATTTTGTGCACAAAAAATTCAAAATATTTGATGAGAGTTACTTTCATCAAGCGAAACGCAAGGAGCATTGGTTGATAAGCAATCCCCTGCACCCGATTGGAGATAGAGAAAAACTAATGTATCTCCAAAGCTAATCACATGAAGAGCATTGTTATTTGGATATTTCAGCCTCCTAACAAAGCCTTTATGAAATGAGAGTGATTCTCATTTTGTCCCTTTGAGAAGGCTTTCCCCTGATGCCATTTCTTTGGAGTATGCCCTCTTTAATAAGTACCAACACAAGCTCCTGATAAACAAACTCCCATGTCCTTATGAATACCTCACTCAAGATCATACCAGTTGCGTTCATTCTCATTGAGATCAACCTCATAATAATAACTTTAAGGGCTATTGAATAACAATATACCTGATATAACACTTCATTAGTATTGTTATTATCTTGAAATAGCAACCAACTCCCTGAGAGTTTTTCTTAGTTTATTGTGTCACATGGTTGCAAATGAAAAATTGATGTATCATTGTCATTAGCTTCAATGGGACAAATGTACCCAATCAAATAATCCCCACATTATTGACCATTCTAGTTCAATAAGGAACTTTGGGAAAAACAAAATGGCTTTAGTATTTCAAGGACAAACCTTAAATTCAAAACCTTGCAAACATGATGTATCTTGATTTTCCCTCAAAGCTGAGTAAAGCATGTCGGGCTCCCCTCTAGGTCTGACTAAAAAAATTTTTGTTTTCAAACAAGTTTCACCTTCAAATGACTTGACATTGCATTTTGAATGCATGTGAAGTGAATACATGAACTGGGATGCCATTAAAAATTGTATTCTAGCACTTTCACGAAATGGTCAAAACAGGCCAAGTTGCCTCAGGAATCAATCTGGAAAACCAATCAAACGACCTCGTGAAACCATAAAAACTTGCAAGCATATAGACATTTGATCCATGAGTACAGTGAAAAAGATGGCTCAGAGAAAAAAATCAGGAGGAACTAGATATTAATCGGGCGAAGTTGCCTGACTAAACTTTTCTGAAACAACAACCGTTCTACACCAATTAAAACTGATCCAACTGCTCATTTGTAGAAATATCAAATCAACCCCCGACAAGCTACCATCAGACACACAAGTTCATTAAGATACCTTGAGAACATTTGCAAAAGGAATTTGCATGAAACATCTTTGATCAAAAGATATTAATGATCAAAGTTGACCATTCAGAAGGGTTGTCTGGAATGCAGATGTGAAACTGAGCAAACTGTGTTTGGTTTTGATCTGCTAAAAATAGAAAATCAAAACATTAGGCTCTGCAAACTAACAAATGAGATCATTCAGGTATGGAGATCATAGAAAAGCATTCATTTTGACATAAAAGTCAATTGGTTGCGAAATCCAAGCTCAAACAGAAGGCTATTTCATAAACTGACAAATCTGCAAACAGTAGAATAGTGCAAAAACCCTCCAACTTCACTTTTCAAAACCCTAACTAAACTAATCATGGGAAGCTGAAAATTGACACACACACTCACATATGTCAATCAAATACGTCTGCAAAATGGGTTTTTCTTGGAAATCAATAGGCCTCAAGTTCCGATTCTCCAAAGTGGGTCATTCAAACTGACCCCTCAAGTGCGTTTCTAGAAGTGCAAAAGCAAATTTCTTGAAATGGGCACCTTAAATTTTACAAATTTGAGAGTGCCAACACAATCTCTCATAAACTACTTCCTGTTTGACCCAGATAAATCTGCAATCTCATAGAAATAGTGCAATCTTCTAAGGTATTTAAATATTTTCAAATCATAGACATTCATTCAAAACAATCCTATGGAAATTGAAATGAACAAACATTCATAATTGAACTAAGCACAATTTTAAGTCCAGGCTAACTTTTCAAAGCAGCTAACAATTAGCTAACTACAAAAAGTATGGACTAGAGATCACTGCAAACATTCCAAACATGAAACCCTAAGAATCACCAAACCATATAACAATAAACTTAAGCAAAATTAAAGATACAAAAACAAGAACCACGCCAGATAAAACTCAACACAAGAGAGATACCAAATTACAATATCCTTTCTTATATCAATTCATTCAAAATGGCAACAATTCCAGTCCTCTATTACAATACTTTCTTGAAGATAAACCCTAATTCGCTCAAATATGAAATCTCTACTCTATGTGCTACTCTATTTCTCTATATTCTATTTTATATCTATCTATATTCTACAAATGAGGCAACATGCCCAATTTATAGAGAACCCCAAATATAGGTCGGCCCAAATAAGAGTTTTACAATAATAACAATTCCACACAATAGGTCGGCCTCAAAAGATATTCAAACACAACATGAAATGTGCAATTTGCACCAATTTCATCGAAGTTGGCTGGGGTCTCAAAAGTTGGCCCAATGTATGTGGATAATGGGAAGCACAAACTTTGATGTAGCCCTATATAACTACTTCCCATTTTTCTCCTTAGCACACTCCACTTCACCATGCACTACCAGCAACACTCTGTCCAATTCGGCAATAGGTGGCATAGGAAAAACCCTAACTCTTCTTTCAAGAGACTTGATGCCATCTCTTGTCTGCCTTATTGTGCCATCCCAATCAGCCCTATTTGTTAAATACCTATCAATAACTGCAATGTAGGTTGTGGCATCATCTAGCTGATGTTCATTGACGGGACCTTCATTGATTGGAGAATAGACATCTCTCCACCATTTCTTGAGTTGCTCCAAACTAAGATGCTTTGGAGTTAACTTCTTCCTCCCTATCATGATTTCAAAGAATGAGATGCACTTGTCATGAATGCCAGTCAAAGTGTCCTCAATCTACTTCCCTTGTTTATGAATCTTCTTCAAGGCCCTTTGCCTCATCTGCAAGATATCGAACAATTCCCAAGGCTCAGAAACCCTTGGGAAAGGAAGAATCCCACTCTTCACTAGTTTATCCTCATTGTATTCCATTAATGTTCTTGTTTTTTGCAATAAGAGATCAATATCCTCCTTGTCCTGGGCTAACACAGTCTTCAGCCAATCCACTGACCTCATGGAATTTACTATAGTTGACAAGATATCCTTGATGGCACCATCTCCCTTTGTCTAGACTCCCTGCAACCAACCAACTGTGGCATATGTAGTGCCTTTCATTCTTTCAAGCTCAGAGATTGTTTCTTGAGGCAAGAAATTAGCAGCACAAGAGGAAGAGTGAATGGACTACAAGGGTTTCATTAACTCCTACAAAAACTTCATCAATTTCTCATTCTCCCTTTCCAACTCATGTATGGTTTGTACCTCCTTCAATCTACCTACAATTACAGCACTGGATCCTTCATACTCCTCAATATCTTGCTCTATAGAAGCATGCCCCAAATCAATGGTATGCACATGATAGTCCTTTGCAATCACCCAATCTCCATCTTTGTCTAGAGTAGGGGTAGAAATATGAGCCATTATGTTGCCTGATCCATCCCTCTTAATCCTAGATACAACCCTAGCCTTCTTCTTGGTCTTCCCTTTCCCAATGTTAGCCATTAGGTCATCCCAATTGGGAGGAGTGTCTTCAACTATTACTAATTTACTCTTTAATTCTCTATCCATCCAGCCTGGAACAGTGGATTCGGTTGTCATTTTATCCTACTCTTGTTGGACACTAGGTGCATCTTTCTCAATACTTGGCAAATTAGGGATCTCCTTAGTCAGATCCTCCTTCTCTTGAGACTGCTCCTCTACAATAACCTGGGCCAGTGAAGGAATCTTATCTGGTATCTCCTCCTGTTGAGGGGATTTTCCCAATTGCTCTTCTATAGGTGAATCTGCATAGGCTACCAAGGGAGACTGGATTACCTTATCAATTTTTTCCTCTGCATTGTAGAGGTCTCCTTCCTAGAATTCTTCTTCACCCAAGTCCTTAGGATCTTCATCCTTCCTTGGCTCTTCTAGCACACTGCCAGTATCTTGAGGAGGGGGAATATTATCTTGTTCAATGATAGGAGCAGTCACAGGAACATCCTCCTTTGTTGTAGTATCCTTTGGGGAAGGAGTCCTTGACCTCGTCATGTATACCTATGTTTTCTCCCTTGAACAAAGGAACAACAAAATCCACCTCTTCCTTTTCCTCTTTATCTTTCTCACCCTCTCTCCTTGAAACATGCCTTCTCTTCTTGGCAATGCGCTTCCTCTATTTACCCACATCTGCTACCTCTTCAGTTTGAACATTCCTAACTTTAATCTTGAAAGGAGAGTCCACCTTGGTCTTACACTTAGGATCCTACTCATGTGATTCCTCAAAAGTAGAATGAGACTCCATGTCTCCCATCAAATCATAGGTGCATTGGAAATCTTCAATTTCTAACTCTAGAATTTTGTGCTTCAGCCACATTTTAGTATACTTAATCACAAGAGTCATAAATGCTCCAACTCTATCTTTTCTTCCTCCAACCAATAAATCTCTCCAACCGGTTTGTCCTTCATAGCCTCGAAGATATGACCCTGAATCAGATTTCTATCTTCATCTACTTGGTAAGGGATGGCCTTTATGTTATATGGTCTTACTAAGTCAACTAGCATCTTGGAGAATTTCTTCTTCCTTACATCAAATTCATCACCAAGGTTAGCCCAATAATCTTTAGTGTTGTCTTTGTGGCTATACTCCCTGTTGGCCTTCTTTTGTGCCTCACCAGTAATATCAAACCTTGGCCTCTTAGAACGGAAACAGAGACCAAAATTACTCATCTCTTCCTTGAAAGCATGAGCTGACTGGATGGAAGGGTAGACCTCATTTGTGCCTATCTTCAAGGAGAAATCATTCCCAAACCCTGTTTTATGTTTATCTTCCTTCACAATCATATCAAAGTCACAAATCTGCCTAGTGACCTCCAGTAGTATGATATAGTCCATTGGGTACCTTGGGAGTCTGTAGGGAGCCCTTTGATAGCCATCAATCCTAATGTAGGATAAATTAGGGAATTGAATTAACCATGCCCCATATCTCCTTACCAATTCCTTAGACTTGTCTAAAATCTTCACATGCTCTGCACCCTGTGACAACCTTGTAATATACATAGTAAACGCATCATTTTCCATTCTATAGCTACGTCCTCCCAGGTGCAGCTGTGGATACAACTCAAAGATTGCATCCTGCCCAAATATACCTCTAGTGCTCAACCCCTTGTATGGCTGGAATCTTCCCAATGCATACACCAGGTAAGAAGTCATGGTGAAAGTCTTGGTCTGTAAGACATTACACATCTGCTCATGGATTACTACACTTATAGCACATGCCTAGTGGTAGTCTATACCTTGCTCCATCCAAGAAATAACATTGAACATCTAGCTCTCGAAAACTCTTTCATTCTTCAGCCCTACCAACGGATTGAGGAGGGTGATGGCATTATAGTATTCTCTCTTGAATTTGAGTCTAAACAACTGTCTAGGAAACTTGGAGAAGTGAGACTTGTGCTTCTCCAACCAAGAATTGATCACCTATTGGGACTTAACCACATTTTCCTCATATTATTTATTTTCTGCATCCATATCAAAAGCTACCACATGTGACCTATCAGGTACGTCAAAAGTTCTAGCAATGGACACATGGTCAAAGTTTGCCACAACCCCTCCCTAGGGACCATTTATTCTTTGTGTTCCCCTATCATAATTTCTAGCACATTCCAACACCAATTCATAGCATTGTATTGTGAAGGGGAAACCAACTGCATGTGCCAACCCGGATTCCAAAGTTCTTCTAGCCAGCAAAGGTAGATTTTGTGCTACCATTTCAGCCCTAAAATCCTCGTACTCCCACATACCCACATTGGTATCAATAATTCCTTACCAGATGGAAGTCAATCTGCTCTTAGGAATCTTACTCTTTATGTCCATCTTTATCTTTTCTATCTCAGAGATAACAAAACCTTCTACACTTGGATCAGTTGCCTTTCCCTTGCCATGCCTAACAACATCCTGTCCTGATCCTACCTAAAAACAAGTAAAGATAACCAAAATGAGATCCAGGATAAATAATGAGTGTCAAAATCCATATCCCAGAGTTTGAGATTCAGCCCCCTTCGTGGAATCCAGACTGGAGAGGAATTCCAAGGAAATCCGGACCAGGCAGAATCCAACGAAGTAGATATAAAAACCCCACATAATCATTTCAATCAATCAGTATAACTAATAAATAACCTGAAACTGCTTAGCATAAGGTCTCTTAATCACCTAAATTCATCATCAATAAGCAACTTCTTCATATAATCATCAAATTCTTCATTCCCACAAAACTTCAAAAAAAATCGCCAGAGATGGAAATCCCCAAAAACAACAATAGTTTCAATAACCCAGGAAAATGAAGGAAGCGCAGAACATCCAGGAAAATCCCGATGGAGGGGTGTATTGTGAAATCAAGACAAATTTACCATGAAAGCCTTAATTCGGCAGAATGACCAAGCAACAGACACCAAGAAAATCCAAAGGGAGCCAAATTCCATGAGGCAAACAAAAGTTTGGATTCAAAGAAAATTATGCAGAACAAAGAACAAACAAGAAGACTCGAGGAAATCTAGCAGAGATGAAATTTCGCGAAGACAACGAAAACCCAGACACCTAATTTTCTCTCGTCCTCACCCAAATAGATCGAATGGACACAAACTAAGAACCTACAACTCAACAATGACTTGAACTAAACCTCTAATGGATCAAACAAGAATTTAAAACTCACCTCTCAGTAAATTGAGAGGGATTGGCTATACCCTAGGTCAAGAACCCTAAAACCTCCACCATGAAAGAACGAAACAACTCAGGCACAAATTTCTTGCAACAAGGATAGGAAATTCATAGAAAATTCAAGCAATCCCCAAGACAACAATGAAAGACCAACTTAAAGCAAATACTCAAGACAAGCACCCAAAAAAATTGCAAGTCACGGAACCCCGAAATGCCCAGGAAACACGCACACTCAGCAAGAATGTAGCAATGAATATCATGAAAATGCATACAACAAAGAAATCCAAACCAAAAGAGAGAAATGATATCTACATACCATGAGAATAGAAGGAAATGAAACCAAGGATGCTAGCAAACAACCTTCAAGCATGAGAAGAATACGAATAATGCTCAAGAAATCTTAATGCAACACTCGAAATCACTTCCAAATGCACAATCCAGCAACACACCTCACTCAAATGGAAAGTAGACAATCAAACTCAAATGGAAGATTACTTCCCAAAACTCAATATAACATTGCCCCAAAATTCATGCAATCGTGATTAATGCAATCAACAAGACGATTAAGACCAAAATCCGAGAATCCGACAAAGCAACGAACTTCAGAAAAATCTGGTCATGATGGATTTCCCTGAATCTAAGCAAAAACATCCATCACCAAGCACCAAACGGAAACCAAGAAATTTTGGTCAAGGCAGATTTTCCCAAATAGAGTGAAAAGCCTGAAATGCACCCAGAAACTTAAGGTTGTCAATAAAAATCATAAATGGGTCATTCCAACCAGAAGGATGAACATCAAAGCACATGCCGAAGCAAGCACTATTCCAAAATAGAAAGGAAAAGACACCAAAAAGAGAAAATGAGGGTCCCTACTTTCAGTGGGGCATGTGTGCAAAATCTACACAACAAATGGCGACTCCACTAGGGAAATGATCTAGAGCATTTCAAGAACAAACTAGAATCAAGAACCTAGAATCTTTGGTTTCGATCCTTACATTAGGACACCTATGAATAAAGTCTCAGAAACCACAAGAAAGAATAATTTTTCCTATATCAAGGTCCAAGTGTGTGTATTTTGTATTTATTTTCTATTCCTTAGGTGCAACGAGAACTAGAGAAAATCTAACTAGGCTACATAAAATTTCTAACTTCAAAAGAAACCTTGATAGAGTCTCGCTTCCAGTTAGGCGTCCACAACCCCGACGAGGTTATCATTGTGACCCTCCCAAGCATAGCTCAACTGCCAGCTAGACGTCTATAGCCCTTGTAGAGATACTAAGATACCCCTGATAAGGTGAAGGTTATTTTTATTTTCAATATTTTCCTTTTCTCTTTTTTTTTTTAAAAACCTTCTTTCACCTTTGCAAGTAATTAAAATCACACTTACGGATGAGGAACATAGTGGCACTAAATCAGAATATAAGATTTTTCACCAAGCCAAAATATAGAGTAGCCTTATGCAACTCTAGAATCTTTAATTTAGTGTGGAGGTGTGAGACCCAAATATATTCCAAAGTTTGTCCAGAATAAGTGACTCTAATTCTAAGCACAAGGGACATTAGATAAAGGAATTCCACCACTTGACTCCTAAAAACTGATTAGAATTTGTAAAATAAATTTCTAGAACAATCCCAGGCAAATAGCCCATTATACAGATGCACCAGCCCCAAGAAAGCAAGAAACCAAAATGGAAAGCGAAACGAACCAAAGCAAACCTACACTAACCAAAGAAAACAACCAAAGCAAAGCAGGAAGAAAACCTGCTCTAGCTATGTACAAGGACGAGCTATAAAAAACTCAAGATTGGAAGTAATGCTCCAGATACTGCCCATTGACAGACAATAGCATATCCTCACCAGTGAGGGTTTTCAAGCAAAAAGCATTATCTCCCAGGATTTCTAAAATATGGTAAGGACCAAGCTAGATTTTATCAAATTTACCATGCTCTCCCTTACGTTCATGAGCTTTATCCTAGTAGAGAACCAAGTCAGAGATTCTAAATGCTTTCACCTTAGCTCTCCTATCAAACCATTGTTTCACTACACCCTAATGTTTAGCAAAGTTTTATAGGGCTTCATCTCTTTTCTCTTCAAGGTGTAACAACTCAGCCAAACTGGCTTCACGTTTATCTTCCTCATTGTAGTATTCATTTATAAATTGTAGGGTAGCAATCTTCACCTAGATAGGAAACACGGGTTCCAAACCATACACTAGGTGATAAGGAGAGGTTCCTATGGATGCCTTTTGTCTAGAATGGTCTGCCTAGAGAGAAAATCAAAGCTGAGTATGCCAATCCTTAGGATTTTGTTCTAGCAACTTATGGATAATTGTCAATAGGTTTTTATTGGAAGACAGCTAGACCATTACCCTAAGGGTAGTAATTTGATGAAATTTAATAAAAATTCCATGATCAAACACCCAATTAGAAAATTTCAGTGATACAAATGTGGGATCATTATCACAAACGAGAGACAGTGGATCACTGAAATGATTAATAATACCCGACTCAAGAAAATTGATTACCACCTCTAAAGTACATTGTTTACAAGAAAGAGCCTCTATCCACCTAGTAAAATAATTAGTTATGTTGAGAATATACCTGTGGCCTATAGAAGATGGTGGATTTATTGGACCTATGAATTCCATTCCCCACTGGGTGAATGGTTTTACCTCTATGACCAACTGAAGTGGAAGAGCTGCATGTTTTTCCTTACTTGCTATAGGTTGGCATATGTGACAAGTCCTCACATGTTGATGTGAATATTTGAACAAAGTAGGGCAATAATAACCTACCCTCGAGATCCAATTTGCAATGGACGATGCAGAACCATGGCATGTGCCATATCTTTCATGAAATTCAATCATCACTCAGGTAGCTTCTTCCTTCACTAAAAATATCAGGTATACACCCTCATGATTTTCCTTATATAGGATAGCTCCTTTCATCATAAAACTTCCACTCTTCAAGAACAAGGCTTGCCTTTGAACTATACTAAGGTGATCAGGACATTGTTGATTCAGCAAATAATAAATGTTTTCATCATACCAATCTCTTAGAGATACCTCTTGAAGATAATAGTGTTGAGTCGTGAGATCAGGACTTGTCGCAGCCATTATCTTTGTGAGTCCCTGTCATCTTACTAATTTCATGGGTTGAATCTCCATATCATATTCCTGCAACATGGTCACCCATTTGGCTCTTTGTTCACCTAATTTATTCTGCATTAACAACAGCTTTACTGCAGGATCAGGCACTATGGCAAAAACCTTATTCCTCAAAATATAGTGTCTAAACTTTTTCACTGCTCTGACCAAAGCATAGGCCTTTTTTTCCACATTTTGATATCTCAACTCTACATCCTTTAAAGGAGCACTCATGAATGTTATAGGATACTCATCGCCTTGATCAAAATTTTGGGTTAACATTCTAGCACAAGAGTGATCAGAAGTGAATGAGTATATGTAAAAAGGCTTAGCACTATCTAGACTCACCAACACTAGAGCCTCAACAATATCTTTCTTGATTTCTATAAATGCCTCCTTAGCTTCTACATTCCACTCTAATTTTTCTTCTTTTTTTCAACACAGTGTTCAATGGCTTTACTATCTCTACAAATCCAGTGATAAATTTTCTAAGAAAGTTAATCTTTCCAAAGAATGACTTCATCTCTTTCTTACTTGCAGGAGGTTGAATCTTCAAGATAGCCTATATTTATTCAAGGTCAATAGCAATACCCTGTTCTGAGATGATATGTCCTAGTAATTACCCCTTTGTGACTCCAAAAATGCACTTCCTTGCATTAAGTGAAATACCAAACTTTCTGCATCTTTGGAATACTTTGCATAAATCTATTATGTGATCACCTCGTTTCTTAGAAAAAAATGTCAAGTCATCCATATAAATAATGATGCACTTATGAATTATTTCCTTAAAAGCAATATCCATAGCTCTTTGGAATGTAGCTCCAACATTGATCAACCCAAATGGCATCCTTCTATAAGAAAAAGTTCCCCATTTTGTAGTGAAGGCAGTCTTGTGCCTATCATCATATTGCAAAATAACTTCATTGTATCTAGAATACCCTTCCAAGAAGGACATCGTTTGAGATCCATTAATGATCTGAATCACTTCATCCAATGAAGGAACTAGATTGTTATCCTTTTCTGATGCTCTATTGAGATTCCTAAAATCCACACACTGTCTAATTTCTCCATTCTTTTTTCTTACTGGGACCAAATTCACAACCCAAGTAGAGTATCTTACTAGAAATATATTTTGTGTTGAAAGCAACTTTTGCACTTCCTTTTGAATGATGGGTTCTAATAGAGCATTGATTGGCCTCAGTCTCTATCTAAATGGTTTAACATTTGACTTCAAAGGAATTGTGTGTGTAATGATTGAAGTATCATATGTTTTCAAATCTTCATAACTCTGGGCTATCACATCATGATATGTGTGCAAGTTATCAATAATCCCTTTTCTTTCTTTTGGAGTACACACCTTACCAATAAAAACATTCTTCATGTCATCTGGTGTCCCCATATTATATGTTTCACACTGGCTACTGAGAGACTCCCTTTTAACTTGTTGTTCTTGATCTCTTATCTTATCCAAATAAAAAATTAATTCAAGTTGCACCATACCTCTTGGGATAGTGTTGGTCTTTAGATTAATGATTCCTCCCAAGTTTATTTTTTCTTCTTGAGGCTCCATCTCATCAATGACTTGAGAAGCAAACACATCACAACATGTAATAGAATCTAAAATATGCTTATCATCTTCAAATACCTAGAAATTAGTTACATTGTCAGGCACTGATGGTACTGGATTGAGTTCAATTGTAAACTTCTTCAATCCTAAAAGTGATAAAGGTTGTAATGTACTAGCAGCTTGTGCTAGAGAGTCAACAACTTGATTCCTGCTTCAAGGGAGCAACTGGATATTGAAAGCATCGAATCCCTGGATGAGATCCCACACTCTATGCCTATAATTAGTAATTATCCTATCATGGCATGAATACTATTTCTTTACTTTTTTGACTACTAGTTCAGAGTCTCCAAAGACCTATTATATCTTAACTTTCTTCCTTGATGCCATTAACAACCCATGGATCAAAGCCTCATATTCAACAACATTATTAGTGCATTGAAATTGGAGTCTATGAGCAGAAAAATAATTCTTACCTTTAGGACTGATCAACTCAAATCCTACTCCATCACCCTACTTAGATTTAGATCCATCAAATCTCAATGTCCAAAAACCATCAGGCTCCGATGGTCTTACTTTATCTTTCACTTTGGTGAAAATAGGGGGATCCTCAGGAAGCGTTGGGCTCTCACCCTTGTCATTATTTGACTCCCTGTGTGTATCAAGTCCAACAGTTAGGACCGGATTAATGCATTTTTGTATCTACTCCACAACAGTCTGACACAAGTCACAATCTAGCTCAAAGTGAGGACCATCATGGACTCTGCACCAATTGGGGAGCAATAGTTCTTCAAAAGTCATCCTTCCTCCCAACTATATCTGATTCTCCATACACTTTTGGATGAATTCCTGAAAGTTATCCAACAAACTAAGTTGTCTATCCTCTTGGTCATCGGTTTCATTTGCTTGTTCGGTCAGTGTTCTAGAACCACTGATCTCTTATATGAATTCCCCTAAGGGGTCCTGTAATATAAAGACCTCTTCATTTTGTAAGGCTGATGCTGCCAACACATAATTTCCCATGCTAACCTTTGATACTAATACCTCATTCGAAATATTCTTATATTCAGTGATTACATATTTCATTCGAGGTTCTCTTTCAATTCTGATATGATTTGGAACTCCTTTCCATGGTAGCCACATGTGTGAATGGTCTATAGATGTATATCCATTAGTGCCTTGGTAAAATCCCAGCCTAAAATCAAACCATAAGTATCAGGAATGTTAGCAACTTGGATGTTGATCACTTGTTGCACCCTAGGATCTGATGTCAGTTGTGTGGGAATCATGTGCAATTTTCCCACTACACTTACCTCTGTTTTTTCCAATTGAGTGACCTTCTTTTGAGAGGCTATAGGGGTAATACCTAATTCTTTGCAAATTGCAAAAGGCATAATGTTTGTAGATGCTCCTGAATCTAGAAGATAATTATGCAGATTCTTTCCAAAGATACGAATAAAAATCAAGACAAGAGGGGTTTCCATCTTGCCTTGAAACAAAATCAACTGAGTGTCATCGTGTGCAACTTGATCCTTATCTATATCTCTCCCTTTGTCTATAGGTGGGACCTGACCTCTAGGTGCCTATGAACTAGAAGATCCAGTAACAACCTCATTGGTAGTTACTCCCTGTGGTACTATATTCAAACTGAATGACCCCAAAACTACATTCCTACTAGCAGGAACTTTTAATAATTCAAAATCAGAAATAGTTACCATTACTTTCTTGAATTCCTCAGTCACATACTTGCCCAATTGCTCTACATTTAGATCAGAATGGGTTTCCTTGTAGCCACTATCATGTTTGTCCTTTGAAACTTCAACATTGTTTCCCTTTGACAAGTATTGTGTTGGCACATGCAGATAAGGTGGATTTTTACTAGCTTGTAGATCTGGTGGAGTTGTAAAAATTTTAGGAGGGATAGAAGTAGTGAAAGGACCTCCAGCTTGTGGACTCCTATTAGTTCTATTCCTTAAATCATATTCTTTGTTGGTTGTTGAAACATCTGAACTTCTTCAACACTAACTTCCTCCTCATCCAAAGGGCCATTATCATTCTCATTTTCTTCACTAAACAACTAGGAGATCTCATCTTCATTCAATAGCTCCTCTGCCTCATTCTCCTGGTCACTGGACTCTTCTTTTGGTTCATTTGCCTCACATTTTGGGAATGGTGCATGATTGAGTACCAGCACTGGAGAATCATAGGGATTTGAGGGCACAATTTCTTGAATACTAGAATTGTTCTCAACATCATATTGAAAAATGGAAGCAGTAGTCTGAAAATCGGTGCAATCCAACTTAGAATGTTGGCTTGTCTTATGGAGTCTGTACCAACAAAACAAGGTTGCCTCTGCCAAATATACACCATTTGGAGGCTTCTCCTGCATAGAGGGTTGATCCACTAGAGTCGGAACCCCTCCATTGTTGGGTCCATTATTTCATGATTTATTCTACCTAGGTGGTTTCCCTCTATCAAATCCTTGTCCACCTTGTTGATTTATATCAAAATTTTGGTCAGATCTTTTTCTTCTATCAAAATTCTGACCGGAGCCTTGTCCTCTATCATAATTTTGATTTCCGGCAAAATATTGTCCTCTCTCAAAGTTGTTGTTCTCTCTGCCATAATTAGATTGCATGTTCTTCTGGGCAGCATGAAGTTGGCTATTCTAATTTCTTAAATAAGTCACCTCCATATTCATTTTTTTCACTTGCTCAGATAATTCATCCAACCGCTCCTTATCTAGACCATTAGGTGGTGTCGAGTTCACATTACCAGGAGGGTATGTAGGTATTCCTCCAGAATCAACAACCTGATTCAAAACTTTTGAATTCTGTAATTATGTAGGAAAACCAAGATTTTGCTTAGGAAGGGGTTGATTAGCCCCTTGCTGAGGATAAGAGGTCATAGGATGAGCTTGATTTAATGGAGGACCTAGCTGAGGGAGCAAAGGAAATGAGGGTATTGGATTCATTATGGGAGCATGATTGATCAAAGCCTGATTGAGAGCTTGAACTTGTCTACGGTGAGAAGCAGGTCCTAAGGATTGCAGAGGTCCTGATAAATGTTGTCTCAAATCTGTGCTAACTTTCATAGCCTCTGCATATGTAGTGAGAAAAGTAGATGGGGGATTCCTCCTCCATTTAAGGAAAATGGTCGTAAGGCTATCCAAGGCTTCAAGGTAAAATTCTAGGGCATTGAATTTGTTTCTAGCATAAGGTGCTTGGAGTTTGGTATAAGCTCGATGAAACCTGTTATTGAATGACCCTATAGGCTCATTAATCTCCCTTTTCACCCTAGTAAATTCCAGGTATAACTCATTAGCACTAATGGGAATCTTAAACTTCTATAGAAATGTAGTTTCTAGTTCAGTCCAATTATGGATGGAAGAAGCAGGTAAGTGATTATACCAATAAAAGGCCTCTTCCCCAAGGGAATAAGGTAAAAGCCTACATGCCACATATTCATGATTTATTCCTCTATCCCTCAAACAAGTCAGGAAAATACTAATATGCTCTTCTGCTATCGTATTGGGATCATGAGTACGGAACTTAGAGAAAAAATGCTCAGGGTTCTTGGGCATAACATTGTAATTATTGAAGATCAATGGAGATGGATTATTGGCAAGGAAATCCATTGGTGGAGGTGGGGGTGGTAATGGCTGATTTATGACTAGTTGTGGCTGTGGAATAGGAATTCCTTTAGAATCAAATGAGGATGAGGATAATGGAGATGATGGAACTGACTGAGTGGATGATGATTCTTCCCCTCTCCTGGTCCTTTGTGACCTAGTAGGGGTCTGTAATTCTTGAAATTCCTCTTCTCCTCGAGTAGATCTAGTTCTTCTTCTAATCCTTTCAGGAGAAATCATGTTCAGAAAATGCTCTAGATTGCTTATCCAAAGTCCTCCTCCTAGCACCAATCTATTGATGGTGTTTTTTGCACAACAACTAAGACAGAATATGATATCCTATCTCTCTTGAAAGGTAAATCTCTATGGAAAAGAGATAACCCCAAGGTCTCTAATGTTAGGTCTTGGCAATGCAAATAAAAAAACCCATATATAATGTGAAAATGTTGGTAATCACAAAGGGACCTTACTACAAGCAAACACTAGACTTTGACTTTATCAGATATAACAATGAATTGATACTTCAAACCTTAAATTGAACTTAGATAACAAAGAAATAACAAAAGATGAAGGTTTCAGAGATAATTCTAAGGCTAATTCTAACCCTAAGACTGACAATGCCAAAAGATAAGATGCTCAAAATGGAATGATCTCTCATAAAATACTTCCTGTTTGACCCAGATAAATATGCAATCTCACAAAAATAGTGCAATCTTCTAAGGTATTTAAATATTTTCAAATCATAGACATTCATTCAAAACAATCCTATGCCAATTGAAATGAACAAACATTCATAATTGAACTAAGCACAATTTTAAGTCTAGGTTAATTGTGCAAAGCAGCTAACAATCAACTAACTGCAAAAGTATGGGCTAGAGATCACTGCAAACATTCAAAAACATGAAACCCTAAGAATCACCAAACCACCTAGCAATAAACTTAAGCAATTTTAAAAAAAAGAACAACAAGAACCACTCCAGATAAAACTCAACACAAGAGAGATACCAAATTACAATATCCTTTCTTATATCAAGTCATCCAAAATGGCAACAATTCCAGTCCTCTGTTACAATACTTGCTTGAAGATAAACCCTAATTCTCTCAAATATGAAATATCTATTCTATGTGCCACTTTATCTCCATGTATTCTATTTTATATCTATCTATATTCTACAAATGAGGTAACATGCCCAGTTTATAGAGAACCCCCGAGATAGGTCAGCCCAAATAAGAGATTTACAATAAGAAAAATTCCACACAATAGGTCGGCCTCAAAAGATATTCGAACAAAACATGAAATGTGCAATTTGTACCAATTTCATTGAAGTCGGTCTGGGGTCTCAAAAGTTGGCCCAATGCATGTGGATAATGGGAAGCAAAAACTTTGATGTAGCCCTATATAAATAATTCCCATCCTTGTCCTTAGCACGCTCCACTTCACCATGCACTACTAGCAACACTTTGTCCAATTCAGCAATAGGTAGCATAGGAAAAACCCTAACTCTTCTTTCAAGAGACTTGATGTCATCTCTTGCCTACCTTACTGTTCCATCCCAATCAGCCCTATTTGTTAAATACCTATCAATAACTGCAATGTAGGTTGCAATATCATCTAGATGATGTTCAGTGACTGGACCTTCACTAATTGGAGAATAGACATCTCTCCACCATTTCCTAAGTTGCTCCAAACTGAGATTCTTTGGAGTGAACTTCTTCCTCCCTATCATGATTTCAAAGAATGAGATGCACTTGTCATGAATTCCAGTCAAAGTGTTCTCAATATGCTTCCATTGTTTATGAATCTTTTTCAAGGCCCTTTGCCTCATCTGTAAGATCTCGAACCATTCTCAAGGCTTAGAAACCCTTGGGAAAGGAAGAATCCCACTCTTCACCAATTTATCCTCAATGTATTTTGTTATTTTTCTTGTTTTCTGCAATAGGAGATCAATATCCTCCTTGTCCTAGGCTAACACAGTCTTCAACCAATCCACTGACCTCATGGCATCTCTTGTAGTTAACAAGATATCCTTGATGGCACCATATCCCTTAGTCTTGACTCCTTACAACTAGCCAATTGTGTCATGTGTAGTTTCTTTCATTCTTTCAAGGTCGGAGATTGTTTCCTGAGGAAAGAAACCAATAGTAGAGGAGGAAGAGCTAATGGACTACAAGGGTTTCATCACCTCCTGCAAGTACTTCTTTAATTTCTCATTCTCCCTTTCCAACTCATTCCTAGAATTTTTCAATTACAGTACTAGAGCCTTCATACTCCTCAATATCTTGCTCCATAGAGGCATGCCGTAAATCAATGGTCTGCACATGATAGTCCTTTGCAGTCACCTCATCTCTATCTTTGTCTAGAGCAGGTGTAGAAATATGAGTCACTATGTTGCCTGATCCATCCCTCTCAATCCTGGATACAACCCTAGCCTTTTTCTTAGTCTTTCCTTTCCCAATGTTAGCCATTAGGTCATCCCAATTGGGAGGAGTGTCTTCTACTATTACCAATTTACTCTTTAATTCTCTATCAAGCCAACCTAGAACAGTGGATTTGGTTGGCATTTTATCCTGCTTATCCTACTCCTATTGGACACTAGGTGCATCTTTCTCAATACTTGGCACATTAGGGATCTCCTTATTTGGATCCTCCTTCTCTTGAGACTGCTCCTCTATAATAACTTGGTCCAATGAAGGAATCTTAGTTGGTATCTCCTCCCGTTGAGGGGATTTTTTGAATTTCTCTTTTGCAGGTGAATCCGCATAGGCTACCAAGGGAGACTGGATTACCTTATCAATTTTTGCCACTACATTGTAGAGGTCTCCTTCCTAGAATTCTTCTTCACCCCAGTCCTTAGGATCTTCATCCTTCCTTGGTTCTTCTAGCACACTTCCAATATCTTGAGGAGGGGGGATGTTCTCTTGTTCAATGATAGGAATAGTCATAGGAACATCCTCCTTTATTCTAGCATCCTTTGGTGATGGAGTCCTTCACCTCCTCATGTATACCTATATTTTCTCCCCTGAACTTTCTACCTCTACCACAGGTGGCTCAACCTCCTTTTTCTGATTTGGAAGTTTTTGTTTCCTTTTGTTACATTCTCACAAGTCTTCTTCTCTTGAGAAAAGGAACAACATAATCGACCTCTTCCTTTTCCTCTTTATCTTTCTCAACCTCTCTCCTTGAAACATGCCTTCTCTTCTTGGCAATGGGCTTCCTCTATTTACCCACATCTACTACCTCTTTAATTTGAACATTCCTACCTTTAATCTTGAAGGGAGAGTCCACCTTGGTCTTACCCTTAGGATCCTTCTCATGTGATTCCTTAGAAGCATAATGAGACTCTAAGTCTCCCATCAAATCATAGGTGCACTGGACATCTTCAATTTCTAACTCTAGAATTTTGTGCTTCAGCCACATTTTAGTATACTTAATCAAAGGAGTCATAACATACTCCAACTCTATCTTTTCTTCCTCCAACCAGTTTGTCCTTCACAGCCTCAAAGATATGACCCTGAATTAGATTTCCATCTTCTTCTACTTGGTCAGGGATGGCCTTTATGTTATATAGTCTTACTAAGTCTACTGGCAGCCTGGAGAATTTCTTCTTCCTTACATCAAATTCATCACCAAGGTTGGCCCAATAATCTTCAGTGTTGTCTTTGTGGTTGTACTCCCTATTGGCCTTGTTTTGTGCCTCACCAGTAATATCAAACCTTGGCCTCTTAGAATGGAAAGAGAGACCAAAAGTACTCATCTCTTCCTCAGAAGCATGAGCTAACTGGATGGAAGGGTAGACCTCATTTGTGCCTATCTTCAAGGGGAAATCATTCCCAAACCCTATTTTATGTTTATCTCCCTTCACAATCACATCAAAGTCACAAATCTACCTAGTGACCTCCAACAGTATGATATGGTTCGTTGGGTACCTTGGGATTCTGTAGGGAGCCCTTTGATAGCCATCAATCCTAATGTAGGAGAAAGTAGGGAATTGAATGAACCATGCCCCATATCTCCTTACCAATTCTTTGGCCTTGTCTGAAATCCTCACATGCTTTGCACCCTACAACAACCTTGTAATATACATAGTAAATGCATCATTTTCCCTTCTATAGCTACATCCTCTCGGGTGCAGCTATGGATACAACTCATAGATTGCATCCTGCCCAAATATACCTCTAGTGCTCAACCCCTTGCATGGCTGGAATCTTACCAATGCATACACCAGGTAAGAATTCATGGTGAAATTCTTGGTCTGCAAGACATTACACATATTCTCATGGATTACTGTACTTATAGAACATGCCCAGTGGTAGTCTATACCTTTCTCCATCCTAGAAATAAAATTGAACATCTAGCTCTCGAAAACTCCTACATTCTTCAGCCCTACCAACCGGCTGAGGAGGGTGATGGCATTATAGTATTCCCTCTTGAATTTTAGTCTAAACAACTATTTAGGTAACTTGGAGAAGTGAGACTTGGGCTTCTCCAACCAAGAATTGATCACCTATTGGGACTTAACCACATTTTCCTCATAGTATTTTTTTTTTGCATCCATATCAAAAGCTACCACATGTGACCTATCAGGTATGTCAAAAGTTCTAGCAATTGACACATGGTCAAATTTTTCCACAAACCCTCCCTGGGGACCAATTATTCTTTGTGTTCCCCTATCATAATTTATGGCACATTCCAACACCAATTCATAGCATTGTATTGTGGAGGGGAAACCAACTACATGTGTCAGCCCAGATTCCAAAGTTCTTCTAGCCAGCAAAGGGAGGTTTTGTACTACCATTTCAACCTTGAACTCCTCATAGTCCCATATACCCACATTGGTATCAGTAATTCCTTACCATATGGAATTCAATCTGCTCTCAAGAATCTTACTCTTTATGTCCATCTTTATCTTTTATGTCTCGGAGATAATAGAACCTTCTGCACTTGGATCCGTTTCCTTTCCCTTGCCATGTCGAGCAACATCCTATCCTGATCCTACCTGAAAACAAATAAAGACAACCAAAATGAGATCCAAGATAAAAAAATAGTGTCAAAATCCATATCCCAAAGTTTGGGATTTAGCCCCCTTCGCGGAATCTAGACTAGAGAGGAATTCCAAGGAAATCTAGACCAGGCAGAATCCAGTGAAGGAGACATACAAATCCCACATAATCATTTCAATCAATCAACATAACCAATAAATAACATGAAACTACTTAGCATAAGTTCATTTAATCATCTAAATTCGTCATGAATAAGCAACTTCTTCATATAATCATCAAATTCTTCATTCCCACAAAACTTCAGAAAAATCCACCAGAGATGGAAATCCCCGAAAACAACAACAATTTCAATAACCAGAGAAAATGAAGGAAGCGCAAAACATCTAGGAAAATGGGTATGTGCAGGATCATCATGGAAAAAATAGGCCATTAAGTGGCAAAAAATTTAGAAAAATCAGAGTTAGGAAACTTGACGTAAAAATTTGAATAAGTTATCTATATTATTTAAAAAATATGTAAGAATAGAATCTGTAGAAAATTGAATTTAATTTCTAAACTACTAAGCTTATTTTAAAATAAAAAAATCTATTTGGTGAAAATTTTAAATTTCAATGCAATAGTACTTAAATTTCAGGGAAAAAATAAGAAGTAGGTGTATGTCTGACCACCATAATCACAATAAAATGATAAAAAAAAATAATTAAGATTTTAGATACAAGTAGAGGACTCATGTCCTGATGTGATGCATATTTTTTAATAATTTTTTTCCAAGTAAATAATTAATTATGAATTTTTTATTACAAATTTTAAAAAATATAAAAAACTCGTATGTTTGACCACTTTAACTTGGTCAAAACTTCACGAAATTCAAATTTTTTTTTAATCCTATAGTGTGCGAAGCATATAATGTGACGCATGTTTTGGATTTAAAAAATGTGATACTATTTGAAATTTATAGATATGTTTCAATCAGCCTATCAATCAGGACTTTATTCATAATTCAAATAGAAAACGAATAATAATTATTTATTGAATTCAAAGTATAGAATAATTTATATTGGTGGAATGTTGAGAATATCCTTTAAAAACCCTTTTCATTTCATCAATTTTGGGTAAAAAAAAGTTGTCAGCCACATACCCATCATATTGCCACTTTTTGGCCCATCATGATCCTGCACATACCCAAATCCCAATGGTGCGGATTTTAGCAGAATCAAGACATATTTACCATGAAAGCCTGAATTTAGAAGAATGACCAGGCAATGGACACTGGGAAAATCCAGAGGGAGCGAAATTCTGTGAGGCCAGCAAAATTCCAGATTCAAAGCAAATTATGTAGAACAAAGAAGAAACAGGAAGACTCGGGGAAATCTAGTAGAGATGGAATTTCGTGAAGACAACAAAAACTTGGATGCCTATGTTTCTCTCATCCTCACCCAGATAGATCGAATGGACATAGACTAAGAACCTACAACTCAACAATGACTTGACCTAAACCTCCAATGGATCAACCACGAATTTAAAACTCACCTCTTAGTAAATTGAGATGGATTGGCTATACCCTAGGTTAAGAACCCTAAAACCTCTACCATGAAAGCACGAAACAACTCAGGCACAACTTGCTTGCAATAAGGATAGGAAATTCATGGAAAATATAAGAAAGCCCCAAGACAATAAAGAAAGACTAGCCCAAAGAAAATACTCAAGACAAGCACCCAAAAAAACTGGCAAGTCACAGAACCCCAAAATGCCCAGGAAACATGCACACTCAGCAAGAACGTAGCAATGAATATCATGAAAGCACATACAACAAAGAACTCCAAACTAAAAGAGAGAAAGGATATCTACATACCATGAGAATAGAAGGAAAAGAAACCAAGGATGCCAGCAAATAACCTTCAAGCACGAAAAAAATATGAATAATGCTTAAGAAATCTGAATGCAACACTTGAAATCACTTCCAAATGCACAATCTAGCAACACACCTCAAGCTCCAGCACTCCAAACTCAAATGGAAAGTAGACAATCAAACTCAAATGGCAGATTACTTCCCAAAACTCAATATAACATTGCCCCAAAATTCGTGCAATCGCCATTAATGCGATCGACAAGACAACCAAGACCAAAATCAGGGAATACGACAGAGCAACAAACTTCAGACAAATTTGGTCATGATGGATTTCCCCAGATCTAAGAAAAAATAATTTTCACCAAGCACCAAAGAGAAACTGGGAAAGCTTGGTTGGGGCAGATTTTCTCAGACACAATGAAAAGACTGAAATGCACCCAAAACTTAAGGTTGTCAATAAAAATCATAAATGGGTCGTTCCAACCGGTAGGATGAACATCAAAGCGCATTCCCAAGCAAGCACAATTCCAAAATAGAAAGCCCAAGACACCAAAAAGCGAAAAGGAGGGTCCCTACTTTCAGTGGGGCGTGTGTGCAAAAACTGTACAATAGATCCCAATGTCGCTTTTAACAAAAACATCTTTGTTTAGGAATTTAAACCCTAATGTCAAATCATGATCAGCGTCACCATTTTCATTAGCGGCATTGTTTGACCTTCCAATGTCGCTGAATGAGTTTTTGTGTGTTGCCATATAGAAATCCTAGGGACTTTGACTCTCTGGCAAGTAATAAATGAAAATCAAAATTCAAAGTTGGGTTTAGGTCACATACCGGTGGTCCTGCACCTAGAAGTCTCTAGAACACTCAAACTCACTCAGAAATGTGTCGAGGAAACACTCGTTGCACCATCTTGCAGAAATTTCAAAGCTTAAAAGACTAGAACTTCTAAAGTATGAATTCACAAATGAATGGAAAGTGACCCCTCCAAGCCTATTTAAGCATGAAAATTAAGGCTTTTTGTGTTGATTTAGCTATCAAACTAGGATTTTTCTCCCCTGACACCATTTTTTCCTGGCCAGGGCTTGTTTTGCATCTTTTTTCTGCATTTTGGCATATTTTCAACATCCTGGAGCTTTTCTAGACCCTTTGAGCAACTTGTCATCTTTTTCGAGAAATCCCCTAAAAAATCCAAATTTTCATCTGATCTCTCAAGGGGGCAGTATACCAACATAATTCTTCTCACTAGGCAGCAATAGGGCATCGAAAAA
The DNA here is from genome assembly GCA_007115665.2 of Sequoiadendron giganteum. Taxonomy (NCBI): domain Eukaryota; kingdom Viridiplantae; phylum Streptophyta; class Pinopsida; order Cupressales; family Cupressaceae; genus Sequoiadendron; species Sequoiadendron giganteum. The sequence continues at coordinate 508,704,873 of CM021109.1, forward strand.
ATAAAATAAAAATTGACTTTTGATATCGACAGTTTTATTCTTTGAACCAACGCACTAGGTACATTGCTTCAAAGAGGGGCAAAATGTAGACACTCAAAATATCTTGATTGATATTGTGCATTTGATCTTGATTTACTAACACTAATTCTTCCTTAATCATTTCCACACTAACCAACTAATTGAATAATCTTTATTTAATTAATTTCTTCCTTAAATCAGTTAATACAATTTATCAAATTATCTCATCATATCCTAATGATTCTTCTTTTAATTCAATAAATCAATTTTATTTAATTAAATCCTAATGTTCTTCTTTTAATTAAATAAAGCAATTTTATTTAATTAAAATCCTAAATTTCTAATATCCTCTCATTTGATTTAAATAAACCCAAACATTTAAATCAAGTGTCACAAACCAGCTAATCTCATCTAAGTTAATTAATCTTAAATTAATTAGCTCCTAACACTAATCCCCCATTCCTGTAGCTTTTGACTCCACCTTAGGGTAAGTCAACCTTGATCAAGTTGCACATGTAAATCAATTTATTTGATTTACTAATTACCTTATTATTCAAAAAAGTGGCATATTCTTGGAATATTCCACCCACTTGAATTTTCCCTCCAAAGGACTTTGTCCTCTTTCTTGAGCCACCTTGGCATTAAAAGCTCTTACATGCCCTCTTCTTACACAAGCTACCTTGGCTTTAAATAGAATCTTACACATTCTCTTACACAAGCCACCTTGGCTTTGAATGGGTCTTACACCTCTTCTTACACAAGCCACCTTGGCATTTATTCTTCTTACACATCCCATCTCCCAAAATGTGCTCACACATGTGTGAGCACATCTCCCCCAAGATTCATTAGCATATCGACAAGTGGCACTATGCTATTGGTCTATTCTTTAATCCCACATTCATCAATCATCTTTTTTCTTAAATCCTTGGCTTCTATAAATAGAAGCATCATTTGCACAATATGGATCCAACAACTAAGAGAATAATCACTATAGCCATTTGAGTTCATAGCATTTCAACTTTTTCATCCATTTTAGCAAGATTATAGCCATTTTCATAATTTGTTCATCACAAATTCATCATCAAGCTTATCAAGGGGTTAGGAAAGGGATTCTCTCCACATCAAAGGAGCACTAACCCCCCTATGGGATGTTGGTTTGAGTATTAAAATAGCATTTTATTAGTAGTTTACTTGATATTCTACTTTGTTTTCATGTTCTTATGCTTAGATGAATTTCATTGGGAATTCTTCTTTCTTACTTGTTTCTTGACTAATGATTGCTTGTTCGATCATGTTGGAGCAGGTCTAAGAGGAGCATTCACAAGTATAATATGTTTTTTCTGCTACATACCCTACTCTAATGTGGATAGAGTAACTGATTATTTCTTTTTTCTCATCTAGGAAACAATTTTTTTTCCCAAAAATAATGCTCCACCTGATGCAAGAGCATCCTTGGTTCTTGGAAATCTTGCATCAACCAAAAAAAATTTCCATTCATTTTTGTTCTTGTTCAATTCTTGTTCTTGTTTGAGTTGGTAGATCTGGTATTTCTTTGTGTTTCCTCACCAAATCTTGTGTACCTATGGTTTCATCATGTTAATTTTCGTTATTCCAAGTTTTCAACTCAATTGAATCTTTTTCCAGCAAGTTATCACTTCCAAAGTATGTGATAGTTTCTTGTTCTGGCCCCAAAATAATTTCAAAACCTAATGGCTAGTTGGATCGATCGTAGACCTTCCCCATGACTTGTAGATCCTCACGGTGTGTTTATATTTTTTTTATGGAGTTTCCTCGATCTTACACTTAGATAAACACTTCATCCTATGCATCTATCATCAAATAATTTTGAATTTGAGGCTGACCTATTCTTGCACATGTTACATTTTCTTTGTCAGAGATTGTAATGATCTTTGGCCGAAATAGATGTTTCTTGACTCACATATATGATATAAATCTTGTAATGAATCATTACAATGGTAGCAACTAACAAGGAAGTAGATTAGAGTGTAAATAGAGTTTGAATTGTAATATTTTTTCTCGCATGTATGAGCACTATATTTTCAGCATGTTGTAATCAGGCCTATGCATTGAATTTTTAAGCCCGGATGTGGCCAACTATATGTAATCAATATTTTTGATAATAAGAATGTTCGTATCTGCATTTGCCTCCATATTTTGTGTTACTCTTGCTACATGGTTCAAACTATTCTCTTTGAGGACCGTCCTACCATGACTACACCAAACTGGTATCAGAGTGAGATTTGTTCCTTGTGAGATAGTCAGAGTTTGCGAAGTCCTATTGAAGATTTGTTGTAGGGTGGTAGATTGAGGATCTGACCTATAACTGTAGAGGACTTGTGTGAAGATGGTGGGAAGAAGAAATGGTAGAGGAAATGGAGCACATGGAAATGCAAACCCAACTGTAATGGAGATGTTGAGAAGAATTGTTGCTAGATTGGAAGTAGTTGAAACAGCTTAGAGAATAGGTCAACCAGTTGATGATGTAAGTGATCAATAAGTAGAAGAACATGAAGAAGTTGCAAGAGAAGAGAAACCTAGCCTTGATCAGGGAGAAGATAGGTTCATAAAAGCCCTAACTAGAGTGAAAACTAAGCCACATTTCAATCCACCAGATTATAATGGTAAGTTGGATTCAAATGAATTGTTAGATTGGATTACAAAGATGGAAAATTATTTTGATTTTGAAGGTACCAGTACAAAAGATAAGAAGGTGAAATTTTCTTGTAACAAGTTGAGAGGACATGCATCCCTTTGGTGGGAACATTTGCAGACAGATAGACAAAGAAAAGGAAAGGAGAAGATAATATCATGGGATCGTATTGTGAATAAGTTGAAGACAAAATTTATGCCTATAGACTATCATATCAGTTTATTCCAAAAATTGTATAATTTGAAGCAGAAAGAATCAAGTGTGATAGAGTATACTTAGGAATTCTATAATTTGAACATCAGATCTGGACATTTAGAGGATGAGATTGAGCAAGTAGCTAGATATGTAAATGGGTTGAGGTCATCTATTCAAGATGAGATCAGTTTGATTAATTTCTTGATTATGGAAGAGGCATATCAGTGTGCCCTAAAGCCAAAAGAGAAGTTGAATAAAAGACATTAGCAAAGATAGAGAGGAAGAGGTGGAAGATTTCATAGAGGAAGAAATTTTACTAGAAGAGGACCTTTTGTAGACCAAAACAAAGATAAGGAGGTCAGTAAGAATGAGAATTCATACCAAAGAGATGATGGAAAATCTTATAGAAGAGGAGGATATGGTAAATATAGGAATGAAGGATATAGAAAATATGATAAAGGACAGGATAAAAGAGTATTCAATCAAACTTTTTTTAAATGTGGTGGAGAAGGACATAGAGCCTTTGAATTCAAACAGGGAGAGACAAGTAGAAATACTGAGAACAATAGAAGGAGAACCTTTGTTGAGGAGGATCATGTTGGATCATCTAATCAACCAAAAGAAGGAGAAGTATTGGTGAATAGGAGAGTGTTGTGTCAAAGTGAATTGGAGAAAGAACCATTGTAGAGGAAGAATTTGTTTTAGACCAAATGCAAGGTAGCTGGTAAATGTTGCAAAATAATCATTGATAGTGGAATCTCAGAGAACCTAGCCTCTAAAGAAATGGTGACCAAATTGAATTTGGAAAGGTTGAAACACTCGAAGCCCTATTAGATAGCTTGGATTCAAGATGAGCATAAGATACTGGTAAGTGAACAATGTTTGGTGAAACTGAAGATAGGAAATTACCATGATGAAGTTTTGTGCAATAGTATGCCTATGGATATATGCCATATTTTTTTGGGAAGACCTTGGCAGTATGATAGATAGGATATTCATGATGGAAATAAGAACATATACACCTTTTTTTCTAATGGGATGAAGCAAACTTTGTTACCCTTGGAGGATGTTCCTAAAGTTGAGATTTGTACGACTGCTAAAATCTATTTGTTTGATGGAAGGAGATTTTTGGATGGACTAAGACATGATAACATGTGCTATGCCTTGGTTCCTAAGAAGGTTGAAGACTTGAATCATGTAGAATGAGAACCTGACGAGATAAAGGAATTGTTGATAGAATATGAAGCTATCATTTTAGATAATGTACCTGATGGATTGCCTTCTATGAGAAGTATTAGTCATTGCATGAATCTGATTCCTAGAGCTAGTTTTCCTAATAAAGCAACACACCATATGACACCGGTAGAGAATGAAGAATTGAATATACAAGTGCAATAATTGTTGAGGAAAGGTTTGATCAGAGAAATCTTAAGTCCTTGCGCAATACCTGTTGTGCTTGCACCTAAGAAGGATGGAGAATGGAGGATGTGTATAAATTATAGAGCCATAAACAAGATCGCAGTGAAGTATATATTTACTTTTCCTTCAATGGATGATATTATGGACTATTTGAGTGAAGCTAAGTACTTTACAAAGATAGATTTGAAGAGTGGATATCACCATATTAGAATCAGATAAGGAGATGAGTGGAAAACAACATTCAAGACAAATGAAGGATTGTATGAGTGGTTGGTGATGCCTTTTCGACTAAGAAATGCACCAAGTACTTTTATGAGGTTGATGAATGAGGTATTGAAGAAATTATTGGGTAAGTTTTTGATTGTATATTTGGATGACATCTTTAATTTTAGTAATACTAGAGAAGAACATTTGTTGCTCATAAGACAAGTTTTCCAAAGGTTGAGAGAAGAGAAGTAGTTTATAAATATGAAGAAGTGTAGTTTCATGAAGGAAGAGTTGGTATATCTAGGATTTGTGATATCAATAGATGGATTGAAGATGGATCCTAAAAAGGTAAGAGCTGTTGTTGAATTACCTACGCTTGAAAGCATTGGAGAGGTAAGATCATTTCATGGATTGGCTAGTTTCTACCAAAAGTTCATTAGGAATTTCAGTTCTATTTGCAACCCTATGACAAAGACAATGAGAGGAGATAAGAAGGATTTTAGATGGACATCTGGAGTAGAAATAAGTTTTGAATTGTTGAAACAAAAAGTGACTGAGCAACCTATGATGGATTTACTAGAATTTAGTAAGGTATTTAAGGTAGACTGTGATGCATGTGTAAATGCAATTGGAGTAGTGTTAAGTCAAGAAGGAAGACCAATAGCCTATTTAAGTGAGAAGTTGAATGATGAAAGAGTGTATGATCAATATTTTTATGCCATAGTTCAAGCTTTAAAGAACTAGAGACATTACTTGTTATCTAAGGATTTCGTGTTGTATATGGATCATCAAGCTTTATAATAATTGAAAAGTCAAGGTAAGTTGAATCAAAAACATATGAGATGGGTAGATTTCTTGTAGAGTTATACTTTTTTTTTAAGCATAGAAGTGGAAAATCAAATAGAGTTACAGATGCTTTGAGTAGGAGAAGGAATTTACTAGCACAAATGAAAGTGGAAGAATTAGGCTTTGATGAATTGAAGAACATGTATGAGGAAGACCCATATTTTGTAGAACCTTGGAGAGCATGTAGAGAACCCATTTTGGAGGATAGAAGTCAGTGGTTGGATTATTTCATTCAGGAGGATATGTTGTTCAGAGGAAATCAGTTGTGTATACCTTGAATTTCAATGAGGGATAACTTGGTGAAAGAGAAACATAGTGGACGATTGGCAGGATATTTTGAAATTGATAAGACAGTAGCATTGGTAAGTGAAAATTAATTTTGGCCAAAAATTCATAGGGATGTTAAGAAATTTGTATAGAGTTGTAGAGTTTGTCAAATTGCAAAAGTGAGTAGTCAGAATGTTGGATTGTATAAAGCTTTGATAGTACTAGAAAGACCTTGTGAGGACATCAACATGGATTTCATACTTGGTTTGCCTAAGACATAGAGAGGTAATGATTCAGTATTTGTGGTGGTGGATAGATTTTTTAAAATGGAACATTTCATACCTTGTAAGAAGACAACAAATGTAGTACATGTACTATATTTTTTTCTTCTGAGAAGTAGTCAGATTGCATGGATTATCTAGGAGTATTGTTTCAGACAGAGATATAAAAAATTTTGGTTACATTTGGAGGACACTTTGGAAGAAGTTGAAGACAAATTTTAAGTTCAATTCTACTTTTCACCCATAGACAGATGGACAGACAAAGGTAGTAAATAGGATTTTGTGAAATTTGTTGAGATGTTTGGTTGGAGAGAAGATCGGAAGTTGGGATTTAGCTCTTGCTCAAGCAGAGTTTTCCTACAATAATTCAGTGAACAAGAGTACATGAAAGACACCTTTTGAGATTGTTACTGGAGTTCATCCTAGAGGTACATATCAGAGTTGTGAGACATCAATAAGGAAGAGAAAAGGAGTGCAGAAGTAGAGGAATTTGCAGAACAAATGAAGACAGTGCATACTCAAGTAAAGCAGCATTTGGAAAACATGAACCAAAAGTATAAGGAGATAGCAAATGAAAAAAGGAGACATAAAGAGTTTGAAGTTGGAGATGAAGTAATGGTATATATGAGGAAGGAAATATTTCTAGTTGGCACATACAGTAAGGTCAAGATGAGGAAGCTTGGACCCTATAGGATTTTGAGGAAGTTTGATTTAGGAAATGCATATGAAGTAGAGTTACCAGAGGACATGGGTATATCACCTATATTCAACATTGCAGATATACATCAGTACCATGAAGAAGATTTCAGTGGAGATAGTAAGGTAAACTTGGAAGAACAACTTCCTAAACAACGATCAAATGATAGAATAAATTTTGGATGTCAGAGATGGAAGGAAAACTTGTGGAAGACAGTACAAAGAATATCTTATGAAATGGAAGGGTAGACCAGTGGAAGATTCTTCTTAGATTTCTCAGGCTGAGGTGGACCGTATTGGTTTCCCTTTGGCCTCAACAAAGTGAGGGACTCACTTTTCAATAACCTCAGATGTCTGATATAGGAGCATCCTTGGTTCTTGGAAATCTTGCATCAACCAAAAAATATTTTCATTTAGTTTTGTTCTTGTGTAGTTCATGTTCTTGTTCAAAATGGTAGATCCAGTATTTCTTCATGTTTTCTCACCAGATCTTGCGTACCTACAGTTTCATCGTGAACATGTTAATGTTCCTTATTCCAAGTTTTAAGCTCAATTGGATCTTTTTCTAGAAAGTTATCACTTCCAGAGTATGTGACAGTTTCTTGTTCTAGCCCCAGAATAATATCAAAACCTAACTACTAGTTGGATCGATCACGAACCTTCCTCTTGAATTATGGGTCCTCACGATGTGTTTATATTTGTTTTATGGATTGTCCTCAATCTTATACTTAGGTCCACACTTCATCCTGTGCATCTACCATGGAATAATTTAAAATTTGAGGCTGACCTGTTCTTGCACACATTACATTTTCTTCATCAGAGATTTTAATGATCTTTGGTAGACACGGATGTTTCTTGACTCATGGATATGATATAAATCTTGTAATGAATCATTGGAATGGTAGAAAATAACAAGGAAGTAGATTAAAGTGTAAATAGATTTTTCATTGTAAGATTTTCTCTCACATGTATGAGCACTATATTTTGAGCATGTTGTAATCAGGCTTGTGCACCAAATCTATAAGCCTAGATGTGGCTGACTATATGTAATCAAGATTTATGATAATAAGAATGTCTGCATCTATATTTGCCTCCATATTTTGTATTGCTTATGTTGTGTTACTCTTGCTGCATGGTTCAGACTATTCTCTTTGAGGACCCTCCTACCGTGATTCCACCACCACCACTTGTGCTTTTTCTATCATCTACACTTCTAGCCCAATCAGCATCTGTGTATGCTATTAAAGTGAAATCTTTTCTATTGGGATACCATGGTCCATAGTCAATAGAGATTTTGATACCTAAAGATTCTCTTTACTACATTGACATGAGACTCTTTTCGAGTAGCCTAAAATCTTTCCACCATACATACTACTTGCATAATATCTAGCCTTGATGCAGTAACATACAACAATATTCCAATCATTGACCTATATAATGTATGATTTGTATCCAGGGACTAATCTAATTTTCTTAAATTTCAACTAGTTATCATGGGGGTACTAATTGGTCTACTGTCTTCCATTCCAAATTTCTTAAGAATTTCCTTAGCATACTTAGTTTGAGATATAAATATCCCATCATCAATCTATACAATCTGTAAACCAAGGAAAAATGACAACTTTCCTAGCATAGAAATTTCAAATTCATCTTGCATTTGTGCAGAAAATACTTTACACATTTTATCATTGCTACCACCAAATATGATGTCATCTACATAAACAACAATGATCATGTGCTCACCTACAGTTTTGAAATACAATTTTTTGTCTACACATCCTCTCTTGAATCCTTGTTGATGTAAATATTGATCTAGTCTTGAATACCATGCTCTAGGTGCTTGCTTTAGACCATATAAATCCTTTCTCAATATGCAAACATAATATTGTTCTTTTGATAGTTGAAAAACTTTTGGTTGTTCTATGTATACTTCTTCAAGGTTTCCATTTAGAAATAAATATTTAGCATCCATTTGATAAACTTTAAATCCTTTGTAAACTAAAAATTCAAGGAACATTCTTATGGCTTCTAATCTTACAATAGGTGCAAATATTTCTTCAAATTCAATGCCTTCAACTTAAGCGCGGCCTTTGCACACCAATCTTTCTTTGTTTCTTACTATAGCACCATCTTCATTAAGCTTGTTTCTAAACACTTATTTATTACCTATCATATTTTTTCTTGGGGCTCTAGGAACCAATTCCCATGTCTTTTTCTTCTCAATCTGATTTATCTCTTCTTCCATGGCCTTTATACAACTCTCATCCTTGCTAGCCTCAATATAGCTCTTACGTTAAATTTGTGACAAGAGATCAAAATTTACTTGTTTCTTGCTCTTTCCAAGTCTTCTCCTTGTTTGAACACCTTCATTTTATCACCAATAATCTGATCTACAGGGTGATCCTTTTGAACATATTTTGTCAGTGCTTTTTCAACTTCTTCTTCAAATTATTCTTCTTCTTCATTTGCAACATCTTCTTCTTTACAATCCGAGTTCTCTTCAAAATTATTCTTATCAAATTTGACATGTTTAATGTTCTCATCAATTTTGACATTGATGCTTTCCACAATCTTGTGCAACCTCTTGTTGTAGCATTTGTAAGCTTTTCTTTGAGTGGAATATCCTATAAATATTCCTTCATCACATCTAGAATCAAAGCTTCACAAATTATCTTCTTCTTTCTTAATGTAACATTTACTACCAAAAATACTTGACAAACGTAGGTGTTCCATTCTATAGTTCATATGGTGTCTTATGAATATTTTATCTTATTTGAACTCTATTTAAAATATATAGTGTTTTATGAACTGCCTCTCTCCAGAAAAAAAAATTCTAACTTGGCCTCATTCAACATTGTTTTGGCCATATCCTTAACTACTTTGTTCTTTCTTTCTACTACCCCATTTTGTTGTGGAGTCCCTGGTGTAGAGTATTGTCTCTTAATTCCATGGTTTTCACAATACTCAATAAATTCACCTGATGTGAATTCTCCTCCTCTATTTGATCTTAAGCATTTGATTCTTCTACCAATCTCCTTCTCAACGACTTTCCTAAATATATTGAATCTTTCAAATGCTTGGGACTTGTCCTTTATAAAGTTTACCCATGTTATTATTGTACAGTCATAAATTAGAAACATGAAGTATCTTTCACCTTTCAGTCCCCTTTTTCTTGTAGGTCCACATAAATTAGTGTGAACCAATTGCAAGGTTTTTTTGGTTGAATATTCTTCTTTTTTTAATTTGACCCATGTATGATTCTCTACTGACATCCTTTACAAATGATATTTGTAGGCTTAGTGATCTTAGGAAAATGTCTTACTTGACCTATTGAACTTACTTTCACTAAATGATAGAAATTTGCATGCCCCAATCTCCTATGCCACAACCAACTCTTGTCAACCTGACCTATCAGACAACTCCAACCTTTTAATTCACAAATATTATAAAGGTTGGAATCAGTTCTTACACATTGTGCAATCGTCTTTCCATTTTTCCTTATCTTGCATCCTTCTGAATTGAATGTGACATTATAACCATTGTCACACATCTAACTCACACTTAGCAGGTTATTCTTCAAACCTTCAACATAAAAGACATCTTTAGTAGGATTTTTAACATCTAAGCTCAATATTCCTTTACCATAGATCTTTACTACAATGTTTTCACCCAAACTAACTAATCATGCTTTGCATTTCTTGAGTTGGATGAATTTTCTCTTGTCACCATTCATATGTTTGGAGCAGCCACTATCTATCACCCATAGTTTTTACTTTTTGGCATGGAGTTTCATTTGTACAATCATTGATTGTGTGGGAATTTTCTCTTTTTATTTCCATATCTTCTTGGGTTTCTTTTCCACCTTCTCTTCCTTCTTATCATGAGACTTAAGACTCTTTATTTACCCTAGGTGGTTTGTTTTTATTTTTCTCATTTTGTACATTTGGTCTTACGAATTCTTTTCTACAATTCTTAGCAATATGACCAAAGTTTTTATAGTTGTAACACATTACATTCATATCTATTAAGGCAAAAAATGCATTTTTTCTTACAAAATGTGTACTCCTTTAAGGAACTATTGTACATTCTCTAGCCCTATGACCAAATTGATTACATGTATAATAGTACCCATAAAAGTATGAGGAATATTTGGCCATAGAATTTCTTTAAGGGGGTTTTCTTTGACTTGGCTTCTTCAGATTTCTCATCCATGTGAATCCATCCGCATCAATTATTCTTATGGTTTGCCTCTTCTTTTGATAAATAGGAGCTAATTGGTTATTATTCTTGTCTACAACATGATTCTTTTCTTGTTCAACCTTCTTTAGCTCAGTTTTTTTCTTTCCCTCTTTAGAGGTGTTCTCCTTGCAATCTTTCTCATCTTCTATACTTAATTTTTATTCTACTCTAAATCTCTCATATAATTTTACAGAAGCACTAGTAAAGGTACTTGTTCATTTCTCAAGACCTAAGCCATATTTTTCTTTGTTAGATGGTTTTTTTGTACTTAAGAATCCATGAAGGATCTTTGAGTCTCCCTTCATCTTTATGCCATTTTCTAGATTTTTTCTCTAGCCTTTTTTAGCTCTTTTCTTAAGGAAACTATTTCAGCCTCTAGCTCCATACTTTTTTCAACTTTGGACTATAGCTTAGATTTAACCACATATTTAATTATTTTGGTTTCTTCTACTTCTATCTTCATGATCACCACCAACTATTTAGATTCTTCAAGATTTTTGGTTATTTTGTTAGTCTCCTTTTAGGAAAGTTTCTTCTAATGTTTATTCTCCTTTTTCAACCTATCAATCTCCTCTCCTAGATCATCAATCTCATCTAGTGCACAAATGATTTCTCCTTCTAGGTAAACTTCCTTCCCATTCACCTTCTTCACCAAGGTATTCAACTGCCAAGAAATGAAATTCATTTTATTTCATCACAAAAGCATAATCTAGTTCATCATTTGAACTATCACTGACATCATCTGCACCACTATCCTCTTCAATGTATAGACTCTTTTTTTTTATGAAAACTTCTTCTCTTATGAAATTGGGTTTTCTTCATCTTACCATATACTTCTTATTCAAAATTATCCTTCTTATTTTATGGACATTTAGCAGCAAAATGACCTACTTTACTATAGTCAAAACATTTAAAGGGTACCTTACCTCTATGCTTTCTAGAGCCTCTCAATCTTTTGATGAAGTTTTCTTGTTCCTCATTAGTCTCTTTGTGATTAGATGTTGACATTTCTTAATTTTCTTTCTTGGGAAATTCACCTTTTTCTTTGTTTGTAGCCTTGAATGAAGCTTCTCTTTTGGATGGTTCTACATTTCCCATCATCATCTCATAGGTAGTAAATATGCCATGTCGTTCACCAAGAGTTAGTTTGTCAATATCCTTTGCTTCCTCAACTACTCATATTTTGGGGTCATATCTAGAGGACATGGACCTCAATACTTTTTGCATAATGATTGAGTCTTATACTTCTTCTCCAAACCCTTTGCTAGAATTCACAACCTCATCAACTCTGAGAAGATATTTTACAATTGTTTCTTCTTCACTCATCTTCAATCCTTCAAAATTGGCTCTAATGATTTGTAGCCTTGCAATATTTACCTTATCATCTCCTTCATGAATCCCTCTCAAATTTTCCTAGACATCATGTGTAGTTTGACAATGCATAAATTTGACAAATAAAAAACTAGAAAAACCACAAAAAAATGGTATTCTTTGTCTTTGCATTATTCTCATAGTCTTTCTTTTTTGCAGCATCCATAGAAGTTGTAGTATTTCTTTTCTACAACATCCGTAGGAGTTGTAGTCTTTCTTTTCTGCAACATCAGTAGGAGATGCATTATTCTCATAGTCTTTCTTTTCTACAGTATTCTTAACAAACATCGAAACATCAAATCCTAATGATTCAAAATATGTCTCCATCATAATACTCTAGAAGGTGTAATCTAATCCATCAAACCGAGGTGCCTTGTTTGTAGAGGAACCTTCTTGACTGGCCATTGTGTTCACTTCTTTAAGACCTACCCAAGTTGATTAAGCTTCTTCTAGGGAACCAAGGCTCTAATACCAATTTTTGGAACACAACATTATATTTAGAGGGGGGTGAATCATTATATCAATTAAATTTTACCCCTTGATACTTTTATGCTGATAAAATTATTTTAGCTCTTTTAGTGCAAATTAAATTAAACATACAAAGAATTAAGAATCCACACACAATCAACTCATAACATAAACTATACATGGAAAAAAATGGGAAAACCATGGTGAGAATAACTACTAGGATCTACTATCCTAATATATTCTCACAATCAAATCTTCTTAATACAATGTTTAAGGGAACCAAACCTAAGGAGACACCAATTCCAAGGAAGCACCAACTCCCTACTCTGATCACCTACCCAGATAAATGATGGCACACACCAATAAGATTTATGAACAAGAGATTACAATTTGTTCCTGATGGAACCCCTAAAATACTTCATGTTACATTCAATATTTTGTAGAATTTGATTATCTTCATTCCTAGGTCTTAGGGTTTCACTCATTACCATACCTTAAGGTTTTTGAGTTGCTAAAACCCTTTCCAAAAAATCCTAATTCTAAATCCTTTGAGAATGTTATAATTTTTTGTTGAATTCCTATCACTAGTTCTTGGTCACCTAAGTCATGACTTGTTCCATTGAGTTCATACTATTACCAACACCAAGTCCTAACAATCTCAATCATCACCTATTGATTTATTGAAAATAATGTCTATGTTAATGCAGTTGAAATTCATCAAAAATATTTCTCTAAGGTCCTAAGTCTGAGCTTAATATTTCATGCGCCAATTTAATTTCTTAACCTTAGGCTTTATGTACCCAACCATCATCTACCTAGCTATGGTCCCCTCTTTAAGGACTAACAATTTGCATGTGCAGAATTCCTACTTTATAAGGACCATCAGATCTATGTGATTAAATCTGCATCGCTCCCCGCACCCCCACTCAATTATTTTTCTCCTTATAATATTCCCATGGGTTAGCAGGCGAGCACCACATGTCCTTCTACAGTGGTGGGCCCAATGTCTTTGAAAGACAACAAACAAGAAGACAAGATAGATCTAACAATAAAGATTGGATGACTGCTAAATCTGATCCCTTCCTCGCTCTCCCATTTGATTTCATTTTGTATTAAAATATTATCATGAGGCAATGGGCGGATGACATCTATCCTTGGGACCCATTAAGCTTTGAAGGAGGTAATCTCCCCGTTTAGTGAGATCGAAGGTCGATGGTGGATGATGTGGGTCAATCCTGACCGCTTCCCACCATCACATGGGGGACACACCTCTACCTCCCATCTCTAAATAGGGAAGCGAGAGATCACCACGTGGAGTTATTTGAGTGACAGAGGAAACATTATACAAGGTGGAAATATTGATGAAACATTTTAGCATACGGGTATGGATGGTAAAGTCTGTGTTACTAAAAGGGATGTTCAAGAATGTGTTTTACAAATGAGCGAGATGTTATAATTTTGGTTGTCTGTTGTATTCGAGATTAATGCACATTGATGAAGGCTTGAGATGTAAAATACAAGCATGTTTAAGAATCCAGATTAAATTTGAGTCCTTCCTCACCTCCCTATTGTTGAAAGTTGTGCACAGGTTAAGACTCACAGGGAAGAGGGGAAGCTGACATTTGGCCATTGCTTCAGTGGTTGAGAAGGTGGTTTAGCCCACAGGTGACTAGGAATCTCTTCCACGTGCTTTTTTTGTATTGGATAAATGCAATGAATGCTTACAGTTAGCTTTTTCAAACTTGGTTGACTCAATCTAGATCATTTTTTGATTCACTTCAATTGCATGATCAACAATCAACATTCAAAGCTGAGTTTGAGGACAAGTGAACCATTCTAATTCATTCAAGTGAGCCATAATGGTGGAAAATACATAGAGCTACCAAATTGGGTGTTTTAAAGCTATTAAAACTTGCTTTAAAATATAATTGAAGATTTTTGAAAGCATTCTACACCTTACATGTGTAACCCATGGAATTTGGATTTGGGAAATTTAATTGTGCCTAATGTCTACATGGATGTTGATTTATTGAAAGTAGTGGTAGCCAATTATGATCCACTCCCAAGGAAAGTGAGAGCTTTCAATGGAGTGGACATGGTTAGGGTCACAAGGGAGGAAATTGCAAATGTTTTCAAACTCACTAAATGGAGTGAGGATATGATTCCCATTGATCATAATTTTTTTAAGGAAAAATATGAGAAGGTTAGGAGCTCATTTAGAACCCACATATTTCCAAATTATCTAGCACCTATTGAGGGATGAAGGATTCAATTGGGTCCATTTGACAAGGAATCCTTCTTAGTTAATTATTTTGTGTCTCATTTTCAAAAGAATTTAAACTCCATTTGTCAAATCATTGGCTATGATCTAGTCATTGGTATGCCCATGGCCTAGATGTACATGGCTGCACACATCCAAGACCCCAATTATTACATAGTATATGGTTATGGGGAATACCTAGAAGAGAAGATTCATGAAGGTTTGGTGAGGTTGAAGAAGGGTGAAGTGGGAGTAAAATTCAGTTTGTATTCATTATTCATGCATATGCTTTTATTTAAGGGTGACACTTATTTTGGCAAAAATATGACATTAGAGAGGATGGAAATTGATTTGGAATTTCCTATCCAATGTTGGACCATTGTCCTAGATAAGGATGATAGAAAATTTGACTATGTGGTTTTTCATAATTTATTTGCCTCCAAGTTGAGGAGAGCTTTGGTTATGAATGTTCCAAGGATTCCCAAGGCCTTACATGATTTATTGAGACCCAAGGAAAGGAGACCTGAATTGGGGGTTGATCATAATTGGGGAGATATTATCCTTTACCCCATTTATACAATTTTGAGAGTGTACGGTGCATATGTCTCACCCTATTTGTCACCAAAGTATGTGCCATAAATAATTTGGTAGCTAGGAAGTGTGGAGAACAAATATTTGAAGGATCGGGGAAAGGGAACATTCTTCCCTTCATATACATGCTTCTCAGATTTTGTGATGATCAAAGGAGGTTGGGATAATATAAATGGCATAATTAATTATTTTAACATGAAGAGAGAAAGAGTAAGGACTCATGATCCTAAAGGGTGTATGGCATGGCTGGAAATAAGAAATAGGAGTTCCAAGTTTACCCATGTTTTTCAATTCCATAAGGATGTCATCATAAAAAAATTTGATCTTTTGAAACAAGAAGATAGATAAGAAAAATGGATTTCATTTGATAAAATGCAAAGAAAAATAAGAGATAAGGATCCAAAGTTTACTGCTCTCATTGAGATACAAAGAATTAAGCATATGTTCCAAAATTTTGAGATAGTGGTGGGTCACCTAAAATGTGAGAGGATGATTCAAGATAAAGGGAAGGCACCTATTGGAGAGGAATAGAGTGGAGGAGAGATCCTAGTTATGGAGGAAAGGCCCACATACCAGCCTCCCAAAGAATAGAAAATGATTATTTTTACAAGAAGGAAGACTAAAGAAAATAAAAAGGATATAATTGCTACATCTTCTCAACAAGAGGAGTAGAGAGTCCCTCCACCAATTCAAGAAGAGCTACCTCCATCTCCCCCAAGATCAACTGGACCTGATGTTGTTGAGGTTGATTCTCCTCCTAGACACTCATCACCATAAGAGCCACCACCTCAAAAGAAGCAAAAAATTGAACATGTTCGCTTGGTAGATTATGATGATGACTCTGATGAAGAAATCTAAGTATCTGAGGAAGAAATGCAATAGGGAATTCATTTTCCATTAGTAGAGATAGTGCCACAATAGTTGAGTTTAAGGTTAAGAAAGGCTAACCTTACTAGAATAAATAATACTAATGATGTCAAGATTGAGGAATGTACAAATTTCCTTGACGATGATTCTTTTGTGAAATCTAAAGCTTTCATGGAGTTTGCATACAGAGCTAAGAAGGATGAATATGACAACAATTTTGCATTGAAAAGAAATCTCCACTCAGACTTAACTAATGAAACCATTCAAGCATAGGTTCTAAAGGAGATGGAAATTTTTTAGGGAATTACTACATCTGAAGGCATAGATCAAGTGAGGAAAAGCGGTATCTTATTGTTTCCAAAATGGGACCTAGCCTCTACAATTTCTTTTGATATAGAAAAAATATGTGATAGACCCCTCTACAAATAAGAGGAGGAAGCCACCATAACACTGCAAGGATCCATATTCAGTGAGAAATGGGATACACTAGCCATTTGGGCTTTATCCCCCAACACACAAAAGCTTGAAGTTGTAGAGCCTACTTCAGATTAGAGGGGAGGTTTGACAATAAAGAGGGTGTCAGATACATTAGCTATTGAGGCTACTACCATGTCAGTGAATATGGCACAATTCACAAAGGCCACAATGGAATCAATAATTGCATAAAAAGAGCAGTTCAAAAAGAGCTAGAATGATTTGTTGGTTGAGTATGGAATGAACCAACAACAAACAATGTACCTACAAACATAATTGGCACTATTAAAAGAAAAATTGTAGAATTTTCAATCAGAGGAACAAGTGCAGACTAATGCTACTTCTCCCACTTCTTCATATGAACCAACAACTTCTACTACTCCACCTCTAACAAGCTCTTCATGGGAAATTGTACCCTATAATATGGGAACTATACCCATTTCAGTAAAGGAACCAGACACATCAAAAGCATGACAAATAGAAGAAGGTATGAACAAGGAGGAATTATCTGACTAGCTAAAGGAATGCAAAGAAAAATGTGAGTCATGATAGAGAAATATTTGTCAGCAACATGAAGATTGTCACTATATTTTTGGAACATTTAAAGAGGGTAAATAACTGGTTAAATAGTATACATGCCAACTATTCTGCCATGAAGGATGCAATGGAAAAAATTGACATTGATAAAGAGTTGGAAATCCCTCTCATGGAAACATGGATCCCAAGATTGTAGGAGTTAAGGATGATGTTTTTGGGAGCCAAACATGACACAAATAAACCTAAAAAACATAAGCCCACCATTCAGACTGTTAACAGAATCTAGGGATTCAAGGGATAGGTTGAGCCTTTGGAGACAAATATAAGAGAATTAATCAAGAATTTTCATGAAACCCATCATGGTCTCCTTCCCCCCATATTGAAATATGATGACAATATCAAAACCTTGCAGGAATGGAGAAAATAAACAAATGAAGAAATTTCACAGCAAGTCGGTTCAATTTGTGAGGGACATGATATGAACATGTTGAAAAGGAATATGGACATGTTGGCTTATGTAGGGGTTGTTTTGGTAGAATTTGGGAAGGAAGAAAATTAGATGGTTACCAAATATTCACCTTATAGGCAAAATGCTGATGAGGTCATGGGATTTAATTAGCCCATGGAAGAGGAATTCCAAACTTGGAAAGATAATTATTTGGATGTATTGGATGATTAAGATGTAGTTGTGGGGTGGTGAATATAATCTTGGTTTTGATTTTGCAACCATGGTGAGTAACAAATAGGATAAGCACAATGCATAGAATAGAACTAGTACATATTAGACTTTTGCTAAAGTATGGAAAACATATTATCTTCTCCCCAATTTGAAATTGATGACAAGGGTCCAGATGTGGACAAGTTTCTTGTATTTTCTACCTTATGCTTTTTATGTTTTCTTTCAACAGTATGCTTGTGTATGTGGACATATTTTGGAGCATGTGGATATTACCAAATTAGCTCAAAGATGCCTTTTGGAAGGTGGGACCTGATTTATAACAACAAATGAAAATATATTTTATCTCATCTAACGTTTCCCTCCATTTGAGGATGCAAATATAATTGCAAAGGGGATATATTTTTTAATGGTCTAATAAAATAGTGACATGTGTAATTTTTGGCGTATGGCTTGTTTACTACTTCTTTTCTATAAGAAGGCATTCAAAGCCAGAAGTACGAGGTTCGTTGTTTTGTAATTTATCACTGTGAAAATTGTAAAGAGAATACAAAGCATATTTTATTTTTTTCTTGGGTTCGAGTTTGCTAATGCATATATAATTATGATAGTAATACTTGCAATATAATATAGAATGGTGAAAATTCAAAGCCATTTTCTCTCCTATGTACTTTGTTCATGAATTACAAATAATATAATCAAGGATTATCTTATTTGTCTCCATTGATTTCCAGTGGATGTGTAGTTTTGTTCTTGCTTGTTAATTCAAAGAACTAATGTAAATTTTTGGGTGAAGCTATAGGTTTATGTCAATTTAGTGCTAGGATATTAGTAAGAAGTGGTGGTTGAGAATATAATGTTGAAATGATGTAATGCAGTATTTTCAAAGCTTAAATGTTGTTATGTGTTAAATTATTATCAGGTTGAATAGGTTTTGGGATTGAATCCATTCCTAGGATGAGGCACTGATCTAGGTGAATATTCATAATACATTTTTTTGGTCAATTCAATAGCAATCACTTTTATAGACAAACATTTTAAATGAGTTACAATGGTTATTATTTTATGTCAGGTATCATTATTTTCATTCTCTAAATGTAGAGTGTTGTTAAGAAGCAGCCAACTTCTTTGACACATTTCTTTTGTTGAGCTATTATATAAGAATTTATCTGTTATTTACAATTTATTCGGATATTTGGTGCAAAGGAATTTAAGTACATTATGGGATCACCCTCTTGGGTTTTGTAGAGCCCAAGATGTAGGAGGAAAGCATTGTTTCTTTCACTCGTTTGTTGCCCAATCCCTTTGGGTTGCTAAGTCTTGGAGTTGGAAATTCTATAGGCAATTCTAAAGATCAACTTGGTTCTTAAAAAAATACCAATAGATTGGTCACTCCACTGGGGATAGTCTGTGAAAATATGATTGTCCTAGTATGCTTTGTCCAAGCATTATGATTAGAGTCACATATATTTGTTATGGGGTGTTAAATGTTGCAAATATTTGTCAAATATTGCTAAATCTTGTTGAATATCCCACCATTTATCAGTTTGAAAGTCATTTGCATAAATATTGTCAAGTCCTTGTGTGTCCTTGCAAACCCTCCACCTAGAGTGTTGAGGGAAACCTTAGGAGTTCTCTATACTTCCAAATCTATGCAATTCATTTAAAGATATGCGAGATTATCATTATTATTTACAATTCCCAATAAATTTGAGTGGTCACTCTTGAGTCTCTGCACCAGTGTGAATTATTTGAAGAAGTCAAGAAGATTTTGAAGAAGAAGAGTTGCAAAAGAAAGATGAGGAAAACCAGAGGTTACATGAAGAAGAAACCTAAAGATAAATTGGATTGCAAGCTTCAAAAGACTCCTAAGCTAAAGGGCCAATGGGTACAAAAAGATGAAAGTTTGAATCAATGAATTACAGTATCATTATAAGAAAAGAATGCACATACAAGTAAGTCTACTCCCCATCTTGTTCCTGAAGATCAAATTTCTTTAATAATTTCTATTAGGCATGAGATCCAAGAGAATCTGCTAGGATTAGACCATGAAGGGGAAGATGATTGTGATAATAAGACTATCACAAGTATCCATAGGTCTAGACCCAGGAAAAGAAAAAGTAGAAGTAGGATCCATCACCGAAATGTTGCCTCTACTCATTCTACTATTGTTGGTGACATTATCCCTCCTGCATTTGGTGGATATTCACCTTTATTCTCTAACTTGTTAACTAGAACTAATAATGATCACCAAAATTGTGATGCCCATAACCTAATAGATCTAGAAGAGAAATTTGATTTTGACATTACTCTTCTAGATCTTGGGGAGGTTTTTGGAGATGCCATTTATCTTAGAAGAGAAATTCAAATTCAGAGATATAAGGAGAATCAAGGAGAGGGAGAGAGAAGAACAAATTAGGGATGCCATGATTGAAAGAGATACTCTAATCACAAAATTAGACCAAATGAGATTTATAAACCAAGATGAACTTGGACCAATTGATTTGGGCCCCATTGTGTTTGAAATTGTTGACAAAATAAAGCAAGAAAATCCCATAAAAAATGTTGATACCATCATCCGAGCCAAATCTAAAGTTACTAGTGATGTTGCTCCATATTTCCTAATGAAAATGTCTCCCATACATCAAACGTAAAAGGAAAATAGCTTGTAAATAACTTGGTTATAAATGAGAAATCTACATTTGAGAAGGTTCCCATTCCCCCAAACTTAGGCTCTGAAATGGACAGATTAAGGAAAGAGAATGAGGATCTCAAAAGATAAGTAGAGAAAATGGAAATCATGGCTACAAATGCTGAGATGAAAAGAAAGTTGGGTTTCTTGAAAACTACATGCTCACTAAAATATATTGAGGCATCTAGCTCACAAGATCCTTCTTAGCCCACAATCAATCCCACATCCTCAAGTGATGCAAAGGCTTCTTTCTGGTCATATTGAGAAATCCACTCATAATTCTAAAAATATGAACACAAATAGTAGTAATGATACTACTCACAATCGATTCACTAACAGAGATGTGGATCAAAATAAAGGAGGTGGAGAGGCAAAAAAAAATAATGAGGATAGAGATAACCAGTTTAATAGGTGGCCTATGTAGTTGGAAAGGTATAGACAATTATGTTTTGATGGGATTCCTAGATGCCAAAATCCCATTGAAAATGATATTAGGGTTGTGTTAAGAAAATTTACTGGTAATAATACAATCTCTATTGAGGATCATTTGAGAGTGTTTCTAAACATGTTGGATGATTATGAGGTGGAACATGAGGATGTGGTCATGAAATTGTTTATGCAATCTTTGACGGAAGATGCTAGAGATTGGTACAATGTCCTACTTGATGGTATATTTGGCTCTTGGGAAGAATTCAAGAGAGTTTTGAGAGAGAAATATGAAGATAATACTAACCCCATTTTTATGCTAAATGAATTTAATAATATCACCAAAGGACATAATGAAATGGTTTCTAAATTCAATATCTGATTTCATAAAGCTATGAATAGATTGCCACAAAATATGAGGTTGAATCATTCAATATGCCTTGTTACTTACAACAATGCATTTGATACCAAAATGGCCTATATCCTGAGAGATAAAGACCCTCAAACTCTGAGGAACACATTCAATATTTCTTTGCATATTGAAAGAAATAAGAAAGCTTCAAGTAGGGTGGGAAGAAGAGATGATGTTAAAATTTTGAAGAATCCCAAAGATAAACATGAAAAGGCTTCTAGTTCAAATTTGGCATATGATAAGAATTTTTTCAAGTGATGGATACTTTGAAATATATCAAATACATTATGGATAAGAATGAGAATGGGGTTGGGAATAGCAAGCAAAAACTTCAAAGAAATGAAAATTCCCCAAGGTTGCAAGATTACCCTTACAAAAACAATCAAAAAAATGGGAAGCCAATCCCAAATAATCAAAAAGGTAAATAAGATTAGGTCACACCTGATCCTTTGCTAAAACAATCTACAAATTTCACTTATGATACCCCTTGGTGCATGGTTTGTCAGTTGCCACATTCTCCTCACCAATGTATAGTTTCATAGTTGGTTGAAGTTGAAGAAGGTGTTCTAGAAGATTATGATCAATCGCATGAGGATGATGTTGAAAAAAATATGATCATGGATAGGTCTAATTTTGTTGATAATGAATACTCATCTGATCTGGAGTCTCATGAACTTGATGTGGATAACTAGAGACATATAGCTAGTACATATCACCAACAATTTCTTTCTAATGAAGATGATGATAATGATAATGAAGTATATGCATTGGAAACTGTTGATGCCAAAAATTGGCAAGGTAACAACCTTTATGGGAAACTCAGTTAACGGGGGAACCTATTGCACTAAACTGAGTGGCCTCTAGGTTTGTAAAGAAGACAACTTCTTCTGTAATTTGGGGGGTTGAAAAGGGTAGAGGGAAACAAATGAAAAATAAAATATGATCTAAGGTGATGCACCAAGAAGTAGATATGGGCATGATAAACCTATCTATGAGAATATGATTTTAGGGTCATTCAACAATCTGCTATGTCCCAGAACTACAAAAATCAAAATGGAAATCTAAACAACTTATTCAATGACATAAAATAAATTCCATACATCTACTATAAAGGAGAGTCGAAGACATGGTATTAATCAATTATCTTATATTAAAATTATAGAATTTTGTGAACAAATTATTCAATACAATAATGGCACAGTATACAACTTTATCAAATAGTTAGGAAACAAAAAGGCTGAACAATGGCATAGTCTATGAATCTTATGAAATAATCTAAAACAATACAGAGTCTTGGTGTCTTTCCACAAATTTTCCTATAAGTTCTGAACTCATTCCTAGAAAGAAGAAGCAATATTTATAGGGAAAAATCCCACCACCTGGTGGGTCGATAACAAAAAATATTCCTGAATGATGCACACAACAATGATTTTCCTAGGCCGTTAGAGGATGTGGCAATAGAAGAATACTTGATCCATGCACCTAGTCACCCTCAGAATAGATGCATCCCTTGTGAATGATGGTATAGGTCCCAACAGAACAGAGTGCCAACATGTGTCGCTTATTCACAATGGTTGTTAGAACACGTGGCAATCTTGGTGAGGCCATTGCTTGGTCCCTACTCTTGCACAATGAATCCTTCAGAAGATCCAAGTGGTAATATTTCGGGGCCTGTGGTTATTCCTCCTTCCTTGCGATGAAAACCTATGTGGTGAAGAAACGTGGAGGTCTTTCCAACAAACACCACTACTGGTGGGGGCCGCCAAGGAGTGTATGTGGACTGATGCTACATGGCACACAAATAGGGCCCAACAGGGAAGTGAATGGAAGTATCCTTGAGGCATGCACGGTGCAGACAACTAGAAGCATGGTGGGAACCATTAGGAAAGTGAAGGAAGAAATATTTGTGAAGAGCACCTGGCGAACACATGGCAGCATTTGGAAAAATATTTTGCAAAAGGAACCCAATGATGTTCAACAAATGGGGTGTGGGCTAGTACTTTAGAAAAAATAAAAATCACCCGAAGGGAGCATGGGGAAATTTATATTCATAGATTTTGGTGACTACCAAGGGCGTTTCATCTATAGAATGAGGAACCCAAACTTCTAGTTCATAGGCCAAAGTCTTTTTCATGGGTGATGTGATCAGAGCTTTGAGAGAGTGGTCTACAAAGGCATCCATTCCTCCTTAGATGGAGTTGATATGTCATGCAAATTTTCTTGTGCTCTATGCAGATCGATCATTTATTTGTAAGGCAGTGTCATATATATACCGGCCCAAGAATCAAGTTGAAAAAGAAGTCATGCTATTGGATGGGTGACGCCCTTAATATCTTTT
Organism: Sequoiadendron giganteum; assembly: GCA_007115665.2. Lineage (NCBI taxonomy): Eukaryota > Viridiplantae > Streptophyta > Pinopsida > Cupressales > Cupressaceae > Sequoiadendron > Sequoiadendron giganteum. The sequence continues at coordinate 508,728,824 of CM021109.1, forward strand.
GCAGTAATGGGTTGATTGAAGCTCTAAAAAGTGGATGTATCCTATTGCTTCTCTTCAATCTTCATTGTAATATGCTCTATCATGGCAACTGATTCATCCAAAAGAAACCGGGAAGGTAATCCCATCTGAGTTAGTTGGGAGAACTTCACCCGCATACTACACATGGTTTGTTCCAGTGTTGCAGCGCACTCGCTAGCATTGATGATAGCTACATGGCAGTGGATAAAATTTTTAGCCATTTTGGTAGTGGCCTTTCGGTCTCCAATCCCTTCCTTAGATAGATCTTCATTTGGGACCATGTATAGCCTATCCAACAACCTTTTGGCCTCAAGGACCCTCTCTATGATGGATTGTGGGAAATTCTCAATCATTTTGTGAACCTCCCTACCTAAACTTGTTACATTTGCCATGAATTGGAGCGTCAGCTATAGGATCAGGCATAATTCATTTAACCTTTTCCCAGTATGAAACATATAACCATCGGGCTACTTGAATGAGGTCTGAATAGGTGGTAGGAAGTTGGGCAAAGCTCTTCAAAAGGTCAATTTTTGCATCCCTCAACCCCGTATTATGCGCTAGCTTTGCAATCTTTTGGTCCACTATGGTGATTTTTCCCTTCAGGACTCTTGATTCCATTATCCAGCTTGCTTCGACTCATTCCTTGTTTGTTGCTTCTCTCTCAAGGGAAGACTTTATTTCCTGGATCTCATTTTCTAGTTGATTTCGCCAGACATCAAAGTTTGCATCCTCTTTCTACATCTGTTTTACTAGTTGAGCACATTGGCAGTGAAGCTCCTCATCTTTTCATTGTACTTCTTGCTCCACCTGGGCCAATTGGTCTTGATATCCTTGGTTTTTCCATTGTAGGTTGGCAACTAAGTTCAGGACAAAGGATTGGAAATTTGCAAGTTCCTCTCAGATTTTACCCTGCTTTGTCTCCGCTTGTTGTGATAGGCACTTAAATTCAACATCCCTTGCCTTTTCTTTTGCCATTAGAAACTCGATGATCTCCTTGACGATTCTTAATTATTCTTCTCTCTTCTTCAGCTGGCGACCGGACTTGATAAATTAAGTGGTCACCACACGCTGAGTCTCCTCCATGAGATCAACTTTGTCTTGTGGTTGAGCTATGCTCATATTCAGCCCCATGGCATACATGTTTTAATCATATGGTTGCATTTCTCCTTGTGGTTTGATGATAGATGGGTACATAGTTGCAAAATGTAGTGATTGTTGGGCCTCATTGAAAATAGTCCGCACTTTCAACTCAGTTGGCTTTTTAGCATCTTTGGCTCATTTCTTTTGGACTCAGACTGCTCGTGCCTATTTAGTTATATCACCCTCCTCCAAGAAGTCTATTGATGATCAAATAATTCCACCTACGAAAGGTGCATCAGGAGGAAGGGTGAAAGGGAATGAGAGGGTAGCAGTTCCTAGCGATTTATTCCTCAGAAGACTAACCATTTGAGGAGAGAAAGGAGGGATATTCTAGAGCCCGTTTTGTGAGCCAATGAGAGGACTTGAGGGAATTTGTGTCATTACAGATTCCATCTGGTGGACAGACTGGAATGGGGCCAACACAGTAGTAGCAAGAGAGGTATCAATGGTGGCCACAAAGCTAAAATGTGAGGTGTTGGAAGATGTGGAGTGGGCCCAGGTGAAAGGTGTTAAGGTCCATGGAGGAGTAAAGGAAGATGGTGTCATCTAGAAGAACTATGTGAAACCTCCCGCGACCATTGAAGTAGAGGTAGAAAAGGAGGGGCCAACACTCGAAGTGAGAGAGTTGTGGACATAGCAGGTGTTACTAAAGACTGTGAAGCAAGAGAAGAGGGAAAAAAAGATACTTATGGTGTAGATGATTGCGATCCTTGGCTCCTTGTGGGATCTCGGCTCGCCTCAAGCTCCTGCGAACACTCTCAAGAAGATGCTTCGGTGTGCTTTTGTTTTCCGAGTGGTAAGTCTTCCACCACTACGGTCTCTGACTATTACTGCTATGTGGTTCTAGTTCTATTTGTGATTTAGGTGTGAGTCATCGAAGCCCTCACACATGATATGTTTACCCAAAAATTTGAAGAAAACTTGATAGGATGCTTCCTTTCCTTCCCTTTATGTTGTGTCAGTGTTGTTTGAACCTCCATTTCCTATTCCTCTATTCTTTCCCCGGTACATGCTTTGGTTTCCTCGGGGTTGGTGTCCTCCTCATTACTTGTGTCAAAGTCAAGATGCTCATCATTCCACAATTTATCAAACTTATCATCCATCTCTATGCTAGCATAAGAAGCCTCAGTGTGTTGGATTTCCTGTCGGTAAATCTAGAAGTCCTTAATTTTCTATTTGATCCAGTTGTAATTCTTTGTCAAATCATTGCATAGAGTAGCCCCGATCTATTTCTTCTCATTATATTTTCTTGATGCAAATTAGAACTTCAGCCATCACAACCGACTATATCTAGTTGGAATATGGACTAGGTCCACCAACAGGTCATCTGCATCCTCCAATAGATTATGCCAGTTCTCCCAATAAGGTCGGGGGCTTTGTATTACCTTGACATATTCATTTGGCAAGTCATTGTTGGGGTTGTAATTCCATTTATCGCAAATCCATACTAACTGCAAATGAGCCAACTTTTCTTCTATAAATTCATGCGCCTACTTCTTGACCGTGATCATCATCTTAAAGATCAATGGGCAGCCAAAAAATTCTCTCTTCTTGGATTTTCCTCCATAGAAGGTGAAGTCAATAATTGATACCTAGTGGAACATTTCGAGGGCCAATATCCTATTTGTGAGATATGCTGAAGGTTGAAATGGTTCACCAGTGAAGCCATGCATGTGGATGAATGTGAAATCTTCCCCTAGAAACCATTCACATTTCAGAGTGAAATTTTGCATGCACTTTGTCTGGTCTGAGTTAAGCCACAAAATACCACCATCTTCCCCCAAATCTTGGAGAATTAGAGTCAAGAAATAATCTAAAAATACGTAATAATCATAGGTTATGGAGAGGAGAGGAGCCCATATAGAAACTAGCCCTTTCCATTGATTTTCATCAAATACGGCCAACTCCACATCCCTTTTGAAGAAGTTAGGTTTCTGATGCAAAAACATGTGGGTGAGGAGGGAAGGAAACCTGAACCTCTATTGTTTCTCGTACTCTGCTATTTGGCTTAGCATCTCTTCGATGAGGAATTCTATGAAATTGTACAAGAAAAGAGAATGTTTCCTACGCAACTGAAACCCCAAGCCTAGTTGAAATTATTGAACATATTTGTTAGTTTCTAGGCTGCAAAAAAATTACATCATTGAGAAGGCATCCTTCATGTTTGCATTGAAATATTTATTCGCTACCAAGATCAGTATCCTTTTCTTTTGATCATCCTTGGACCTTTGGGTTTCTTTGTTATAAAAATCTAAAGCAAAATATCTAGTTTTCCATATGCACTCTCCCTTTGATGGAGTCAATGACTCCATATTGTCCACCTTGGAGCTTCATTTAGGAATTCACAACATGTCCCAAATAGCCTCTTTATAGATATTAACTCTTAGCTCTCGGCCCTCAATGGTGTTGGTAGCTAGATTGAAATGCTTAATCACTTCATCAACCAGTTCCAAGTAGTAGTGCATGAACGAGAACATATATTATGGAAGCCCACTGAACCAACACTTCTACACCAAGGAATTTGGGTCACTATTTTTCTTCATCCTCTCACAAGCGACCTCCCTAAGTATCTTAGGGTTCTTCTCCAGGATGGGATCATGAATATTATCCCATTCCTCCTTAATTTGGCTCTTGTCTCTATGGGTCTTCGACTTTTTTGCAACCCTTACATTGGCACAATAATGGTAGGAGGGTCCTCAAAGAGAAAAATATGAACTATGCAGCAAGAGTCACAAAATAAAAGCAACACAAAATATGGAGGAAAATGCAGATACGAATAGTCTTATTATCACAAAATTCAATTGCATATACTCGGCCACATCTAGGCTTACAGATTTGGCTCACAGGCTTGATACAACATGTCCAAAGTACAATGCTTTTGCATGCAAGAAAAATTCTTATAGATCAAATTCCTACTCTTAATTCATTATTTTCCTAATGATCCATTACAAGCTTTATATCATATCCATAGGTCAACAAGCATATATGTCATCCAAAGATCATTACAATCTATGATGAAGGAAGCGTAACGTGTGCATGAATGGGTTAACCTCAAATTTTAAATTCTTCCACGGTAGGTGCATATGATGAAGTGTGGACCTAAAATTAAGGTCAGGGACACTCCACAGAATGATTTAAAACACAACATCAGGATCCACAAGCTATAGGAAAGATCCAAGAGCGATTAAACTAGTCATTAAATTTAAAATTATTCTGGGCCCAAGTCCAAGAACTATCACTTAATCCAAAAGTGGTAACTTGTTAGAAAAAAGATCCAATCGAGCTGAAAACTTGTAATAAGGAAAATGAACATGTCCATGATGAAAAAATAGATTCACGAGGTCTAGTGAGAAAACATGAAGAAACATTGAATCTGCCAATTTGAGCAAGAACAAAATTGAATGAAAATATTTTTGGTTGATGCAAGATTTCCAAGAACCAAGGATGCTCCTGCATAAGACATCTGAGGTTAATGAAAATTGAGTCCCTCACCTTATTGGGGCCAAAGGGAAACCAATATGGTATACCTTGATGAGTGTCACTGCAATCCTCATCATTTAACTATAAATGTCAATCCAAGGCGGTGTCCATGGCTATATGCAATAGGGAGAAGAAATCATTTGCATGACATGTTTTTTTCTACAAACATAATTGAAAAACAATGCATGAAAGAAATTGCTAGAATCAAATCTAATCTAAGAGCTTGTAAATGAAATGCTTGAATCAAATCTATCCTAAGAAACTTGTAAAAGGGAATAGCAAAAATGTAAAGAGCTAGAAATGAAATGACTACTAAGAAATGAAACTACAAACAAAGAGATTGCTGCTAAAATACTGAACTATATTATTTTATAAACTCTTCCCCCATTTGATTTCTTGATTACAATGAATTTATAGAATTCTTGTCTTCAACTGATCTGAAAGATAAACTTTATGATTGTGCAACCACTTGCTAGAAGATAGGAACATGTGTTAAGAGAAAAAGATAGATCTCTCTTCATCTTGTTGAGTCAATCTTCTTTGGTTGTCCAAAACAAATATGCCTATTTTGCAACCCTTAAAAAAGCTCCAAAAAGGCATTTGATCGCTGAAAAATTCATGTCTTCCCATTGTGTATCATTAAAGTTCATAAAACAACTCCTAGATACTTGCAAAATGGTTCAAACTACCCAAAATTGTCTCCTAGATATTCTCCATTTTTTTGCACAATCCAACAACTTGCCTTAACTCTTGGAACTGCCTCCTAGATGCTCTCAACTTCTGTCCAAGTCACCCCAATCTATTTTAATGCTCACAATTGCTGCTTTTACAAATTCTGGAAAGGTTCCAGAGCAACCCACAAATTCTAGAACAACTTCAAGTGTTGTCCTAGAAGTTCTGAAGCACCTCTCCACAAATTACGAAGCAACATATTCTGGTGAATCTTTCTCTCAAACCAAAAACTGGGTTTTTGTGAAATTTAATGGGTTTTTTGACCATATTGTCTTTGAATTTTGGCCCAAACATCTCTAGAACCCAGATCCTAATTTTTAAGATATGATGAAATACTTGACTATTGCAACTAAAAATATCTTACTTTCATCATCATGCTCAGTTTTGATAACTTCATAATCAGAAAAAATACACATTTTTACATGGCTAAAGATGAGTCATTATTTTGTCTCATCATACCTCACCTAGAGAAATCCAAGAAGAATCTTCCACTGGTCTACCCTTCCACTTCAAAAGATATTCTTTGTACTATCTTCCATGATCTTTCCTTCTATCTCTGACATCCAAAATCTCTTCTATCTCATCTGATTGGTGTTTAGGAAGTTTTTCTTCCGATTTTTCTTTGTTGTCTTCACTGAATTCTGCTTCATGGTACTGATGTAGATTTGTAATGTTGAATATAGGTGATATACCCATTTCATCGTGTAACTCCACTTCATATGCATTTCCTGAATCAAACTTCTTCAAAATTATATAGGGTCCAAACTTCCTCATCTTGAGCTTACTGTATGTACCAACTGGAAATATTTCCTTCCTCAAATATACCATCACTTCATCTCTAACTTCAAACTCCTTATGTCTCCTGGTTTCATCTTCTCACTCCTTATAATTCTTATTCATATCCTCCAACTGCTACTTCACTTGAGTATGCACTGTCTTCATATGTTCTGCAAATTCCTCTGCTTTTGCACTCCTTTTATCTTCCTTGTTGATGTCTTGCAACTAAGATATACCTCTAGGATGAACTCCAATAACAATCTCAAAAGGTGTCTTTCCAATACTCCTATTCACTGAATTATTGTAGGCAAACACTAATTTTACAAGGACTAAATCCCAACTTCCGATTTTCTCTCCAACCAAACATCTCAACAAATTTCCCAAACTCCTATTGACTACCTTTGTCTGTCCATCTATCTGTGGGTGAAATTAAGAACTGGACTTCAAATCTATCTTCAGCTTCTTCCAAAGTGTTCTCCAAAAATAACCAACAAACTTAGTATCTCTATCTGAAACAATACTCCTAGGTAATCCATGCAATCTGACCACTTCCTTGAAAACAAGTCTACTACATGTACTGCATCTATTGTCTTCTTACAAGGTAGGAAATGCGCTATCTTAGAAAATCTATCCACCACCACAAATACATAATCATTACCTCACTGTGTATTAGGCAAACCAAGTATGAAATCCATGTTGATATCCTCCCAAGGTCTTTTCGGAACTGTCAAAGGTTTATACAATCCAGCATTCTGAATACCCCCTTTTGCAACTTGACAAACTCTACAATTCTGCACAAATTTCCTAACATACTTATGAATTTTTGGCAAAAATTAGTTCTCACTTACCAATGCTATTATTTTATCAATTCCAAAGTGTCCTGCCAATTCTCCACTATGTTTCTCTTTTACCAAATTAATCCTCATTGAACTTCGGGGTATACACAATTGTTTTTATTTGAACAACATATCCTCTTGAATGAAATAATCCAACCACTGATTCCTATCCTCCAAAAGTGGTTGTTTACTAGCTTTCCAAGGTTCTGTAAAATCCGAGTCTTCCTCATACAAGTTTTTCAGTTCATCAAATCCTAATACTTCCACTTTCATCTCTGCCAGTAAATTCCTTCTCCTACTCAAAGCATCAACAACTCTATTTGACTTTCCACTCCTATGTTTCAAAACAAAAGTATAACTCTACAAGAATTCCACCCATCTCATGTGTTTTTGATTCAACTTACCTTGACTATTCAGGTATTGTAAAGCCTGATGATCGGTATACAACTCAAACTCCTTAGACAATAAGTAATGTCTCCACTTCTTCAAATCTTGAATTATGGCATAAAACTCCTGATCATACACTAAATAGTTTTTCCTAGAATTATTCAACTTCTCACTAAAATAATCTACTGGTCTTCCTTTTTTACTTAATACTACTCTGATTGCATTTCCACTTGCATCACAGTCTACCTGAAATACCTTATCAAAGTCTAGTATAAGCAACATAGGCTTCTCATTCACCTTCTGCTTCAACACTTGAAAAATTATGTCTGCTCTAGATGTCCACCTAAAATCCTTCCTATCTCCTCTCGTTGTTTCTATCATAAGATTGCAAATAGAACTAAAATTTCTAATGAACTTTCGATAGAAACTAGCCAATCCATGAAATGATCTTACCTCTCCAATGCTTTTTGGTGTAGGCCACTCAAAAATTGCTCTTACCTTCTTAGGATCCATCTTCAATCTATCTACTTATATCACAAATCCAAACCCTAGGCTTGCACATTAATAATTAAAAAAAAAATTAATTATTATGCACCTAATGTTAGCTTAAGTGTAAAAAAGATAAAAGGGAATTTAATTAATTAAACAAATATTGTTGAATTAATCAAGTAAATAACCAATTACTCTAACACCCCCCCTTAAGCTAGACTTAGGGAGAAGCTAAAACCTAGAAGAATCTACTGAAAGCAAAAGCAATGAGTCCCTACAACTAGACCTGATCAGGTACCCAAGTACAAAGAAATCTCTATGAAACGGAGAAAAGGAGAAAACCTAGTGGGAAAAAAGTCCTCTCCAAAAAGAGATAGAAGAACATGTTGAAAGAAACATGAAGGAAGGAATGCCTCATAAAGACCCCCCAAGGACAACTTCCTTCACCCCAAGCATAGAGCATAACTAAAGATAGTGCGGCGATGCAAAAGGCTTCGTGAAGATGTCTGCAACCTGCTCGACAATGGGAATATACTCCAAGATGAGAGAACCATCATGAATCAACTGTCTGATGAAATGAATATGAAGCTCAATGTGCTTCATCCGCTGATGCTCCACCGAGTTGTGAGAAATGTGTATAGCACTATGATTGTCACACCAAAGAATAGTGGGACTATTAGGAGGAAAACCAAACTCAGTCATCAACTGTCGAAGCCATAAAATCTCCTGACTAGCAAGCACAACAGCTTGGTACTTAGCCTCTGTAGATGATAATTCATGAGCAGTCTGCTTCTTGCAAGACCATGTGATAGTACCAGAGCCAAGACATAAAACAAAGCCAAAAGTAGACTTTCGATCATTGACATCTCCAGCCCAATCTGAGTCAGTGTAGCCAACAATGTTAGGATCCCCTGATGTGTAGTAAATGCCATAAGAAATGGTGCCCTGAATGTACCTCAAAATGTGTTTGGTATTTTTCCAATGACTCTCATGAGGATCATGGGAGAATCGAGAGACAAGGCCAATCGCAAAGGAAAGATCAGGATGAGTGTGAATCAGGTACAACAAACTACCAACCAACTGCCTGTAAAGTGTAGAATCTACTGAAGGAGTGGGGCAAGGAGTAGTCAAAACAACCCCTGACTGAAAAGGTGTGGGGGCAGACTTGCAATCAAGCATGAACAAGCACTGAAGCATATCAAGAGCATACTTCTGTTGGTAAATGGAGATCCCATCAAAAGACTGAACCACCTAAAGACTAAGAAAATAGTGCAGAAGACCGAGATCTATCATCTCAAATTGATCCATCAAAGCTTATTGAGCATGCTGAATCATAGAGGATGAGCTACTTGTGATGAGGAGATCATCAACATATAGCATAAGAATCAAGATCTGACCCTCAAGATTTTGAATATAGATGGTAGGATCAGAATGACAGCATGAGAAACCAGTGCAGAGAAAAAAAGAGTCCATCTTCTCATACCAAGCCTAAGGGGCCTGTTTGAGACCATATAATGAACGTCGAAGTCTAAAAACCAAAGAAGCATCCTACACAAATCCCTGAGGCTGCTCCATATAGATCTCCTCCTGTAGGTCACCATGCAAGAAAGCACTCTTCACACCCATCTGAAAAATGGACCATCCCCTAGAAGCTGCAAGTGATAGTACAAAGTGAATAGAATTCATCTTGGCAACAAGGGAAAATGTCTCAGATTAATCAATACCCTCAACCTAAGAGAAACCCTTCACAACAAGACGTGCTTTATACTTATCAATAGAACCATCAACAACATACTTGGTGTGATACAACCATCTACATTGAACCATCTTTTTGCCCTTAGAAATAGGACAGAGATCCCAAGTACTGTTCCTCATCGAAGAAGAATACTCCTCCTCCATACCACTATCCCACTCAGGGTGACCTGTCGCCTCTGAAAACTTCTGAGGATCCTCTGAGAGAGCATGACTCAAAAAACTAGAACCCATAGTATGAGAATGAGTGTGATGAGTGTCTGAAGGATCACCTGCCATAGATCCTACTGCCTCAACAGTAAAGCAAGCCCATTTGGGCATCTGAGGTGGAGCAAGTGGAGGTGGATATGGGGGATCATCAATATACTCATCAGAATCATCCTTAAAATAATCTTGAAGAGCAGCAGTGGGAGGAGTAGGTAATGAAGTAGACACTGGAGACAAGGTATCCATTGTGGGAAGGCGCTCATCAAACTGGACATCCCATTGAAATAGGACCTCTTTGGAATCAGGATCAAACAACCTGTATGCCTTAACATCCTCATAGTAGCTGACAAAAATGAGGGTTCGACTCTTCTGCTCCATGGCTCTCCTCTGAGCATCAGGAATAAATGTCCATGCCTCACTACCAAATACTCAAAATGATGAAACATCAGGCTTGTCATGAGACCAAGCCTTCTCAAGAGTCATATGTCAAATCGCCTTGTGAGGCATCCAATTTTGAATATAGTTGGCACAATTAACTACCTCAGCCCAAAAAGATGAATCCATGGACCTGGACTGAATCATACAATTTGTCATTTCCCGTAAAATCCAGTTCTTTGTCTCAGTGACACCATTCTGTTGAGGGGTGTAGGGAACAATAAATTGATGATGCAAACCATGCTCAATGCAAAAATATCTGAAAGCCTAATTCACATACTCCCCCCCATTATCTATACGTATCCGCTGAATAGAAAGGCCAGACTTCTTCTCTACAAATGTCTTGAATATTTGAAAGGAATCAAAGACATTGGACTTGTACTTAAGAAAGTGCATCCATGTGCATTTGGAGAAGTCATGAATGAATGTGAGTACATACTTGGCCCCAAAAAAAGAAGGAGTGGGAAATGACATGAGGTCACTATGAATCAACTCCAAGGGTGTCAAAGCATGAGTGCCTCTTCCCTTCAGAAAGAGATCCCTGTGATGCTTATCAAACACACAACCATGACAAACAACATTTATGCGGGAAATCTATGGAAGACCAATAACGAGTGTCTGTGTACTCATCTGTTGAAGATATTTGTAATTGACATGGCCCAAACGCTCATGCCAAAGCTTACTCACTAAATCTACATGTGCTATAAGAGATGAACATGTACCCTCAGAAGGCTCAAATCCATGAAACCTGTAAAGGCGAGATGTAGTATCAACACTCCCAGTAGCCACAACCAGATCAGAGTCATGGAGGTCTTGAATAACCACATCATGTGGTGAGAACTCAAATTTCTTACTAGAACCAATATGAAAAATCTGATAGATGGAAAGGAGGTTTGTCGAGATGTTAGGAACAACCAAAACATCCTGTAGAGTGCCCCCATCCAATGAGATAGAACCCGAACCCAAGACTGAAAGATGTGTAGAGTCACCCACTACAATCTATGAAGTACCACAAGAGGCAAGAGAAGTGACCAACTATTGAGTGTGAGTCATATGGTGAGAAGCACCTTAATCTAAAATCCAAGTGGACCCATAGGTCGATGCTTGAGCAGTGAGAGCATGGCCTTTCCCTGTGGAAGGAGAAGACAACTAAGGTGAGGAGATGTGATGTTGTTGCATGGATTCCTCTAAAGCCTCTAATCATTTCCAACACTTAGCAATTAGACGTCCTTCCTTGCCATAGAAGCTACAAGTGTCTCCTAATTTCTGCTTAGTCTTGCAAGAAGACTCACCAGACTTTGAAGATTTCCCCTGTTTGGGATGAGGAGATGATTTAGAATCAAACTTAGGAGGTGGTTTGGAGGAATGCTCACTGCCTGCAAAATCTTTCTTGGGCTTTGGTTTCTACTTCTGTTTCTCCTTAGATGACTGAGCAAAAAATTCTTTCCTCTTTGATCCTAAGAGCATATCCATCTAAGAAAGGTGTGACTGCTCACGAGATAAACACTCACAAAACACATCAAAGGTAGGCATGGTAAAACGAGTACCCAAGCCATCCATAGTGGAATAGAAGGAAGAAGAAAATAGATAAAATGGACCATGAAGCTTCGAAAGGATCAAGTAAATGCAATCTGTGTCTGCCTTATTCTTGCCACAACCCTATAAAATAGTGCGGATAGTTTTGAACTTGTTCAAAAAATCCTCAATAGTGGAAAATGATTCAGGTAATAGTGAATTCAGCTCTGCCTCAATCTGTAATGCTCAAAACTCATTAATGGCCCCAAAAAGTGTCTCAAACTTCAACCACATGGATCAAGGAGTGAGCAAAGCATCAAGGTGAAACAAAAGACTTTTTGAAATGTGCATGGATAGCAAACCCATAGCTTTATCCATTTTGTTCCTATGTTGCATAATCTTAAAAGGATGTTACAACTAAGGTTGAACCTCATCTAAACAAGACCACAACCCTCATGACCTGAGTAGCATCATCATGTGAGACTTCCAGGTGTGATAGTTGTGTGATGTGAGTAACTCAACTGAAGAGTCTGCCATGAAACCCTGCACCTATACCTGCTTGTGTTTTTTATTATTATGTGATCTTTCAGAATAGACAAAAGATGTAGAAGGGTTTGAATTGTTTTTGAGAGTTTTGGTATTTTGGTGTTTTGGTTTTCTAATATAAATGACAGAAAATGAGAAAAAAACACCCCCCCACAAGAGATAAACCCAAACCCTAGTACAAACTGAGAAAGAGGAAGCAATGCGCAGGTAAAAAATACTTCAAAAAAAATTCTTGTATACTTGATGAAAAATCTAAGAAAAAAGATCACATATCTAAATAGATCATGCTGATAGCTTTCCAACGCCTATTCGAGTTTGGAAAACGGAGTCTGTTTGCACCTTATATGGCCCCAGAAGTGCAGAAAAAAGACCCCACTTTGACTGGAAAAATAACAACTAGGCTAGTAAAATATTGAAAATCATCCTTCACCATCAGATTGGCACTAGAATCATCTTTCCAACGCCTATTTTTATTTGAAAATCTGAGCTAAAACGCTTGAGATATGCCCGTTTGAGTGAAAGGGGGCAAAAAACAAATGATTGAGGGCCTTGGTGGCTCTATGGTGGCGCTCCGGAGACAGGCGGTGGACTGGTTGAGCACGAGTGGCGCTCGGGCGGCGCAGAGGTGGTGATCTAGTGGCAGGCCAATGGCTAGCCAACGGAGGCAGGTGCTGGCGATGGCTGGCCGATGGAGGTTAGGCGCCAGCAGTGGTTGGGCGGCCAGCCGATGGAGGTGGCGGTCCGACGGTGTTTGTTGGCAGCTGCCGCCTCTTCTAGTGGCCGCTTGGCTATGCAGTGGTAGTGAACAGAATTTACAGTAGCCACGGGTTTTACAAACCCAAAAAAAGGTTTTTTTTCATTTTTTCATTTTTTACCTCAAAAAACGTGCCCTGGGGCCGTACGGCTCCTAGGTAAAAAAATATTTTGCCTCCCTAGTCGACAATGGCCAAATCTGACAAAATCTATATAAAAATAGGGGTTTTTGGGCCTTCTGGACTCAATCATGATGTCGGTTTTTTCCCAAAGTGCACCAAAAATAAACTCCCCCCCAAATCCACAAAAGGAAACGTCTGAAACCCAAAATCTGCTTCCAATGCAAAAAACTCAAAACAAGAATAGGTAGTTGTAGATCTGATGCTCTGATACCATGTAGAAGTTGAGAAAATACAACTTCATGGGAGCCCAGTGATCTCTGCAAGCAAGAATACATGTTACAGGGAGAAGCAAAAAGAAGCAAACAATGAAAGATGCTCTAATATATGGAGCTCTGTATTCACCAAAATGTAAAATGAATAATGATACAAAAGAAAAGTTTCAACCACATATAGGTCAAATATCCTAAAAAAGGAAAACCCTAGGCTTGCATATTAATAATTAATAAAATAATTAATTATTATGCACTTAATGTTAGCTTAAGTGTAAAAGAGATAAAAGGGACTTTAATTAAATAAACAAATATTGTTTAATTAATCAAATAAATAACCAATTACTTTAACATTTATGAATTAATCAATTAATTAAAAAGGGGTATTTAATTAATAGAAGAAATATGTGTTAGAAAGGTTAATTAAATAATTAACATTATTTAATCAAGACCACAGACTATAAAAAATTATGTCGAATGTGTACTCGCAGGCCTAGACCAATTTTCGGTATCTACAATCATGATACCAGAGATCACTAGGACCAATGATTTCACACACATATTCAGACTCTGGTACCTTGAAAGTGGGTACGAGAAGCTTCTCTACCAAGAATTCATGTTTTGAGACATTGTGAGGGATATCCAGTAAGGATCCAATTGTTGCCATGGCATCAACTGCTCTATTGTTAGCCCTCAGTATTTGCTGAAAGGCGATATCAATAAATGATTTTTTGAGGCTTTCCACTAACTTCTTATATGGTGTCAACTTGTCATCCTTGGTTTGGTACTCATTGTTGACTTGGTTGATAATAAGCTATGAATCTCCATAGACCTTTAATGCCATGATTCGCCACTGTGCTACAATTTTGAGACCTATGGTTAAAGCCTCATACTTTGCAATGTTGCTGGTATAGGGGAATGCCAATTTGTACGATCTAGGTATACAATCCCCCTGTGGGGTGATGAAGAAAACACCGGCTCCTGATCCATGTTGCATGTGGTAACTATCGAAGTAGAGTTTCCAATGATCGGCTATGCTAAGATTAAAGATGGACTCATCTAGAAATTCTGATATGAGTGGATTCTTTGAATAGATGGGAGCTTCTGCAAGCTGGTCTGCAATGACTTGTCCTTTGATTGCTTTTCACTCCACATATTCAATTTCATATTCTTATAGTATCATGACCCACTTAACCATCCTTCCTGTGAGGATAGCTTTTGACAATAGATACTTTAGGGGATCTATCTTGGCAATGAGTTTGATTTTGTGTGCCAACATGTAATGTTGAATTTTTTGTGAAGCAAACACTACTGCTAGACAAGCTTTTTCAATGAATGAGTAGTTTAACTCATGGCTGACCATTGTTTTGTTGATATAATAGATGGCTCTCTCTATCCCATTTTCATTGTGTTGAGCTAAAAGAGCACCCAATGCTACTGTTGTTGCTAAGATGTATAAGATCAGTGGTTTTCCTCCAATGGGTGGCATTAATACTGGTGGTGTGAGTAGATATTCTTTGATTTTATCAAATGCTTTATTGCACTTGTCATCCCACTTGTATGCCACTCCTTTGTGGAGTAGATGTGAATATGCAATCTATTTGCCTGATAGTTGTGCTATGAACCTTCTGATGGATTGAAGTCTGCCTTGTAGGCCTCTGAGTTGTTTTAGTGTCCTTGGTGCCTCCATGTCAAGGATTTCTTTTGACCTTGGTGGGATCCACCTCTATTCCCCTCATCGATACTATGTATCCCAAAATTTTACTTGATTGCACCCCAAAGACACATTTCTCAGGGTTGAGTCTGACCTTGTACTCCTCCAGTCTATCGGAAATGGCACTTAGGGTTGTTAAGTGGTTTTGTCTCTTCTTTTATTTTGGCAATATATCATCCACATAATATTCGATGGTTTTGTCTATCATGCCATGAAAGATTAGTGTCATGGCCCTCTGATATGTAGCCCCTACATTTTTTAGCCCAAATGGCGTTATGTTCCAATAGTAGGTGCCCCATGGACATGTAAATATCATTTTATGCTGGTCCTATTTTACAATCATTATCTGGTTCTGCCCCGAGAAGCCATCCATTAGTGATAGCATCTCATGTTTGGTTGTCATGTCCACTATCATATCAATGTTAGGTAGTGGAAAATCATCCTTGGGACATGCTTTGTTGAGGTCTCTGAAGTCTGTGTAGATACGGATGCCCATGTTTGGCTTTGAAACTAGTACAAGATTGGATACCCATTCTGGATAGTCAATTGGGCGTATGAAGCCGACATCCAGGAGTTTCTTCAATTCTACCTTGACTAGCAAGGCTATCTGAGGGTGCATTTTCCTTAGTTTTTGTCTTACTGGCTTCGCTCCAGGGTAAACAACCAAATGATGAACCACAACCTCTGGATCTAGTCCTGGCATGTTAGCATAGGTCCATGCAAAATTTACCTTCCTTTCCTTTAGAAATGTTGCTAGTAGTTCTTGTTCTTCTATCAGAAGCGACTCAGCATAGAAAGTGATTTGTGGTGTTGTCTCCATTCCCAAGTTGACAGGATTACATTGTTTCGCCAAAACTGTTGATTTCTCTTGATGCAATGTCATAGGGGGAGATTGAATCCTTCATCCTCTGGTGCCTCATTGAGGTTTTCATTGTTAGATACATCCTTTATTTTTACTATTCTTTGGTTAGAGAGTACCATAGTGTGGTTTTCACTCAATAACTGTGAGATTATTCTCGTTCTTTTTTTTTTGTGACTGAAGGACTCAATCATCTCCCCATAATATGCTTGAGTGTCTAATGTGATGTCGAAACTAGCCTTGTGATCCCCACATGGAACTGCATCCCTTAGTCCCATGGATTCTAAGAGTGCCTCATCATTTTCGAATGAGTCTAGAATCAGCGATCCTTGTTGGTCATAGTCGATGAGTTGAGGGTATACTAAGTTGATTTTGTGAGTTTGTTGGTTTGACTTAGCAAGTGAGGCACTAATCATTAGTAAGTAGGAATCCTCAAAAAGAAAGGGAAGGCCAACTATGGTATCCTCATCATCACTACTGGTGCAAACATCAGTTATGTCAAAAGTGAAATTATCTAGGGGGATACTTGTGCATACAGGTAGTCGAAGGGTGGTCGCTAATACTTGAGGAGGGGACCTATCTTCCCTACTGGGATTACCTCTATCACGTATGGTTATACTTGGGGGGTACATTCGAGGCCAAGGTTTCTCATTCTTCTTTCTACAATGATGGGCTCTAGTCATCCATCACTATTTCTTCCCAGGATTTCATTCCTATTGTAGCCCATACCAAACATTATTTGCAATCCTTTGCTGGCTTCATCCATGGGTAGAGTGGGTGTGGGTCCTTCGTCATGGTATAGCGTGCTTTAAATGTCTTCCTCATCAACATTTTCTTGAGTTAGGTCTCCCCAATGATGGAATCCGGAAGGGTCTTCCCTAAGGGTGTGGACAGGTGTTTTGGTTGATTAAGGTTGTCCATGCGACCTAGGAGATTGTGGTAACTCTCCTACAACAAACACACTCTTCTTCATTCTATAGTCTCCGCACCCATTGTCATGGATCATGAGCTTGATTTCGGATATATCAGGGATGGAGGGTGTCTCTGTCGTAGAAGTGGAGGCAAGGTTAGATGGGTCTATGTATGTAGTGGATGGGCCTTCATCATTTTTTGGTACTTGGGGGATTTTTCAAAACTTGGCTTCCAAGTTTTTGCAATAGGCAAATGGTTTAGAATCACCATGTATTGTGACCTCCTCATTCTAGTATAGGAATTTGACACATTTATGGAATGTTGAGGTGATCACCTTCATTCCATGGATCCATGGGCATCCTAGGATGATATTTTCTGGTAGGTCGAGATCAAGCACTTGACAAGTGGTTTCCATGGTTGCTGGCCCAACTTGGATTGGGATTCTGATAGTGCCTTGAGACACTCTTTCTTGATCATCGTATGCTCTTATGGTAATGCCTTTGTTCTTGTCGATGGAGTCCTCTGAGAGTCCCAAGTTCTTTATAAGTTTGAGAGAACAAATGTTAAGGCATGTACCTCCATCCATTAGAACCCTTTTGACTTTCTTTTTGTGAATCAACACTTGAAGGTGAAGTGCACGATTATGAGATGGTTGGGCGGGGAAATCTTGATCGGAGAATGTGAGGAGATTTGGGGTAACGATGTTACCAACCATAGCTTGGAACTATTTTATATAAAGGGTGGCAGAGATAGTGGATGTAGTTAATGCTTCATCAATTATTTTCCTATGGGCAGTGGAAATTTTTAATAATTCCTTGATGGAGATTTGAGCGGGAGTTCTCTTTAGCTGGTCAATGACACTATAGTCATAGGGAACAACTTTTGTACTTGAAATGGGGGTCTTAGATGGTTGTGATGCCCCTGCAATAGTGAGCTTGCCACCATGTGTGGTGACTCCACAATCGGTGTTGGCTCCTTTGACGTTAATGACAATGACCATTTTGTCTACGCATGCAACAATCTCTTCATATACAAGGTTAGCACTAGCACACTTTTGCTTCCCTTTGTTGTTCCCTTGGTTATTTCCTTGATTATGATTCAACATCAGATTTGTGTATATTTTAAGGTCCTAATTTCTAGTTTTTTGTTCAATGTTTATGATCTTGTCCTCAATGACGTCTTGGATGATGTTCTTCAGCCTCATGTAGTTTGCGGTTGTTTGTCCCTTGATTTTATGAAAATCACAAAGGAGGTTTTCATTGTACCATGGTAGTTTTTTCATGGGTTTCACGTATTGTTTAGAGTTGGAGATTTTCATAAGGTTTTCCTTGACCAACTTCTTCATTATGGATTCAATTAATTCTCCAAGAGTCATGAACTTCTGCTTGGGAGGATACTTGTTTTAGGGAGGTGGTCCTCCTTGATTTCCCAAGTTATTGATTTGGTTGTTAGGAAGTGGTTATTGTTGTGCCACTGTATTGGTTTGCACATTATTGTGATTGTGATTTTGTGGCTAGTGATGAGTTTGGATGTTCCATTTAGGAGCATTAATGTCCACCTTAGCATTGACCACACCGTCATTTGTGATATTTTTGTTCCTTGAATATGTTTGAGGTTTATCATTATAATTATTGGATGGGTGGTTATCCTCTGGTGGAGGAAATATTGATGCACCTCCTTGCTTAGTAAGGGTTCTTTCGATATTGAGTGTCTTTGGGATCAACTGATCACACATTGTGATACATTGTATTTTTAAGTAGAATGCCAGATTTTTATCTAGATTCGATATGATTGTGCAAATTTTTTGTTCTTCTAGCATAGTCCACTTGCTCTAATTGGCCTTGGATCGCCATCTTTGCAAGAAGGATGTGAATAGCTCTCCTTTCCTTTGTTTGAGTGTTGATAGTTCCTCCAAACTAATGTCTACACCCATATTGAATGCATAATTTTTAAGGAATGATTCCATGATTTCCTAGAATTTTTTAATGCCTATGGGTAGGTGAGAAAACTATTCTATGGTAGGACCACTTAGACTTCAGGGGAAAAGTCACATTAGATATGTGTCATCGTATCAACCTCCATGCAATGCACTTGAAATTCCTTGACGTGATTTTTAGGGTTTCCCGTTCCATTATATTTATCGAATTTGGGGATTTAAAATCCATTTGGGAATGGTATCATTGTGAGATATCTTTCAAATGGATAGGGACACAAGTTGCTCCGCATTCTGGTTATTTTCCCTACTTAGAGGTCCAACACATGCTGCAAGAGCAGTTTGATTTGTGTTGTGACATCATTGTGTGGATCGGGAGGTGGGATGAATGTGTTTTGAGGTGTTTGGGGTGTTTGATTGATGAGAGGGGTACTGGTGGGAGTTTTATGCAAGCTCTATTGTGCATTCAAGGCCTACTGATATACCTGCTTTTATTTCAACAACGCTTGTTGTTGTTGATCTTGTCTTTGTTACAACGAAGCTTGTTGTTGGTCTAGTTGTTGGTCTAATTGTTGTTGCGTAAACAAATATTTTTGTTGGTCTAGCCATTGTTGCGCCAACAAAGCTTATTGTTGGTCTAGCTATTATTGTGCCAACAAAGCTTGTTGTTTAGCTTGTTGTTGTGCCTGAAAATCTTGCAGGGCTTGTTGGTATACTTTTTGATGAATTGCTTGTAGTTGTGCTCAGTATTGTACTTGGGCTTGTTGAGTCTGGTGTTGGGTTGCTTGTGTGGTTTGTGCAGCTTGCTAGGCTTGTGCAACTTGTGTAGCTTGTTGGGAAGCTAATTGTGCTTGCGCTTGTTGAGCATCCTGTTGTGCAGCTTGTTGGTTTTGTTGAAGTACCGTCTGATGATTGGCCTTTTGGATGGCCTGAATCATGGTGATGAATGAATTATTCACGTTATCTTTTGGTGGGATTGTGGTGGATTGGGAATGGTGCTAACCATTATGACAGGCAAAAGGGTTGTGTTGGTGGCTTGAATTTGGGTTATTGGTGGTGTGGTTGAGATGCTCGGTCCTTGAAAAGGTATGTTTTGAGAGATTTGAGGACCAACTAATGTATTGACTATGGTGGATTGAGTAGTTGCTACTTGTTATTGCGGTGTTGCTGGCAAAAGGAGAGGATTCGATGTGATGCTTAGATTGTCTTGATTTGAGAAACTAGCGATGGGTGGGGGGGAAGACCCAACTCAAGAGGTGATATGGATGTAAGAGGTAATGGAGGGAGTGATGGTATGTTCCCTTAGAAGAATGATGATGAAAATGGGTCAGTGACTCCTATTGTTCTAAACAAACCACTGTCTCCTTGTGATAGAGAAGTTTGTATGTTTAACGGATAGGTTGGTGTTGCATGGAATGAGGATGAATCTATGTGATTATGGAAAGTGAGTGGGACGTATGGGTGTGATGGATTCACCAGGATGGATTTATCTAGTGTGGTGCTAATATTTACCTCTTTGTTGTTTACAAGGCAATGCATTTGTAATTCATGAAACATGGCACTTTCTTTGTTTACAATTGGTGAGGTTGATGTGATTGTCGATATGGTTTGGGGCATTTCTTGAGTGATATTTGGAATTGACATTGGGGGTATTCTTGTAAGAGGCCTTTCCATACTAGTTCCTATGTCAAGGTCAGAAGGGAACTAGACCCCTCCTTCCGTTAACGTGTGTAAGTATAGAGAAGGATTAAGTTCAAGCATGGCATTGACAATTCTATGATTCTTTGGATTTTGAATCATTTCATTTATTTCCTTTTGTGTCATTCCCAAGTCTTCATTGATGATTTCCTCTTCATAGCTTCCTTCTTGAGGATTTTTTGATGGTAGAGAAGATTTGTTTGTGGTATTGCTTGATCCCGCAAGGATTACTTCAGTGTTTGCTTGACTTAAGTCACTAGAAGTTGATATTTCTTTGGTGTTTTCCATGTTCCTCTTGTGTTGTGATCTTGTTTGGAAAATAAAATAGAGATCATTGATCTTAATCTTTAGGCCCAAAAGAGGAGAATAACTAGGAGAGTCCAAGGATCAAAAGGGGTGGTGATGGGGATGAGATAAATGGATGAGGTGAATGAGTGAAACTTTTGAAGAAATTTTTAGAGGTAATGCTAAAATGTTAGGGCTTGGATTGATTTCAATAGAAAGACTAGGTGTGTTAAGCCAAATAAGATGATGGTGAACTTGTAAACCCTAGCAAGTTGTGTTATCCTAGAGAAAACTCGCACAAGAGAATGAATTGGCTAAGTGTGTTAAGCCAACCAAGGTGGTCATGAACTAGTAGACCTTAGGAAGTTGTGTTATCCTAGAAATAATTTTTTTCTAGAGGATTTAAAGTTTGACTAGGTGTATTAAGTCAAACAAAGTGATGCTGATTTTGCCTTTAATTTTAGCATAAATTTTGTTTTAAAGTTCCCAAAATTTTGTTGGTGGGATAAAATTTGATTGATGGAGAGATGGATGAGAGTGAAGACTTTGATCCTAGAATTTGACATAGACACTACTCTTTTTTACAAGACCTCGGTATTGAAGAACATGCCTCACTTCCTATGTGAGAAAAACAAACCTTTCAAAAACTCTAGATTTTGTTGGTAATAGAATTCATACAAACTTGGGTTGTTCTTTGAAGCCTTCTTGTAGAAATTGTACACCAAGCTTTCTCTAACTTCAAAAATCCTTTCAAGATGCTCCTCACGAGCTTTTAGACTAATCCTTTTGAATCTTGGTTTTGGGATTTTGACTTTTGGGGGAAATCATTTGAGACAACACATGTGAGGTCCAATTTGTCTTTATCTTTGCTTAGTGAGTTATTTTTCTTTTTTTTGTTACCAAAATTACTTTCTTGATTATGTTTCAACCTGAATGTCTAATGTCCTACTTTATTTTCATCCCACAAGGTCCATTATGTGGAAGTCAAGGAAGTTAGGGAAAAATTTTCCTAGTGTTGACTTTGGTGAAACAAATGGCGATCAAACCCAAGCACTTAGAAACCTCTAAGGATATAATACCTAGGGCAAGCAAGAGCACTTACATTCGTCAAAGGATATTTGTTTCCTTAAAGGATTTGAAATTTCAAAGCTTTTGTGAATGTTTTCTTCTCAAATGTTTTAGAACCAAGCAAGGTATTTTGATCTTGATAACATGCACAACCCTAGGCTAAAAAGATAGTATTTGTTGGGTTCCCACTTGGACGAATCCAACTACGTATATTCAGTGTGGATGATTAGATTCTTGACCACACAGGATCCCCCTTACAGTGCACTCACTTCTCGGGTCAATCAAGCATTAGTACCCATGAATCTCCCATGGCATACTTTTCATCTCTACAATAGAACCGCATGTATAACGTGGAGTGGCTTAAACGGACATGACCTTTTGTACCAACAAATAGATAGGATTTTTGGCCTTTTCTAAACAAGAGGTTTTAATGCGGTAATTTCATTCGTAGGGGACTATTCAGTACGAAGAGAGACCATTGCTACCCTTCTCGTTGGAATAATCCTCCTGATATTGGCCTTTGTTCTAATATCCACACTTATATCCCGGGTGTAAGTTGCTTGGCTTTAGTGTGTTCCCAGTTGGGTCGTTCCCTTGGGTGATTACTTTTTCCCACAAGGTAGGCCCGCTAAGATAAACAATACCAAGCTAGCATATCCTGTAGTTCAATCAACCTTCATTGAAAAACAAAGGGAGAACACTCGCAATATATCATGCTCACACTCGCATGTTTGGTTCAATTTTAATTCCAAAAATGAAATGTGGAGGCAATTATTTTATTCAACTTAAGATCACCAAAAGAACTTTTGATTCTCAAGATCATCGTGAGCCACAAGAGAAGTGCATACGCCCTTTTAGTGATATTAACTTGAATAAATAATTACAAAAAAAAATAGCACTTGTTCATTTTAAACCCTCAAAGTAAAATGAATTCTTTTTAACACACGAATTCAAATGTGGAAGTTGCCTTAATCAATTTTTAAACCTCAACCAAATCTAGTAAGATTGTTTCTAAGGTTCTTTTTAATTCCCTTTGTAAACTTTTGAAAAGGAAATTTGTGTTGTTCTTTTTAGAGCCCAAAAAGAAAAATTAGTGTTTTCTAAAGCATGAAAGGTAACAAATCTTTGAAAGAGATTGAGAATTCTTTGAAGTGTTAAACAACACTATAGTGTTCAAAAACACTTAAAATAAGATGGGAGAATTCCATTATGTGACCTTCCATTTTGATTTCTTCCTTGTCCTAACCTATAAGATGATAAGAACTAGAGAGTACAGGAACAACAAATAGGTCAATAATTCAAAAATCTAAAAACCAAAAAGGCACATGTTAAAAACATAAATTTGAATTTCTGACTTTTCTTTCAGCAGTGCAATTAGTGAGTGTGGCATAGTTTGGAACAAATGTGGCACTATATAGTGTCGCACCCTTCACTGAGTGTGGTGATCTGCAAGAAAAGAGAGCGTGGGTGTGGCAGACTTTTGCCAGGTGGCTCAGTTTGCAACTCAAAAATTTGTGGTCAAGTTTAAAAAATTAAATATTTATAGCGGGAACGCAGGTGCGGCATAGTTTGGACTAAGTGTGGTGCAATATAGTACCATGCCTCTGAAATCGGTGCAATATAGCATAGCGAGACTATGTGCAGCATAGTTTGGACTCACAGATCCATGGTGGATTTTGGAATTTTAAAATTCTAGCGCAGGAAACAAGTGCGGTGCAGTTTGGATTTGGAGCAGTGCGATATAACATCGCGCCTTCAGAAGTAGTGCAATATAGCGTTGCGGGCATGTGTGTGCCACAGTTTCTTGTGTACACAAAACTGTCAAAAAAAGCATGGATTTTTGAAAAACATGATGCAATGTTTGAGATTTTCCCTCCCTGTAGCACCAAAATGTGAACCCTAGCTTCATACATGCACAAATGCAACAAACAAACAAAATATTAGATCACATGCAAGGTAAAACAAGGATTCCCCATGAAATTCATTTGCTAATACTCAAACTAGGAAAATGAAGAACAAGATATGAAAATGCAAGTAAATCCTAATTAAGCAAGCAAACTCTTGATCCCATGGGGGAATTGGTGCCAATTGATGTGTTGAAATTGGCCCTTTCTCAACTCCTTAGTTGCAAATGTTGATGATGTGTGGATAGTTGAATCTCCTTGATGAGATTTTGGCATAACCTAGCTAAGGAATTGTGAAAACTATGAATATTTGAAGAGAAATAGGCAAAATTAGCTCTCAATGTGAAGAGAGTAACTTTGCATGAGATTGTGGATGATGAATGAGAAGAAGACCCTTTCATTTATAGATTTCCAAAATGGAAAAGAGAGTGAAATGGAGCATTGTGGGATCATTCAACATCCAATGGCCAAGTGCCACTTGTCAAGATGTGAATGGTTGATGGTTGTGCAAATTTTGGTCAAAGTGCCAATAAATTCAATTAGGTGGAATTTGAATTTGAGGAAATGACATGTGAGAGGGAAAAAGGAATGAAATAAATTCCACTTGGTTCAATGCACAAGGACATGTAAGAGGAGTGAATGTCTTGTTGGAAGTACCCATCCAATTGGACTTTTTGAATTCAAACTTGAGGGAATATTCCCCTTTTATGCCATGTGAGAGAAAATAGAGATTTAATAAATGAATTAAATCCATTTTCATGTGCAAGTTGTATTCTCTAGAGGATTTTAGTGATAGGGATTAAATTAATCAAGATTTGATCAATTTAATGAGGGATTAGATGATTTGACACTTTTGACTCAAATTTATGAGTTGATTTAAATCAAAATTGAGGGGAAATGATTAATTAAATAAATGATTTGATTTAATTAATTAAGTGGGACAATGTTGGAATAAATCAAATAAGGTTTTAAATTTATTTAATTTTATAAAAAGACTTTAGAGACTTTAATCAAATAAAAGGATTTATTTAATTAAAATGAGATATAAGGTTAATTAAATTAAATTGATTAATTTAATCAACAAAAGAGAATGACTTAATCAAATAAATAATGATTTATTTAACTAAGAGACAGAAGGTGATGATAAGCTAAGAGTGTGATTCAAAATTAAATGTTGTTAGTAGTCGGGATCAAGTGTGTTGAATTGAATTTGTACATTTTCCATGTCTACAGATGTATTGTTGGCTAAAGTGTTTGTGTTGGTATTTGTATTTGTGGTTGGAATGTTTTTCTTGGGCTAGCCTATAGGCTTCTTTCCATGATTTGTAGGCTTCTTAATAGCAACAGAAGGATCAGTGGCTTTAGTTGTTGTAACAGAGGAAGTGTAAGTGCTTACAGCAAAGGTTCCCATAGGAATGGTCACTGTAGGAGGATCAAGAGTTGCTTTACCAAAAATTTTGGGAGGAGCTTCAAGAATTGGTTCATCCTTCAATGCTTCCTTCATCCTCTTAATTCTTCTCTTCTGGGCATCTCTTTCTAACACTTTTTCCCTTACTCTCTCCTCTCTTTTCTTTAGTTTTTTCTTTTCCAACTCCCTTTCTTTCCTATCCTCCAACTCCTTGAGCTTGATTTCTTCTTCTGAGGCTTGCATATCCTTATCTATAGCATCTTCATCTTCTAGTATATCATCAGACTCACTTGGATCAAGAGTGTAAAATGTAATATTAGTTAGTTCTCTCTCAAGAGAATGGTGTAAGGTTGTACTATGGGATCTACCCCTTAGTTTAAAATTACCATAATTGAAAATAGATTTACCCCAAGGAGTGGTCCATCTACCTCAGAGTTTATTATCCTTTTCCCAAAATTCACACCTTTCTTCTTCTTGTGACATCTCATGATGGCCCTCAAGAACTTCATTAATGGGTAAACCTCCTTCATTGGGGTTAGGCATATCGAATTCAAACGCTTCTTCATTTACATTTTTATTACGAGCATTCACATCCAAATTAGAAAGTGTAATAGTAGGATGTTCAGTGGACTCACCCGCTTGATCATTCTTCTTTATCCAAGATACCTTCTTGCTTTTGGGTAGCTAGTATTCCAGCTTATGCTCAGGATTCTTCATTCTGCTTCTAGTTCCATGCATGGCTTCATAATTTTCTTCACAGTTATTCTTCTCACTTTCCTCTTGGAATTTTAGCATTGCACTAGCACAAGAGACTTCAGAGTCACCACCCACAATGTTGGTAAATATAAATTGATTATACTTTGGAGATGCACCCACAATATTAGAGAAGAACTTGAACATAACCCAATATGAAATGACAAATGGAACAAGAACTTTATGCATAAAACTCAACTTGAGCTATTGGTGAGAATTTGAACAATTTATTCTCCAAACAATGAAGAACAATGAAAATGGTTGTCTCTAACTATACGAGATCTGACCTAGAGACATTGGACTAGCATTGTACCCAGTAGAGTTTCCAATTTTTTGGTTATTTTTTAAGAACCAAACTTAATCTCAACCATTATCTATGAATTTGCAATAATTCAATGGTTAACAATGGTGAGGATTGGCCAAAGAATAGGTGAAAGCTTGCTAGGCTTTACCTCTACACTTTAGGCTTTGTAAGACCTAGGAGGGTGATCCTTACAATGTTTAAATGATACTCTTATGCCAAATTACCATGAACATTGTGAATGATAGATACATTCCTATAGACTACAAATTAGACATAATCCTTTAAAAATTTGGCTAATTCTCAAACAAATTACCATCTAAAGTAAGGAATGAGTGGTTCTCATAAAAATTTACCAAAATTAAAGGTG
Source organism: Sequoiadendron giganteum (assembly GCA_007115665.2). NCBI lineage: Eukaryota > Viridiplantae > Streptophyta > Pinopsida > Cupressales > Cupressaceae > Sequoiadendron > Sequoiadendron giganteum. Next base: position 508,755,487 of record CM021109.1, read on the forward strand.
TATGAATGTTTTCTTTAATATTGTGTTCTTTGATAGGCAAGATTGACTCAATTACATCAAAGATAACCAAATTAATAAATTAGTATTTTATCCATGGGTGACAGATTCAAATTTGTAACAAACTATAATAGATTAGAAATTGAACTTAGCATTTATAGACTATTATGCTATTAGTTTGGAATAACACAACTCAAGATCTCCTAGAACAATAACTACTTACTAATCCTTATACTTAAGTACATAAACCTATGATCTCATCAAAGCATTTAATTGATTCTTTGAATTAAAGTAGAGACAACACCATACATTCAACCAAAACGATTGAAGACAAATAAAATATCCTTGCTCATTTTATTCATAGTTCATGTGACAAATTACACAAGAGAGAAATTGTTCCAAAATTTTCAATTCTCATTCAGATGCCATTACTGCTATAAAACTATTATGCCTATTACAAACTAGAATTCATACCTAAGACTCAATACTATTCTATTACTTTGTGCCTATAATACAAAATCGCATTACATGAGTTCAAAACCTTTTCCAACTAAAGGCCTATGCAATTGGCCTTGAATTCCCATTTATAGAAACTTGGGAGCAACAAGATTTGAGCCAAATTACACTTACAATCACATTTTACATTTGACGTACATGTGGATTTGAATTTCAAAACCTCCCCAAGTAGTTATATTTGCATTTTCCATGAGGGGGAAAGCATATAAGACAAAAAAAACTCTTTCCATTTGTTGAAGAAGATTTTCCCACCTTCCAAAAGGCATGTTTCATCAGTGTAATCGCTCCAAAGCATCTTCTCCATGAGAAAAATTATCTTCCACATGCATGTCTAGTCAGCAAAAACTCTTAAAACAAGAGAACAAAGAAAAGGGAGGAAAGTAGGCCCCATCCACATCATCACATTTTTCATTAATCTTCATAACTAAGAGGATACAACATTTTGCAATACTTCAACATAGGTGTAGACATGGAAAATATATCGACATACTTGATCCTGATTACTAACACCATCTCATCCTAAATCATCTTCTCATCTTGTCATCAGTCTTCATCCCTTAATTAAATAAATAATAATTTATATGATTAAGTCATTCTCTCTTGTTAATTAAATAAATCAAAGTTATTTAATTAATCCTTTGATCTCTATTTAATTAAATAATTCATTTTATTTGATTAAATCTCTAAAGTCGTCTTATTAAATTAAATAAATTAAACCTTATTTGATTTAATCTAACATCATCATCCCGCTTTAATTAAATAAATCAAATCCTTTATTTAATTAAATCTAAATCACATTCTCATCTTTTGATTTAAATCAACCCATAAATCTAAATCAAATTTGTCACATCATCTAATCCCTTATTAAATTGATCAAATTCTGATTAATTTAATCCAAATCTCTTAATTTCTCTAGATTTTGCCACTTGTACATGAAAATACATTTAATTGATATATTAAATCCATATTTTCTCTCAACATGGCATATTTAGGGGAATATTCCTCCAAGTTTGAAAACCCCTCCAAGTGGATTTGTCATTCCATCGAAGCATTTATCTTCTCTTACATGTCCTTGTGCATTGAGCCAAGTGGCATTTAAACCATTTTCTTTCCCTCTCCAACAAGTCATTTCATGAATTTCAAAATCCACCTAATACCATTTATTGGCTCATTCATCAAAATGTGCTCAAGCTTCCTCCATTCACATGTTGACAAGTGAAATTTGGCCATTGGGTGAAGATTAGTCCCACATTCATCCATTTTGCCTATTATTCTCTCGATCTCATCTATAAATAAGAGGATTTTCTCCTCATTTGATCATCCACAATTTGAGTAAACTCACTATACTCAATTTCATCCTCAAGCATATCTATTTTCATCCATTTTATCAAGATCTGAGCTAGGTTATGTAGATTTTTCATCATGGAACTTAATTGAATCTTCATCAAAGTACTTCACTCACCAACATTGCATCATTAGAGTTGGGAAAGAGCCATTTCCTACACAAAAATTGGCACCAACTCCCACATGGGATCAAGAGTTTGATTTACATTGAATAGGATTTGATAGCTTTTGTTTATGTTTTTCATCTCATTTCTTGTTCTTTGCAATTTAAATTGATTTCATGGGGAATCTCGATTCTCACTTGCATTTGATCTAATTATGTGTTTGTTTCTTATGTTTGTGCAGGTCTAGGATTGGGGCTCACATTTTGGTGCTAGAAGGAGTGCAGATATGGAGAAATTCATCACGTTTTTCCAAAAAACCATGGTTTTTTTACATTTTTGTGTCTACAGGGAACTCCGCCACTATTAGTCCAACGATGCCAAACTGCACCGCTATCAGTCCAATGGCGCTATATTGCATTGCTCCAAATTTCAAATTGTGCCACTAGAGTTTTCCCACCCACATAATTTGAATTTCAAAGTGCACTGTAGGTTTTCCAAATTTCAAACAGCAGTGCAATCACGGTCACTATTTCTATGCAGAGCGCCACTCTCAGTCACCAGTGAAGCTATATTATGATGCTGACATTTCCAAATTGTGTCGCACCCATAGATTACACCACTAGATTTGGGTAAAAGGCATATTTCTAGTTATTTTGACATGTTCTTTTTTCACTTTGGTTGTTTTTGACTTCTAACTGGTATTTTGGCCTCTGTTTTTACAGTATTAACTAGTTTTTGTGATGCAAGGACTTTCGGAGGTCATAACTTTTGACTCGAATGTCCATTTGGGCTGATATTTTATAGTTGGTCTCATTATGAGGTGGCATGTGGATTCCCAACAACCTTGAGTTGATTGGTGACCATTTTGGCACTTTTTTGGGGCTTGAAACTTTCATCTTGGCCCTCAAAATGGTAATTTAGTGTTTTTTTCTAGTTTTTTTAAAGTCATTTTTGTTAATAACTTGAAACTCATGTTTTGAATTTAGGATGTTAGTTATCAATTCATCCTATCTTAGTTTTAGAATTTTTTTGGGAAAAAACAGGACTCTCAAAGTTATGCATGCGAAATTACCAAAAATGGAAGAATCTCATAATTGTTGAAATATGCCAAAAAAGGAAATTTCTTGATCAAAAGTGAAGGAAGGAAAATGAGGCAAAGGGTTCTTTATGATTTTATCATCTCATTGTATCAAGTGTTTTTAAACACTTTGGGGAGAAATTATAATCCCTCTTCTAAGAATTGGCCATCTTTCTTGCTTTTTAGGACTTCCTAATTTCGTTTGGGCTTAAAAAGAACAAAGCAAAAGGGATTAAAAAGAATTTTAGGCAAACTTACTAGATTTTTCTTTGGGATTAAAAAATGAACAAAAAAATATCACACTTTGTTTTGGTTCCTTAAAAATAATTCATGTCATTTCTTTGTGGAAACTAAAATGAACAAGTGCATTTGGTGTTTTGTAATCTTTTTCACAAAATAATATCATTTAAAAGGTGTATGCACTTCTCTCATGCTTTATAGCAATCTTGAGAATCAAAATTATTTTGGTGATATTAAGTTGTGTAAAATATTGCCTCCACATTTCAATTTGGGCATTTTGAAATTGAACAAAATCTTGCTAGTGTGAGTCGAGTATATTGCGAGTGTTCTCTCTTTATTTCTCAACAAAGATTGATCAAACTACAGATGTACTTGCTCGCTTTTGTTTATCCATAGAGGGCCTATCGAGTGGGAAAAATTAATCACCCTGGGGAATGACCCAACTGGGAACACGCTAAAGCCAAGCAACTTTCAACCGGTATATAAGTGTGGGTACTCGGGGAAAGTTTGAGTATTATGAGGATCATTCCAACAAGAAGGGAATCAATGGTCTCTTGTTGTATGGATGGTCCCCCATGAATGAAATGACCGCATTAAAACCCCTTTTTTAGAAAGTCCAAAATCCTAATCTATTTGTTGGTGCAAGAAAGGTTGTTCTGAAGCCATCCCACATTCTTACGACTCTTAGTAGAGATGGGAAGTATGCCATGGGAGATTCATGGGTATTGATGCTTGACTGACACGAGAAGTGGGTGCACTATAAGGGGGAGTCTATGTGTTGCAGAATCTAATCAACGACTAACAATAAACGTAGCTGGATTTATCCAAGTGGGAAGTCAACAAATATTGTCTCATTTATCTGGGGATTGTGCATCACTTTGAAATCAAAACACTTTGCTTGGATCCAAAACATTTGAAAACAAACATTCACAAAATCCTCAAATTTCAAACCCTTTAGAGAGGCAAATACCTTTGAAAAATCCAAGTGTTATTGCTTGTCTTAGGGATTCTATCCTTAGAGGCTCCTAAGCATTTGGATTTATATCATAATTTTCTCATACTAAAGTCAACATTAGGAAATTTTTTCCTTAATTTCCTTGATTCTCACATACGGGACTTTTTGGGGTGATAAGAAGTTAGGACATTAGACATTCAGTCTAAAAAACTAATCAAGAGAGTGTTTGTGGTAAAAGGAAGTCATTAGGCAAAGTTAAAAACAATTTAACCCCAGACATGTGCTTGGTACCTTTTGGTCATATGGTTTTCATGCAAACATCGGTGTTTTGGTTTGAAATAAGCTTAGGGAAAAGCATGTTCTTCAATATCTTGGTCTAGTAAAAAAACTCTTTCTTAGGTTCATTTAGGATGAAAATCAAACACTTCATCCATCCAAACATTTATCATCTCCATCTTACAAACAACTTTTGAACTATTAGAAAAGTCATTCATATTAGACTTTTGGTAAATCCTTCAATCAAAATCAAAATCATTGTGTTTGGCTAAATGTGTGTGGATGAATCTTTCCTCACATTTAGTTAAATTATCACCTTTATGGACAAGTTTAACCCAAGATAACATCCAAAATCTTGGGATTTATAAGTCCATTATCTAAATCAAACCCAATCCAAAAGTCCAAAAGTCTAGTATTCCTCCAAAGTTCAAGCACCCATATCACTCACCCTTTCATCCTTCATCTCATCATTGGTCCTAAACACCTTAGGGGTAACCTTTGCAACAAGTTTAAAACACAAGGAAAACATGGAATTTAAACTAGGCTCATACATCATGAGTAATCAAATTCAACAAAACTATCAAGGCCTTACAATACCAATGGATTTTTAAAACTCGCATTTATAAAATCCATACATGGGATCATTATCTCCTACAAACCTCAATGATATAAAAAAGTTGAGTTTTCCCAATCTAAATTTTGGAACACCTTTCCCTATGGTAGATTTAAATCAAAATCAAATCTAAAAAATTCTATCAACCAAACAATCAAGGCATGCATCTTCCAAACAACATTATACCACCAAATTTGCACATGCCAAATGTGACTATACCAAATCCAAGCTTACCAAAAATAAACATATCAAATCCATAATTGGTAAACTTTGGGATGGATATGTTTGCAAATCCCACAAATGTTGTTCAAAATCCAAACAATATGTTGACAAATCCATGTATTGATCCAAGTCAAGGAAACCCCATGCAAAATCAAAGTTACCTAAATCCAAGCAATTTGTTTCCCAATCACAACAATTTTCAATATCAACCAATAATTCCAACTCTAAACATCATACAAAATCATAACAATGTTCAAGATCAATCTGTCCATGATTCCATACAAACATCACAAGTATACATGTCAAATATGCTTGCTCAACAACCAAGTCAACAATATCAAGAATGTCAAGATCAAACCTTGTGAAAAAAAATTCTACACTAAAAAACCTCATTGATTCATATCACCAAGAGACATCTCCACCAAAAATCAATACACTCTTCCATTGGTTCAACCATGTCATCAAAGCATTGAGTTGTCTACACAGCCATATCAAGAACAATATCTCCAATATCAAGAGGTTGGATATCAACAACAAACCCAATCACCCCATCTCGAAGATCAGTCATCACATCTCAAATATCAATGACAACTACCTATCAATGAGAACTTGAAGATGTTTCCATCTCCTCCGACGATCAAATCAACATATATCAAGAGTCACTTTTCAATCATGATCAAAACCCACCAATGATACCCATCAATGATCCAATTCAAGAAACGTTAATATCATTTGATATTATGGTTGAAAACATTGAAAATATCTCCACCATAACTATTGAGGACAATGATCAAAACCAATCCATAAATGAGCACTATGAAGATATGTCTACCTCATCCAATGATCAAATCAACATACATCAAGAGCCATTTTTTAGTCATGATTAGGACCCCTCCTACAAAGATCTATTTCAAGATGTGTTGATGCTATTTAATCCTATTGACATAATCCAAGATCCATTCACCAATGATCATGGTGTAAATGTCTCTACATCAACTAATGAGTTAGAGGCAATATCTCAAGAATTTATTCCAAAGAATGATCAACATCTTTCACCATAGTCTAGCAATGGTCCTTTCCTAGACATATTGGTATCCTTTGACCTCATGGTTATAGATACTGAAGGAATCTTCAACTTAACATTTTATCCAAATCCACTCAAAGATCCATAGGATATTGAGCCACTTCCCATGCCTAATGAAGGCATCCAAGAACCCTTTATAAGTAATCCATCCTTTGAAACTGACCCATGTCAAGAACTTTATTCAAAGCATGTCGAAATCAATTGCAAGATTAATCAAGATCGAGAATTTGTATCTCCAAGATACTACAATGATCTAATGTAAAATCTCTTGTCTATACAAGATGTTGGAAAAGATGATCATATCCATATGGCACATACTCCTCCATCTACCCATGAGATGCTTTTTTTGGATGGACACATGGATGATCTTCATTCAAAACAAGAGTCTCATACTCTTGACATCATTACCAAGGAACAAGAGTCTCCTACTCTTAAAATTTGTGCACAAGACCAAGATGTAGAAAAATCTAGAGACATATCAGAAATGGATTATGAAGAAGGCTTCTACAGAAGTTTTGAATAACAAAAGTCATGTGAAATATCATGAGGAAGACTTTTATGTGGACGGTGGATCATCAACGCCTCTTGGAGAAGCATTAAAATCTGATATTTCACAAGATCAAGCCAAAGATATCAATTAGGAAGTCACCCCACATATGGAGGATCCAATCACTTATAAACTTCGATCACTTACCTTTTCTAGGGAAAGCTATCTTATCAATGAAGAAGCTATCACCTTTGAAGATCCATGATAGAGCAGAGAAGGATCAACACCCTGCTTCCAAGATAAATCATATCCTATTGCAAATAAAAAAATTACAGATGAATTATCAAGGAAGAGGATTAGGCCTAAATGTATAGGGTATCCTAGAACCAGTGCAGATTATTGGAAATCCTTAGTATTAAGGTCTTGGATATTCAGTACTGGGGGCAACTTCATCTCAAGAAAATGTCAACATAGGGAGCATGATGAATCCTTATGATGAAACTAATTCCAATACTACAACCTACCACATCATTAATCTTCATCCACCCATAACCCCATCCACGAATTGGGACCAACATCAAAAGAAATATTTGAATCAAAGCACAAAAAAAATATCAAATAAAAAGAAGCTAAGAAGCATGAAGGATAAATCAAATACACATGGATACCAAAAAATACAAAGAAATATTATCCCTATCAAACTCCATCAGTCAAAGAAACTATGGGGCAAAATAAAAAAGGGAAAAGTATCCATCAAATATGTCCACAAAGACAAAATTAGGATTCTCAAGTGACATACAAAGTATATCAAGCAGTTGGTCCTAATTCCATGTACACTTTTGTATCCACCCATTATTGCTCATCTTCCCACGTTTGGAGAGTCAAAGGTTCCAAACTATCAACCAATCCATATTTTATTCCTATACACACTCCATCCATGCCTCCACACATGATATCCAATTCTAAAATTGACCATGTGTTGGCAACGACCCTTCATCATAAGGATTCAAAAGGCACTCTATTGTGATGTGCGCACAAAGACAAAGTTAACTCTGGTATCAACAAAGTAGATCAGGAATCTCAAAATTTGCTTTCAAGTGCATGTATCTTAGAAAAAAAACTTCTTCAAATAGGATATTGATGGCACATTATGACAGAAGCATCTACATTGACACCACCAGGTGGTTCAGCATGAGCTTAAAATATTTCAGCAAAAAATCCAAAAAATATCAAAAAATTAAAAAATTAAAAAAAAAATCAAAAAATATAACAATCCAAAAGAAATCAAAAAAAGGATTGAAAATAGTAAAGAGAAAAATCATCCTTCAGTGAAAACAGTGTTGGCGGTGCTTTGGGCAAGTACCATGATGAAAACCTAGCAAACAGGCATCATGTGTAGAATCGAGCATCTACGTGCGCCATTTCAAGAGAAAGAATCTTATCACACCCATAATAAAGCCAACATTCTCTCCATCTTATCTATAATAAATCCATTCATCCATGAACTATTTATCCAACCCATTACCATCTATCTACCTTATCTTGATCTTTTATGGAAAACATCTTGATATGGGTCATTTTCATTGATCCTATCCTACACAACGTTATTTGATTCTTGAAGCACTATCCAAGTAAGCATCCTTTGTTCGAACACCTTATCTTGTCACAAGATAATCCTTGGAATCCTTTGCATGCTTACCATATCTATCTATCCATACACCTATCTAAGCATCCACCCATGGCCTTTCCAAACATTGCTAGACATTGGGGGCATATATTTACATCTTGCTTCGAGAATAAATCTTGATCTATATCCTCCAACTTATGTGGTGATCTGAACATTGGAAAACGTAAAATCAAATTGGTCAAACACTTGTGAGAAAAATTCCAAATCACTAGCTCATGGCATATTTTGACGATCAGATGTTCCTTATCAAGCTTTATCTTTCATCAAACATCAATCCAAAAAATAAATATCAGTCGCATCTAACTTGCACTTCAGCCTCACATCAAATCATCAAAACAATTTTGTTCCAAATCAAGCTTCAAAATCCTGATCAATCAAAATCCAATCAATCCATCATCATCTCTGGATATCCTTCCCAATATTTGTGTTGCTTGACACTATCCTTGCATTGTTGTGTATCCTCAATAATGTTATCATCATCAATCTTGATCAGTCAAATCCAACCAATCCATCATCACCTCAGGATATCCTTCCCAATACTCATGTTTCTTAACACTATCATTGCATTGTTGTGTATCCGCAATGATGTTATCATCACAAATCCATCAATTTGATCAATCAAACCTAGCTTGGTTTTTAGAAAAATCCCAAAATAGAGCACTAATATCATCACATATCCATATCCAAAAACATCCAAATCATATCAAAATCCAAAAACATTCATAAAATTTCATAAAATCCAAAAATATTGGGAAATCTCAAAATCCCAAAAACAACCTCAAAACATTTCAAAATTACAAAAACACCCAAATATTTTAAAAAACCCAAAATGGTGCATCCATCCCATCTCGCTTTGACCTGCAATAATCATCACTCATAATAAATCAATCATCATTTTCATCCTTTGGTAAAGCAGTCGGAAGCAAGCCTAGCAGGTTCTAAAGTGAAAGCTCAATCGTCAAAGTCTCAAGTCTAGGTCAGTAAGTCAGCAAGTTAATCAACTCAGAGTATCAATAACTTATCATCTAGTCAATCTCAAATCACCTTATCACAACATGTCCTAGGATGCATCCTTCCTACAATGGACATCAACATCAAGCATCAACGTAGTTTAGTCTTGGCTAGCAGTATGAAAAACATTAGCTTGTTTGTTTACTTTATCTTTGTCTTTTTCACTTATCTTATTTTGCACTCACTCTAGTGACCTCTCAATGATGCCTAATCAAAATGGTTCAGAGAGAAAGGAATGGGGCAATGATCATTATATTTGTATCTTCTATGCTTGTTGTATTTTCTTGTAATATAACTTGGTCATGCATGGTTTGTTTGGTTTGTAGGGAAGATGTTTTAGATGTCTTGTTGACCACATAGGAAGGCTTTCTTTTCTATGTTTTGGCTTGAGATGTTTAGAATATTTGAAGTGCATTATGAATAAGGTTTTGTATGCCAGGTGTGAACATGAGTACTCTATCTGATTGTTGAGTCAAAGTCCATCACACTAGGTACAACGCCATCCTAGTTCTTTATACCTTGATACATCGTACCTATGTGTATTATGAAACATAAAGTAAATGGCCCTTTTAAAATCCCAACTCCTCGCTTCATTATCATCATCATCTCTAATAGGCTTAATCTGTGAATTTTTTGAGCCATGTGTTGTAGTCTTCCTCAATTGGTCACTACATGTCTAGCAACTTCTACACCTTTGTATTATGTTGGTCGTATCTTACATTGATCAATATACAGGTGTCCTTGACAAATGTGTCCATCCTTATTTCAATTCTTGTTGTATTGTCCACAATTGGGTTCAACATTATGTAATTAGTGAGATTGATCATTTTATTGAAATATGGGAGCATATTTCCTAATTCATCTTTCCATGTTGCAAACTCCTTCAATTCACATTTATCATCCAATATCTTAGGCATACCATGCCCTTTCATATCTCTAAACATCCTCAACTTATTTTGTAGTTGCATACCCAATTCACTATGGAAAGTTGTGATCTCACTTAATAAATCAATTTCTTTCAACAAATCAAGAATATTTGTTGGATCTTCAGGGTCTTCCTGCATATGCGGCATCATTTCCTTTAATTCTCCCACCCTAGTACTCCACTTGGTCCATTCAGTCTGGAATTCCTTTTGAGCCAACAAATATTTATTATTTTCTTCATGAATATTCTTGTATGCATCCCATACATTATCAGCCTTGTTTACTATCTTTGTTACTCTATGCTTTAAAACATCATCAAAAATATCATTAGCCACCTTGTTCGTCTCCTCTTTTGCCTTCTTAACATTGTCTTTATTTATCTACACTTCCTTCTTCAAGCTTTGAATCCTCAAAACAAAGGTCTCCCTACCTTGAGCTGATAGCTCTAAAGAGGATGAGGAGGGTGAGGGAAATGCTCTTATTGATTGACTAGCCTATGTTATAGCCCTCAATTTTTTACACTCATCCAAAACCATATTGTAATATTTCAACAGTGCATCATATTTATTTTGTGAGATTTGTGCAGTGTTAGCACTTAGCATGGTAGCGTGCACAGTCAATTTTGCAGCTTGAACTGGGGTTATGTCTATGGCTCTTTTCACCACAACTAAGCCAAGAAACTCCTCAATTGACTTGGAAACCTCATGTTTTCCAGTGTTAGGTGGCATTGACCAAATTACAAGAGTATGCAATTTTGGACTAAAACCTAATCCAAACACACGATTGTCAAAATGCTCTTATGATACAGAGGCTTGAGGATATTTCCTTATTGCATCCAGTGAAATAATAGAGGTAAGAGTGCACCCTGGAAGCAACATTATCCCACTTTCGATAGCAATCTTCCTAGCCTCAATCAGAGTAATGGATGATATCTTAGCCATTATCTTCTCTTCTTCTGCTTTCTCTACTTCTTGCTAAGAAGGGTCAACATTGGCCTTAGCCTCTTCAATTCTCTTCTTTATATCCTGGCTTCTTTGTTGTATGATGAACTCTTTGAATTCTTTGGTCTGCACAAAATCATCATCTGCAAGAAATTCATCACAAGCCTTGATTCTTGGATCATCATTATCCTTCTCATCATATTGCCACTTCACATTTCTATCTTTGGGAACATCAGAATCAAGAGCGTCATTAATTTTAGGAGAATGGAATCTCATCTCCACCTCCTCATCATCTACCACATGCTCTACACATCATTCCTCTCCAATTAGCTCAGTATCTCACCCTTCAATCTCTGAAGGCTACTCTGGAATATCCATAGCTTCATGTTGTTTCTTCAAGAGGGCTTGCTCCTTTTCAACAACCTCTTTAACCTTTACCTTGAATTCACCACTTTGGTAATCATTCAATTTTTCCATAGCCCTTTCAAAAGGGTCTTGAATCTCATCATATGGGCTAACATAAAAAGCATTTATCTTCATGATGTCCTCTTCAATGCCACAAATGGTGGTCCACTCCTTATTTCTTGATGTGACTGCACCATCAGTTGTCAAATTTCTTATCACATCATCAATATAAAATAATTTATGAGAAAATCCAGACAAACCTTCATGATCAAAATTTCTAACCTCATCAACTGGCATCCAGAGGTTATTTACCATTATTCCAAATCTCTCATAACCTTCTTTGGAAATGGCCTTGAAATAGGCAAATTCACAATGTGGTACTATTAATGAGCACTTCCTAGGAGTCCTGAAATGCTCCTTATCCATAAAATCAAACTGCCACATGTGTTCCTTGAATTCCAACCTATCATACACAAATAATGGAAAAAAATGAGGTGCCACTTTGGCTCCATAAGCCTTGATCAAAGTGTAATTTGTATGCAAAAACCAGTTAGCCTAGTTATGTGGTGTTGGTGATCCTTCTATATATTTGGGGTGCATAATATCTCTTAAAACCCTTGACAACCTATAAAGAGGCTCCACCCCCATACTCTCCAAAATACCAAATCTGATAACATTGTAGAAAGTTAAATAATTTGAATGGGGATAATATTTGTCCCAGATGTGATTCCACATATGGACAGGAAGATCATTCCCTTCCTCATCCTTCTACCTTAATTTAATTTTCTTGTTCCATTTCTCCTATCTAACATAAAGCATCATGTGCATTAACAAAGATTAATGTGGGAAGGACAATGTAGCATTTTCATCCTTTAACCCAACCAACCCATTGTGCATTTTCTCTATAATGTATGTTGCATAGTCAAATCCCCTATTGGAATTCTAATTCTGAATGTCAATGATCATAACCAATAAGGCAGTTGGTATCCTTGCATCATAACTATGATCTAATACTTGATTCAAGCAATAATATGTATTTTTGAAGTAATTATTAAGCTCTTCACACTCAAAGGGCTCCAAGTCTTGAGGACCAAATCCACCCTTATCATCTTTCTTGTTTCTAGAAATCACATTTTCCTATATCTATATTGGTTATCATATTTATTTCATTAATCAGAAAAGTTGATGTTGACTATATAGTTGGGATTTAATTTGAACACCTCCACAATTTTATCTCTGGTAACCTCAAGGAGTAGGGTTCCATTCTCACTCTTTATTTTTCTATCCTTGGGATCATAATTCTTTTCCAATTCTAGTATCATATCAACTTCCACAAACACATTCGACACTACTAGCCTCCCTAGGTTGAAACCCCATATGTATCTGGTCGGATGTCTAGCATATCTTCTATTGAATGCATATAAGAATAATTCCTACCCACTCTGTGGTTGAGAAACCTCTCCAACTAGAGAAGCAAGATCATTCAACCTACTAGTCACAACAACTTGCCATGTAGGTATTTTACCAATTTGTGATCCCCCTTAGTGATACCTTTGGCTTCACCTTCCATAAATCTAGCAAGACTTCTCTTCTCTCCTTTTGACTTGGAAGATGCCTCAGGTACATCTGGCTAGGGTGTGGGTTTTTCATCTTGGGGTTTAGGTCTCTTGGCCCTTTTCTACTTAGGTTTCCTCTCTAGTTTGGCAAAAGACTCACTAGGTTCACTCATTTTCACAATGTAATAAAACTGAGGTTTTCAAATATTCAACTTACAAAAGGGGCCAATTGGTTTATGTTCTCAACAAACAAATTTGTAGAATAAAAACCCTCCCAATCCTCACACAATTCTTACCAACCTAATCAAATTTGCAAAATATTCAAACCCTACCAAACCCTAGGCACCTAAATCTCTTAGAATCTTTCACCAATCTCCCCAAACCAATTCAATTCACTTATAATTCCCATAAAGAGTGCAAATATTCACTTACCCAAGAAAATGATTGCCTCCAATTCTTTTTTGATTGTTAGCCTAAGACCTCGCCTTCTCCATTTTTAAAACTTTTATCACTTCTTTGACTTAAAATGGATGCAATTGTGAAGAAAATCAATCCAACAAACCTCTTTATGGATAAGAAAAGGAGCATCCTCACCATTAATGGCTTAAAGAAATATTGGGTGAGCAAACTGACACCTAGCCATTTAAGTTCAATTTTTTTTCATTGATATTTTGATTTAAAACATCATCGGTGGCTCTCCTTCATCCTCACGCTTACTCAATTTTCTTTTAGTGGTGCCATTAGATGTTGCCACATAGTCCTTATTTTCCCTAGTCACCTTTTTCTTAAAATCCATTGCACATCACTACTTTGATCTCGACTCCCTTGGATGAATCCACAATGCATTAAGACCTGGCGATGAGAGGAATATTCTACCAAATATTCCATCACTCATCACTGATATGTTCCTTAGACTTCCATTAGTAACCGTGACAGCTTTAAGTGGCACAATGGGCACAAGAATTAAAAATCTATTGTTCATCACTAATTTCCTTTTCCTTTATGTATCATATCAATGATATGAACCATATGCATGATAAGATCTTAACCATTAGATATGGGTCCTCTTTTGACTTTTCTCTCTACCCATCGCTCATTGTTGATTTATGTCTCAACAGTTGAATCACATCAGCAATGGGAGAGAAGTGTCGATGGAGAAGTATTTGGCCACATGTCCATATTACAAGATCAAGGGTACTGGATGCATCGCCCCTAGGTATATTTCATATTAGTGATGAGACATTGGAACAAAAGACTTCATCGCTCATCGCTACATTGAAAAGGATAATAGAGTAGTGATCCACGATGATCGATAAGGTAGAAAATGTGAAGGCTATAGTGTTATTGCACATGGCTGATTTAGAACTCAAAGAAATTAGGCGATCAATAATATGAAGGCAGCTAGTGATACAAAGTAAACCACTCACATTGTGCATCACTAATATGAAACTCAAGTACTGAAACCTATCTGTGATGAGTGATACAAAGGGGAAGTGTTCATCGTGCATCACCAATTCAAGGAAAGCAGTCATAAGACAATCCGCAATGGGTGATAGACTAAGTGGTGAGTGAGAACATAAGTGAAGGTAATTAGCATGTGCTCACAAGGTTTTTTAAAAGGGGGATAGACTAGGAAGAATGAGGGACAAGGCCTTAAAAGACAAGAATCATTTTTTGCAAAGGATGTAAAGGCCAAATATTTTAGACCTTGACTTTACAAAATATTAAATCCTCGGAACAAAGATAATAAGGGAGTATTGTGTGATGAGTAAACAAGGAATTCTAACCACAAGGGTCTGGTAACCGAATGAACTCAAAGACTTAAGATATAACTTAGACAACCTAAAATTGGCCACATCAATTCAATTAAAGATTAGACAGGAAACAAGGTTTTAGACAAGAGAAAAATACGAAGGAAAAATCCACCCCTAGCATAAAACCCTAAACCCTAATTTCATTCCAAACTAGGAAACCACACAAGTGAAGGAATTTTAGACCCTGGTAGACCAAGAGATTTTGAAGGTTCTACCAAGCTCCCTCACTAGCTATTTTCCTATCATCTACACTTCTATCTAAATCAACATTAGTGTATGCTTTCAATGTGAAATATTTGCTCTCTGGACACCACAACCCATAGTCAATAGTGCTTTTAATGTATCTAAATATTCTCTTCACTGTGTTGACATGAGACTCTTTTGGTGCAGCCTAAAATCTTGCAAACATACATACTACTTGTATAATGTTTGGTCTCGATGTATTTAAATATAGCAAGCTTCCTATCATTGATCTATACATAGTTTGATTTGCATCAGGTGACTCATTTGATTTTCTTACTTTATAGCTAGTTATTATGGGGGTACTAACTGGTCTACTATCTTCCATGTCAAACTTCTTGAGCATTTCCTTAGCATAATTAGTTTGAGATATGAATATCCCAAATTTTATCAATTTGTATAATTTGTAAACAAAGAAAAAATGATAACTCTCCTAACATAGACATTTCAAATTCATCTTCCATATGTGTAGAAAATATTTGACACATTTTATTGTTTCTACAACAAAAAATGATGTCATCTACATAAAAACAATAACTATCATGTGCTCACCTTATGATTTGAAGTATAAATTATTATCAGCACATCCCTTCTTAAATTCTTGTTGTTGCAGGTACTAGTCCAACCTAGAATATCATTCCCTACATGCTTGTTTTAAACCACACAACACCTTCCTCAATAGAAAAACCTAGTATTCTTCTTTTTAAAGATGAAAACATTATGGTTGTTCAATGTAGACTTCCTCTTCAAGGTTTCCATTAAAACATTCAGATTTAACATCCATTTGATATACTTTGAATCCCTTGTAAACTGAAAAAAGCAAGAAAAATTCTTATTGCTTATAATCTTGCTATCGGTGCAAATGTTTCTTTAAAATCAATGCCTTCAACTTGTGCATATTGATAGGTTGTTGTTAGGTCCTACTACTTTAGAATATTGAATATCAATTAGTCGATCGGGCAATGTCCAAGGCAGTTTGCAAAAGAAGATGATTTGGATAACTCATTTTATATTTTCTAATTTACCTTAAACTATTGGAATCAATTTTAACCTAAGGCCATTACTATTTAACTAGAAAATAATCTTACTCTAAGAAAAACCAGAAATACCAAGTTAAAAAGAATAAGACAACTAATTTAGAAAGCAACACGACTAAACTAGAAAGCATAGAAACAAGCAAACTAAACAACTGATATACTACAGAATCAGAAAAATAAGTGAACGGACAATGAATCATCTTTTAAATAGTAAAGGATTTTATCAACTATGAAAGATAACTTGTAAAAATTAAAAACAATGGTGCTCCGGAACTTCAAACTCAACTCTTAACAAACTTAATTACCTCCTACTGAATAGTTATCTAACTTTAAATAAATGAAAAACAAAGAAGTAAAATACTTATATATCTAACTAACTCCCCTCGAGTGGCCAGCTCGCGGGTTAACACTTCATCTTTAAATCACATAAGCTACAAGTTCTTGAGTCTATCCATTACGAACAGTCATCATCTCTCATAATTCAACAATTTACTAATAGACAAAAATTAGGTAACTCATTCAGTAGTATTTTGAAAACCATGTGAACAACATAATGATACTTCTTATGTCTTCTTCATCACTTATGAAATTACATTCTTAAATAGATAACTTATAACTAAATCCTAAATTTAAGATGGCGTGGATAGCCATTGAAAAAGTCTTTAACAATTTAAAAACTAAATTTTATGTCATTAAATATCATAAACATATAGAAGGCTCAAGAAGAGCCATGAAGTTTTGATAACAAAATTTAAAAAAATAGAACTAAATCCTCAGTGCATCATCCTGGTATTCAGGAGTAGGTTCGCAACATATAGTATTTACCACACTTGAGGTACCTATTGGATCAGCTTTTGCATAGTTCATTAATGAATGAATATTTCCTACAAAAACACTCAAGTCAACCCATTAAACCTGCATTGGAAAATTTCCTCAATTGATCAAAAGAAAGAAAGAAAGCATAATTTTCCTTAAAATAAGCAATTATTTCTCCTAAAGTTTAATAAATTGGCACAGGATTAGGACTGAGTTGGTAAAAGTAAGCTTTCCAGATTTTATTATGATGAGGTTATTTTTACCTCATCATTTCCTCCCCTACCTAATTTATGGCAGGTCCTCCTACTCCATAGTTAAACCCCTGAGTCCTATTCCATTCCTCATATAGGGAACTGAGATCATGTGCATCCCTAGTTGTTGCATCAAAAT
This sequence comes from Sequoiadendron giganteum, assembly GCA_007115665.2. Lineage (NCBI taxonomy): Eukaryota > Viridiplantae > Streptophyta > Pinopsida > Cupressales > Cupressaceae > Sequoiadendron > Sequoiadendron giganteum. The sequence goes on from CM021109.1 coordinate 508,773,224, forward strand.
CTTCAGGGTCATAAATGAACCCTCTGTGAAATATCACACTTTCCCTCCATTCATTGAAAAGTCTATCATTCTGATCCATTGAAATATTGAAGGTCGGAGATGGATTGAGTAGCAAAGGAGGTATGTATTTTATTCCCATCCATTTTGTTCTAAGAGTTCTCAGTATTTTAACTAAGGCATCTGCTCTTCTAAATGACCACCTGATATTTAGAGGAGAAATGACCTCTCTTTTCTTTAGGTAAGCTGGTAGTGGGGTGAATTTTTCTTTGCAGGCATGCCATGCTTTTCCAATCAACTTCTATCCATTTTCCATGAAATTATCATAACACAGCTTGAGGTTGTTGTCATATCTTTCCTTCATCTTATCATTAATAAGGAGAGACAAAAATGTATCTTCGAAACCACCAAGCCTTGAATTTAGGGACCTTATTTGGAGACCCGCTGTCCTTTCTGCCTATGCAAACTCTCTTGTCCAATCCTACCAATGAATTTGATTCCTCATGGTGGAGAGAAATGATCTCAGTTCTACCTCTCCAATGAACAAGTTGATAAAGAAATCTGTGTGATTTTCTAATAATAAGTCATGCATAAAGAATTCATAAATTAGATCTTGGTCTTGAGGGGTTGACTTTGCATATATTTTAACAAACTCTTTATCATTGGGCTCGCAGGGCTAATCATTGTACATCCTAAAAAAACTTCATCTTAGCCATTGCTCATTCAAAAACATGGAGTAAACTCTTGATGGTCTTCTACAATTTAATAAACAATCCACTAGTTGACATCCATCCTGCTTCCCTCTATAGGCCCTGTGAAATGACTCCTCCAGGAGCACCAATTCCTTCTTTAGCCTATAATTCTCAGTTTGGACATTCCTGAGGAAGTAACACTTTTCCATCCATTTCATTAGCAGAGGTGGAATGCGGATCTAGAACCAATCAGTTACAATTGGTTCAGTCTGAATTTCTTTGGACTCCATTTGAGGTTTTATAGTGCATTCCTTCAAGTTTGTTCCAATTCTAGGACCCTGTTGATGGAAGCATTCAACTCTTCAGTTTTTGTTTTCTTGTCCTCTTCAAAGGCTGTGAGCATAAGCACAGATTTTTTTTTTATTCTTTCAATTTTTGTATCTTTTTTTGCAATGTCAACACTATAAGTTTCATGCTTTTGATTTAGTTCTTGCATTCGTTCTTGTAACTTATAGATTAGTGAGTCCTTTTCCTATATTTGAAGCTTCAAGCCCTGTATTTCTTGATCTCTTTTATTTATTATAACTATTTGCACAGTCAATTCTTCTTTCTACAACTCTATCAGTTCATTACCTTTGGACAATTCTCTTTGTAGATCATCAATTTCTATTTTACACTTTTCTAACTTTGCAGTGGCACTACTTGTTTCAGCTATCTCGACAATTTGATTAACAATGGAGGAAAAATTTCCTAGCACACCGTCATCCCCCTCAGGTTATTTTTCCTGAATCTCATCAGTAAAGATTTCCTCCACATGTGCAGAGTGGGAAGGACATACTTCACCTGAATCTTCTTTACTTAGGGGTACCTCCTCTTCACTGGCAAGCTTTGAAATTTCTATGGTCTCAGGTTGTCTCTTAGGCTTTTTCTTCTTTGAACTTCCCTCCTTGCCCTGTATTGGGGTTTCGGAGAATTCAAAAGCTAAACGCTTACTTCTTCTTAATGGGGGTATATTTTAGAATGTGATGGGTGTTATATTGTTCCCTTTTCTTTTTATTTTGGGTTTACTTGAATCAAAATAAATAGTCTCAACCTATTTTGGCAAGTTAGAGGTTTTAAATTCATCCCCAAAGAAGTTTTGAAAATCCTCACCAGGAGTAGTGGGATTAGGAGCTTCCGGAGCTAGAGATCCCTTAGCAGAAATTGCTCTAGATTGTAGAATAGCCTAGTGGGATGGTTCCCCTAATTATATTGTCCTTGTGATTGCAAGCTTCTCAATTTTCTTTATAAACTTCTCCTATTTTCCCTAAGGTTTCTTGCGGAAGTGGTACTTACAGATCAACTGAATCAAACCATGATGTTTCAAAGGCCTAGTACTTGTTTTATACCTTTCTATGGAAGTTTTTAGGGAATCACACAAGAATTTAGGCATATTAACCCTAAGGGTAGGGTCCTCCCTCCCATGATGCAAATGGGTCAACATACGGGAAGCAAGTCCTACAACTAGAGTTAGCTAACCCTCACAAGTGAAATACTTTATAATCCATGCAATGACAGTACCCCAGGGTTCTAATATGGATGTTCTTTGGAACGCTTTATTCTATCACCTACTACTTATTACTACCATTGGGTGTGGGTCTCCCTCTCTAACAAATAATTCAGATAATTTCTAATACGTAATTTGAGAGGTTTCTTTTATTTTTATGCCTACATTCTCTAATCCTAATAAGCGAGAAATAATTTTGGGACTTACCTTAAATCGCTTCCCCTGAAGTATCACCTCGCCATTTGTGTAGTTTTCTACAAAAGAGCTCACCAACTTTTCATTGTAGCCCTCAAATTTTTTGATAAAATTTAACCACCTTGCTTCCTCGAACAACCTTAAGATATTACTCAACCCTAATAGTTTTTTTGTTGAACCCGGCTCTAATTTTATTTTACCACATCCCATTTCCTTATTTCCCACTCTGCAAAAGATTTCAATTATGACACAAAGCTTTCACGCAGCACTTTTCAAAATATTGCTTCTAAACTCAATTTTTGTCTTGTTTGCAGCTTACTATGCAATGATTTCCAATCTGCATGGAGGCATGTGAAAGGCTTTGCCGTAAAAGTAACTGATTGTTGAGTGGCACAATTTGCTAAATTGGGAGTGAATTTTGTGCCAATTAATTATTCTTTATTCGAAAATAGATACCTACTTAAAGCAAAAATTAATACTTGCATTATGTGATCGTTCGAGGATCTTGTACCTTACAAATTTGACAGGATGACGTGAAGGAATTGGCTGAGGTGACGGAGGATTTATTATGATATGGATACAGAATTTTATGGATGACGGAGCCATCTATGATGACTGCAGTACTTGGCGGCTTTATTTATGATAAAAACAAAAATAGAAAGATAGGTGTGCAAGATATACTGATGGAAGGATCATAAAAATTTTGAATTTTTGAAAAAGGTGGTGGAATACAAATGAACAAGTTCCGGAGCATGCAATTTGACATCGCTCTCTAAACTAGTGCATAAGTTTTGGAGCATCAATGTGGGGTGCAACCGGAGTGGAATGAAATGAAGGTTCTGGAACATCGTCGAAAGATGCAGCCGAAAAAGGAATGAAATGAAGGTTCTAGAGCATCGTCGAAAGATGTAGTCGGAGCAGCAATGGAATGAAAGTTTTGGAGCATCATTGAAAGATGCAGCCAAAGCAGCAACAAAATGAAGGTTCTAGAGCATCGCTGAAAGATGCAGCCAGAGTAGCAATGAAATGAAAGTGGAGTGACATGATAAATAATTTTGAACTTCAAGAGCTTTAGACCTTAGTGCAGAATGTCTCTTCAACATAATGAGCTTTGTACAAGTTCTAGAGCATCAGGCATGAGGACTGTCAAGTTTCAGACCATCTGGCATAAGGATCATAACATTTTGAAGTGTCCTTGGAGGATGCTTCGGAAGTTATTTTCCGCTTTTTGAGAAGTCCTACAAAATGGAACAAAAATTAGCTAAGTCCAAAATGAAGAAATAAGAAAAATATATTGGCATACATGTCCTTTTATTGCACATTTTTGAATTTATATTTTATTATTATTATTCTTTTCTTTTTTTTTTTTTTAAAAAAAATTTTATGATAATAATACAGCATTGTTACTAGATAGACTTTGCCTTAGCAGAGACAGCATATTGGACCTCGCCTTGCATTTCCACCTTTTAGATACATAAGCGATGACCATTAACTAAGATGGTTCGCATGTCACCATCAATTGATTTCAACCGAACAGTTCCATTCGAAAAGACTTCATCAATCTCATAAGGTCTTAACCAATGAGTCCTGAGATTTCCCTTATGATCCTTATATCTTGAATCAAATAACAGGGCCCAGTTTCCATTATGAAACTCCCTCTCCTTAATATGTTTATTGTGCCACACTTTCCGTTGATGTTGAATTAGTTCAGTTTGATGGATGACGTCTAAGAGAAGCTCATCCAATTCACTTAGTTGCAAAACTCATTCAACTTGGGCTCATTTTAAATCCAGACCTAGTTCCATAGCTATTTGTAGAGTTTATAGTTCAATCTCAATGGGAAGAAGCGGTTTCTTTCCAAAAACAAGCCCATAGGGATTGAATCCAGTTGTAGATTTCCAAGTTGTGTTGTATGCCCATACGGCTTCAGGGAGTTTCTTGGCCCATTCTTTTCTTCCTGAAGAAACTATTTTTGTTAAAATGTTTTCGAGCTCTCTATTAGTTACTTCTAACTGGTCCTTCGCTTGAGGGTGGTAAGGGGATGATTTCCTATGGCTTACTTGAAAATGGTTGCCAAATTCCAAGAGCACTTTGGACATAAACTAGGGTCCCTAATTAGTTACGATCATTTGAGGAGCTCCAAATCTAAGGAAGATTTTATTATAGAGGAAGTCCACAAATTTCTCTTCCCTAGCTATTTGTAAGGCTTGAACTTCAGCCCATTTTGTTAGGTAGTTGATGCAAACCAATATGTACTATTTCGCTTGAGAGGAAGGATCTATGGGTCCGATAAAATCTAAACCCCATTCCTTGAATGGTTCAAGCACTACCAGTGGTAGCAACAACATTTCCAAAGAAGCAGTTGGTCTTACCACTCTCTGACATTCATCACAATGATGAACATAATTCCTAATGTCTTTATGCATTGAGGACCAATAGTATTTGGCACCTAAGACTTTATGAGAAGTTATCTTCGCAGAGTAGTGCCCTCCCGAAGATCATCATGACAAGCTCCTAGAATGTTGTAGATTTCGTTTGCCCTTACACATCTCCTCAAGATCATATCAGGACCACAACGAAATAAAATTTTGTTAATCCATTTGAATGGGGCACTTTCCCTGATTAGACACTTCTTTTGCTTAGTGATGAACCCAGGGGGTATCTCTGAAGTAACTAAATAGTTAGCAATATCTGCGAACCAGGGTGATTTTACAGAAACTGCAAATAGATTTTCATCTGGGAATTCATCCTGTACAAGAGTATTGTCACCTTCTTCATGTTTGGTTCATGATAGAAAATCTACTACCACATTATATTTCCCTGGTTTGTCAAGGATCGTGGCATTAAACTCCTGAAGGAGTGATAACCACCTCATAATCTGGCTATTCACTACAGGTTTATTCATTAGGTACTTCATAGCTGAGTGGTTCGTATAAATAGTAACCTTATACCTTGTAATATAGTGGCAGAATTTTTTTATGGCATGAAAAACAACCAGGAATTCCTTTTTTGTTATTGTATAGTTCCTTTCTGCAGGAGTAATATTTTTAGTAATGAAATATATGGCATACTTTCCCCTATTCTCATCTTCTTGTCTCGAAACTACACCAATAGCATCGTCAAAAGCATCTACATAGATATGGAAGGGAATACTCCAATTTGGTCCTCACAGAATGGGAGCAGAGACAAGCTTTTCCTTTATGGTTTCGAATGATAGTTGACACTTAGGTGTCCAAAAAAATTCTACCTCTTTTTGTAAAAGAGAGAACATAGGAGCTACAATTTTACTAAAGCCTTCTATGAACCTTCTATAGTAACCAGCATGTCCAAGAAAACCTCGAAGATCTATCTAAGTTTGAGGGATAGTCAATTTTTGGATGACTTAAATTTTCTTAGGGTAGACCTTTATTCCCTTAAGGGAAATATGATGACCCAAGACTATTCCTTGTTCCACCATTATTAAGCATTTTTCATGGCTAAGGGATAGTCTATTTTCCTCACAAACTTTCAAAAATCGATCTAGGTTCTAAAGAGCTTTGTCATATGTTGACCCATAGACTATAAAATTGTCCATGTAGACCTTGACACAGTCATTAACGAGTGCGGAAAATATGGCAAGAACGGCTCTCTAAAAGGTCGTTGGAGCATTGCACAGTCCAAAAGGGAGCACTCTATATGCAAATGTGTCCCATGGGCAAGTAAAAGTGGTTTTGTCTTGGTCTTCTGGAGCAACTTGTATCTGATTGTAACCACTAAATCCATCAAGAAAGAATAAATATTTCCTCCCAGCCAAGTTGTCCAGAACCTGATCAATAAATGGTAGGGGAAAATAATCTCTATAAGTGGCTTTATTGAGTTCTCGATAATCTACACAAATTCTCCACTTCCCATTTTCTTTGGGATGACCACCATAGGTGATGCCCACTTACTATCAGATATTGGATAAATAAATCTAGCACGAAGGAGTTTCTCAATCTCAATTTTGACCAGATCCTTTAATGTAGGATTGAGTCTCCTCTACGGCTGGCGAATAGGCCTTATTTAGATGTCAGTGTAAATGTGATGAGTACAAATACTTGGGTGAATTCCCCTCATTCCCATATAATCCCAAGAAAAAGATTTAGACCTTTGTACCAACACATTAAACAACTTATCCTCTTGAGTTTCTTTCAACCAGCTATTGATTTTCAAGGTTTTTCCTGGTAATAGCATTATCGATTTTGTTCCAGGATGTATCGAGGTGACAGTATACATAGGTCGCAACAACATGTTGAGAGGACAAATATGAGGTATAAGCCGGTAAAAACTTGTGATGTCTTCAAAGAAATGACTTGTTCTGAGGATCATGTTAACTAAGGGACAAGGCATTCCCATTGTAGCATAATTGTGCTCCATTCCGCTTATATCAATTGATTGCCCAAAAATCCTTGGAGCATCCATCATTTCTTCCTTTTTCGGGGTTATAGCAAGTCATGCAACATCGCCTACTAACTCTTCTTCCAATTCTTCCCCATGTTGTTTAATTACTACCATGGCTAGGGAGGCTAAACTATCTGAACCATTGGATTCCTCATGTTCATCAACCCAGACCTTTTTATGCTCAGTAGGCTTAGCAGGGGGATATAAGAACAAATGTTTACCATCTTGACCATGTGAAATGGTCATTCCCACTTCCCTACAATCAATCTTAGCAGCAACCATGGCCAACCAAGGTCTCATGGGATAGCTATCTTTAGGTGTGAGCGATTGGATTACCTGGAAGTCGACAGGATATTCCCATCCATCAAATTTGACAAGGATGTTTTTAGTGACACCCTTAGGGATGGCTTTAGATAGATTTTCCATTTGTAAGACTGTGGTTGTAGGATGTAAATCAGTTAAACCTAATTTTTTCATTACATCCACAGTCATCACATTAATAGTTGCCCCTAGATCCACTAGTGCATTTGGTATTTCTACCTCGTTGATTGTAATGGTTATAAGTAGACTCCCAAGATCATCGTATTTTGGAGCAATAGTCTTTCCAGATAGAAAATCAGTTAAATAACCATCGATATGAATGGTATTTATCTTTTTTGACTTCCCTCCTAGCGTTTTGATACATAGTTGTTTGATTAACTAGTTTAACTCAAGAATTTCCTTTATTGCTTGCAATAAAGGAACTTCAATTTATAGTTACTTAATCTCCTAAATTAACGCAAGCTTTGATACCAAGGATACTTTTGAAGTTATAGACTTTAAATGCTTTGGATATGGTGCCATCCTTTTCTCCTTTGGAATAGGATCCTTCTTATGTTGACTTAAGGATTGACCTTCCTCCCCCTAAGACAAGTCAGCAGCCCCTGCCACTGAAAAAGGCTCTTTGTCTTTAGCAGTATTATCCTGATTAGACGACATTTCTTTTATTGGAATTTTAGGCTCAGGTTCCTCCACTATCTCCTCAATAGTGGGAGGTTCAAGAGTTCGACTAGAGCACAATTGCACATTT
>CM021109.1:508782940-509323930 GCA_007115665.2 Sequoiadendron giganteum
ATTTGGATAACTCATTTTATATTTTCTAATTTACCTTAAACTATTGGAATCAATTTTAACCTAAGGCCATTACTATTTAACTAGAAAATAATCTTACTCTAATAAAAAATGGAAATACTAAGTTAAAAATCATAAGACAACTAATTTAGAAAGCAACACAACTAAACTAGAAAGCATAGAAACAAGCAAACTAAACAACTGATATACTACGGAAGCAAAAAAATAAGTGAACAGACAATTAAACATCTTTTAAACAGTAAAGGATTTTATCAACTATGAAAGATAACTCATGCAAATTAAAAACAATGGTGCTCCGGAACTTCAGACTCAACTCTTAATAAACTTAATTGCCTCCTACTAAATAGTTATCTAACTTTAAACAAATGAACAACAGAGCAGTAAAATACTTATCTATCTAACTAACTCCCCTCGAGTGGCTAGCTCATGGGTTAACACTTCGTCTTTAAATCACATAAGTTACAATTTCTAGAGTCTATCCATTATGAACAGTCATCATCACTCATAATTCAACAATTTACCAATAGACAAAAATCAGGTAACTCATTCAGCAGTATTTCGAAAACCATGTGAACAACATAACAATACTTCTTTTGTCTTCTTCATCACTTATGAAATTGCATTCTTATATAGATAACTTATAACTAAATCCTAAATTTAAGATGGCATGGATAACCATTGAAAAAGTCTTTAACAACTTAAAAACTAACTTTTATATCTTTAAAGCTCATAAACATATAAAAGGCTCGAGAAGAGCCATGAAGTTTTGATAACAGAATTTTAAAGAACATAACTAAATCCTTGGTGCATCATCCCGGTATTCAGGAGTAGGTTCGCAACATCTATTCTTTACCACACTTGAGGTACGTGTAGGTTCAACTTTTGCACAACTGCTTGATGACTGATTATTTCCTACAAAAACACTCAAGTCAACCCATTAAACCTACGTTGACAAATTTTCTCAATTGATCAAAAGAAAGAAAGAAAGCATAATTTTCCTTAAAATAAGCAATTATTTCTCTTAAATTTTAATAAATTGGCACAAGCTTAAGATTGAGTTGGTAAAAGTAAGGTTTCCAAATTTTATTATGATGAGGTTATTTTTACCTCTTCACATATCCTTTGCACACTAACCTTGCTTTATTCCTAACCACAACTCCATCTTCATTTAACTTATTTCTAAACACCCATTTGGTACCAATAACATTTTTGCTTGATGGTCTAAGAAATAATTCCCATGTCTTGTTCTTTTCAATGTGGTTGAGTTCCTCTTCCATGGCTTTTATCTAGCTCTCATATTTGATGGCTTCATTGAAGTTCTTTGGTTTAATCTGAGACAGGAGAGAAAAATTCACTTGCTCCCTATTCCTTGCCAGTTTTCTCCTAGTCTAAACTCCTTTATTTCTGTTACCAATAATTTGATCAGTATGATGATCCTTTTGTACATATCTTATAGGGGATCATTCAACCTCCTCCTCATCCTCTTCTTCTTGGTCCTCTTCTTCAACTGTTGGACCAACATCATCATCATCTTATTTAACTCCAAGATTATTTCTACTGGACTTACTCTGACCTGTATTTTCATCAACCTTGAAATTTATACTTTCCACAATCTTGTGTAGCCTTTTATTGTAACACTTGTAAGCTTTACTCTTAGTGGAATATCCTAGGAATGTTCCTTCATCACATCTTGACTAGAAACTCCCCAAGTCTTCATCTTCTCTTTTTATATAGAATTTTCTACCAAACACCCTAAAGTACTTGACTAGTGCAAGCTTACCATACCACAGTTCATATGGAGTTCTACCACTATTTTCTCTTAGCATGGCTTTGCTTTGAATATATATAGCATTATGAACTGCTTCCTTCCAAAAAGTATCTGCCATATTTGCCTCATTTAACATAGCTCTTTTCATTTCCTTCACAATCCTATTCATTCTTTTTACAATTCCATTTGTTTGTGGTGTTCTTGGTGCTAAATATTGTCATTTAATTCCATTATTTTCATAATATTCTTTGGATTCGCTTGATGTAAATTCTCCACCTCTATCAAATCTGAGACACTTAATTTTTATTCCAATCTCCTTCTCTATTAGCTTCCTAAAAATCCTAAACTTCTCAAATGCTTCAGCCTCCTCCTTTAGGAACATTACCCATTCCATTCTAGTGTAATCATCAATTAGCAGCATAAATATTTCTCACCTTGTAGTCCTCTTGTTCTCGTGGGTCCACATAGATCAGTATGAAATATTTCCAAAGGTTTTGTGGTTGAATAATCCTTTGTTGGAAACGTAAACCTTGTTTTCTTTTCTTGTTGATATCCTTTGCAGCTTATTTTTTTAGGCTCTGTTATCCTAGGCATATTCCTAACTAGTCCTTTTGAACTTATCTTTACTAAATTTCCAAAGTTCACATGCCCTAATCTTCTATGACATATCCAACTCTCATCTTCTTTTCTAATTAGACAATTGTGGCCTTTTACTTCACAAAGGTTGTAGAGGTTACTCTTTGTCTTTACTCCTTGTGCAATTGTCTTTCCATTCTTTCTTATCTTGCAAAATTTAGAGTTAAAATCAATTTTGTACACATTGTCACACATTTGGCTGACACTAAGAAAGTTATGTTTCAAAACTTCAACATAGAGGAAATATTTTTTCTTATTCTTTCTATCTAAGCTCAAGATTCTTTTACCATTAATTTTGAAAATAATATTATCCCTTAGGCTTACTGAACCTTCCTTACAATTCTTGAGTTCAATGAATTTTCTCTTATCGCCAGTCATATGCTTGGAGCAACCACTATCAATAACCCACAAGTTTTGTTTGGGAAATCATAGATTGAGCGAAACTCTGCCCTTTTCTCCTTCCACACCTTGTTAGGTTTCTTTTCAGTCTTCTCCTCTATCTTAGAACATTTGGCTTCCTTTTCCTCTTTCGGGGGTGAATCTTTCTTTTGAACAATTGGCCTTATAAAAAAAAAATTACACTCTCTAGCTATATGACCAATTTTTTTGCAATTATAGCATAATATATTCATATCAACCAAGGGAGAAAATGCATTTTTTCTTAAAAATATTATACTTCTCCTTGGAACAACACTACACTATCTAGCCCTATGACCAAAATGATTACATGTATAACAATACCCATAGAAGTATGATGAGTACTTGGTCATAGTGTTCCCTTGGGTTGGAAGAGGAGATATTATTGGCATTGGCTTCCTTTGACTATGCACCCTTGTGAATTCTTCATCATCTATCATTTTTGTGTTTTGTTTCTTCTTTGGTTGAGCAGAGGAAATCTTGTTGTCCTTATTATCTTCAATCAACTTCTTCTCTTCTTCAAATTTTTCTACTACATCAGACTTCTTTTCGACTGTAGGGACATCCTTGTTATTAGGCTTTTCATCCTTAAGAACTACATTCTCTTCAGCCTTAAATATTTCATAGATCTTTGCAGAGGTGTCAACAAATAAGCTCTTTCCTTTCTCCATCTCTAGTTCAAATTTTTCTTTAATCGCCAATTTTTGTGTCCTTATCAACTCATTTAGAATGTTTGAACCACCTTTTAATTTCAGACCCTTATTGATCTGCTCATTTTATTTCTCTAATTCCTTTTTTAAGGCAACTATTTCTGCCTCAAGCTTCAAACATCTATCCATTTCAGATTCTATCTTAGACTACATTACATTTTCTATTATTTTAGCTTCCTCCACTTGTAGTTTCAAGCATATTATCAATTGGTTGGATTCTTCAAGATCCTAGGTTAGTTTTTCATTATCCTTTTTAGCACGTCTTTTCAAACTTTTGTTTTCCCTTTTAAGATCATCAAATTTATCTCTTAAATCATCAAGTTCTTCAAGAGCATTGATCAACTCTCCCTCAAGGTCAACAACTATGTCCACTTCTTCTTCATGTGAATCCTTGGCATGTTCATCCATCTGCTCCTTGGAGTCCTTGGCCATAAAAAGGAATTATTCCTCTTCTTTCTCCATTACAAGATCTCAATCTTGTTCATCATTTGAATTATCACTAGCATCAGATGAATCGCTTTCTTCTTGAATATACAAGCTTTTCTTTTTCTTCCCAAAACTTCTTTGTTTAGGATAATAAGGCTTCTTATTTTTTCTATCTCCATCTTTTTTAGTGTTATCTTCTTCACCATAAGGGAACTTAGATGCAAAATGTCCTATTCTACCATAGTTAAAGCACTTAAAGGGAAAATTTCCTTTATACTTGCTAGATCCTCTCCTTAATTTTCTTATGAAGTTTCCCTCTTCTTCATTAGCCTCTTCATGGTCTTATGTATTGGCTACAACTTTATCTTTCTTATCAACACTATCCTTTTCCCTCCTTTCAACCTCGAATGTAGCTTCTTTCCTTGATGGATCTACACCTCCCATTCTCATCTCATATGCAGTAAATATGTCATGTAGCTCATCAAGAGTGAGCTTGTCCACTTCTATTCCTTCTTCAATTACAGAGATCTTAGGATAATATCTATTTGTCATAGACCTCAACACTTTTAGAACAACGTCTTCTTTGACTTCTTCTCCAAATCCTCTAATAGAGTTTACTATTTCATCAAATCTTAGAAGGTAATCTATAATCTTCTCCTCTTCAGTCATCTTTAAGCCTTCAAATTGTTAGAACACAATTATATACTGAGGGGGGGGTGAATCAGTATATTCATTAATTATCCAATTCAACTTTATCAACCAAAAATTGTTACTATTATAAATAGATAAAGTATCAAATGCAGATCAAAAACACAAGTACATAACCATAACACCAAATTTACGTGGAAAACCCTAGAAGGGAAAAACCGCGATGATCAAGCTACTTGGAGCTATTGTCAAAATCCAACCTCATAAATAAAATAAGATTTCCAAAAAAAATTATGGCTTCAACCAAAGGAAGCAACAAATCCCTGCAATCAACAACACTTAAAAGATGAGGCTACAACCTTTATACACAATACATGATCAAACACAATCACAACACTCTTATGACTTTAGCTCACAACCTCTACTACGTTTAGCTCACTACTTCTAACACACTACTTAAAAAACTCTTTTTCCTTCAACTCACTACTTTTGGCACTATGCTTAACAACCTCTTATCCTTCAACTCGCTACTTCTAGCACTCTACTTAACAACCTATGTTTCCTTTAGCTCACTTCTTTCAGCATACATTCACACATACATACACAAACATTAACACCTTTGTTGCCTACCTTCAACACACTTCCTCACTCACACATATACGATTGCCTTCAGCTCACTACCTTCAGCACACCTCATATCCTTCTTCACATACTCACTCTTACTCACACACTTTAAAATGACCTTGACCTTCCATTTATATCCTCTGCAAGCTTCAAAAAGTTTCTCCTTGTTAGACAAAATGAAAATATGACATGAAATGTGCAACAACCATTAATAAGTCAGCTTCCAAACATCCACTGGAAGAGGGAATAAAATGTAGTTCAAGCTAGGAGATAAGAAATATCTATTTTATCTTAGCACACAATCCCACACTAGAACACATAACAAAAACTTGGCGTAAACACCTCAATATACCAAGTTGACCCAACAAACACGTATCCTTCCACACATTAGCTCCAAACCAAAGGGTATACCAAAGAGATCAAACAACATCATGTAAATCACCTTACAAACATTATATGGTATTCAAAAACATTCAAATAATTTTTTTCATACATTCATACTACTTTTTGCTGGCACAAGCAAATAGACTCTGACCCCAACATCTCTTACAAACCTAGAAAATAGTCTTGAGATACAACTTTGAAATATCAACTTGTAGTACACCACAACACATGAAACTTGAAATGAGAAAATAGATAGACAATTTGAACTCATCCTCCAAATCGCAAGACCACATAATCAAATGTGTAGAAATGTGAAGCATTCCTCTGAACCCTTTTGAGTACAATAATACAACCCTCACTCTACTAGCTCTAGAAACCTTTGTAGTAACTTTCTTGCACTAAATTCAAGAACATACATATTTCATATATACCTTTGTCTAAATTCCAAACCGCAATGCCATATATTCAAATGAAAAGGAATGGGGAGCATTCTCTGAGCTTCTTTAGTACAACTTCCGAGCCACTGACTGCATGAAAAAAATCACAATTTCTTTCATATCTTATATAATGCTTTACATCAAGAGATAGAGAATACAATAATTTGCAACACTCTTCGACAATATGAAGAAACAAAAACTTATTCATACCAACATTCACCTATTCATGAGCAACAAGAGATGTAGTACAATTGTATAAAACATGCCTATGATATTCATCATTATGTCCAACACTTCACAACACTTCTAAGAATCACATTGATTGCATCACATGCAACCTTCCATAGTACCACTTGTTGGAATTAATGACAACATCTACAAAAAGAAAAAGCATACAACAATCTCCATTATGTTGACGTCAATGACAACATCTAAAACATAATGACTTTAAGATTTTTTTTAATAAGTGAAAACTAAGTATAAAATTGCTGAATTTTTGACAAAGAGATTCATAGTGGCTAAACATAGCTTTTTTAATGTTTTATTTTTGGAGACTTTGTCACTTGTTAAACTTGTATCTCATGAATCATATTTCTTTGATATCTTTGATGACCCTTAAGGTGAGAGAATGTAGTGTTGGAATCTCCTTTGTGACCCATTTCATGCATAATTTGACTCTCTAGAATTTAGATCTTATTCATAACTTTCAATTTAAGATAAGATAGAATGTAACTTCTCCTAGATTTGAGTTTACCATGTTGGAACACAATGATCTATTGAGAGGGGGCGAATTAGTAGATATTGAAATGTTTACCTCTCAATATATTTAGTGTAGAATAACTATGTGAATTATTAATGTGTAGATAAAAAATTAACAAGAAAACACATGAAAGAGAATACATGCAACCAACACATAACACCAATGTATGTGGAAACCCAAGGTTGGGAAAAAACCATGGTGATAAATGTTGCTAGGATCTATTGTTCTAATCTAGCCTCAAAAGCTCGAAATTCAATTACAATACTTTAAGGGAACCAACCCTATGGAGACTCTAATCCCCTAGTTTTAGGAGCAACCACTCCAAGGAAGCACCCACTCCCTAGACTAAGCTTCTACCTAGTTATCTGATGGAACCCACCAATCAGATTTACAATGCTAAATATTATAGATTTAATGGCAGTTTTATGTTGCAACTTATATGCAATTGCACTTACATGTATGCTGCCTACTCTACACCTCTTTATTCTTCCTGCATTCACCTTGTTCTTTGCATCTACTGCTTGCTCAACATCATATACTATTTTATGTAATACACCAGTTTGAATGAGCGAAACCCAAACAAAAAGCACAAACCAGATTATAATTTTTTATTTTTGCTTAGTTTAGCTTGTTCATGTATAGTGCATTTTCTTTCTACGATTACGTTCTTTGCACTCTGCCTCCTTCACACTTCACTCTCACACTATTGACTTCTTCCACTTTTTCACCTTTTATTAACGACATGGTTATATCTCTTTTATTTGCTACCCAGTCAACACTTCCTTGATTCGTGCACCACTAACAGACTACGACTTGATGCAAAAATTAGGGTTTTAGTTCTTTCGTCATCAAGAAGCATTCATAGTATTGAGCCATAACCACATCAAATTTTGTCTCAGAGAGTTTTCTAGGATTGGCAAACTGTAAACCCTAAATCAAATACACATTTAATGTAATTCTTTGTTCATAAGATCTAAATCTTATTCTTGTTCACTTAGCACTCTGTGTCACCATTCTGCAACTCAAATCACCAATAAATTCGATTGTTGGAGCAGGTAGACCAATTGATTTCATTATTTTGGTCGGTTGCTAGCTAGAAATTGCTTTCATGGACTTAACTGTTTGAAACTACCATCTTCAAATTATGATCATTGATCTTGTCACTTCATGCCATGACCCAAGGTTCTCCATTCATCATCGCCCTTTGAAACACTACCGTCGGATGGTTCTTCCTTTAAACATTTTTTCGTTGATATTTGTCTTTAGCACATTACCGTATCGGGCTGAGCTACATTGGAATCATGTCATTAGATTCCATTCTCTTTGATAAGCTACCTTCCACCTAAGTACCCACATCATCACCACACAATTCATAACAAGGATGTGAATTACCAAAATGGTCAATCAATCTATGCCACTTGTCATTACACATTGCCAACTATCTTCATTATTCCTTAGTCAGGTCCCACCAAGTGATTGTCATGCATTTTTGTGTCGAAGGGACATCCAAGAAGCTCCCACCGATATTCACCTTTTGCACCAACAAGGTCCCCAACAGGATGTCGAAGGGACCGAGCAAAGGGTCTCATCGAATGCCACCAGTCACTATGATGAAGAGCCATCAGTATATCGAGGGGACACAAAAATGACTCACTTTGAATGAGTGTTGTCTCATCGATAGCTCCACCATTCTTCAAGCCCCCATCACCATGTCAAAGAGACATAGAACCTGCTCTCTTTGAAAGCAAACTTTCACCCCAACCGCTTCAAAACAAGGATGTGAAGCAAGAGATCACCACATCGAAGGGACTCCTCCTTGACTCTTTCCAAATTTTGACCATCACCCCAAAACAAATGCACAAACACCACTAATCAAAAGACTAGACACACAAGGTCGGTCACCGAATGAATGTAATCATCTTAAGTTATCACTTGAGCAACCTGCAATTTCCAACCACTAGTCACTAACTAAATAGAATTTTGTCTAAGCTATGTGACTATAGAAACCTTAGGGTTTAATTGATAAAGCCTAGCATCAATCGAGAGCCAAGGTAAATCATTCTGAGTGTATCAATCAACTTTTGAATCTGTAAGGCACATTTCTTGAAAGGTCCCAAGGAGCCCATCATGCATCTCACTTGTGTTTCACAACAGTTCTCACCTTTTGACATCAATGGAAATAACATGCCAACACACCATAGGGAGGTTCAAGCTCCAAAATATCTTCTAACCATCCTATCTTGAGAAAAAAAATTCTATAGATTTATCCATATTATGGTGTACTTTGATCAAACTTCAAAGGTCATATTTCAACTTGAAATTTTTGACTTTCATTTTTTTAGAGTTATAGAAGGGGCACTAAGATTTCCATCTTTGTTTAGTTTTAGCATAAAATCCTTTCAATTTCATCCACTCTATACCTATATGTGAAAGGAATAAGACCCAATATGTTTCCATTTCCACTAACCAAAAGGATAGGCTTATGATGGAATACTATAATCTA
This sequence comes from Sequoiadendron giganteum, assembly GCA_007115665.2. NCBI lineage: Eukaryota > Viridiplantae > Streptophyta > Pinopsida > Cupressales > Cupressaceae > Sequoiadendron > Sequoiadendron giganteum. The sequence goes on from CM021109.1 coordinate 508,792,272, forward strand.
GATACTTTTAATGTCCATTAAATGATATTATGTAACAATATCTTCTTGGAATAAAAATCTATCAATTTTATTTTAGAAATGAAGTGGTTTCCTTCTTTTCTTTAGTCTAACCATAAATAAATTTATAATTCTAGGACCATCTCTTTTTCTAGAGTGGAAGAGAACTAGATCAAAAATAGTGCTAGCAATGGCCAAATTACTTACCTTGCTTTCTTCAATGTAAGAAAGAATTGAAACCCAACATCATTTTTTTGCCACAAAGGAGTTAATGGCATACATATTAAAATAGGCGAAAATAAATCCACTAGTGTCAAAACCGAGAGTGAGCGAATATTCATTTTGGTGAACTCCTATCTTAGATGAACTATTCCAAATAATTTAGACTTATTACTAATCTGGATTTAAAAAATCTATATGAAATAATTAGAATTTTAATAATTTTTAAAATAATTAGATTTATCCACTTTATTTCTAATAATTCTAACTTATTTCAATTGAATCTAACTAGTTTATTTCATATATATTTTTAAATCGAGTATTATTAATAAGTTCAACATATTTTAAATTATGCATCTAGATAGGATGTTTGTATCCTATGCACTAATAAGGCCACTATAATCTTACTCGACACTAATAATGTCAATTTTAGGACTAACCTAGATGAAGCTCCACATATCATAGGCATAATTTATTCTAACGTTATCCCTTGAATTCATATTAAACAAGGGAAAATGTTATTGATTAGACCCTATAGGTAGTTTTTCTTGAGGGCTCCACCTAGATCTCTAAATTCCATTAGAAAAAAATCATTTTTTAGTGGGATTATTTCTTTTGGAGAAACCCTCTGATGTAGCTTGAACTTTAGCTACAACATTTTTCTTTGTCTCTTCAATTTTTATTTCCTATTTTGATTTCTTTCCTAATTTAGTAGAAGACCTTGTTATAATAGTCTCAACCTGAAAAAACTAGGAAGTATGATTTTTTCCTCTATTTTAATCTCTTTCTTTGGCAACTTCCTTAGTGGTAGTTCATTAGGTCCTTCCTATAGATTTTGATCCACCAACTATACATCAAGAGAGGGTTTCTCTAGTATTTCTTCTTCATGTTTAGATTCAAAATGAATATAATTTTCTTGATCAAAGATTAGAGAATTATACCTATTAGAGTTATTAAGAGGTTAAGATTTAGAAGGCCTATTTTTTTTACTTCTAGACATTATATTCCTCTTCTTAGTTTGCACTTTTTGAAGCCCATCATTGCTAGCTTGATCATTTATGTAGTCTAATTTTCTTGGTTTTGTGGGATATGTCTTAAAAAGTTACTATATCCATGACAAATTTGAAGGGGAAATGTTTATAATCTAACACCTATGTGTGGATCTAGTCTAAAACTTTAACCCCAATAGCTTAAAGTAGTTTTTTTCAAGGTTTACATGGACACAAATACAAGCACATTCATTTAGGATTTTGTGGAAGTTTTTAGTCAATAAATCCTCCAATCTTGGTTCCAATAATTTCTATAGAAAGTTTATTCCAAAGGTGAAAATGGAGGAAAGATAGATTTACCTAAACCAACCATTTCTCAAGCACATCCACCTTAGGGTCGAAGTGATTTGTCCACAAATTCAAGAATAAGGAAACTAGATCCATAAATTAGGGTCCCCCATACCAGAGGAATCACACTTTTCTTCATATTCAAATATAACAATGAAGTATCCACTTCCATAGAATAAGATTTTATAAGTAAAGATCTTGGGCCCTTAGGTTGTATATATTCACTTTGCTAGAGTAACTTTAGATCCTGATCAACCTTCCAACTAAGGAACTATTACAAAAGGTAGCAACTAAATACAATACATTTTCAAGGAACTTTTCAATATTTTTGTGCAACGCAGTTGAGGAACAAAGACATTGAAGTTTGCATACATATAGCAAGTTGCAAAGAACTAAAGCCGATAGGATAAGTGTCAATTTTAGGAGGCAGATTTATTTTTACTAAGTTGGCATTATTTGATTCAACAGTAATAGTGAAGAAGAAAGAAAATGAGGGTATATAGGGGCATATAAGAGAAGTTGAGGCCCTTCTTGTTTTTGAAAAACCTACTAACATGGTGAAGAAACAAGGACCCATAAAGGGAAATAGAGGCACCCCTACACAATGTAGAGGTAGCCACCAAAGTCAATGTTAGACCATAGCATGAGCACCACAAATTGTACCTCCTTTTAAACTAATTTCAAGGATCATTGAAATAAATTTCTTACTACTATCATCTCCATTGTCTTACCTCCAACACCTAAAAAAATATGAATATAATTACCCTCTCTATCCCTAATACCTAATGATATATCTATATCTTTTTTCAATATTAAATACCTTATTGTAATCATGCCTAAATAGTGATCCTTCCGCTAGTAGTGGCATAGTGTAATGGTAAAGTTGTGGCATTGTTGTTCTTGTCATCAAAATTCAAACCCCACTAGAATATTATTGTTGAGTGTTTATATTAAGGATAAGATCCACCATTTGTGACTTCACCAATTCATAACTTCAGAACAAAAACATTTATATCTCTTATAAAAAAAATACAGCGATCCTTCCAAATTTCTTTATAAAAAAATTGTGATAAACAACCTAAAAAAGATTAGCATAATAAAGAAAATAATGCTAATACTAATTAAGAGACTATCTCAAATTGCTGTGATCTCCAAAGAATGGGTAGGATCCACCTTTTAATTTTCGTTAATTGGACCTAATTTACGTGGCAAAACACCAGAAAATGTTTGAAAAAGATTCATGTATGCAGCTGCATCAAAGGCCGTGATGCATTGAAGAGATGGGTGTCATTTACTCGAGTTGATGCACTTTGCTTGTTTGAAACATCATAATTCTTAAAAAACAGCCTGCAGATTGTTTGTTGTTTTAAGTATTCATATTCTTAAACAAGAAGCAACATGTAGGCTGTTCAATTGTGGGCAGTTTTCATTTCGGTTGGAACATAAACATTCACTATTTCCATATCAGCAAGGACTGAAAGTAAACATGCTGTTGTTTATGAATTAGGGTTTTGATGTTCCATGAGCATAAGTGTCCCATGTTGCTTAGGGTGTCAAAGGCTCCAAGGCATGTGTGAAGTTGAGATGGAATCTGAGATAGCACATCAGAAGTTTTCAAAGGACCAAAGACACTGTCAGTTCCCTGCACGCTCCTAGCAGTTCTTTTGTTTTTTGTTTCCTTATAGTGAAACACAGGCTCCATATTTCACTCAACGTGTAGGATTGAGGAGATGGAAATTGGGCTGTGTGCTACTATTGAAGGACAGGTGATGTATGGTACTTATTTGCTCATGTCTTTTTGTGCTTGGCTTTTGTGTCTCCATTTTTCAGGATATGAGTTGTCTGGCGGGTGTTGTTTCAAGGAAGATAACTGGGTCTTTTGATACGGATGATAGCATGTAGTTTGTGGTCCTTTTTCTCACATGGAAAATTTCAATGGGATAATCATATCTTGTTCCCTGGTTTCGATGACATATATAATAATATATTGTACTGGAAGCTTGGAACTGCATCGTCCTATCATATCCCATGATAAATTCCCAAACATATTCAAAGATAGAATTTGATTTCAGTTTGATTTTAGGTAGTTAGAATTTACTCTTCACAAAGAGTACATTGAAAATATAATATTATGTTTTTGTTACCAAATGTATTTTCCAAATATCTAGCCATCTTTTATATAATTTGGATAGATATTTTAAATTTATAATCTAAAAGATTAAGATTAGGTTAGAGGTGTTTATATTAGATTTGTTATATGATATAGATACTATTAAGATTTGTCTTGTTGTATGAATTAGATAGAATGTGGAGATTGATATATTTTAAAATAATTATGTTAGGTTATAATTGATTAATATTTTTATAATATTTACGGATATATAATTATATTGTAAAAGAAAGTAATTTTTTTTTAGGTCTTTTAAGTTAATTAAATAAATACAATTAATTAAGCATAAATTAGTCTCTAGATTAATTAATAATAGTTGGGATTGGTAATTTAGATTATTTTAATAACTATTTTAGAAAAGTGAACACAATAGATAAGGTAATTAGTTCTATGACCAAAGAATGTAGATCTTGAATAAAGATTTTGAAATCAGATTGATATTTACTCAAGAAATGTGATCCCTTTGCTACTAAAATACCTATGATGGATTTTTCTTTGTCTAGAGGATCAAATCCATAGGTATAGGTTAGGTTTCCTACTACAAATTTATCTGCTACATCCAAACTCTACCTTTTGTAAAGGTCTATCTTTGCTTTTTGACTCACTTGGTTGGTTTTCATCCACCCTACTCTCTAATGTATGAGGATTGGTGATATTTTAAAATACCTAGAAATGGTTTTTTTGTGTCTCAATGACATGTCTTCACCTAGGTCAACCACTAGAAAGTGTGTAAAAATTTGAAGAAATCAAGTTTCTTGAATGAAATTTGTAAATTTGTTACTCCTTTTAGTGAAACAATTTTAAAAGTTTTATTATTGGTTTCTTTGTTAATGCTTTGGGATGAGAGAAAATGCTACAAATATGAGAGAGAATGTTAGAGAGATGAGAGATGTTCAACAAATATAGTTGAACTCCTTTAAATTCTAGCACATAACATCAAGTTGTGTAAATATTGTGTGTTTAGTTAGCTCAAGATAGGTCTAGGTGGCCAAAATTATATTTAAAATTTAGAAAAGAAAGGGGTCAAGTCCATAACCACAAAAGTGACTTTAGATGAGAAAAAATAATATCTAGGTGGACAAGGACTATTCAAAGGTAGGTAGATGGATAAATGTAATGAATGTGTGGATAAAGTGAATGTGTTAGAGTATGTGTATATAAGGATAAGGTGGGAGATGAATATGTCAGATATGTGTGTATAGGGATAGACAAATTGTTATTAGGAACAAGCTCAACTTCACACAAGATTGTATCATTTGTCAATATGCACATATATCAAGATGTTTCCTGAAAATGGGTACAAAACTAAATGGGAAATAGCATGGACATGCAAATTTCATTATTGCATTTGGCCTTCAATTTAAGGTGTGGTGGAACCCTCAAAAAATTTCATGTTCTAATGATCTAAAAATGCATTTTCCTAGGTGTCAATTCGGTTTGGTGTGACTAGGGTTTAGGGTTTTGTGTGAGGAGTCGTTTTATGTTGAATATATCCTCCTCTATCTAAACCCTTGTTATTTTGGTATATTCTTTTGTTGACCTATTGTCACCCATTATCGGTCGGTCTAAAAAAACTTGAGTCATTGAATTCCATATATCATCGGCCCCTTATGGTTAGGATCTCCCGCTACCCTTTGTTAAATATTTTCGTGTGCTTAGGTCCTTGAAATTACTCTATTTTCGAAGGTCGATGTTTGGCCTTATTTTTCCTTTACATCCTTTGCTGAAAATGTTATTAAATCCTTCAAGACCTTATTGTGCATTGTCCTAGGAGATCCTCTCTTTTAAAACAACCTAGTGCACATGCAAATTTTAATTACTTAAGTGATCTCTCATCGTTGAAGTTGTTTTTGCCATCAATTTCATTACTACAATCAGCGATGGTCTGAATGGTTCTCTTTTGCATCTTGTGTCACTAAAAGTTATTGTTTTTTCATGATTGATTACCATGATGAGTGATATGGTTGTATACCTTTCATATCACTTATCGCTAAAATGTTCCAGCTTCATGGTTCCACTTTAGCGAAGTGCGATGGAAATTGTCTTTTCTTTGTGTCATCTCACCGTAAAATTATTTCATGGCCTTTTTCATTTACTACAATGAGAAATGGGAATGTGTTGAATGGAGGGTTGTGATCTTGCCACTTGTCAAAATTTGATTCTATTGCTAGTTTCACTCGTTGTCAAACACACTCAATTCCAATCTAGTTATGGTGATGTGTGATGGCTTGTGGTTCTATTGTGGTATTGTTGGAAGGTCCTCCTCACCGAAATAAAAATGCAACCTTGTCACATTTTTGTGACAAGATATGATGTATATGCCAAGGAGTATTCTCTACAATGGGGGTGTTGTCACTTATCACCGAATTTTGGACATAATTGCATGGCATTACTTCGATGAGCAATGGAGTCCAAAATGTACTATGAGTTAGTGGATGGCTATGTGGAAATTTCTCAGAGCATCGTCATTGTTTGAATTGGAATGGCTACTTGTCAATTCGCTCATGTGAACAATCTATCAACTATTAATGGTGAATGCACTCCAATGCTAAGTCATAAAGAGGGTTGTTGATTGTTTTTTATTTTACAATTGTAGTCATCATGATAAGAGGAACAAGCTAAGTGAAGAAGAGAAGGAAGAAAATCTCTTGGTAAGGAAAATTTTGAGGAACAACCTGCTAATTTTCCTGGGTAAGGTTATTTCTTGGCCTCTAAGGGTAATTTGTGCATTGAGTTGTCTAGAAATTGGGTAAGTTGTTAGGGTTGGTGATCAGAATTATCATTTTCATGGTTCGAAAGGGGAATTGGAATTATTTCTTATAGGGTTTTGGGTAGAGAGGTTGGAATTGTTGTTTATAATTGAACCCTAAGAAGTTAAGGAACTTAAGGTGCAATTCTTTGTTTTTTGAAACCCTAGTTTTATTGTATGAGTGAACCCAACTATACAATGAATATGAGAAGAATAAGTTTGGGTACAAGAAGGATGTCTTTCCTATACACGGGAGGTGAGATTTGAAGAAAAATGGTGTACCTTTTAGCACCCTTGAGATGGAGCCTTTAGATTGTGGTGACTTTGAATATTACTTCAAGAATACCAATTATGCATTATGTCAATTTTTGCATAAGAAGTATGATATTAAAATGGATATTTCCCTAATGACCCTAGCAATTGATATTCAACATAAGTATCAGAACGGGGTTTCAAATTATTCTTCCTACACTGTTGAGAATTTGCATGAGGACTTGATGAAATTAAAAGTTGTAACTCCTCCATTGTCTTCCAGACACTATTCTTTGTTGATCCACCTATTGTTATGGGATAGTAGAAAGGTAATGAGAAATTTAATTAAATTGAGAGAAAGAGACAACATGGACAATGAGTTGCCTATGCATATGTGGACACACATTTGGGATGTGCACTGTCCACACTCTAATTATACTATGTTTTGTAATGTTTTCAAGTTCTTGGTGATGCAACAGTTGGGTTTGAAGCCCATTGATAGAATTTCACAAGGTATCAAGGAAATTTTAAAGCCCATGGAGTATGAGGAGGATACTAAGAATAAATTCAATTGGGGAGATTGGCATCTTCATACCAACTATACAACAATTAGAATTTATGGAGCCCTAGTGCCATCTCACAAGTTTCCAATATATGTGTCGAATAGACAAGCATTCATGGAAATAATGTGGCAACTAGATGCCATAGATAGGAACACTTTAGAAAAAAAAAAAAGGCATCTCTTGTGAACTTTGATTGTGGATTTGCATATTTCACCACCACCTCAAAGGAGGTAATTGAGAGGTTTGGCTCTCTTCTAGATAGCTACAAATTGAAATAAGAATTCATAAGGTTTTGTGACCCTAAGGGGGTGATTTTTATTGAAAGAAAAGCAAGAGGGTTGTTAGGAAAGTACCATGAGTTCCTCTTTCAAGAGGATGTGATCAGAAATTTTTCCTCTAATGAAGAAGTTATAGCAAGGAAAAATGCATGGAGAAGGATATGTGCAATTGAAGAAAAATGTTGAAGGAAAACCCTTTCTATGTCAGTCCTTATTCTAAGATAGAGGATAAATTTGTACAAGAAAAATTAATGCTTGGTGATTTTAATGATAATATTTTCTTTGAGAAGATTAAGAAAGTTGAGGTTAAGGCCAAGGTGGCCAAGGAAAACCATGATGCACAGTTGAGGAGTCAGCTAGCTCGATACCCTGCTCCAATCATCTGTGTGCGAACAAAAGAGATAGGTGGACAATCTACAATCACTCCATTAGTGGCTTATTCAACAAGTGAGCATATTGGTGAGGCTCAAGTTCTATAGGTATATGGAGAGCACATTCCCATGGAGCAAGAGGTGGATCAAGAATTCCTTGAGGATAAAGATGATGCCCTAAATATAGTGGTTCCTCCTAGCAGGATTGTGAAGTGGGAATACAATGAGGTCGAGGATGATGATGTAAAAATAAAGGTCTATGATGACATCATGTGTGATGATGCTTTTACCAAAACCAAATAATTCAGAGATTTTGTCATCCATATAAGGGGCTTTGACATTAAAATAAGGATTGAGGAAGAAAAAGAGAAAATTGACCCCTCCTTACAAGAGGAAGTTAAGAAGGAGGAGGACAAAATAATATAGGAGATTGTTGTCATTTCACCAAATGAGGAAGGAACATTGGTGAAAGGAAGTGGGTTACTCTTACTACCTGGATGGGAAATATCATCTGCTATTGCATTAGATGAAATTAGGAAGGATCCAAATGCTTCTATTTCTAAAAAAAAATTGACAATAATTTTTTTGGTTTAGTTTTCAACCCTAATCTACATACACTTTCTATTTGTTATGGCACCAAACATGAGGAATCTTGAAGCCATAAAGTCTATGGAAAGGAAATTGGAGTAGTAGTTATCAATCCTGACTAAGAAATTCCACATCACCTATCTGCAATGCATCCACTTGGTGCTTGTCCTTTGTGTCAGTGGGGGAATTTTTATCAAGGATACGTGTGTGTCATGTGGACATCTATGTGGTGTGGTGTCATCCCTAACAGATTCTTGCCTCTAGAATCTATAGAGACATTATATTCTCCATTGGTGATGAAGCGTACTACCTATGTACTTTCTAGCCGACCTTTGAATGACTCTTTCCCTCCCTTTTCATCTTCATATGGTTGTCTTTCACTTTCACTTCATCTCTTTAGTACTTATTAACAATTCTACACACAAATTTGATCTTACCTTACAATTCTTGAGCTTCTACGCAACTTCTCTACGTCATCTTGCACTTTTTCCACCATTGGATTTGTAACTTGGTGTCCCGAGAGACTTATTCATTGTTGCGGCAATGTAGACCTTACCAACCTTGCATCCTCCTCTATATGCTTGAGGGAACCTCAATTGAGAAGGTGATATTGTTTCATTTCTCCATTTCCATAGCATTGTCACTTGATTCACATAGCATTGTGTTATTGTTAGTGTTTAGTATCTTTTGTACTATTCTCTTTATCGTATTTTCTATCTTGTGGCTTTTCTGGTTGTTCGTAGAGGTGGAAACATGAAAATGGGGGTTTTGACTATGGAAAACCCCTATATAGCCCCAACATTTTTTCCTCTCTTGTCTGTGTAGTTACATGTTTGTGTGGAGCTTGTTGGCAAACTGGACTCTTAGTGAGTTAATATTCACCACCTTTGTTTATTGCCACTTCTACATCATCATTATAGTTATCTTTCTTATTCTATTTATTTTCACTTTAGTCTATACTTTAAACCTTATTTTCCAAGTCATTAGTAGGCTCTTGTGCCTTGTACTATACTTTTCTACTTTCTAGTTGTACAAAATCTAGTACACTAGAGAGATGCCAGTGTGCCACACTATCATCCCTAACCCATGCTACTATCCTCTGGAAGAGATTTATCTAAAGTATGGTTTAGGTTCTAGAAGCCTGCTCATTTAGCCCCATCAAAACTCTTGGGTTAGTAGAGTGACAAAAGCACTTGGGAGTGCTCTTCATTCTCTATCCTTGAGATAAAAACTTGTGTAGTTGGCGTAGATTAGGGCAGCCCTCCACTCTCGGCTCTCTGTAACTTGGAGCCTTGGTGTGGTTGGTCCCCCTCCTCTACAAAATCAAAATAAAATATGGACTTTTGGGCTATTAAGATGTCTTATCCTTAGGCATTTAAAAAATGTTAATTGAAGGAGACTCAAAGAATACTATTAATGATATTAGAGGACACTTGATCCTTGGTTGGAATGTAAGAGAAATTATTTAGGATATTTAGGGTCTATTAGAAAGTATTTCTAAAATTTAATTTAATCATTTTTACCAAGAAGGAATCAAGGTTGTTGATGTTATGGCCAACCTAGGAATATATCTTCATGCTTGGAACTATTGGTGAAGGTAAAAATATCTACCTAACAAGTGTTACCTTAGTTGTTGATGGATTATCTCTCAAAATTATATTAGGAAGATGGTTTCTTATGCTACCTATGGGGAAGAGCTTCCTAAGCCCTTATATTTTTCCTTTGACTAAAGTTTCCCATGATGATTTAAATTATATGGTGGATTTTTAAATTAAAACTCATTTTAGAATTAATAAGGGACTTAAGATTTTTTTTGGATTTATTTTTGTATGTTCCAAGTAGAGATGGACTCAAAATATGAAATCCATAGTGCCTCAATACGTATTTATATTCAATTTGCCACATGAACCATCAAGCTTATAGAGAAACGATGATGAAATTAAGGAAATATCATTATATAATTTATTTGTGTGATTTTAATTGTACTCCTTTTTATAAAGTTTGTAGGAAATTTTCTTAAATGATCATATCTATTTAATTTAGGTTGATTTCAAAAATATATTATAGTGTGTTGTGTTAAATAATCTAAAGTCTCTAGGCTTGGTCATTCTATTAAGATTTGTGTTGAAATAATTTTATTAAGTTGTGTGTTGAATATGGGAGGTGATAGCTATCAAAAATGACCTACCTCCTCCAAGGAGGTAAGGAAGGAAAATAACATATGGAATATTTGCAAGGATGGTTGAATTTCCTTCTACCTTAAAGATTTTAACACATTCAATTAGACCCTTTCTATTCAATTCACAGAGTCTTGGAATATGAAGACCATACAAGAGGGAGGGATAATTTTTGAAGTGATTAAGGAAGCTATAAGCTTCTTGATTAGGCTTAATAATGAGGGAAGGAAGTTTCACTAATAGGGAAAGATAAAGATACTAAATGAAAGAAAATTATCGAAGGAAGGTGAAGTGTTGAAATTTTAGAATATATTTAAGCAGGAGAACTTTCCTTCCCCTTAGTACATGGTGAGTTAAATTATATAAATTATTTTACTTTAGAAGGTAGGTATACTTGTATTTTTAATTACCATTTCCCTTACCTTAACCACCTATAGTACCATTTTTTTATTAGGTTGCATTTCTTCTATTTAATTTTTAAAACTCTATTGAGGATGCTAATCACTCATAAAAATAATCCCTATTAGCTCATTATAACTTTACATTAGGGTATTATCACCCAAATTTATCGCTTCTATATTTATTTATGCCTAGCTAAGCCTCTCAAATTTTTCTTTTGGAAATTAACACTTCCCCTACCAATAGTTCCCAAAGTGAAGGTAGAAATCCTTTAGACCCCTCAATTGGTAATGTTGCTCTGAGGACCTTAGCCAACCCATTGGTTTTTTTCCAATATTGAATCTCCCAATGAAGAGTATACCAAGGTAACTAGTAGGTCTAAGAAATGTGATACTATTGTTCTTAAAATTTAAACCCCTACTCAACCTAAGAATACTCCTATCAATTCTAAAGTTATCAAATCTCCTTTGGCCACCTTCTCTCTAGGGAAATGAACTAATACAAAAATTACCACTATTCAAGTGAGAGTGGTCATGGACATTTTCTCTTTAAATAAAAACCTTTCTCATTAGGTAACCTAATTCATACTCCTAATAACAAAAAAGTAGAAAAAATGAAATTTTATGTCTCTATTCAGAATTTCATGACCAAAAATACTAACAACCCCAAGGATGAAGAAAGGACATTTGGGGATACTCAAATTGTTATAAAAGAAATGTTTAAATCTAAACATGACAAGGATAATCTTGTGCAATTTTCGCACTCATGCCCCGCTAAAGGTAGGGACCCTCTTTTTCTTGATTTGCTCTCTTGTTTTCTTTTCGTAGGGTCCTGACTTCATCCCCTTACAGGATAAGTCTCTTAGTCTTGGTCTTCATTCCCCCATGTTATTAATGGAAAAAAAATTATTTGAGATGTTTTCTTGTAGCCCCAAGTGATGGTCTAGCTCTTAGAAGTCGACCCACGATCAAAAAAGGTTTAGAAATAGGAAAAAATGGCTAAGTTATAGGGAGTTTCGGTAATTTCGAGCTAACTCCGATTACCCAAATCCAGGTCCCTTTCACATTTGTGATGTTTCTTCAGATGCCCCTATCAACATTTATTGCCCAAATTTAATGAGTTTGAAAGGTCAATTGGAGGATATAATGATGGTTGAACGGTCATTTGGTCATTTTTTCACTTGAGTAAGCTCAAATTTGAGGAAGATCTCCATTCTTTTACATTTGCTTAAAGATCCTGCATTGGATTTACTTTCTCTGGGTAATCGTGCTAGGGATTCGGGTGCTCATTTTTGGTTTTCTGCCACACCCTCCCTCTGTGTGCATTGATTCAAGGTATTATCTTTGGCTTCCCTCGAGGATTCTTTATTTTATTTCACATCTTTTCGTGGATCCCTTTGTTTTGTGTGACCTACGAATTCAAGGTGGGATTGAACTTTGTTCCTTGCTTGGTGGTTTGGGATTCTCATTCTTTAGTGTCCCCACCAATGGATTTAGGGTTGGCTTTGTTTCAAGTGGTGGAGTGAGTCATTTCAATTGAAACCCTTGTTCCTTTGATGTTTTCATTGTTCTTGATTTGGTGGTGTTGTTGTGTTATGGGAAGTTAATTGAAAACCCTAGGATTGATGCTCACAAATTTGATGATTATAATGATGAATTTTTAGGTTATTGTTTGAATCCTTGTATGGGTTTTCATTCTCTTTTCTAGCTTGTAATAGTTTCACCCTATATTTGCATTGGTTTGAAGAAAAAAATTGGCTCGTTGATCTTTGTGCGAAGAGTGTCTTTGAAACTTAACTATTTTTGAACGCCTGGGCTAGTCCTCAGTAAATCCAAGGTAGCTCGGATTTTCCAAGCCCTAATCCGCTCAGAGAATTTGAGACCCCTTAGATAATCTGAATCTCATCCCCAAATCCGAGCCTAAAGCACTTAACCGATCTTGAACTCACCCTCGTGTTCGGTTAATTTGATCCCTCTCAAATTACTCGAACAATAGTTCATCCAAGTAATCTGAGGTCCTTGGAAATATCTAAGCTCTAAACGATTGAACTCCAGTGCCTCAAAACACTTGAAATTTTGAATGAATGTAGTCCATGAGATGTCTTTGAAGTGTTTGAGGCTCATATTTGACTGATTAGGTTGTAGGATTCCATCCATCATCAATTCCACTTGATTCATTGAGAAAACGCCTGAGTTTGGCTGAGGGTTAGAAAATCTGAGCTATCTTGGATTGGTCGAACTTTAATCCGGTTAGAAATTTTGAGCTTTCTCGGATTATCCAAACTTTCCTAGAACCTTGATTTCAAATTCCATTTGATAAAAGAGTGATGTATGATGGTTTCTTAACCTTGACTGGTTATTACTGATTTGTATAGGCATGATTTATGTGGGCATCATTATGGAATTCGATTGAGTGATGTGATTGCATTATTTCTCCATTTGAGTTTGAATTGTTAATTTTCTTAAGTTAATGGAATTATCATCTCATGTTAGTGATTCATTACATTCATGTATTATTGCCTTGCATTCTGGCTATTATGGTCTTCTCTCTAATAGATGCAGGTTGAGGTTAGTCCTGAAAAAACCACCAAGACAAAAGTTTCCCAAGTGCAATAAGAATTCAAGAAAATCCCAAGGATGAAGTACTACTTCAAGGGCATTTGGCCAAAGACTAAAATTGCCTCTACTTGATCAAAGATAGTTGACATGAACATGGGGCACATTGATTATGATTACTTTCAACAAAGGATTTTTGGGAATGCACCCACTCAGTTGGCACAAGTTATCACCCATATTGGATTGGCTTGGGCAACAAGATTCCCACCAACACAACTTTTCCCAAAGTTGGTCCTAGAATGTGCAAAGTACTATGATTCCAAGACAAGAATTGTAATTGGCCCACAAGGAAGAGTCATGGCCAATCTCACTGAAGAATCTATTGTGGAGGTGTTCAAAATTGCCTCACATCACAAGATAATTGAGGAAATCAAAATTGGGGAAGCTATCAAGTTCTATGAGTAGGATCCTAGCAGAGCTCTAGAGATTATGAACAATGCTTGGATACTGAAGCCTAAACCCCATTATTCAAAACTACCTAATCAGCTGCACCGGAGTGATTTTAAGCAGGAATATCATGATATTATAAATATTTTTGGTTGAGTTATGGGAGTGGAGGAGGCACACATATATCAAACCTGGATGTTCCATCCCATCAAAAATATTGTTGCTAACAAACACTATCAGTGGGAAATAATTATAAGCAATAATTTGGATGCCAAATTGAGGAGTGTGCAAGAAACAAATAGGTTCACCATAACCTCATATTTAGTGTACATGATGGCACACAAGACCAAATACAAGGGTCTTAGTTGCAAAGGGATCATAGGGAAAGACAAAATATGGGATGTGTACCCACACTCACAACATAAAACATCCAACAACACAAGAGCTAATGGTGCATTTTTATGTACATTCCAAGATTGTTGCAAGATGCTCTTCATGTTAGGGTCTCTGTTGATGCCATGGAGTTGATCAAGCAGTATGGTCAATGGTTCATCCAATTTCAGAGGTTCACATACATTCTAGTATAGGGATCTTCAGTTGCTCCTCTCTGATTACCTAGGTATCCCACCAACAAACTCCTGATGCTGGAGTTGAACAGACAAATGATAGGTTTTGAAGAAGTCCCAAAATAAGGCAACATAAAGAAGAAAGGACTAGGATCAGAATTTCCATTGAGAATAGGGACTTTGGAGGCATGTCCTTCTATTCAAAGTGCTCAAAATTTAGAGAAGGAAATGGCACAATTTGAGTTATATTCCCAAAAAAATGGAACAACTTTGATCCTTATGGTAAAGCCATGAAGTGAGCCAAGAGAATATTCAGGCATAAGGATCACATTTTGGTTTATTAAGTAGGTTGTTAGAATCATTTTGAAGTCCTTAGGAGGAGATTCTTCAGACTCCCCCTCAAATTGATAAGATTATATAGGGTAGCACAGGTGCTTGATCAGGTACAAGCTGATGAGGTGATTCTAGTTCAATATCATGATTATGAGCCTCACAGGAATAAGCCACTACCCCCTATCAATTGGTCAAAATAGGAGGTTACTAATTTAGACCAAGTCATAGAGCCAATGAAGAAGTATTTTAGGTTGTGGATGAAGCATAAGGTGTTACAATTGGAAGTTGAAAGGATGAAATTCACCTATGATTTGATTAGAGACTTGGAGTCTCAGGATCAAGAATAAGCTGAAGTCAACGAAGAAGATGAGGTTGTTGGTCCCCATGATCAGGAGGCTCATGAAGAAATGGAAAAATTAGTTTCCATCAAGAGGAGAACCAGAAGCCAAGTGCAAGTAAAAAAATGAGAAGATCCATCTCCTAAAACTAAGAAGGATTCTCAAGATGGTGCTACTACAAATGAAGGTGAAATCTCATAGCCAGTGAAGAAAAGGAGAATAATCACAAAAATGCAAAGGGTTGCAAAGGCAAAGAAAAGTGAAGATTCCTCATATGCTCCAAGTGTAGAAAAAATTGTTGATCTGGAGAGTTCAAGGGAAAAGCCCCAACTATATGCTAGGAGAAATTCTCCTAAATAGAAGATTTCTCCAATGGAGGAAATGAAAATTGTAGAGGAAGTGGAGAAAGATGAAGAGGCACCTATTGATGGTGCAGAAGGAGGAGCGGCTCTAGGAAATAATTCTCATTCCTTCTCCATATCAAAATGTGCAAGTTTCAGAAGAATCTGCCCATGAAGAGGAAAATGTATCAAATAATCCTGGGCATGATGAAGCTGAAGACAAAGAGATCTCTATTCCTGATAGTGGAGAATGGAGAAATTTTGTGAAGGAAATAAATCAATCTACTTCTGGGGAAGAGAGTAAGAACATGGGATCAGAAGTTGTGCAAGCAAAGGCATTAAAGTCCGCTGAGAAGGTAATAATTGATGAGCGGAAAGATCATCTTGAGGAAGAAGAGAATAGAGAAGATATGGTTGATAGCCCTCATCAGAACAAAGAAGAACAAGGAAACCAACTGGAAATAGAGCATGATGTTGAGGTTAATGTGGTTGATAGTCCCAATAAGAAGATGATGATTGAGCCTTCTACAGCTCTAGAATGGTTAGAAAAGAGGCTTAACAAGAAGCTCATTATTGTATAGGAAGAGTACCCAAGTTGAGATAAGTTGCTGGAGCAGTGGGGGCATCCCAAGCAATGAAAAATTGCTAGGATAGTCTCTACAATGTCAAGAGATGAATTTAATAATTGGGTTATACATGTGGTTGTTCCTATGGAAAATAAGTTCAAGGATGAAGTTAGGTCATCTGACTATAAGGTGTAAACAATCAATTTGGGGCCTACAACGAAAGAGGAAGAAAATGAGGAGTTCCAAGAATCTTCTCAAGAAATTTTGAGGAGATTAGATAAGGACATAGAGGAGAAGGAAAAACTACAAAAACAATTGACTGATGTTTGTAAATATGTATAGCATTTGATGAAGCCTCTGCAGACCATGGGAAGTGAAGGGAGTGTGCCAGAAGGATTTTTTTCTAAGGAGGCAATTACAAAAATTGAAAGATTAAATTCTTCTATGCATTGTACTCATAGTTGGCTCCAAGGTGTTAGTCATAGAGGGGATGAATAAATTGAATAGATTTTGAATATATACATTACTGCTTCTAACTTTATTGAGCATACTTCACAAGTTGTTGTAGATTGCAACAAAATTAATGAGTCAACTGCAAATGAGCTGAAGAAGATCCTACAAGTATCAAGCAAGGAGATGGCTAAATTGGGCATCTTCTCACGAGATGAAATTGGAAAGGTGAAGGAGTGGGTTGAAGTTTGGAATTACAAGAAGGAGCTCCACACAAAGGTCTTCAAGAAAATAATGAAGTTGCAATGAAAAATGAAGGAAATATACACAGCTGCATCAGTTTCCTAGAAATAATGACTAGAAGGAGGAAGTTTGGTCAGAAAAATATTAACATTGGTAGATTGCAAGGATGGTGGCATGAAATATATGCTCCTTCTGATGGTGCTCCAATTTCTAAGGAAAATCTAGAAGATGCACCTATATACATTTCAAAATAAATAAATATCATGAGATACAAATTGAGTGGAATAAGGTGATGCCATGATATTTGGAGGAATTTGAAAATCATAAAACTAGAATTAAGTTTATTCTAATTCCAGATCCTAAAGATATGAAGAGAATATTGGAGAATGCAAAAGAGTTATTTAATACATTAAATTCCAGCCATGAGAGACAAAAGGAGAATAGTCAGTAGGTAGCCGCCTAGATTTTTGTGTCAAACATGTGACCTCCAACCAGCTAAGAGGGGTGACCTCAAATATTGTGCCATCAGAAAGATATTCTTGGAAGGCCCAGGCCGACCTGGATATTGCCTCATGCATTTAATGTGAATTCTTTGTTTTTCTAGAACTTTCTTGGCCGACCTGCCTAGCCAACCTTTTGATGTAACCCTAAATTGGGCCGACCTAAGTGGGGATTTCTATAAATTGGGGATCATGCCTCATTTGTGAGGGTTGGAGATAAAATTAAGTGATAGTTGCAAGAGCTATAGTTAAGTTAGGAGTTATTATTTTCTGAGAGCAAGTGTTGCTACATTGAATACTAGAATTATTGCAATTTTGGGTGATTCAATATAAGGAAAGACATTGTGCTTTGGTGCTCTTTCTTGTGTTGATTCATTTTGCATGGTTCTTGTGATTCTATATCTTCAAAATTGCTTTGACATTACTAGTTATATGTTAGATTTTAGATTTGAATGTGATGCAATAGTGTTTATGATTTGATATTTGAAGTGTTTGAGCAATCATTGGTCCATGCTTTTAGTAGCTTGTTGATTGTAAGTTGTTGTGGAAATTTAGCCTAGGCCTTGAATTTATGTGCTAAGTTCAATTGTGGGTATTTATTCATTTCAATTGCTAAATAAGGTTGATCTAGGTGAATGCTTCATGACCTAAAAATATTATATTCCTCGGAAGATTTCACTGTTTCTATGAGATTGTAGGTTTAATCTAGGTTTAGCAACTTTTATTTTTGAATGATTGGTCCACTTTGAGTGTTTAATCATTTGCATTTTTGGTCTTAGCGTTAGTTTATTTTTTAGAATCTCTCTTGAACCATTATCTCTTTTGAATTTTCTTTAAAATTTGGGTTAATTTTAGGATTGAAACCATAAATATATTGTAAGATTTGATGTGTCTGAAGTCTCCAAAATTTGTTTTGTAAGGTCCCTTGTGATTACCAACATTTTCACATTTATCACTGAGTTGTTTCATTGCATTGTCAAGATATGACATTAGAGACCTTAGGGTTATCTCTTGAGGATTGTTGATAGAGATTTAACTTTCAAGATAGATAGTATATTACATTATGTTTGAGTTGTTGTTATGCAGAAAACACCATCAACAAATTGGCGCTAGAAAGAGGGCCTAAATAAGCAAGTTGGATCACTTTCTATCTGCTGTTTCTCCTCATAGGTTTCAAACAAGAACTAGATCCACACTAGGGGAGGAATATTTTTAGGAGTTACAAGCCCCTACTAGGTCAAGAAGGACTAGAAGAAGGGGATAATCCTCATCTACCCCACCTTTTCCATCCTCTCCATCATCTTCAACTTCATCTAATTCCTCATCATTTGACTCTAAGGAAATTCCTATCTAGCAGCCACAACTAGTTGTTAATCAACCTCAACCACCTCCACCACCAATGGATTTCTTGGAAAATAACCCCTCACCCCTATCCTTTAATAATTACAATGTCATTCCAAAGAACCCTAGGCATTTCTACTCTAAGTTTCACACCAATGACCCTAACAAGATAGCTAAGGAGCATATTAGGATTTTTCATAATTTCCTTAGGGATAGGGGCACTAATCATGAAGATTTTGAATGTAGGATTTTCTTGTACTCCCTAGGAGAAGATGACTTTTATTGGTATAACCACCTACCTACTAGGTCAATCCACAACTGGACTGAACTAGAAAGTGTTTTTTTGTAGAATTTTAAAATCTCCATTAGTGCCAATGAGTTGTATCTACAGTTTACCAAGGTTAAAAGGGAGGTTAATGAACCCATAGGGTCATTTAATAATATATTTCATCGTGCATAAACCATGCTATAGTCCCCTTATGTTGTAGATGATGTCACTGCCTTGGAAGTGTATTATGAATCTCTTGACAACCTTACAACTACCGTCCTGAAATGGAGACTAAATCCTCCCAATTCTTTACTCACTAACCATACTAAGGCAGTTAAGGTTAGTATAGATTTGAAGCAACATTTTTTAGTGACTCTACCATCCTTAGGACCTATTACCCACCCAGGAAAGGTTCAAGCACTCAATCAGGCCCTAACCAACTATACACCTATCATGAATCCAGTACCACAATTTCCTTTGGTCCCACATCCTGGTCCCTCATTAAATCAGGCCCCACCAATTCCTAATTACTCATAGAATGTTAATCAGCCAATCTATCAATAGTAGCAGACTAGCCTCCCATCCTATCTACAAAATTTTGAATTATTGAACCAATCCTTGAGCTTGGGAGTACCGCTAGGATTTCATCAGAATAATCCAGGACATGCATCATACAACAATCTAGATAAAGAGAGGTTGAATGAATTAATTGAACAAGTGAAGAATTTGAACATGGAGGTAATGTGTTTGAGAAACCAAAATAGCCAACTCCAAGCTACTCAGAAGAATATGCAGTCTAATTACAACAGTGAAAATAGAGACTCTACACTAGGATTTGGGCACAATTTTAATAGGGGACAACAATCTGGATAGGGGTTTGATAGGAGACAACCCCCTTAGAAAAATAGAGCATGGAATATGAGACTAAATAATGGAGGTGTTCCTACTCCATTAGATCAACCATCCAATTAAGAAAAATCTTCAAGTGGTGTGTACCTAGTAGAGGCAACATTATGAGGATGGTGTAGACTACACAAGATAAATAAGCACTCTGAGCTGGATTGCCCCGAATTCTAGATTGTTGCATCTATATTTTAGTATGAGGTCAAAAACAACTCCAATGGTCAAGAACTGGTACCATCCAGTCCCTATGATTCCCTGGTCTTGGTGGTAAATCGTGCTCTATTCCCACAAAGTGAAGAAAATGAGCCAGAACTAGAAGTAGTTGAGTTAGATGGTAAATCGGAACAAGTGTGCAATGGAGATTAAATTTCATATCTATTTCAAGTAGGTAATAAGAATAATAATGGTCTTGTGGATGAAGAATAAACAAGTGTTGAGGATGTTCATATATTCCAGCAACCCATGAAAAGGTATGGTTTGAGGAATAGGCCAAATAGAGGTCCATAGGCTGGAGGTCCCTTTACTACTTCAATCCCTCCAAATAATTTCACTACACTGCCTAATCCTCATGCAAGTAATAATTCATCTTATGCTCATGTATGAACAAAATATTTCTCAAAGGGAGGATAATCTAATTCAGAAAAAGGAAGGAATGTTGATTCATGGAAAGAAAAGCAGATGGATCATTCTAGGGAAACCCTTTCTAACATGAGTACCAAACAGTTGGGTTATTACGTAGCTGAGGAACTCAAGAAAATAAAGATAAGCCTTTCATATTTTGAATTATTAAGAGTTCCCACTATTAGAGATTTTGTCTTGGGATCTTTCAAAGCCAAAGAGGTCCCTTGGGATAGGGTAATAGGTGAGGCAACTATAAAGAGTCCTAATTACTAGCCACTAAGAGATCAGAGTCAAGGAAAATTCAAGGACAAAGGGAAAGAGAATGATAAAGGCCAAGCTACACAAATTTATACTCAATTGATTTTATTTCAAGGAAAGACCAAAACTCCTCCCTTTTTTATTTGAGTTTGTATATTTGGGAAAAATATCCATAACTATCTCTTAGATTCAGGAGCCTCCACAAACGTCATGCCTTGTGTTGTTTGTCAAGCTTAAGGTATTACACCTATTGCTTCTCAGCGAAAGGTTACTTCGTTAGACAAGACAAATGTGAATGTCGTAGGAGAATTGAATATGATCCCCATGTAGGTTGCATCAGATGCCATGATTCAACAAGTTATTAACATCCAAGTGGCAAAAATTCTTGATACATACGGTCTAATATTAGGCAGGGATTTCACTTAGGCATTAAACGGGTATGTGGCTTCCTAGGAAGAGGGTGCCAAATTAGATCAGGATTGACAAGGAGCCCAGGTTGAAGTATGCGATCACTAAATATCAAATAAGGTATTGGTGGCAGAATTTTTCTTGGGAAATTATGTACTGGCAGCTCCTCCCCCAGAGCTTGACACAGATGAGATCTTTGTGTTGCATAGCGCACATAAGGAGCTCACTCAAGGGCCCAACAAAACTAAAGCGTGGGTAGAATCAATAGAAGAAGATGAAGACTAAGAGGATGATCAACTCAGCTTGTTTGATAACTTTCAAGAGTTCATTCAAAAATGAATAGAAGATTAGATTCAGCTTGGTAGGAATATATATTTTGAGGAGCTTCTCCTTCCAAATTGGTGTAGAGTTCACAACGCATCCCATCCTAAGCTAGAATGTTGTTTATGTCAAACAACAATGGAGAAAATAAAGAATTGCATTAATCCACCTCCAGCTATTAGGATTGAGGTGCAAACCATTGAGGATGATCCAAAAGGAAAACAACCAATGCAAGATGAATCTCCTAGCTATAGCAGATGTAGCCATGATTAACTAAAGAATTCAGTCACTACCGGTTGTTGGACACTCAGATTTGATGGATCAAATTCAAATATCAGAGTTGGAGTTGGGTTTGAACTAATCAGTCCTAAAGGTAAAACCTTTTTTCTCCACCCATAGACTTCAGTTCCATTTCACCAATAATTTTGTTGAGTACGAGGCCTTAATTCATGGATTACTAATGGCATTGAAGAAGAGAGTTAGAATCCTACAAGTCTTTGGAGATTTTGAGTTATGGGTTAGATAAGTCAAGAAATAGTACTCATGTCATGATAGAAGGATGACCAATTATAGGCATAGAGTATGGGATTTGATTGAGGGGTTTTATGAATTTAACACTCAATTGATACTATGTAGTAAGAACCAAACTATAGATGCCCTAGCACAGGAAGCCGACACGTTGCAACCCTTGTCACTTTCAAGATTGAAGAAGTTCACTCTAGAACTCATTCTAGTACCATCGGTTCCCGAAAACATCACTAATTTTCAAGCGTTTGAAGATGACAAACATATTTTGGATTTTATCACAAGTTTTGATATGTTTACCTCTCAGGTAATTGATGAAATAGAGCCTTAAGAATCAAAGATGGACCTCGAGGGATTCATTAACCTGAAAACCAATACAATTACAAGAGGAATGGTCTAGCTTGAAATAATCTTTGATCTAGATAGAATAAAAGATCAAGAGCAGCAGAGTAAAATGGACTCAATTAGTAGTCAATGTGACTCATACAATATGGGAACCCCAGATAATGTCAAGAATGTTTTGATTGGAAAGTTATGTACTCTAGAGGAAAGAAGGGGAATCATAGATGCACTAAAATACATATCCATATGTAATAGCTTGGAGTTATGAAGACTTGAAGACATATGATACCTCAATTATCACACACACCATTCCTCTAAAGCCAAGGGCCAAACCTTTCAGACAAATATAAAGACCCATCAATTCTTTGCTAGAGCCTATCATTTAGAAGGAGGTACAAAATCTATTATATTCTCATATCATATTCCCAGTCAGACACTCAACTTGGGTGGCTAATTTGGTCTTGGTAAGGAAGAAGAATGGATAAATTAGGCTTTGCGTTGATTTCAAGAATCTTAATCATGCATTAGAAAAGGATAACTAGTCAGTTCCCTCACTGGATGAAGTGATACAAATTGTCAATGGATCTCACATGATGTCCTTTCTAGATGGATACTCTAGATATAATTGGGTTATGGTACAATATGAGGAAAACACAAAACTGCCTTCACCACAAAGTGGGGCACTTTTTCTTATAGGAGGATGCCTTTTGGGTTGATCAATGTTGGAGCCACTTTCCAGCAAGTTATGGATATTGCCTTCAAGGAAATTATAGGCAAGTGCATCATTATTTATATGGATTATTTGACATAATTTTCCAAGAACCAAGGAGATCATATTGCAGACTTGTGTAAGGTATTCCAAAGGTGTAGGGAATTTTCACTCAATCCCAAGAAGTATATCTTTGGAGTCACTGAAGGGAAGTTGTTGGAAAATGTTATCTCAAAAAAGGGAATTTATATTGATCTTGAATGAGTGGAAGCCATACTTAGGATTCATCCCCCTACCAATAAAAAGGAAATGAAGTCATTCTTTGGGAAAATTAACTTTGTAAGAAAGTTTATCACTGGATTTGTTGAAATTATTAAACCACTAAATGCAATGCTAAAGAACGATGCAAAGGTTGAGTGGAGCGCAGAGAAAAAAGAGCTTTTGTAGAGATTAAGAGGGAAATAGTTGATGCCTCAGTATTGGTGAGCCCTGATTACTCCAAACATGTTTATATATATTCTTTTGCATCAGTTCACTCTTGTGTTGGGATGTTAACCCATAAATTTGACCAAGGAAATGAGTACCCCATTTCTTTCATGAGTGCCTCATTAAAGGATGTAGAATTGAGATATCATAGTGTAAAAAAGCAGGCTTATGCTTTGGTCAGAGCCATAAAGAAGTTCAGGCACTACATCTTGAGGAATAAGTTATTTTCAATGGTACCTAACCCTGTAGTTAAATTCCTACTGATGCAAAATGAACTAGGAGAACGAAGAGCTAAGTGGGTGAAAATGTTGCAGGATTATGATCTTGATTTCAAGCCAATGAAATTGGTAAGGGGATAAGGACTGACTAAGAAAATGACAGAGATGGGTCTCGATATCATATCCCAACACTATCACCTCCAGGATGTTTCCCCTAGTGAGTGGTATGGTGACATTATTTATTATCTTTTGAATCAACAATGTACTGAGCATCTCAATGTGGTGAAACGAAGAGCTCTAGATTTGAAAAGTGATAGTTTAATGTTAAAAGGTACTATTGTATAGAAGAATAATCATGAAGGAATTTATCTTTGCTACCTAGGGAAGGAAAAACCTGAGAGGGTGATGACTAAATTCCATAATAGATATGGCACAGGCCATGGTTCTGCACAATCTACTACAAATTAGATCCTGAGGGTAAATTACTGGCTTAATTTTCTCAAGGATGCTCACCACCATGTGAGGACTTTCCATGTTTGTCAAATTGCAACAAGGATAAATATGCAGCCCTTCCACTTCAACTAGTCATAGAGGTAAAACCATTTGCATAATGGGGTTTGGACTTCATTGGTTTGATCAACCCACCTTCCTTTGCCGACCATAGGTATATTCTCACCATAACTAATTAATTTACTAGATGGACTAAGGATTTTTCTTGTAAACAGTGCACCTCTGACGTGGTAATCAACTTTCTAGAATATTATCAATCGCTTTGGTTGCCTATTTTCTTTGGTCTATGATAATGGTCATGCATTTGCATCATTAAATATTTCTAGTTGGGCTTGTGATCATGGAATCATTGTTAATTTTTCTTCCAAATATTATCTGCAAGGAAATGGTCTGGTTGAGTCTTCAAACAAGAATATTTTAATAGTCATATGTAAGTTATTAGAGAGGAATCCCAAACATTAGCACACCCAGCTCAGATTTTATCTTTGGAAATATTGCACTAGGCATAAGGCCTCTCTAGGAACCTCTCCTTATCACCTTGTGTATGGTCTAGAGCCAGTATTCTTGATTCAGTTGAAGATCCCTAATTTTCAATTTATCAATGACTATTATGACAAAGGGGATAAGTGTGAAGCTTGTTTGGCTGAAATTTTGTACCTTAAAGAGAAAAGGGATGAAGCCCTAGAAAATTTTGCTAAACATCAGGGTGTTGTCAAGAGATGGTTTGATAGGAGAGCCAAAGTAAAATCATTTAGAATCTCTAACTTTATTCTTTATTGGGAAAAGGCACATGATCGAAAAGGGGAGCACGAGAAATTTGATAAAATTTGGCTTGGCCCCTACCAGATTTCAGAAATACTAGGAGATAATTATTTTCATCTGAAAACTCTCATGGGAGAGGATATCTCACTTCCTTTCAATAAGTAGTATTTGAAGCATTACTTCCAATCCTGAGCTGCTTGCAGCTCTTTTCTTGTAGATAGTTAGGGTAGGTTTCCTTTGCTTTTCTTCATTTTGGTTTGTTTTGGTTTTCTTTGGTTAGGTTAGTTTTACTTCTATTTTTTATTTTGGTTTCTCTACTTTCTTCTAGGTTTGTTGCACCTACACAGTAGTCTTTGTGGTATCAAGGATTATTCTAGGTATTCTTTTACAAATTTTAATCATCCTTTTGAAGTCAATTGGTGAAAATCCTTTACTTCGTGTCACATATACTAATGTGGATAAGTCACTGGACTAGGTTAAATCTAGAATATGCTTGGGTCTTGCACTTATAAACACATCTTAAGAATTCCAAGGTTGTCAAAGGTCCCTTAGGAAGTCTAGTCAAGTGAAAAATCTTATTTCTACTTCAGTGCCATTGTGGTCCTCAGCCTTGAGTGTGAGCTTCATGCTTACAAGCTGAAAGGGAAAGTTTAAAAGGATCTTAAAAGAATATCAAAAGAAAAAGAAAAGGGAAAATATTGAAAATCAAAGTGAACGTTCACTTTATTAGGAGTATCCTAGTAACTCTACTGAGGCTATGGTCACCCAGATGGCAGTAGAGCTATGTTGCAGAGGTTCATAGTGATAATCTCATCGGGGTTATGGATGCCTGACTCGCAGCAAAGCTCTATCCAGGGTGCTTTTGGAGTTACAATCTTTACATAGCTTGATTAGACTAAATTTGGTTCCTACAACAACAAAAGGAGAGAAATGGATACATTTTACACACACTTTGACTCTGGAACAGGAAAGTTTTCGCTTGTTCATAGACATTGAGACTTAATTCATGGTTGACCCAATGCAAGGATTGAAACCAAAAGATTTTGGGTTCTTGATTCCAATTTGTCATCGAAATGCTCTAGAGCATTTCCCCAGCAAGAGTCGCCATTTGTTGTGCAGTTTTCACACACACACCCCGCTAAAGGAAGGGACCCTCTTTTTCTTTCTTTTCTCTTTTTTTCTTTTCATAGGGTCCTGACTTCATCCCCTTACGAGATAAGTATCTCGATCTTGGTCTTGATTCACCCATGTGCTTAATGGAAAATTTTCATTTGAGATGTTGTCTTGTAGCCCCAACTGATGGTCTAGCTCTTAGAAGTTAGCCCATGATAAAAAAAGGTTTAGAAATAGGCAAAATTGGCTAAGTTATAAGGAGTTTCGATAATTTTGAGGTACCTCAGATTACCCGAACCTTAGTCTAATTAGATAATCTGAGCTACCTCGGATTACCCAAATCTGGGTCCCTGTCGCATTTTTAATGTTTCTTCAGATGCCCATACCGACATTTATTGCCCAAAGCTAATGAGTTTCAAAGGTCAATTGGAGGATATAATGATGGTTGAATGGTCATTTGGTCATTTTTCACTTGAGTAAGCTCAAAATTGAGGAAGGTCTCCATTCTCTTGCATGTTCGAGCTCCTATGTTTGATTTTCTTTCTCTGGGTAATCAAGCTAGGGATTCATGTGGTCATTTCTAGTTTGTTGTCACACCCTCCCTCCTTGTGCACTAATTCAAGGTATGATCTTCGATTGCCCTCCGGGATTCCTATTTTTATTTCACATCTTTTCATGGATCCCTATGGTTTGTGTGACCTATGGATTTGAGGTGGGATTGAACTTTGTTCCTTTCTTGGTGGTTTGGGGTTCTTGTTCTTTAGTATGCCCACCAATGGATTTAGGGTTGGCTTTGTTTCAAGTGGTGGAGTGATTCATTTCAATTGAAATCCTTGTTTCTTTGATGCTTGCATTGTGCTTGATTTGGTGGTGTTGTTTTGTTATGGGAAGCGAATTTAAAACCCTAAGATTGATGCTCAAAAATTTGATGATTACAATGATGACTTTTTAGGTTATTGTTTGAATCCTTGTATGGGTTTTCGTTCTCTTTTCTGGATTGCAATAGTTTCACCCTAGATTTTCATTGGCTTGAACAAAACTTTGGCTCATTGATCTTTGTGTGAAGAGTGTCTTCAACACTTAGCTGATTTTTTGAATGTCTGCGCTAATCCTCGATAAATCCAAGGTAGCTCATATTTTTCAAGCCCTAATCCACTCAGAGAATCTAAGACCCCTCAAATTATTCGAATCTCATCCCCAAACTCGAGCCCAAAGAACTTAGGGGATATTGAACTCATCCTCGTATCTAGTTAATTTGACCCCTCTCAGATTACCTGAATGATAGTTCACCCGAGTAACCCGAGGTCCCTAGAGATATCTATGTTTTGAACGATTGAACTCTAGTGACTCAAAACGTCTGAACTTTGGAATGAATGTATTCCATGAGATTTCTTTGAAGTGGTCGAGGCTCATATTTCACTAATTAGATTGAAGGATTCCATTGATCATCAATTCCACTTGATTCATTGACAAAATGCCTGAGGTTGGCTCAAGGTCAAAAAATCTGAGCTATCTCAAATTAGTCGAACCTTAGACTGGTTGGAAATTCTGAGCTTGCTCAGATTATCCAAACTTTTCCCAGAGCCTTGATTTCAAATGCCATTTGATAAAAGAGTGATGTATGATGGTTTCTTAACCTTGATTGGTGATTAGTGATTTTTATGGGCATGATTTACTTGGGCATCATTGTGGAGTTTTATGGAGTGATTTGATTGCATTATATTTCCATTTGAGCTTGAATTGTTAATTTTCTTAAGTTAATAGCATTATCATCTCATATTGGTGATTCATAAAATTCATGTATTATTGCCAAGCATTTTGGTGATTATGGTCTTCTCTCTAATAGATGTGGGTTGAGGTTAGTCTTGACAAAACCACCAAGACAAAATTTTCCCAAGTGCAAGAAGAAGTCAAGAAAAGACATGAAAGGATGAAGTACGACTTCAAGGGAATTTGGCTAGAGACTAAAATTGACTCTACTTGGTCAAAGATTGTTGACACAAATATGGGGCACATTGATTATGATGAATTTAAACAAAGGATGTTTGGGAATGTATCCACTCAGTTGGTACAAGTTATCACCCATACTCAATTGGCTCAGGCAATAGGATTCCTGCCAACACAACTTTTCTCAGAGTTGGTCCTAGAATGTGAAAACCTCTATGATTCCAAGACAAGAATTGTAATTGGCCCACAAGGAAGATTCATGGCCAATCTCACTGAAGAATCTATTGTAGAGGTGTTCAACATTGCCTCACATCACAAGCTAATTGAGGAAATCAACATTGGGGAAGCTATCAAGTTCTATGAGTGGAATCCCAAAAAATCTCTAGATATTATGAACAATGCTTGGATACAGAAGCCTAAATCCCATTATTCAAAACTACCTAAGTAGCTACACCAGAGTGATTTTAAGAAATAATATCATGATATTATAACTCTTTTGGGTTGAGTTATGGGAGTGGAGGAGGCACACATATTTCAAACTTGGATGTTCCATCCCATCACACAAATTGTAGCTAGCAAATACTATCAATGGGCAAGAATTATAAGTAATAATTTGGATGCCCAATTGAGGAGTGTGTAAGAAATAAATAGGTTCACAGTGACCTCATATTTAGTGTACATGCTGGCACACAAGACCAAATACAAGGGTCCTAGCTACAAAGGGATCATAGGGAAAGATAGAATACAGGATTTGTACCCACAGTTACAACATAAAACATTCAACTACACAAGAGCTAATGATCCCTTTTCTATGTACATTCCAAGATCGTTGTTTCTCTTCATGTTAGGGTCTATGTTGATGGCATGGATTTGATCAAGCCATATGGTCAATGGTTCATCCAATTTCATAAGTTCATATACATTTGGGTACATGGATCTCTGGTTGCTCCTCTCTAATTACCTAGGTATCCCACCAAAAAACTCTTGATGTTGGAGCTGACTAGACAAATGATAGGTTTTAAAGAAGTCCTACAACAAGGAAACATAAAGAAGAAAGTTCTGGGATTAAAATTTCCATTGAGAATAGGGACTTTGGAGGCATGTCCTTCTATTCAAAGTGCTCAAGATTCGAAGAAGGAAATAGCACAATTTGAGTTTTATTCCCACTCCAACAGGAACAACTTTGATGCTTATGTTAAATCCATGAAGCAATCCAATAGAACATTCAGGCATAAGGATCCCTTTGAGGATTATTGGGGAGGTTGTCGGGATGATTTTGAAGTCCTTAGGAGGAGATTCTCTAGACTCCCCCTCAAATTGATAAGATTATATAAAGTAGCATAGGTGCTTGATTAGGTACAGGATGATGAAGCGAGTCTAGTTAAATATCATGATTATGAGCCTCGCAAGAATAAACCATTTCCCCCTATCAGTTGGTCGAAAGAGGAGGTTACTAATTTAGACCAAGTTATAGAGCCAATGAAGAATTATTTCAGGTTGTGGGTGAAGCTCAAGGTGTTGTAATTGGAAGTTGAAAGGGTTAAATTCACCTATGATTTGATGGGAGACTTGGAGTCTCAGGATGAAGAAGAAGTTGAAGTCAACAAAGAAGATGAGGTTGTTGGTCCCCATGATCAAGAGGCTCATGAAGAAATGGAAAAACTACTTTCCATCAAGAGAAGAACCAAAATCCAGGTGCAAGTAAAACAAGGAGAAAATATATCTCCTAAAACTAAGAAGGCTTCTCAGGTTGGTCCTGCTATAGAAGAAGGTGAAATCTCACATCTAGTGAATAAAAGGAGAATAAACACAAAAAGGAAGAGGGCTACAAGGCAAAGAAAAGTGAAGCTTCCTTAGATGCTCCTTGTGTAGAAAAAATTGTTGATCTTGAGAGTTTAGGACAAAAGCCCCAAGTATATGTTAGGAGAAATTCTCCTAAACAAAAGATTGCTCTAGTGGAGGATACGAAAACTGTAGAAGAAGTGGAGCATGATGAAGAGGCACCTACTGATGGTGTAGAAGGAGGAGAGGCTCCAAGAAATAATTCTCCCATTCCTTCTCCACATCAAAATGTGTAGGTTTCAAAAGAAGTTGCCCATGAAGAGGAAAATGTATCAAATAATCCTGGGCATGATGAAGTTGAACACAAAGAGATCTTTACTCCTAATAGTGGAGAATGGAGAAAATTTATGAAGTAAATAAATCAATCTACTTCTGGGGCAGAGAGTAAGAACATGGGATCATAAGTTGTATAAGGAAAGGCATCAAAGTCGCTTGAGAAGGTAATAATTGATGAGCAGAAAGATCATCTTGAGGAAGAAGATAATAGAGAAGATATGGCTTATAGCCCTCATCAGAACAAAGAAGAACAAGGAAACCAACCAGAAACAAAGCGTGATGTTGAGGTTATTGTGGTTGATAGTCCCAATAATGAGGTGATGACTGAGCCTTCTACAACTTTGGAATGGTTAGAAAAGAGGCTTAGAAAGAAGGCCATTATTGTACAGGAAGAGACCCCAAGTTGGGATAATTTTCTTGAGCAGTGGGGGAAGCCCAAACAAATAAAAAGTGTCAGGACAGTCTCTACAATGTCAAGAGATGAATTTAATAATCAGGTTATACATGTGGTTGTTCCTGTAGAAAATAAGTTCAAGGATGAAGTCAGGCCATCTGACTATAAGGTGCAAACAATCAATTTGGGGCCTACAACCAAAGAGCAAGAAAAGGAGGAGTTCTAGGAATCTTCTCAAGAAATTCTTAGGAGATTAGATAAGGAGACAAAGGAGAAGGAAAAACTGCAAAAGAAATTGAGTGACATTTATAAATATGTATAGCATTTGATGAAGCCTTTGTAGACCATGGGAAGTGAAGGAATTTTTCCATTAGGATTGCTCCCTAAGGAGGCAGTTACATTAATTGAAAGATTAAAGTCTTTTGTGCATTGTACTCATAGTTGGCTCCAAGGTGTTAGCATCATAGGGGATGAAGAAATTGGACATATTTTGAAGATATACATTAATTCTTCTAACTTTCTTGATCATACTTCACAAGTTGTTGCAGATTGCAAAAAAATTGATGAGTCAATTGCAAATGAGTTGAAGAAGATCCTACAAGTATCAAGGGAGGAGATGGCTAAATTGGGCATCTTCTCTCGAGATGAAATTGGCAACATGAAGGATTGGGTTGAAGTTTGGAATTATAGGAAGAAACTCCTCACAAAGGTCTTGAAGAAAATAACGAAGTTACAAGAAAAAATGAAGGAAATATATAGCAGTTGCATCAGTTTCCTTGAAATAATGACTAGAAAGAGGAATTTTGGTCAGAAAAATATAAACATTGGTAGATTGTAGGGATGGTGGAATGAAATATATGCTCCTTCTGATGGCGTTCCAATTACTAAGGAAAATCTAGAAGATGTAACTATATACATTTCAAATTTAGATAAATATCATGAGATGCGAATTGAGTGGAATAAGGTGATGCCACAATATTTGGAGGAATTTAAAAATCATAAAAGTAGAACTGAGTTTACTCTAGTTCCAAATCCTAAAGATATGAAAGAAATATTAGAGAAGGAAAAAGAGTTATTTAATAAATTAAATACTAGTCAAGAGGGATAAAAGGAGAATAGTCAGCAGCCAATCACCTATATTTTTGTACCAAACATGTGACCTCCAGCCAACTAAGAGGGGTGACCTTGAATTTTGTGCCATTGAGAAGATATTCTTGGAAGACCCAAACCAGTTTGGATATTGCCTCATGCATTTAATGTGAATTATTTATTTTTATAGAACTTTCTTGGCTGACCTACCTAGCTAACCTTTTGATGTAACCCTAAATTGGGTCGACCTAAGTGGGGATTTCTATAAATTGGGCATCATGCCTCATTTGTGAGGGTTAGATAGAAAATTAAATGATAGTTGCAAGAGATATAGTTAAGTTAGGAGTTAGTATATTCTAAGAGAAATTTTGCTACACTGAATACTAGAATTGTTGTAATATTTTGTGGTTCAATATAAGTAAAGACATTGTACTTTAGTGCTCTTTCTTGTGTTGATTCATTTTGCATGGTTCTTGTGATTCTATATCTTCAAAATTACTTTGACATTACTGGTTTTATGTTATATTTTAGATTTGAATGTGATGCAATAGTGTTTATGAATTGATATTTGAAGTGTTTAAGCAATCCTTGGTCCATACTTTTAGCAGCTTGTTGATGGTAAGTTGTGTAAAGTTATCCTAGGCCTTAAATTTATGTGCCAAGTTCAATTGTGGGTATTTATTCATTTCAATTGCTAAATAAGGTTGATATGGGTGAATGCTTCATGATCTAGAAATATTTTATTCCTCAAAATATTGCAGTATTTCTGTGAGATTGTAGGTTTAATCTGGGTTTAGTAGGAATTATTTTTTGAATGATTGGTCCACTTTGAGTGTTTAATCATTTGCATTGTTGGTCTTAGCGTTAGTTTATTTTTTATAATCTCTCTTGAACCCTTATCTCTTTTCATTTTTCTGTAAAATTTAGGTTAATTTTAGGATTGCAAGCATCAATATATTGTAAGGTACCTTTTGATTGCCATCATTTTCACATTTATCACTGAGTTGTTTCATTTCTTTGTCAAGACCTGACAATAGATACCTTGGGCTTATCTCTTGAGGCTTGCTAATAGAGATTTACCTTTCAAGAGAGATAGGATAATACAGTCTATCTAAGTTGTTGTTGTGCAGAAAACACCATCAACAAATAATAAGGAAGTAATTGAAGAGGATAATAAACATGACTAGGCTCTAGATGAAAAAAAAGGGGTGTTGGTACAAATATTTAACCATTTGGCTAGCTCTAAACCCTTAAACATGAAATAAACTAAATTATCTAGTAGCCTTTATAATCTAAAGAAAGAGAAGGAATTTGAAGGTGAGGGTTTGAAGGCTAGAAATTATAATCACTCCACCACTATGAAGTGGGAGAGGAATAGCCTCTTTTATGAAAGGAATGATCCCTACATAGATTTGTATTCAACTAAAATCTTGTAGGATACCTCAAGCAAGAAGGAGAAGTAAATTAATTTTTCCCTTTGTGAAGCCAATACCAACTAGATCAATGCCTTATAGAACTATTGTCGTTGTTTTTGTCATTTTCCCATAACTGATTTCCATCTTGAAACTTTTGCCTAAGTTAGAAATTTTCAATCTGTCCTATAGTTTTTGAAACTTCATCAGTTCCAATGAGGTTGTCACAACCTCTCTTTGGTTTGATATTTCAAGATAAAATTTCAAGTTTTCCATTATGATAAGTAATGCAAGTAGTATCAGAGCCTGATAAGGTTCTCACAACCTCATTGAGCACCGACTAAATAGAGAAAGTTAAGAAAAAAATTGGAGCTAGCCCTATTTCAAAACTTGTACAAGGTTTTGAAACATTTGTCAATACTCGACAAGGTTTCAAAAACCTATTCTATCCCCGACAATTAATACTTTCTGGGTAACACTTGAATGTTTCAACATACATCTCCAAATAAAATTATAGAGTGGTATCCAAGAAGGTTTCCACAACCATGTCAGATTTTGATGAGGTTTCCAAAACCTCATTGAGACCCAATATTGTTTCATTTACATTTTTCTTAGATTTGCACCTTTCAAAGTGTGATTAAGTAAGGAATAGCAGTGTCAAAGTAAAAGCCATACACAAGAATTCAATGAAAACCAAACTTATCAAAGTTTCTATTTTATAGGAGGAATATTAAAACAAGACCGGAGGCTATTGAGATTCATTATGGTTGCAGCAATAGGAAAGATGCACTGTAGAAAATATAAAACACATTGAATAGAAACAAAGAAGATCAATTTCACCATATTGAACGAAAGATTTAAACGCAATTTTTTTTTATTTATAAATATATATATATCATATTACATCAAAAATAGGAGTTTTGATATATTATTTTAGACACAAAGGGTAAACATCATAATACAAATCCCCTCTACTACCTCTTGCATCCTCACTATCAACATTGGTGAAAACAAGTTTTCATTCGACTCAACAAAATGGGTAAACATCTCCACGTCAGTCCTTTCCAGTCCAACATGAAGGAGGGTGAAAAATTTCCTAGAATTCTCATGATAGAGAGCCATGGAAACACATATGGCATCCCCCACAAAACCTACTCATGGGTATTCGTTGAGGTTCCCCATAGCTACCTCCACTCTGGCTAGGTACAACAAACTTATTAGATGCATTGTAGCTCTAATACCCCATTCCAGATTGTCAAAGGTATGAATGATGTTGTACAAGAACCATTGTATAAGTGTGGATTTGTGAACATGCACTTCGAAGAGGAAGTTTTTCTTGATGATTTTCCTGATGACTCATTCTTATACATCACTCTTGATGAGGAACATCTCTTTGAGTTGGTATTCTACCATTTTCCAAAATGAACTATATTCTACAATCAATTGTCATAAAATTTATCTTCGAAGTGGAATCACTTGAAGTTCTTGACATCTTGAGATGATGAAATTGATATGTGAAAATGAAGGCAGTTCCTCTAAATTTATAGAAAATAGATGTCATGTTTATGATGTGAATTTTGGGAGGTTTTTCTGGGGAACAACTAGCAATTGCACTCACATACGAGAAGTGGTGATGTACTCACCCATCAAAATCAAATCAATAAGAGTAATGTAATTATGATGTTCTTCAAATAGTCATAAATACTCTCAAGGATCGGTTATTTAATAATTAGGTAGTAATTTACAAACATCTTGCTTGGAAAGATGGCGGTTACATTAACAAAAAATATCCAAGAATGAGGATCTATAAATATATATTTTGAGGATATTTCCAGCATTCAAAATTTGGTATTCTAGACTGCACTATGATGTAATAGAAATAAAGGATGACCATTTTTGACTTATTTTAGCTCTAAAGTTATTCATTGTCTATGAGAATTGAGTTTTGAACATAATATTGATATTTAGATATTAGTCTATGAGCTTGAATAAATATTTGAAGTTCTTTACTTTGTGAATTTAATACTTCTTTATGTTATGTTCATCTTCTTTGGGATTAAAATAAGTCATGTTTGAGAGATCATTCCATCTATTATTGAAATCTTGATCTTTGTGTTAGGAAATTGATGGTATTCATTCTAAGTTTTATCACATTGATGTCATAGATATGAATCAATGTTAGCATGCCTTTCCTAGTTTCTAGTTAAAAGTGCATACCCATAAAAGGTTAGTTGAACTATTTGAGGGAGTTGTACCTTACCAAAATTTTAAAGGAAGATCACCAATGAAATGGTGATCTCTCCAATTGTTAGGAACTTTTTGTCTTTATTTAGCGGGTTGTAGAGTTGGTAATCATATATTTTCATAAATATAAATATGTTCACTAACAAGAATAAAATTATTTAGATGGAAAGTAAAATTAACAATATGTTTAACATTAGCTCAAAAATAAGGCACAATTATGTTGCTACACTTTCTTTTTTATAGGATATTGATAAGAAGAAACATGGCTACTCCAAATCTAATCTAGAGAAGTCTATGAAGAAAAATTATAATGTTAATTTTTATGTTTTTTATTGGATCAATGTGGGAACTTTCCTACATCATAGGATCTATTATTGGTTCTATTCTTTTTTCCATATTTTTTGGTCTATTAGTAGTGTAGGGGCACCATGGACATTTTTGTTTTATTGATGCATTTAGGTGTCTAGGTTGGTAATTTAGGTGTTTTGTCACTTTCTTGATGTAATAAGGTCAAATCAAGACCATTTTGTAATGTATGTTGTCATGTACAGTCATTCTTATTGTTTGGTGAAAGTTGTTAAAGAAGTGTAAAATTTGCTTTGCAACTTGTCAAAATTGCTTGTAAGTGGAAGTTGAATAGTCATCTTGAGTGAATCTTGTTTGTAACCAATGAGTTACAGTTTCATGTTATTATACTGGCCTCACAAACTTTGAGGCAGCATGATTGAATCATTTGGAGGACAAAAGAATAGAAAAAGGCTCTATTTTCTATAACTTTTAGTTCATTTTTTATTTTTCTTATTCTATACGGCCGCATACAGTTGTACCATGAGTTGAGATTCATGTGAAATATTCCTATAGTGAACATACTTTCATTTGAGCATGGTGTGGTTGATTTTCATTAAGTAATAAGTCGGTTTGAATCATTTTAGTTTAGACCGCTAGTAAACCCTCATTTCAAGGGTTTGCAGTGAAGAAATATAACTAATATCCCATTCCACTATTGTATTCTAGCCAAAATCAGTGGAATGGAGGGTATTGGTCTATTTTCAGTGTTTTCATTGTCATTTGGAGCAGGGGATGGCGGTTGTAGTGTTTTTTTCCAAGCCCTAGCCTAACATCCTCATGTGTTAGGCTAGGTAGGGTAGCGATAGTGTAGGAAAACAATTTGCAAGTGTTGTTTTTTGATAAAATATCTTGAATGGGACCCTATGTGACAGGTCTAAACCATTGGTGAATATTTTAGGTTTTTTGGGATTGAGTTCTTTGTAGGTGCTTTGTAAAAGTGGCCTAATTGGCCTTGTGCTTGGCGTAGTAGATCTAATTAGAGAGAATTGTTCCAAAATAGCTTATGCCACAATTGACATATGTTGAATGCAAGACTAATGAGTGTCTGAAAAGGTGTTGGTCTTGTGATGAAATGGCCTTCTCTAAAATATATACTTAAAAATGTTGATTTGGAGACCTAGTTGTGTATGCTTGTGAGTTTGTGTAAATCACTATTGTTTGGGGTCTTGAGGCTTAATAGGTGATTGAATTATGTTGTTTGGTGTTAAGTAGTTCTATTCCACCCTTGCTCTACATCAAGTGATATCAGAGCATAGGTACTATTTTGAAGTGGGAAAGTGAATGAGATTTGGCATAAGCAAGATGCCTCCAAAGAAAAATCGAAAAGCCAAAGAGGTTAAGGAACAAAAGAAAAATTGCTCTAGAAGGAAAGGATCTACAAGGAATCACTAGAAGCAACCCTTTCTAGAATAGCAGCCCTAGAAAATAATCAGAGAAGAGGAATGGTCAGTGATGACCAAAGTGATAAAGAGGATGACAGTGAGAGTGAGAACCCTCTAGCAAGAGTCCATGATGAGGGTGAGGACTAGGACCTTGAAGAAAAGAGAATGGTCAAGATGGTAAAGGCTATCAAGGGTGACAATATTCCAAAGGTGAAAGAGGAAGTTTTTGCTTGGATAGATGCTTTGGACAACTTTGAATTTGAGGAGGTACAAGAGGATAAGAGGGTAAAGTTTTCTAAAACCAAGTTGAAGGGCCCTTCCTGTACATGGTGGAACTATGCCTAAGATGAAAGAGTCAAGAAGGGAAAGTCAAAGATAATTTCATGGGACTAGATGATAGCCAAACTAAAGACACAATTCCTTCCTATAGATTATGCAATATAAACCTTAAGAAAACTAAAAAAATTGAAGCAAAGGGAGTTAGATGTGATGACCTATAGTGAGGAATTCCATAAATTGAGCATAAGGGTAGAACATACAGAGGACGAGATAGAAAAGGTTGCAAGGTACTTAAATGGCATTAGACTCAATATACAAGATGAGATTGGTCTTACAAATCCTAGGACAATTGAGGAGTGTTTCCAATTGGAAACTAAGGCAGAAGAAAGAATCAAAAGAAGGAAAGATCAGAAAGAAAGAGAAAGAGGGGAAAATTTCATAGGTAGAGGCAACTTTGGTGCAAGACAGTAGTCACAAAAGCAACAAGATGAACCAAGTAGCCAACAAGAATAAAGTGGAGATTTAAGTGGTAGAGGTAACTTTAGAGGAAGGAGATTTGGTGGTAGAGGAAGGTTTGGTGGAAAAGGGAGAGGATCCAATACTTTCTCAATAAAATTCTATAGTTGTAATCAATTTGAACATCCAGCATGGAAGAGCCTGGACAAGCAAGGTGCAAGTTCTCATGGAGGTAAGAGGAGGACTCAAATAGTGCATGATGAAGACAATGAGAGTGGTAATTCACCTTCTCTACATCTTTATCCAGAGGTAGGTGAGTCCTTGATGATAAGGAGGACACTAATCAAGGTGCCAAAAACCAAAGAACCCCCACAAAGAAAAGCATTGTTTAGGACAACTTGCAAATCATAGGGAAAGGTATGTAAAGTAGTTGTTGATTTTGTTTCAATTGATAATTCAGTGTCTTTAGAGATGGTTGAAAAACTCAAATTGAAAAGGATACAACACATTACACCCTACAAGGTTTCATGGTTAAATAAGGTCAACAAGTCTTGGTGAATGAGAAGACTTGGGTTGAATTCAGAATTGGTTCTTACAAGGATAAGATATTATGTGACATCATCCCTATGGATGTATGCCACTTACTCCTAGGAAGGCCATGGTAGTTTGACAGGAATGCAAAACATTATGGGAAAAATAATACATATATGATAGAGAAGGATGGGCATTCATACACTCTTACACCCTTACAAGAGGATGACAAGGTTGTTCTTGAAGGACCAAGTGTGATGGTGGTGAAGGAGGAGGATTTTTTGAAGGATTTGAGTGAGGATAACATAGGATATTTCATCATAGGGAAGCCTACATCAGTCATGACAACAAAATATGGAGATGAGATACTATTAGCGAATGAAAAAGTCTCATTGAAAATATATTTAAACTATGACTCGAGGCCTAAATTTAGCACCAAATAAAAAATAATGCTAACAACTCTGAAAAGATCACAATTATATTTGTGGTTTCTCTATGAATTTTTTCAAGGTACATCTCCCTCACTAGATCTTCAATGAATTAACCTATTCTAATACAAAAGGTATTCTTTTAACCAGAAAGCAGAAAAGGTGATGGACACTAGTCCATAAATATGGGTCTAGCACGGGTGACATAAATCAAACCATAAAGTGCCAATGCAAAGATTGAAAATTTATGATTGTTCAGTTCAAGAGATAGCTCAGACTATAATAAAGTAATACATGTAGCCAATATTTCAAAGAAGATAAAACTGCATCATACACACAATTCCCATTTGAAGGACATAATAACCCAGCCAAAATAACCCTAGACAGAATAACACGATCACAATAACCCAAGGACAAAATAACCCAGGGTCATAATAACTCGTGGTCATAATAACCCATGGACAAAATATCCCCGTAAGAATATAGAGAAAGGAAAAAAAAAATTACTAGCTTGATCTAAAATAACCACGAGTTATTTTGTCCATGGGTTATTTTGACCATGGGTTATTCTATCCATGGGTTATTATGACCCTGGGTTATTTTTTCCTTCAGTTATTATGATGGGGTGATTGTGTCCAAGGTTATTTTAGCATTAAATTCATAACACACATTATAAATCATTACAGTATGCATTAAATGCTTATTCCTTCTCGATAACACCCCCAGGTGTATCCAAAAAAAGGAGAAGATCCTCCTTAGTCTCTCCCAATCAAATATTTATAGCATAGCTAATGCCACTGAATGGGTACCAAATCCCTTACTAAATCAACAACTTATTATCTTCCTAACATTTTCTTGGAGAAATAGTTGGAGTCATCTAAAGTTGGCAAAGGAATAAACATTGAAAAAGAAAATTGATTATAATCCACCAACAGTCACAAAAGTACCAATCATACATTTGACTATCAATGCAACGCATAGGAATATTAAGCGATGGAACGTGTGGGCTACCTGATGGGAGATTGTAATTTAGAGCAGCGTAAGCCAGCCATAAATGAAAACCAAATCAACATCTTATCAAGCTTAGGATAATGTACCCATGTACAACCAAAACTCTATAAATTCAACCATCGTCACTTTTCCTTTGCAATCAGTTGCATCAAACATGGCAAGCTCTCAAAGTGATGGTAATTTTGCTAACAACTAGATTATCTTGGAGGAGATTGAATGCAATAGAGTATTTAGGCACATCTCAGACCAACTGAAAGAAGTATTTATATTACATAGTGAAGTGGAGGAATAGGTGCTTTATAGCATCCTTGGTGAGGGATTTCTAAGCTAGGCTCATGTGCATAACATGACCATACAATAGTGTTTCATCTATACAGTCGTTAGGACTTCTGGTCATCATGATTGGGGCATGAGAGCATTGGAGTGCTTGGTAAAGCTTGAGTTTCATCATCGTGTTAGAGTGGAAATCAATGGGCTCAAGCACTATCCTCAAATTGGAGTGATCGCTAATGCTATCTACATTGCATCATCTCTTCAGGATGAAACTTTAGAGGAGGTTGTGGCTTTTTTGCGAACAAGATTGGTAAGAAATGATATGGGACATTTTGCACAATTCCTCCAATCGCATGAGAATATTCTATCACCAGTGCAAGTCGAATGCCTATAGGTCATTATTGAAGGAATTTGCATCTTGATATTCACTTTGTGTGCCTAAGAAAACACCCTTTTTGTCTTTTTGTTTACGAACATAATTTTGTAGTCGAACCAAACATTTTTGTATTATTGGAGCAACATAAAAATGATTTTATATATTAATAGAATATCACTTTTGGGTATCACTATGTCTTCACATGTATGGCTTCTTTATGTCTATGTTCATATTATGCTTGGAAATGTTGATTTTTTTCTACATAATGCACAAGTTAAGTAGATAAGCTTATTGTTGCTTCATTAATCACTACATAATCTTTTGAGCGGAAAAATGAATGGTCTGCATAACCTAGTAAAACACCGCCTAGGTTTAACTCAGTTCGAAGAATATCACCTAAGTTATAACTTATGGTTGAAGTTTCCATGGATCTAACACATGACAGCTCCATCAATTGGCTATTACTATTTGTACGACCACCTCAAGAGGACAAGTTTGAAAGTAGGAATAAAACACCATCGAGGTCCAAGATACAAATAACATGGGCGGTAAAATGAGAGATTTGGTGAACATGCTAAAACCATGCCCGAGTTCAAGAAAAACAATAAAAGGCCGCCCAACTTAGCATAGGTATTAGACTTAGGCAGGAAGAGAACATAGTTACCCGAAATAAAAGTAAGGGCCCCCTTTATAGGTAATAGTGGCTCCAACTAGGGACAAGGATTGTAAAGGACATAGAGAACCCAACATGTGGGACCAGTTTCAATGCATTGGGTACAAAGTTAGCAAGAAGGACACTAAGCAAAAAACAAAAAAATGAACACACCAAAATTTTCCTATTTACAAGGTAGGACTAACCTACTAGAGAAAGGAAAGCAAGGAATTGATCACTCATATCTGTTAACTAGCTAGGAGAATAATAATCCCTTACTAAAAATTCCCACCTTCTCGTACAATTTTTGGAATTCACTTAGGAACCATGATATCCCAATGTTAATGTAGACGAGAATGTGTGTGTGGACCATCAGTTTTCCAAAAAACCACCTTTCATTGAAAACTTCCTCTTGCTGCCATTTTTTCAAGGATAAATCATTGTTTCCTAACCAACTCTTACCATCAAAAAATTTCAACCTAAGCATCTCCAATTCAGATATATCATCTTGAGCCCTAGCTTTATTTTCAACCTTACCTTCCTCAAAATTTTCCTAAGCTATAGAGAAATTGCCACAAGAAATAGTATTTTGTTTGGCTTCATCACATCGCCCTTTAGTTTGACTATTTTTATTGAGGGCAATCACTTCTATAGGTTGGTGTGGAGCAAGAACTGGCACATCTAGTTGGGGGTAGATTTCATCTCCTTCCTTTCTACACTTGATATTAGTCGCATCCCTTAACAAACAACATTCATTCTCATACATAGATTGATCATCAATCAAATTAGTGAAAATAAAGTTGTCATGTACTCTGAACTCATCAAAACTAAAAAGAGGGTTAGAGAGAAACAAACATTCCTCTTCCTTTCTAATATTGTCATTCCTTTCTAGATTGAGGCATAGGTCCTTATTCTTAACTTCTTCAAAAAGGAAAATTCCATACTCTGAAAAAAAAAGTTGATGCCAAATTACTCAAATTAGTCTCAGAGTGGGAAAGTTTGTCAGAAAGAAAAGGAGAGATAGGTGGTGGCCTTTCCTATAGTTCATCATCTTCATCATCACTAGATGAGTTGGAATTGGACTCAACTTCAAAATAGGAGTATAAGTTGAAGGCCAGATCACTACAGTGTTGATCTTGTCGCTTACCAAGCTACTGCATGTTATCCAAAATTGTCAGATTAATATTTTTGGCAGTGGGACAAGATAACTCTGCATCTTCATGACCTCCAACTAGGAACTTAGGAGATTTATTACAATTGTCTTCAAGCCTCACCTTTGATTCTAATTTCCATTTTCCCACAACAATAAAATCATCTTCATCCTTCACTACTTCCAATTGAGCTCGCTCAATCCCGTGAACCTTGTCTCTTTTGAGGACTAATTGTATTTCTGGCTCCAGAGCATAGATAAATATGTGATACTGAATTTCTAGACTAGGTCTTTCTAAATTGGGAATCTTTTGAATAAATTGATTGAAATGGTAAAAAAAATCCCTCATCTTTTCAACTCTATTCTTCACAATCTGGAAGAAAATACGTAGGGTAGCTGCAATATTGATTGGGATTCCATAGCATTGGAGAAATTTTGTTTTGAGAACATGCCATCTAGTGATGCTTCCTTTTTCTAGACCCCTATACCATTTTTTCACTTTCCCAATTATATTGTCAACAAAAATTCTTACAAAACAATCCTCTTCCTAGATTCCCAGAATTGCACTTACAATAGTTATAGCTGAAATATGATCCTCAGGATCTTGTTCATTTTGACTGAAAAATTTGGGAAACCTTTTCTGCGAACCTTGGGGTAGGTCATGATAATGCGATAGGGTGAGAGGACCAACTTGATTTCACCAAAAATTTGAAGCCATAAATGGAGTCGCCAACTCACACAAGATTGAAGGTTAGGAAGAGGAAATTACTATGGTAGATGAGCCAGAGGTGGATTCTAAAGCTGAGGTATAGGTAGATTCCTTGGTTGATGCAATGTTCGATTAGGATGATGATTACGATGATGGGGAGGATCGTCATAGTATTCAAATATCAACCTTGGGGGGAATTCAATCATAGGTGCAGGTGGGCACTGAGCTAATTCTTCTTCTTCCAATGCAAGATTCACCTGAATATAGTCAGTCGCATTCCTCCTATATCTCCAAGAAAGTGTATCTAATTGGGATATGATATCTTCTTGTTCAGCTCCAATCCAATCTAAATTTGGCTGCAAAATAGGGAATATGTCATGGTGAGGAAGTACCATCTTGTCACATGATGTGACAAGAATATCAGGTATTAATCAATTCAAGAAATCTTTACGATTCTCCCCAACGGAGTCGCCAAAAATCTGTTAGTGAATGAAAAAGGCTCATTAAAAATATATTTAAACTATGGCTCTAGGCCTAAATTTAGCACCAAATAAAAAAATCTGCTGACAACTCTAAAAATATCACAATTATATTTGTGACTTCTCTCTGAATTTTTTTGAGGTACAACTCCCTCACTAGATCTTCAATGAATTATCCTATTCTAATACAACATGTGTGATTTTAACCAGAAAGCAGAAAAGGTGATAAGCATTAGTCCATAAATATGGGGCTAGCGTGGGTGACATAAATCAAACCATAAAGTACCAATGCAAATATTGAAAATTTATGATCATTCATTTCAAGAGATAGCTCAAACTATAATAAATGAAGACATGCATCCAATATTTTAAATAAGATACAACTACATCATATGTATAATTCTTAGATCAACATACCAAAATCATTAAATTCATAACACATATTATAAATCATTATAGTCTACATTAAATACTTATTCCTTCTCAATAACAACCCCAGGCATATCAAAAAAAAGGAGAAGATCCCCCTTAGTCTCTTCCAATCAAATATTTATAGCATAGCTAATGCCACTGAACGGGTACCAAAGTCGTTACTAAATCAACAAATTCTTGTTTTCCTAACGTTTTCTTGGAGAAATAGTTGGATTCATATGAATTTGGCAGATGAATAAACATGAACAAAGAAAACTGATTATAATCCACCAACAATCACCAAAGGACCAATCATACATCTGACTATCAGTGCAACACATAGGAATATTAAGCAGTGGCACATGTGATCTACCTGATGGGAAATTATAATTTAAAGCAATGCAATCCAACCATAAATTAAAACCAATT
Organism: Sequoiadendron giganteum; assembly: GCA_007115665.2. NCBI lineage: Eukaryota > Viridiplantae > Streptophyta > Pinopsida > Cupressales > Cupressaceae > Sequoiadendron > Sequoiadendron giganteum. The sequence goes on from CM021109.1 coordinate 508,836,614, forward strand.
CAAAATCTTATCAAGCTAAGGAGAATGTACCCATGTCCAACTAAAACTCTATAAATTCAACCAACATCACCTTTCCTTTGCAATCAGTTGCATCAAACATGGTGATATCTAAGAGTGATGGTAATTCTACTAATGACTACATTATCTTGGAGGAGATCAAATGCAACACAGTGTTTAGGCACATCTCAAACCAACTGAAAGAATTATTTCTAGTACAAAGTGAGGTGGAGGAAGAGATGCTTCAAATCATCCTTGGTGAGGCATTTCTGAGCTAGGATCATGTGAATAACATGACCATTCTATAACTTTTCATCTATATGGTCATGAGGAATTTTGGCCATCACGAATGAGGTGTGAGAGCACTGGAGTTCTTGTTAAAGCCCGAGTTTCATCATCACATCAAAGTGGAAGTCAATGGGCTCAACCACTATTCTCAAACTAGAGTGATCGCTGATGATATCTGCATTGCATCATCTCTTCAGGAGAAAACTTTAGAGGAGGTTGTGGCTCTTTTGTGAATAGGAGTGGTAAGAAATGACAAAGGAATTTTTGCACAGTCCCTCCAGTTGCATGAGAATATTTTGTCACTAGCGCAAGTCAAACACCTGCAAGTCATTACTGAAGGAATTTACATCTTTATATTCACTTTGTGCTCATGAGAAAACACCCTTTTTATCTTTTTGTTTACGAACCAAATTTTGTAGTCAAACCAAACTTATTTTGTAATGTCAGAGCAATGTAAAATTGATTTTATATATTTATAAAATATCACTTTTGGGTATCACTACGTCTTCACATGTATGGCTTCTTTATGTCTTTGTTCATATTATTCTTGAAAATGATGATTTTATTTTTTGCATTATGCACAAGTTAAGTAGATAAGCTTACTATTACTGCATTAATCGTTGCATAATATTTTGAGCAGAAAAAATAAATGGTTTGCATAACCTGGTAAAACACCACCTAGGTTTAAGGCAATCCAAAGAATACTGCCCAAGGTATAACTTATGGGTAAATTTTCCATGCATGTGAAACATGACTACTCCATAAATTGTCTATTAATTTTCAAATGGTCACCTCAAGAGGACAAGTTCGAAAGCAAGAAGAAAACACTGTCGGGGTCCAAGATACAAATAACACGGGTGGTAAAATGAGAGGTTTGGTGAACATGCTAAAACCTCGCCCAAGTTTAGTAAAACAATAAAAGGCCTCCCAACTTAGCTTAGGTATCAAACTTAGGCGGGAAGAGAACATAGTTACCCAAAATAAAAGGGCCCCCTTTATAGGTAATAGATACCCAAAGAAGTTCAAACCCTATTGGATAGATATGAGGACAGAGTGGTGGATGAGCTCCCTAGATCTTTACCTCCTATAAGAGATGTGAGTCATCATACTGATCTCATACTCAGTGCAAACTTACCAAAAAAAATTGTATATTGTTGGATGTTGTGGTTCCATTGTTGATATGTGGTTTTCATTGATGTCAACATTATTAGCATTGATGATGCTTAAGGTTGTATATGTCAAGGATTTTGAGAAAATTATAAAAATAATATTGTTGGCAGTGAATGAAGTTGAGAAGGTCAAAATGTTGGAAATTTTTGTACATTAAAGATCTGAAGGTGTGCTTCAAAGGGTTTGTTTTTGAAGCTTTCTAGTATGTTGTTTGAAAGTTTTAGAGGTTTGCATCAAGATTTGTGGAAGTTATGAATATCTATGTTCTTATAGTTATTCAATTTCTGTAGATGGTGTTCTTGGATGAAGTGGATGAAATTACGGTAATTTCATGTGTTGCGCATGTACCTGTGACATTCATGGATGAGTCTAGATCATAAAATATCCTTGTTGTACATTCACATTGATCAGAGTGTTTGTGATTGGAGATTTTTTCGATGTGTTCTCAATTTTTCATTTTCTTGGTCGACATGATGGTGTTAGCATGTTGCGGGTCTATGAAGATTAATATTTTATGGTTTGGCATGTTTGAAGGTGTTGTGTTGGGTCCTCACTATGTTGTGACCCCCTTGTGTTGGTGTGCATTGAAATGTATTCATGTATTGAGGCTAACAATTGTAATTTATTCTTTATTTGAGGCCGACAGAATAGTTGATGTAAATTCATATAGAGGATATATATGTGTTTTTTTCCTCATTTAGAGGAAATTTTGAGTGTGTGCAAGAGGTGTACATGTGTGAATAAATTTCAAATCATTCAGAGCAGATCAGATTGTGAAGAAGTCTGAGCAGAGTGTGGAAGAGTGTGTAGAAGTTTTTGTGTGCCTAACTGGAAATGTAATCAGGATTTTGTAGAAGCTAATTTTTTAGTTCAACTTCATCCTATGGATTTAATCTAATTATTTTATGTAAGGTAGTGAGCCTTCCCTTTGAGTAGTGTGCTCTAGGCAATGTGCTTGAATGCAAGTGATTTGCTTTTTCATTCTTCATTATACTTCTAACATGGTATAATCTTGTGGACTAACATCCACCGTAGTTTTTCTCCTAACAGGGTTTCCTTGTATAAAATCTTGGTGTTCATGTGTCTCTAATGTGTTATTAATTTATGATTGCACTATTATTTATTAGATCTAAGACTTAAGGCTGATTAATATTGTATGTCTGATTTTGGAAACAACCGATTCACCTCCCCCCCCTCTCTGTTGTCTATCCTTGTTTTTCTAACATATAAAAGATGACACCCAAGAAAAATGAGGAGATAATAAATCAGATCCAAGAGCTATTGGATAAAGGTCCCATAAGGGAGAGCCTAAGCCCTTATGTTGTGCCTACTGTTTTGGCACCCAAGAAGGGAGGATATTGGAGGTTATGTATTGATTCAAGAGCAATCAACAAGATCACAATCAGATATATATTTCCTATACCCTAGATGATTGATGGACAGTTGGGCAGGTGCATGCTACTTCTCAAAGATTGATTTGAAAATTGGATACCATCATATCAGAATAAGGGAAGGAGATGAGTAGAAAACTGCCTTCAAGACCAATGAGGTTTTGTATGAGTGGCTTGTGATTCCATTTGGGTTGTCAAATTTCCCAAACACATTTATGAGGTCTTGAAACCTTTCATGGGCAAATTTATGGTGGTATATTTATATGAAATCTTGGTGTTCAACAAGACAAAGGAAAATCACCTACAACATTTGGATATGGTATTGAAGAGATTGAATGAGGAGAAGCTAATGATAAACCTAAAAAAGTGTGAGTTCATGAAAGAACTAGTCTACCTTGGATTTGTGATCTCTAAAGGTACATTGAAGATGGACCCCACTAAAGTGGAGGAAATACTCAGTTGTCTAACACCTAAATCAGTAGGAGAGGTAAGGAGCTTTCATGGCTTGGCTAGTTTCTATAGGAAGTTCATAAGGAACTTTAGCCACATTTATTCTCCTTTCATTGACACTATCAAAGGGGATAAGAAGAAGAGGTTTTGATGGACTGATGAAGTTGAGAGGAGTTTTGAGTACTTGAAGACTAGAGTGGATCAACTACCCATACTCACATTACATGACTTCAGCAAGGTGTTCACCTATGAGTGTGATGCAAGCAGGTATGGCATTGGTGTTTTTTTTAGTCAAGAAGGAAGGTCGGTAGCATTTTTTAGTGAGAAGCTCAATGAAGCCAAAAAGAAGTATTCATCATATGACTTGGAGCTCTATGTAATGGTACAATCCCTCAATAAGTGGAGACATTATCTTTTTCTAAAGGAGTTCACTATTTTCACAGATAATCATGTCTTAAGTTTCTTGAACAGTCAAGACAAGTTGAGTCATAGGCACATGAAGTGGATAGAGTACTTGCAGGCCTACACCTTCATAATCAAGAACAACAAAGGGAAATAAAACAAGGTTCTTGATGCTTTGAGTAGGATATCCATGATGGTGCAAGAAATCCAATTTCAGAGTATAAGAATAGAGGCACTAAAAGGTATGTATAAGGATGATGATGATTTTAAGGAACCGTATGTTGTTTGTAGTCAATTTTAGAATACTTTTCACAATGAATTCTCTGATTTTGTGTTGCAAGATGAAAAATTATTTAAGGGTGATCAGTTGTGTGTGCCTAAGTGCTCTATGAGGGCCAATTTGATAAGGGATAAGCATTGTGGTAGATTGGGTGGAAACTTTGGGTTTGATAAAACCTTAGAGCAGGTAAAGAGGTTCTACCATTGGCCAAGGATGTATGTGGATGTCAAGAATTTTGTGGAGATTTTTTTGATTTTTCAAAGAGCCAAGGGCTCTAGCTCAAATGCATGGCTTTATCAGCCCCTACCAATACCTATCAAGCCATGGGAACATTCAAGTATGAATTTTGTATTAGGCTTACCCAAAACTCAAAGGGGAGTGGATAGTGTGTTTTTAGTTTTGATAGATTCAGCAAAATGGCTCATTTTATTCCTTGAAAATTCAAAAATGATACCTCAAATATTGTAGGCTTATTCTTCAAGGAAATAGTTAGAATCCATGGGATGCCACTCACCATAGTTTCAGATAGAGATTAAAATTTCATAGGTCACTTTTGGAGGACCTTGTGGAGGAAATTGGGAACAAATTTGACCTTCAGTACTGCCTATCATCCACAAAGAGATAGGCAGACTAGAGTGGTCAATAAATCATTGGGAAACTTTCTTAGGTTCCTTACAAAATAACATGGACAACAATTTGATCTTGTTCTCCCACAGGAAAAGTATGCTTACAATGACTCTATCAATAGAAGCATAGGGAAAAGTCATTTTGAAGTAGTGTATGGTCTAAAACCAAGAGGCATATTTGAGCTCAAAGATCTGAGTAGATTGGAGAAGAGGAGTGTAGAAGGAGAGGAGTTTCCATAGCTATGAAATACTTACATGAGAAGGTCAAGGAAAATCTCAAGAAGAGTGTGGAAAATTATAAGAAGCATGCAGTTTTGAAGAGGAGGAATGTTCAGTTCAAAGTAGGAGACTTGGTAATTGCACACCTAAATAAAGAGAGACTACCTAAGGGAAAATACACAAAGCTACTAATGAAAAATATTGGTCCATGCAAGGTGGTCCATAAGTTTTGTGAAAATGCCTATGAGATAGAACTCCCTCTTGGAGTTTCTATCTCACCAATCTTCAATTTTTTTTACCTTTACCCTTTTAAGGGACTTGTGGATGCAAATACAGGTGTTGATGAAGGTGTTGCAATGAAGAATGGGTTAGATATCTCACTCCTACTAAACCATTGAAACATGAAGCCATTTTGGACACTAAAGAGGTGAAAAGGACAAGGCATAAGGTCTACAATGAATATCTTGTCAAGTGGCATGGTTTACCATCTAAAGATGCAACATGGATGTTAGAAGATAATATCAAGAGGCATGGTACATCTATACAAGAATTGATCTCAAGTGGAACCTGAGATTCTTTCCACCCCGGGTGTATAGTGCAGGGGCACCATGGACATTTTTCTTGTATTCATGAATTTAGGTGTCTAGGTTGGTGATTTAGGTGTTTTGTCACTTTCTTGATGTAATAAGGTTGAATCAAGACCATTTTTCAATGTACATTGTCATGTAGGGTCATTCTTAGGTGTTTGGTGAAAGTTGTTAAAGAAGTGTAAAAGTTGCTTTGCAACTTGTCAAAATTGTTTCTAAGTGGAAGGTGAACAATAATATTGAGTGAATCTTGTTTGTAACCAATGATTTATAGTTGCATTTTTTTCTTTTGGCTTCACAAAATTTGAGGCAATATGATTGAATCATTTGGAGGACAAAAGAATAGAAAAAGGCTTTTTTTGTAGCTTTTAGTGCATTTTTTGAGTTTTATTGTTTTGTACGGCCACGTACAGTTGTGATATGAGCTGAGATTCATGTGAAAGGTTTCTACAGTGAACATAATTTCATTTGAGCATGGTGTGGTTGATTTTCATTAAGAAATAAGCCAGTTTGAAGCATTTTATTTCAAACAGCTTGTAAACCCTCATTTCAAGGGTTTATAGTGAAGAAATGTAACTAATAGCCCATTCCATCATTGTATTCTAGCCAAGCTCAGTGGAATGGAGGGTCTTGGTCTATTTTCAGCGTTTTCATTGTCTTTTGGAGAAGGGTATGGCATTTGTAGAGTTTTTTTTCCAAGCCCTAGCCTAACATCCTCATGTGCTAGGCTAGGTAGGGTAGTGATAGTGTAGGATAGCAATTTGTAAGTTTTGTTTGTTGATAAAATTTCTTGAATGGGACCCTATGTGAAATTTCTAGACCATTGGTGTAGAGTTTAGGTGTTTTGGGATTGATTTCTTTGTAGGTGCTTTGTAAAAGTGGCCTAATCAGCCTTGTGTTTGGCAAAGCAGATCTGATTAGAGAGACTTGTTCCAAAACAACCTATGCCACAATTGAGATATGTTGAATGCAAGCCTAATGGGTGTCTGAAAATTTGTTTTTACTATGATGAAATGGCCTTATCTAAAATATATGCTTTAAAATGTTGATTTGGAGACCTAGTTGTGTATGCTTGTGAGTTTGTGCAAATCACCATTGTTTGGGGTCTTGAGGCTTAATAAGTGATTGAATTGTGTTGTTTGGTGTTAATTTAGTCTATTCCACCCCTTCTCTACATCAATTAGTTTTATGTGGTAGTTTTTCTTTACTATTTTATGGTGGATATGGGCCTATTTTGTCTTGCTTTTAGGCTTCTCATGTAAATGGTAGGAACCCTAGTTTTCTCTCTCATCTTTTCGAAAAAAATGAAAATGAATTTTATCATAGGTTAGCTCTTGCAAGAATAATTATCCCTTTACTATTAAGTTTTGATGTATATTTTAGTCCATCTCAACTTAGGTAAAACATAGATGTATTCTACCTCTCTTGATAGAGAGTCCAATTTCCCCAAGGTCTATATTACCAAGTCTTTGCTATGTAGGGAAACTCAAAAGCATTGGTAATTTTTGTTCAAATTCAGGGGACCTATAGTACATCTAAGTGAAATTAGGCATAAACATTTTTATTGCATAATAAATATTATTTTAATATTTAATATTCAACATTCCACCAATTCAATCATTCATTACATTCATTAACTATTCAACATTCAAAATCAACAATAAATACCATTTGCAATTAGGAAAAGTGTAGCTTAAAAAATAAGATCACAAGTAAAATCTTATTTTAAATCTTGGTCTAACCAAAGGTATACAAAAATTATAATGATGTAAAATTTTAGTTTTAAGTTGTGTAGACAATCCCTAATAAACTACTCTTGCTTGATCAATCAACACATAATCATTAACACAAATTAGCGCAAAAGTCTTGGTTAACCAAACTAGGAAGAAACATGTGAAATACCACTACATTCAAATACATATTAGACACATCATCCTTCCTATCCTTGAATTTATATGATTTTTCACTAAATATAGGTAAAAATCCATCTTACTCAATTGAAATTAAGAAATTATAATCATAACAAAAGTACTCAAATTTAGAAAACTAGAAAAATAGAAAAATTAAACTAACAAAACTTAAAAAATGATTCAAATTGGATAGTTTCCCATTCCTATACAATGTTTCTATTGGTATTTTATGAAACTAGCTTAAAAAGGATAAGGTCCAATTCAACAACTAATTACAATTAATAAATGCACAATTTCTAATGATCAATCTTTGTCCCTAATTTCATGATTTAAAAAATAAGAAAAATTTCCTAATGAATTTTAGCAACATAACAAGTCTTATTCTCTATGTTTCTATCATGTTTTAGTTCAATGCATTACTTTTGAAAATATAGAAAATGGATAATAAGATCATGCAATCCATATAAATCAAAATTTAAATTTAAAATATTTTTAATTCCATAGTTTAAATAGCATGCATTTCAAATCACTAGAAATAAGAAATAAAGCATGATTAATCGTGTAGAACAAGCTAAAAACTAGAATAGATAGCATTATTTTTGGCATATTCGTGTCATGCCAAAGAAATTGTTCATGAACAATGAAATCATTAAATTTTATGAATACACAAGTTACCTATAGTCACGAGCTTATGAGTTAAATCAATGGTTCGGTAGAATAGCTTGAATAGTAGCATGTTTGGGTTTAAGATATGCCTAACAAGTCTCTAAAATGGACATAAGATTATAATTTACTTTTTGGGGTTCACATGTTTAAATAGTGAACTTAAGAACCATGGTAAAGATAATTTCAAATGGTTTGTCGACCACTCTAGGTGCCAGGGCAAATGCAATGTAGATGTAGTTTACTGAACATATTTGAGTTTACCAAGCACTTTAATTTTGGAGCCTTATGGTTTACTTATGATGTTAATCAACTTGTAGATCCCAAACATAACCAAGTTAAATTTTATTGGGTCTTACAACTTTTTTTAAGAATTTTAAATTAGAAATATAGTGTAAAATGAGGACTTACATGCAATCTCAAGAATGAGATCTAATTGAGTGGTAGATTGAAATCTAGAGACACTTAGCATTTGAGTTTAATATTTATTAGGATAAAGCTTAATTAATTAAAAGTATGGATAACCATGGTTAAAATTTAAAGATGAAATTGGGTTCTCAATTTAAAATAAAGGTTCATAAATATACTTCAAATAACTATTATAAAATAGGTGTCAAGTAAAACTAACATGAAAATTTTGTAAATAGATAAGAGATATAAAATTAAATCAATCAATAGAAAGTGTAAATGCCCCAAAACTCACCTTAACCACTATATTGAAAAAAAATACTCATCAACATAGAGAATCAAGTTAAACAATCGAGAGTGGTAAAGTAATAAATTGATAAATTAGAAGTGAAACCATTAAAATCCAAAACATACCAAAATTTCTCTCAAGAAGAAAATAAATATGAAATTTTTAGAGCTTTAATAAAGAAAGCAACAGTGTAGAGAATACAAAACTTGAAACTAAAAATGACAAAGTAAACATGATGCAGTTCGAATTTGAGAGCCTTACAACCAGCTTTACTTAGATTGACAATTTTATTTGTCAATTTAAAAATCTATTTCAACATTCCACAAAACAATGGTGACAATTTAATTAACCCAATCAATTAAGCATGTTAGACAATTTATACTTCCATTCGCATTTAATTTCTCAGTCAATGATTTTACCCATAGACAATCAACCAAAACAATTCACAAATTCAATTTAATCTCCACTGTTCATCTTCTCATTTCAAACACTTTAAAAATTTGAATTTCAAATTCAATCTATTTTGTTTGTTTAGTATACAAGAAAAATAAAACCCACACCTTATTAATTATTACTCTTCCAACTGCCCCAATTACATGTCATTTACATATCCAATTCTTTTGTAGTTCCTTAATAGTTTTCCTACATACATTTCATTTCCCTCTGTTATATGTCACAACTTATTTCCTCTTATTCTTAACTACAATTTATATTTTATTCTCTTCCCTTAGCATAGGCTCGACTTTCCTCTCTTATTTTTATTTACACCTTTTCTTTATCTTCTAACAATGATTTCTCCACTCTACTGTGCTACCTCCATGTAATTTCTTTGTTTTTCCCTTTGCACATATTTCATTCTCTTTGATGGCATGGAATTTCATCAATTTCTTGTATTTATTGTCATTTCAATTCTCCTCTTTTCCATGCCCCTACCCGTTTTCCTTTCTTTTTTAACAAAACCTTCCTCTCTTACTTGGAGCACTCTCTCTCCATGCAAATTTTTTATTCTATTTAAATTTTAAAACTCAAAACTTCATGGCACGACCCCCTTGCTTATTCTCTGTTCCTTGACTCTTCATTATCTCCTTCAAACCACATGACCCACCATCCATATGTTGGCATAAATATTTAATTTATTTTTATTGGTATTGATAATTAAAACCACCAATCACTTGATTTTAATGTAATCATATTTCTAATTGAATTGTAGAAAGAAATTACACTAGGTAAAATAAAGATTAATTGTTCATCTCATTTTAATAATCAAACATCCGAAATTCTATGAACTTCATTGAATCGAAATTGAACATATAAATTGAAATATAACATTTTGTCAAATGAAAGGATAAATAATGCCACTCAATTTCATCCCAAATGACCATCGAAACTGAAATGATTTGAACTCCAAAATCAATCAAAACCTTAAAAAAATCAACATTAAACTAAAATCAAACCAAAACAATTGAAATCAAAATCAAACTATTTTTGGGTGATTTGGATTGTCGGTTCGCCCAGATGCTCTTGTATCAGGAATGCTAAGTAAGATTTTTTTGAGATTTGGCTCACAAAATGGATCTATGTAGTAGGAATAATCTTCCAAGTTGCGACAACTTGAAGCACACTTTGATGTTGTGATAGGTACCCTAGAAAAAATATTTGCCTTTTCTAGCACTTAGCTAGAACACTCATGATATTCTTGTGCCGAATTTTCCCTTCACTATAATATCCCTTTGTGGAACTTCTTCCACCATGAGCTAACTTCTCTTTCCAAATATATCTTCTTCTCATTCTTCTTCTTGTGGAATTCAACCCACCATGAACTATCAACCTCCACCAAATTCCATGTGCATCTTCCTCCTTTGTGGGAATTAACCCACCACAACCCATCCTCCTCCAAGAACATTTCTCCCAATGTCCATTCACCATTAAATTTATACACATAGAATTATCAAAATAATAGAAATTAAAGATTTTCATCAATCAATTTTTTGTACCTACACCTTCCTCTTCAACCTCTTGTTGGAAAATGTGCTATTAGTCTGTTGTCATTGATATCAACCTATGTTGTTACCACATGCACTTGTATATTTTTCATGTTGAAGAATTGTGTTCAAGGGCTATAATATTGGCATTGGTACACAATTGCACCTTATCTTCTAAAGTTCATGGTTGGATTTCAAAGTGATTTGATTGATGTTTCTAATTAAATACTTCACACGGAGCTTGAAGAGAAATGCATAAGTCTCCAAACTGTCAAAGGTACAATGACTCGCACTACATGAGCTCTATCAAATGATTTGAATTTCACTACATATGAAGATATGGTCTTGTGGTTTGAAGGTTAGCTCAACATGGCTATAAGGTATGCATGTTCCAAGTTTCAAAGCATAAGTAGTACCACTATACTCTCCAGTGTTAACAAAGTATGAGCATGTTAGGTTCCTAGGAGTGCTGACTATGGTTGAACAGAAAGTCTCTTCACTTCATATTATCTCCTTTTTCCTTGTGGTTTTGGATTTATGATCCTGCAAATAATGTTCTTTCTTAGTTCAAATTTAATATGATTTAGTGCATCATCGATGTGTTCGATGCACAATACAGCTAAGAGGGGGGTGAATTAGTTGTACATTAAAACATTCGATCCCTCATTAAATTTAAAACCCTTATTAAAATTTAAACCTTTATTAAGCATTAGCAGAATGTAAACATATGAAACAACAATGCAAACAATACTAGAAACACAATAGAACACTAGATTTACATGGAAAACCCTAAGAAAGGAAAAACCATGGTGAGGATTAGGTCACATATATAAGAATAGAAACAATGAATATAATTAGGCTCATTTCCCAAAGGACTCATTGTTCAAAAGAAATAAGATAGAAGAAACTATTATAGATAGATTACTATCTCAAAGAAATAGGAAGATCCACCACTGCAACTCTATGCCATCACAACCTTTGGCTCACTACCTCCAACAACTTTAAGCACACTGATATGTAGCCACCTTCTACTCACTGCATCTATTAAACTTACGTATTCAAGCTCGCACTCGGATCACCACATTTGATCACATTTTCATATCACACTTACCACACACCTCAACACAAACTTCACCTTGAATTTATACCATTTATGACCTCAAACAACTCCTTAAGGTCGACCTCAATGAAATGTATGCACCTCAAATGTGCAACACTAAATAGGTCAGTACCAAACACCTCCACAGTAGAAAGAAGTAAAGACGAACCACACCAAGGGTTAACTAGGACCCAAATCTACATCACCACACTACTCAACACATCCACAATCCATGAGGTACCTCCACAAATAGTGTTATCATGCCAGGTTGGCCAAACCTAAACTAACACTACAAGCAACCACAAACACACTTCTCTGGGTCTAGAAGCAACATGTGGACCACAAAAAAAAAACCACACGACATCCAAAAACATTCCAACATCAATATAATACACTGCAACACTGATGCAACCACCTTAAATAAAGAGTACTTTCATCATGCGCATCAAGATGCACTACCACTGAACTCCAACATAAGAATTGAACTTGTGAAGCAACTCAACGCTAGAAACTCCAAGGGAAGGTAGATATAGACAATATAATCATGTTCCCAAATCTACAAGACAAGAAACTTCAACATGGAGAAATCTGAAACAATCTCATTTCTCGTAGACAATGCTCTTCGCAAGCAACATACTATCAAACACAACTTATGCTACCGTAAGATCCAAAATCTAAAACTTTGTATAGAGCACCTCTAAACACCTCTAATTATCATGTCCAAACCACATAGGCATATCCTCGACCATGAATAAATGTAGAGCACAACACAAAACACACTTATGTTGCCTTGCAAACTCTCTTATTCATTTTTTCTCAAAAGAACTTGGAAACCAAGTGAAATTACTTCAACTGAAACAATTATCCATCACAACCATACAAGACATCAATGAAAAAATTGATGAAAATACCACAACACCTTCTCATCAAGAATATACAAGGGGTTGACATCAATGTGATATCAAACCACAACACAATGCAACACACTTTAGCAACTCCAACAACCTCTACAAGCAAGGGGTTTGAATCTATGACAACACCAACAATCTCCAATAATCTCTCCCAAAAATGCAAGTCACCAAAACCTCCAAGTTTCCAACAATCTCCCTCTTTTTCATTGATGGAAACACCTGCTCTCTAAAAAATGATCAACAACAAAAGAAAATCTTGCATTAAGTAACACTCCCCCTTACTAGCGCATCTCTTACTCTTTAAAATCTCTTTATGTACCTCTTCTTTATAGACTTCTTGTCCCCCTATGTGAGGATTTCTTCAATAATTACTCTCCCCCTATTTTTGTCAAATCATACTCTCCCCCTTTGACATCAATGACAAAGGGAAACAATCTCACCCTTTGACATCACCTACACACTTCACTCTTTTAACTTCTATATGTTATGCCTACTCTTTTATTTAGTCTTTACTGCAGTCTCCCCCTTAGGGACACAAGATATGCTCCCCCTAAATGCACCAACCAAAAACACTACTACCTACTCCCCTTGATAGGTAGCCTTCATCATCTTAAAATTCTCACCTAGTTAGATGCACACTCTTATGCATCTAATTGAAAGGAGGGGCAATAACCCTTAACTTCTATCAGAGATACTCAAAAGTATCTTTTGGAAGAGCCTTTATAAAATTATCTACAACTTGATCCTTTGTAGGAACATACTCTAGCTTCACCTCATTCTCTGCAACTTTTTTTTCATCTACACAACTTGCCCAATATTCATTTGTATATGCACTCAAAGAGAAATCAAAACCCCTGGGATACCATAGACCAAAATCTAGAGTGCCCTTCAAGTGTCTGAATATATTTTTAACTATTGTCGCATGTGATTCTATGGGATCTTCTTGAAATCTTGCCACAAGACAAACTGCATTCATTATATCTGGTCTAATAGCAATAAGATAAAGCAGTCCACGAATCATTGATCTGTACTTTCTTTGATATGTCTTAGGAGATTCATCATTTTTTCTCAACTTGCAACTAGTAACCATGGGAGAACACACTAGTTTAGAACCCTCCATTCAAAACTTCTTCAACATTTCCTTGAAATACTTTGACTATGAAATGAAAATGCCTTATTTTGATTGAATGATTTGTAACCCAAGGAAGAAATTCATCTCCCCAAACATTAACGTCTCAAACTCTTTTTGCATTTGCTCTACAAATCTCTTACACTTACCTTCATTTCCTCCAAATATTATGTCATCAACATATACAACCATAATTAGGATTTGATCTCCCTCAACCTTGAAGTAAAGGTTGTTATCTACAGTACCCTTTTTGAATCCTTCTTGCAACAAGTACTTATCCAATATTCCATACCAAGATCTAGGAGCTTTTTTGAGCCCATATAAGGCCTTCTTTGACCTGTAGACCATATCAGCATCATCTGATAACTGAAAACCTCTTGGTTTTCAATGTATACCTCTTCTTCCAAATCACCATTCAAGAATACAAACTTGACATCCATTTGATATACCTTGAAGTATTTATGTTCTTCAAATGCCAAAAATATCATAATAGCTTCCATCCTTGCCACCAAATCAAAAGTCTCTTCAAAATATATTCTTTCCACTTGTGAGTAGCCCTTACACACAATTCTAATCTTATTTTTGACAACTTTTTCATCCTCATTCAACTTGTTCTTGAAAACCCATTTAGATCCTATCACATTCTTGTTTGTTGTTCTTGGGACCAATCCCCAAGTTTGATTATTCTCAATCTGTCCCAACTCTTCTTCCATATTTTTTATCCAACTCCCATCTTTGCATGATTTAGTTACTATCTTAGGTTCTATCTCAAAAAGTAAACAAAAATTTACATGTCCTGCTGTCATAGCAGTTTTTCTCCTTGTCAACACACATTTTCTCTTATCTCCAATGGTTTTATCTTTATTATGATTCTTCTGCATGTACTTAGGAGTCTTAGGGATCATTTTTGGAGCTTCTTCATCTTCAACTCTCATCTCCTTTTCTTTTTCTTCTTCTTTTTCTTCTTCATTGCAAGCAAATTCATATCCTTTTATAAACATAGAACTTTGATATAGTTCTTCATCTACTTTGACACTTGCACTTTCAACAATCATCTTCAGCCTTTTGTTATAACATCTATATGCCTTCCATTTTGTATAATATCCAAGGAAGATTCCTTCATCAGGTCTTGCATCAAACTTTCCCATGTTTTCTTCATGTCTTCTAATATATCATTTTCTTCCAAACGCTAAAATATTTCATAGTAGGATATTTTCCATAACTTATAGTCTTTGAACTATTCACTCTTTCTTGTCCTTTGATAATAATGTACACTGTAGAATGAATTACTTCTCTCCAATAGACATCTAGTATATTTTTTTCCTTCATAGTTCTTATTGCTTCCTAAACTATCATATTCTTCCTCTCCACAACTCCATTCTACTAAGGAGTAATAGGATCTAATAAATGTCTCTTTAGTCCCTGATCTTCACAAAAACTATTAAACTCATTTGAAGTAAACTCGCCACCTCTGTCAAATATTAATAACTTTATTTCCATATCCATTTCATTCTCAACCATAGATTTAAATTCTTTAAACTTATCTAGAGATTCTTATTTTTCTTTGAGAAATGTCACCCAAGTTATTCTAGAACAATTTGCAATCAATAATATGAAATACATATCACCTTAAGAGCTTCTTATTCTAGTAGGTTCACATAGGTCTATATGCACGAACTCCAAAGGACTTGTGGTACAGTATTCTTTAGCCTTGAACCTCTTATTTGTCTGCTTTCCAAACTGGCATTCTTTGCAAATTGCATTGATAAGATTTGTAATCTTTAGTAGATCTCTCGGAGCATTAGTAAAATTGATCTTCTCTAGGCTATCAAAATTTTATTTGACCCATTCTTCTATGTCATATCCAAATTTCATTTATTTGAGATATAAATTACTTAACACCAACATCTTTAAGTTGATAAAAATTACCTTTTGCCTTTGTTCCTGTAGCAACCAAAGTATCAGAGCTTACTTTTCTGATCTCACAACCTTCATCCTAAAACACAAAATTTTATCCTCTACTACATATTTTTCCTACACTTAGAAGATTATGTTGGAGACTCTTAACATAATTTATGCTTGCCATCAAAACTAATCAAACCTTTTCCACAGATCTTACTAGATGTATCATCACCAAATGTAACAAGACCACCATAATAATTTTGAAGTTTAAAAAACTTACTCTTATCACATGTCATATTATTTGAGAATACACTATTATTATCTAGTAATTCCTATCCTCTCTTGCATGAAATTAAATCACCATTGTTCCTTCAAAGTTATGACTTATTTTTGGTGCACTTTCCTTCACAGATGTTTTAGGATTAGTATAATTATTTCCCAACATTTAGAGCCATGAACAAGCATTCATCACTATCATCATTAGGATATCCTAATTCCTTATCATTAGATACACCATTGTATTTTTTTAAATAATAATTGATGCAAAGGAAGGGGTAGACACAATACTTCTTAACAGACTTGAATCTCTTCAACCATGGAACCAACACTCTAGGACAACAACATTCATTTAGTACTTTTAATCTTCAAGGTCAAGGTAATGACATACTTTGAATAAACAAAACATACGGAACTAATTATTTATCCCATTCAACCTATTACTTCAATCCCTTACACCAACTTGTTATGGTTTCCAATCCACACTAATTTGACCCTGGCTGCAACAATTACTATAAATTCACTCACTTTAATGCACACAAACAAATGATTGAAAATACACAAAAAATGCAATTTATAACTATCCCCGGACTATGGTATACCTCTACAACATGACAAAATATTTATCCAACCCAAATACATGATATTAAATGAGTTTTTCAATAGATAGTCACCATTTAAGGGATTTTTATGATTGTTCTGAGAATATGTGAAAGTGGACTAGTGAAGAGATCTCCTTCACATGTGAACATTATGATTTGTAACCTTTGTGATATTTTTATAGACATCAATACAGAATTTTATTCCATATTTCATTATTTTTCAATGGATAAACCAAAAGTTATGACATTTTCTATGTGACTGCAAACCCTAGGAAGGGTTTTAGGCATTTTTTACAAAAATGCTTGTAACTTATTCAAACATGGATTAAAATATACCAAACCAATTAAATTTGGAAGTTTATTCAATCCTCTATCATGTCCAATAATTTTTAGGTCATTAAATGTAATTTTTAGTCTGTACAAATGAAAAGAACAGTTGGATTTGTAAGAAAAATATAGTTTTTAGAGTGCAAAAATTGAAATTTCTACATTTCGATCTCCTCTCAATCTTCCCAACCTGGGATTCACGTTTACAACATTTATTTATGCTTTCCCAATCATTTTCCAACTACCAACCACCCACAACTAACTTCCTAATCAAAGTTTCAACTTTAATGCACTTTTTGACAACTTTCACAATGACAACTTTTACATTTTTTTTGCAAATGTTTACAACTTTTGACCAATGGACCTATAACATTCTGAAATGAATAAAAATGATCCCAAATGGTCATAAGTTACCTTATTATACCAAACACATCAAAACTAAACATAAAACTAAAATTTGACCAAATTTGACCAAATTTGACCATATGGCCTGAAGGTGCCCCTGCACCATACTCCCAGGGAAGAGAAAATTTGAGGTCTGCCTCAAATAGGAATCTTCTTTCTTATTTTCCAATTCCTTTGCATGTGTGCAATGGTTTTAGTTTATTGGATCTCAACGAAACGTGTTTCAACTAGTCCACATGTGCTTTTCGGTTCAATAATATGCTTCTTGAGCCAAGGCCAACTTGGTATAATGTAGCCATGTGTTTTTGTTTGTTTTCTTGGTCTAGCTTGATCTTGGACTGCAATTGAAAATTTATTTTCATTTTCATCCACTTTGTCTTCCTCCCCTGCACAAGAAACAAAAATATTAAAGAAGTCATATTCTTTTTTTTCATACTTCACTTCTTCATCCACCTCATGTTGTTTTCCATACATTATTTTCTCTTAATTATGCTCCAAAATATTTGGCTTCACCTCAACCTTACTCACCCAGTTATTTTTAGTTTTGAATTTCTCATTCATTATTTTATTCTCCTTGACACCAACATTCTCATCTCTCGGTTATTCTCTTGAGAATTATGTTATCTCCTTATCCTCCATGACTCTCTTCTCTCTTTGGACTATCCTTGAGTCTTCCACAGCTTCTTTTGTTGTCTCTTCTTCTTCTTCCTAAACATCACCCACTTCAACATCAATGTCACCATTACTTTCATTAGTTTGAGAAAATTCAAAAGAAATTTCTTCCATTTCTTGTTCAACTATTTTTTCAAACAACATGTTATAAAAACTTATTACCTCATCCATTACCTCATTTGTCTCTACTTCATACTGTCATACATTTGTCTTGTCACCTAGCAACAAGTTTTCAATTCCTATGCACTCACCCTTCAAGGCTAATAATGCATATTTCCTCCCATCTTTGTCCAACTCATATGTGTTTTTTTTCCTGTTATACTTTGCTGTCCTACTATAATGCCACAACCTTCCAAACACAATGTGACATACATCCAAATTCATAATATCACAAACTATTTCATCCTTATAACTTCCTATGTGAAACTCAACTTTGCATTGCTCATGTACGGTTTCCTAGTTACATGTTTGAAGCCAACTCACTGAATAGGGCGTGGGGTGTGGTATTCTTTCCAAACCCAATTTATCCACCATGTTTTTACAAAAAATATTATCCATGTAGTTATCTAAAATCAAAACTTGACAACATTTACCTTTGGACTTGCAGATAGTTCAGAATAATCTGTCATTTTCCATCTTGCTTGCTTTCTTGGCTGCAATTTCTTCTTCCTGTATCATCTTTTCCATTTCTTCCTCCTGTAGCTTCTTTTCCACTTTGAACAATTTATTTAATAATGACGATTCCCCTTTCCCATCTTTCTTATTAATACTTTCCTTATGATTTTTTTGCTGCATCTTTCTATCCTCTCTCTCTTCTTTTCTTCTTCTCATGATACCTCACCTAGGGCTTTCAATTCTTTTCTTCCTTACCCAGTCTTTTGGTATCCAGGTTCTTTCTCATCAACCTTTCAATTTGCAACACACGTACTTAACCAAATTCCAATCAACATAATTAATTTCTCCTACCCAGACCTTGTGGGATCTGATACCAATTTCATGCAGAGGAAGGGGTAGACACAATACTTCTTAACAGACTTGAAGGTCTTCAACCATGGAGCCAACACTCTAGGACAACAACATTATTTAGTACTTGTAATCCTCAAGGTCAAGGCAATGATATAATTTGAATAAAAAAAACATAATGAATGAATTATTTATCCCATTCAACCTATTACTTCAATACTTTACACCAACTTGGCATGGTTCCCAATCCACACTAATTTGACCCTGGTTGCAACAGTGACTATAAACTCACTGCACTTTAATGTGCACAAACAAATGATTTAAACTACACAAAAAATTAAATTCCTAACTATTCCTAAACCATTATGCCTCTACACCATGACACAATATTCATCCAACCCAAATACATGAGATTAAATGAGGGTTTCAATAGACAATCACCATTTAAGGGATTTTTATGACTATTATGAGAATCTGTGAAAGTGGACTGGTAAAGATATCTCCTTCACACATGCACATTATGGTTTGAAACTTTATGGGATTTTTATAGACATTAATACATATTTTTTTTCCAAATTTCAGCATTTTTCAATGGATAAAATAAAAGTTGTGACATTTTATGTGACTGCAAACCCTAGGAAGGGTTCCAAGTAGTTTTTACAAAAATGCTTGTAACTTATTCAAACATGGATGAAAATATACAAAACCAGTTGAATTTTGGAGGTGATTCAATCCTCTATCATCTCCAATAAATTTGAGGTCATTAAATTCAATTTACAGCCTATACAAATTAAAGGAACACTCAAATTTGTATAAAAAAAAAAAAAATTAGAGTGCAAAAATTGAATTTTTTTCATTCCAATATCCTCCCAACCTTCTCAACCTTTGGATTCTTATTTACAACATGAATTTATTCTTTTCAAATAATTTTCCAACTACCAACCACTTACAACTAACTTCCTAATCAAAGTTGCAACTTTAATGCACTTTTTGACAACTTTCACAATGATAACTTTTACATCTTTTTTGCAAATGTTTACAAATTTTGACTAATGGACCTATAACATTCAAAAATGGATCAAAATGATTCCAAATGGTCATAAATGACCTTATAAGACCAAACACATAAAAAAAAACATAAAACCAAAATTTGACCATATGGCCTGAAGGTGCCCATGCACCAATAACTCTTCTTGATGTATTTCCCTTTATGGTCCTTATGATTTTCATTGCAACTTTGATTGGAAATTTAGAAGCATAATGAACTATATTTCCACAATTGAAAAATTTATAGGGTAACTTACCTCTGTATTTTTCAGTGCCCTTTTTCAGTCTTCTTACAAAATTTTCTTCCACCTCATCAAGATCATTTGGATTTGATTCATCATCCTTCTCTACTTTACAGGATTTAAAATAAATTTATTTCTTTGTATAATCTTGAATAAATTCTCTCAATTCAAAAGAAATTAAAGCACTAAACATCTGATCTCTAGGATATTTATCCAAGTCTTGATCTTCCTCAATAGGAAAAACTTTAGCACTATAAGATTTAGGAAGACTTCTTAGTACCTTTTTCACAACTTTGCTCTCTTCCAGTGTTACACCAAGACCATTGATGGCATTTACAACTTCATCCACTCTGAGCATGTAGGTTGTAATATCTTCATCTTCGGACATACTGTTGCTGCAAGATTTTGCAGGTAGCGACAGTCTTATGGGAAACTTAGCTATTGTGGGACATAGTGCGCTAGCTAAGTGACCTCTGGGGTTTTATCGAAGAAGGCTCTTCATTTAGTGGGGAAGGTAAAAGGTTGGAAAGATAGAAAAACATGAAATCTAAATTATAGGTAATGCGCCAAAATCATAGACAAATTTACCAGAGCACAGTGCAGAATAGAAAGGCCTGAACCACCAAATTGTTGTTTATCAAGTAATTTTCTCAAAAGCACTTTAAACATAACAAATACCCTCTAATTTGCATAGCATAATCTAGCATAACCTTAGCCAACACAGAGGAGTCGAGAAAACATGATCTGTATTTTTTAGCTATGAAAGATCACAAAAGCTGAAGAACAGGCATTCATACATTATAGGAAAATAACAGCACAAACTAACAGTTTTACTAAATGCATGAAAAATAGAAAGCCCGAATTGATTGGCATAGTCTGGAGTCTTCAAGTTTAATAAAATTATTACAAATACTTTTTCCTAGTGCTCGGGAGCTTTTAGCAACTTAAAAACAACTTATAAAAGAGAAAAATGGCCGCTTAAATAGGCCAGTCCACCGCCTGAATCACCACAAAGAAAGAAATCTGTGAGCAAGGATCAATGCCCCAGATCACCTCAAGCCGCCATAGCAAACAATGATCACCCAGGAGCATGCCAGCAAAGCCATTGCAAGGAACGGAAAATCATGCAGCAACAAAAATGAATACGTGGCATCACAGAAGAAAACGTGGTAGCAAACAAATATAAAAGGCGCAGCAACAATTCCAAGGTAACCGGTGCATAAAGAACTACCACGTGTCACGTAGATGGGGCCTAGAAAAAAGATGAAGGGATGCCCAGCGAAAATCTTCAAGAGGGAGCCACATGGGTAATGCTGAGCAATAGAAACTGCAAGGTGGGCCTAGTTTGAAAATGGCCAGAGAGGGCCACGTGTCGTGCAGACGGAGACCGACAAGAGCGAAGCGATATGAAAATAAAAAAGCTTCGAGAGGAAGCCACATGGAGCATGCTAAGAAATATGAGTGATTTAAAGGTAAGGCATAGCCGCGAAGATAAAAAATAAAAACCGTGCAGGTTCATGGTTTTTTGTGAAATAGTTCGGTGACTCACATGGACATTTCTCTCACGGAATGAAGAACCCAAAAAACCTCAGTTCAGCATCAAAAAATTTCTCATAACTTAGAGAGGGCAGCTTGTAGACCGGTCCAGACCTCATTTGATGGTGCAAAGAGAGCTCACAAATTTTCATGTGCCAATTTGAGATCGATAATTGCCTTGAAAGGTAATCCGCCAAATATTTTCGTCTCTAATTCCAATTGGAAGAAGAGTTGCACCAACTGATGCACGATCCCTTCAATTTTCTCGGTGGTCGGAGACTGATCAAAATATTGGAAGACATAAAGGTCCTGCTTCTTCTCCTCAATCTTTGCAACAATGTGTTCAACACCTGCTACCGCCTGATCTGCAATGAAGGGTGAAGGGAGGCCTCTTTGAGTTAAGCAGGAAAACTTTTCCTGCATATCATTGGTAACCTAGTTCAACCTGGCCCTGCATTCTACCACTTGTTGGAAAGCCTCATGCATAGAAATGAGGATGCTTATGCCCATGGTCCTCATTGTTCGATCATCAATACCCATGCCACTCAGAGCCTCATCGAAAGTTGTATACAATTTTCTCAATAGAATCCTAGCCTCTGGAACCTTATCAGAAGTTACTTGTTGAATTTGCTAGATCGTTTCAACTACCGTTCCACATAGGTTGGCTACCTGGACCATAAATTTCAAGGTGGGTTGCAGAGTAAGGAATAATGCCTTGACTTTATCCCAGTATGATGTATACAACTCATTGGCGATCTCTAATGAGCTCATCTGAGGTGCAAGAAGTTGGGTCCTCAAGATATTCAACTCCGCTTCTCTGCTACTCAAGTCTGCCTTTAGCTCCGATAGGCTTCTATCCAATGCAGACAGTTGTTCTCTTAGAGTGGAAATTTCCTTTTCTTTTTCCTCTAAGGCCAATTTAGCCCACTTTGTTTTTTGGATCTCCAACTCTAAAGTAGGATTCATTTCATTTATTTCATCATATGCGCTTTGTTGGAGCTCCTTCATACCTTCACTCAGTTGTACGGACTCAACACGGAGCTTTTCTTTGTTTGCTCGGCTCTGACCAACCTCATGCTGGAGGGTTGGGAGGATTTATATGCTCATAACCTACAGCTCCTTGATCTGGCTTTCAAAATCACTCCTCTCCTTCTCTAGGTGACTTATTTCATTTTCTTGGGCCTTATACTTGTTCACCTAGATATCAACCTTTCGCTTTAGCTCCAAAATTTGCTCCTCCCTTCTCCTAGCCTGGCGATTGAGGTTGAGGTAATCAGTGGCTACAATATTTTGAGTCTCCTCAATTAGCTCTACCTTATCTCGTGGATGGGCTTGCTACAAGTCTAGCCCAATAGTGTTCATAGAGTAATCACTTGGTATCATTTCTCCTACAGGTTTAATCATGTTGGCAGTGATCTTTTCAAACATTAATGAATTTTGGCTCTCGTTGAATATAGTTTTCAACAGAGGCTTTTCCTGCTTGCCTGCATCCTTTTGTCTCCTCTTTTGCATTCGGCTAGCTCAGGCACTTTTATTTGCCTCCACCTACAAAAAATGTTCCTGGGAAGGGATACCCAGGCCACCAGCAAAAGGAAACTTCTGAGGGACCGCTAGCGGGAAAGTTAGCGTACTCAGTGCATCAGTGGTTTTGCTAGGCTTTTTTATAATGGCTAGGGAGAATGGTGGAATGAATTGGCCACTCGAAGAGGATGATAGTGTGGTATAAGGAAAGGCTAGGGAGGTGCCAACCAAAGGACTAGGCCTCGGGGATAAGAATTGTTGGCTCATGATCCCAACGCTGACACCAAATTGTGCTTTGGGTAAGGGATGGAAAGTAGAGGATGAAAGTGGGAAACTAGGAGGGGAAAGACCCAACTGCCCGAGATATCCAGCGACTGAGAAACCTAGTGTAGATAAAAAAGTTGGGGAAGACAAATAAGATACTAGAGACATGGTAGAAAGAGAAGAGGGAAGAAATGATACTTGAGGCTCGTGAGGAGCTGTAGATGATACAACCACTTCCTCCAACTGCTGCTCTACCTCTCCGTCGAATTCTCTTTTCCATGTTCGCTTTTCATCTGGAGAATCCTCAAGGTCCGCAATGACCTGCCTTCTACAAATGGTAGTACTTGCTCGCTTCTTGGTTGTTTTAGAATATTTGGATGGCTCTGACACTTGCACATGTGAATCCTCCTACCGTGCAGGCTATTTACCAGCATCTTTTTCATGCAT
Source organism: Sequoiadendron giganteum (assembly GCA_007115665.2). Taxonomy (NCBI): domain Eukaryota; kingdom Viridiplantae; phylum Streptophyta; class Pinopsida; order Cupressales; family Cupressaceae; genus Sequoiadendron; species Sequoiadendron giganteum. The sequence continues at coordinate 508,860,619 of CM021109.1, forward strand.
TGGATCCTTCCCAACAATAGGGGCATTCTGAGTTACCTCTTCTCTAGGCTCCATGGAAATCCCTTCCCTCCTATATTATTTCTCTGATGTTGAAGGGTTCAGAGACCTTTCCATATCTGGATGTGTGTTCTCACAGATGTCATCAAATTTTTCATCAAGAGCCACCTCTTCGTAAAGCTTGCTGGTTGCCTTAATCTCCTGTCGGTAAATCCAGAAGTCTTGAATCTTTCCAGGACACCATTCGAGCTTTTGCAATTGGGTGCACAAGGACTGGTTGATCTTTTAATTTGGATTGGCCTTCCTTGCTATGTAGTAAAATTTCAGCCACGGTGGTTGCATTTCTTTAGTAGGAAAATATTCAAGGCCTACATATAACCTTAAATTCCCCTCTTCAACATTCCTCCGAGGGTCCCAGAATAACCGTGGCTGATGTGGAATTCTTATGCCAACCTCCGATAAATTATTTTTGAGGTTGTATTGCTAGGTGTCATTTATCACCACCAACCCAAGATGACCCAACTTTGAAAACAAAATCTTTGAAGTGTCAATCTTCGAAGTCCTTTTCTTGATCAACAACACGAAACCAAACATGATGGGCAATATCAAATAGGAGGTTAAATTCTTTCCTCCTGAGTAATCATTATCAATATTACATATTTGCCTCATCACTTCCAGAGCCAACACTCTGTCAGAAAGAAAGCGTGGGAGCCGGAAAGGTTCCCGCGTGAACCCTCGCATGCATAGCATAGTGAAATTTATGCAAAGAACCAATCGCAGGGTGGCACAAGCTTTCCTAGCCAGGATTTATGTCTTGGCAATAGGCGTGTGAACATGTTGGTCCCAACTCTATCCAAAGCCCGCAATGTTGGGGCTAAGAACAAATCCGAAAATGCATAGTAATGAAAAAAAATTGACATGACAGGAGTCCATGTTGAAACTAGCTTCCTTTGGTCGCTTTCATTGAAAACAGACAGAGACATAAATGTCATGAAATAGTTCAAATTCTGGTGCAATATTAAGTAGGCTAGGAAAGAGGGATACCTAAACCTAGAACCAACCTGGAAGTCTTGTAGTTGCTACCAAATCCCATCACTAATAACCTTCGCAAAGTCCAGAAGTGGAGCCATGTTCTTTCTCAACATAAAGTTGAGACACATCTAAAACTCAAAGACCTGCTTGTCTGTATCCAAACCACACACCAACGCCAACATAGAACAGATAGAAGAAGACAGCTTTTAAAGCCCGCATATTAAATGGAAATTTGGGTGGTGTTGAGACATTTTTTGGCTGAGCAATTTCAGTGTAGTAAAACTGCAGCGCCAATCTGAGCCCTCCCCACTTATCATGCATCCTTTTCATGTCAAAATTTTCAACATCCTGGGTCAAGGGAAGTGGGATGCATAACATATCCTAAATAGCTTCAGGGCTGAAGATTACCCTAAAATTATTGCCACTTATCACTCTAGTGTTTGGGTCGAAGCCTTTTGAGCAAGTTGCTACAATTTTTGGGCAATAATGTACCAAGGGAACCATACACTGGAGAAACCCACAGTCCCATAGACTCTTGCAGAAGGGGTTCGTTAATTTTTTCATTCTTTCGCATGTAGCTTCCCTAAGGATTTTAGGATTCTAGGATAACTCAGGATCAAAGACATTGTCCCAATCCTCTAAAACCAAAGCTTGGTTTTTAGGAGGAATCACGTTCAGTATTCTTTGGTCCACCTAACTGGTGAAGGGCCAGCATGGCTTTGTTGGGATGCCTGGGGTAGCATAAGACTTTAGGCCATAGATTTGTACATAGGGTGCCTTCATTCTTTGCTCATCTATACTCGCTGGAGCCAGGGCATGTTTTAAACTTTCTATAATCTCAGCCATTTTCTCTTTATTCGCAAGAACCTTCATAGATTTTCCTAGCTGATTTGGCTTGTGAAAAAAATTTCTCTTTTGTGAATGACTTGGCCATTTTATCTTTTGATAACCCTCGCAATAAATGTGTTTTGCATGCTCAACCTGCTTTTTTATTTTCATGAAAAACGGTTGAGCAAGCGTACGAGCCAGCCTTTCACACTTAGTTGCTATATGCATCACCAACCTTTCATGCATGCGAAAAGATCGCCAACCTACCAAATTGCTCTCCACATTTAAGAGACATGATTTCGCGTGAGGTGGCACCTGATTTCTCTTGAATAGCAAACCAAGATAACCTTACTAAATCTTTCGCAAGCTCTTTTGTATTTACTGATTTTTCTTATTGTACTTGGGTGCATCACCTAACAGCTTGCGTAAAAGATTTTCCTTGATTTAGATGGGACGGCGGCTCCTTGTGCTGACACTTGGCCAATCTTTATTGAATTCGGCAACTTGAACATAGCAAGTTGCAACTGTACCTAATTATTCCCTTCACTTCATACATCGCAGCACCAAAAATTGAGGCTTGGCAACACGCTTTGCCTCTGTCATAATTATGGCTTGCCTCATCAAGTGAACCCCAGCCAGTCTATAAATAGGGCCATTAGCAGCATTGTAGATCATAATTATTCCTAGCATTCTTAGCTTAGCAAGCTTTAGTTACTTTAGCAATTTTCATTTTCTAGCACTAGTAACAAGCAGTATGGAGACGCCAATAAGACTTGTCTGTAAAAAGACTCAAGCCGTTTTCCTAAGAAAAATTAGGTGTAGGCGCTTAAAGGGCATGACAGGCGTGAAAAACCTGTTATACGTGAAAGCGATTAAATGGGTTCTTAGCAAGGACTGTGTGGCATATGAGGAACAATACCAAGTCAACACAAGCATTTTCTCTCACTTCGTCACCTCATTGTTGGATATCAACGTCTACAAATCCAAGATCTTGAAGCTGACGAAGCGAGTGTTCCCACAACGCTACCTCGAAGGACTGGAGCAAATAGTGTGTGCTACTTAATTTGATCATGGGATCCCCTCAGTTCGCAACCTACGTCTACTGCAGTTGCATGGAGGACCCATGCCAACCAAACCCTTCCTCTTTGGTTTTGAGTTGGAGAGTCATGAGGAGCATCGCGCCAAGGTTTGTGTTGGCTACTACTTCCTCATGCGGGTGCATTACATCAAACCATTCTGAAACCCCCAGTGCTACGAGGACTTCGAAAGAATGGTGTTCCCTGATCGCGCGCCGCCGGTTGCTGCCATCCTCGGTCCATCAAATGCCGGATAATTTGAGAACAACAATAGTCTCCAATTTTTGTTTTCCCTTTTTCCTGCTTCTGCTCCATAGTGGATATATGTATATTTTGATACAAGGCCATTGGCCCCTACCTTATATAATGTTAATTTTTTGGCCAAAATATATAGTATATATTTTTTCACAAATCTTGGCTCCTTTACAATTTTTTTCAATTTCTTGCACTTATTTTTGTTACTTCATAAAGCACTGAGAAAACCCAAAACTTAAAACAGGGGGAAAATAATTACATATTTACAATTTACAAAGCCATCACATAGGCAGAATTAATTAAATTTCTCAAGATGTATTCCATTAACTAGAATACTTAAGGCACTACCTTCCATGTCTTCCAACTCAAAGGATTTGAACTGTTTACAATGGACAATTTTGAAAGGCCCTTCCCAGAGACTGTCGAATTTCTCGTGCTAACTAGGCTTTGCTCCGTGCTCATTGAACTTGAGCACCAAGTCCCCTTGTTGTAGTTTTTGATTTGATGCCTTTTTATCAAACCATTTCTTTACCACCTTTTGGCGGTTGTTCATCTCCTCAAGGATGTGCTCTCTCTTCTCCTGAACCTCGAGTAGCTCAAAAAACCATACCTCAATTGCTCTATTTTGTTCAATCTCTAGATATTTAAGCAAATGCATGGTAGGGATTTCCATGGCGATGGGCATCAATGCCTCCTTCTCATACACCATCTCATAAGGAGATGTCTTTAGTATCTTCTTGGGTGTGATTCAATCTACCCACAACATTGTCCAGAGGGTCTTATGCCATTCTCTCTGGTGTTTTGAGCCTATCCTCTTAATTAACCTGATGAGGTTTTTATTTGTAGACTTTGTGAGGCCATTTCCCTCGGGATAATAGTTGGAAGAGGTTTACAGGAAAACTCCATACTTTAGTGAAAATTGGCTCATCTTCGAGCCGAGGAAAGCTCTGGAATTGTCAGAGATGATTGTTTTTGGCAGGCCAAATCTGGCCACCAATTCCTCTAGGAAGTTAACAATCTCTACTTCCTTTGCATTCTTCAATGGCACTGCTTCTGCCCATCTAGTGAAGTAGTCTTTTCTTGTTAATATCCACCAATGTCCAGCTGAGGAGAAAGGGTTAATCATTCCAATGAAGTCTAGACCCCATTGAGCAAAAGGTTCCTCTACTACTATAGGCCTTAATGGCATAGCAGCATTATTTTTCTTTCTGACATAAAATTGACATTCATTACAAGATTTAATTAATGAAAATGCATCATTGAAAAGTGTTGGAAAAAAATAACCAGCACATACAATTTTAATTGATGTAGTTCTTGTATAAAAATATCCTCTAGCTAGGCCATTTTGGTATTGATCCAATATTCTCTTCACCTGTTCTTCATTTACACACCTTAGCAGGACGCCATTAAAATTTCTTTTGAATAGGACACCCTCCAAGAGAACATAATTGCTATTTTTTAAGCGATAGAAATGCCTTTTGAAAGAAGGGAGATTGATCGGATACCTTCCCATCTACATGAAGTTCATTATATCCTCCAGCCAATCACCCTAAGAGATTTCTTCGTTCAGTAACACAGGTTCCGGAACTTCAAACTTTGTCATTGGCTCACTGTTTTCAGCAAGGTACTCGCATAGTCCCTTTCCTTTGAAATTCTTGATAGGCCTGACTTCAATATCATACTCTAGGATCTTAGTGATCCAATTAGCTCTTTTCTCTATTATTTATCCTTCCATGATATACTCCCGCACACTAGGATGCGATACACGAACAATCACCTTATTAAATGATATCAAGTGTCGGAACTTCTTAAGCACTTTCACAATGGAAAAAGCCTACTTTTCTACAAAATTTTACTTTACATCATACTCTTTTAAGGTTCATAAGTAAAAAGCAATAGGAGACTCCCTCTTATCTTCATCATCTTCTTGCATAAGTACAGTGGCGATACTATTGCCACCACCAAAAACATACATAATAAAAACTTTTGATAGGTCTAGGTTGACCAATACAGGGGCAGAAGAAATAGCCTCCTTTATAAGCTCGAAATCTTTTCTGGCCTCCGTCGTCCATTTGAAATTTTGGTCTTTTTTTAGCATTAAGATAATAGGCCAAACCATCCCTGCAAAATCTGCAATGAATCGACTAATGAAGTTGACCTTACCTAGAAATGATTGCACTCCCTTCTTGTTTACAGGTAACGAAAGCTCTCGGATCACATCAACTCTTCCAGGATCAATGGCAATGCCCTCATTTGAGACAACATACTCCAATAGCTTCCCCTAGGGAGCTCCGAACACACATTTCTTTGGGTTTAAATAAATCCTGAATTCCTAGCACTTCTAGAAGACCATCTCTAAATGATCGAAGTGATCATCGACATATTTGGAAAATATTATCAAATCATCTAGATAGATGAGTATAATTTTATGGATTAAATCCTTAAAGGCAATATTCATGGCTCTCTGAAAGATGGCTCCAACATTTGAGAGTCCAAAAGGCATCTTGGCATATGCATATATTCCCAACTTTGTGGTGAACGTTGTTTTGTGTTGGTCCTCTTCTTTTACCTGAATCTGATTGTAGCTCAAAAATCCATCCAACATTGAAAACATTTCAAAACCAGCTACAGTCTGTAGAATTACCTCCATTGAAGGTAGGGGGTAATGATCCTTTAAGGATGCTCTATTCAAGTCTTGGAAGTCTACACATAGTTGTATGTCTCCATTCTTCCTCCGAACTGGTACGAGGTTTGACACCCAAGTGTTGTGTTTGATGGAAACACTATTCGGGATGCGATCAATTTATTCGATTCTTGTGACATGAGAGATTTTATCTTTGGGTTCATAGGCCTCTTCCTTTGATGAACCGACTTTACCCCTCCTTACAGCTTAGTTGTATGCTCAATGATCTTGGGATCGTATCCCTTAAGATCATCATATGACTAGGCTACTACACTCGAATACTCTTCACAAAAGTGCCTTAGTCTATCCTTATTCTTTTGAGAAAATTCATTCCCAACCTTGAGCTTTCTTTCTTCTTCGATATACAAATTGGTATAGTCACCCTTGTCAGCTATGATCCTTCTTTTGTCTCTTGTCGCATCATCAGAATCTAATAGGCTCTCTAGAGTGACTAGGCCTCTTGGTAGCTTGTTGGATTTCAACTAGATAACTTGATCCCCATAATATTTGGTGATCTTTGGTTGTAGATGATCAGTGAATTCCCCAGATGACAAGAGAAATGATGCAATATGTGCATCGCTATCGAACACTTGCCAATATTGATTGTTGTTTGGAATAGCAGGCCTTACAATTACTCTCACCGCATGCTTATTTTTCAATAACTTGGAGGTCATCTCAAACTGAGCTCCAATAGTCACCATTCGGTCGGCTTCAAATTTCTTCTCTCTTTGTATAGCTTGAATATTAAATGCCTTAAAGTTGTCAATAAGATCCCAGGCTCTATATCGGTAGGATCGCATACGGACATTTTTTGCAGTAGAAATTACTCGGATCTGGTTGACCACCAACTCTAAATCTCTAAACACATTTATCTGCTTTGCACCCATTTGTTCTACAAGGCTCAAACTATGGACAAGACCCTCATACTCTACTTCATTCTTTGAGCATGCGAAGTGGAAACAATAATACATCAAGGTCTTTTCCACTTACGAAGATGTCAAACATATGTCTACTCCAGCTCTAGCTCTGCATCTCGCTCCATCAAAGTGCAAAGTCCATAACTCTAAGGGTGCTTCACCTCTCGACTCCTTACTAACCCTGGGCATAGACTAACCTTCCTAATGTATGACATAAGTCCTGAGTCCAGTTGTGTGATAATTCCCAAAAGGGTTTGTATCAATAAACTCTTTCAACATATTTTCCTCATCCTCCGTTCAGGAGTTAGTAGCCTCTTCTTCTTCCAAAAATTCCACATTGAACCTCTCTTCCTAAGTTATTGAAGTATGTGTTGCCTCAAATTTTAGCAAAGCCTCATCAGCAACATGGTCGGAATGCAAAGTTTTTGACAGTATTTTGATCTTGGCTCCATGTTTGGTCCTCAAAATCAAGTGTGACCATTCTAGTGCTAGATATCCTCTAACATTTGTTGTGAGTTCTCGGAACAAAAAAATCCAAAATAGAGGAGGAATATCAATGAGTACGATATCTTGATTTACAATGATACTAGGGCAGGCAAACAATGTCATAGGAAATCCCTTGATTACCCCGATGGTATCAACTTTATTTCCATCTAGCTGCATGACTCCCTTGTTAAGAGGCTCATATTTTAAACCCAAAGCATCAACTACTTGTTTAGGCATGACAGTGGTGGTGCCACCAAAGTCGATCATACAATTATGTAACAGCTTGTCATGAATGATAAGTGTTAGAAAGAAAGGTTTGGGTTTAGGCTTACTCTCTTTTTTGGCTTCTTTCTTTTCCTCGGGTTGATCTGTTAGCACTTTATCTAGGTCTAGCCTGGATATATTTTCTTCATTTGGACTGAATAGGCACCTTCATATCTTCCTCTCTCGACAATTCTCTTTGTAATAGCACTTTTTGCTCCGGAATAGCCAGTACATCCCACAAAGAAGCATTGGCAGAAGACTTCTTCAGTTGTTCCACCACATTGAATTGTGCTCGCAACTGATGAGTCACAATTGCTTACTCTTTAGGCTTTGCAATTCGTTTTGGCCTCGCATTTGGTGCATCTGGTTGTTTGGCAATAGTTGGGATGATCATACGAGCCTTTTCCTTCGATGGAGGTGGATTCGGAGAACTGGAAGGAACTACATTAGTTTGTTATGGGACTAATGACGGGCCTGTCAATGGACTAGGTGTCGACTAAGATGAAGCATTAGCTAGTGGAGATGTGAATTCTTTGGTAAATCTTCGCTTAGAATGCGTGTTGTAATCAGATAGGAAAATCATTTGGAAACACTGACTCCTCTCCTTCCATCCATGAAAAGAGTGCTTGGTCTAGAACTATATCTGACTCTTGCTGAATGGACATCCCTTGCATTTGAGCAGCGAGGATAGTATTGTCCATCTGCTGACAGGTGTATGATTGGTTGGCGGGATTAGGTGTGCCACCTTGGCTACGTTGGTCCATAATCTTTTGTTGCAAATTTCCTCACAGACAATTTCTCGGCATGTGCACATCGTTAAAAGGAAACACCATGAATTGGCATCTTTGGCTAAGTTGTTTTTGTCCAGCAACTAGCTCTTTATTTGAACTAGGATGGACGGTCTGCATTGGTAGAGTCACTGGAACAGTCTGGTTACTCGGTTGAGCCTGAGTATTTCTACGTGATCTATCTTGCCACTGATTTTATTGGTACGAAGCTTTTCCACCTTGGTAATTCTGGTATGTTGACTTTTGATAGTTGTATTGTTGTCGCTTCATGGTAGTCAATTCATTAGTCATGGCCTGCATTTGTTCTCTCATCTCATTCATCTCAGCAGCCAAGGGATTAGGCACTGGAGCCACCATTGGAGCTGTGCTTGGGGCTGTTCCGAGATATATGTACATAGATTGGGGAGGAGCTACAAGCACACTGGTCGAAGGAACTTCGGCTTCCATGGTGTTCCACTCAAGAAACAATGGCATGATGGGTCTCGGTGCCAACTTTCTAGCAGCAATCAAGTTATTTTCTGCAATGATAGCCAAGGCATAAGCATTAGGAAGAGTCTCTTTGCCAAGAGCTTGTAACATCATGGAAATATCAGGGTTGATGGACTTTAAGTAGAACATAAATGCTAAATCCGAGGGCGAACGACTACCAATAGGAACTCTTTGCTAAGTCGAATGGAACCATGCATTGAAATCAAGCAAAGCTTCATGAAAAGCTCACTTTTTGTTTTCCATTTGATGATACAGAGAAGATTTGTTGCCAACGTTCGAAAAAAGCTTGTAAAATGAGGTTCCAAGCTGGTCCCAAGTAGCAATAGTATTAGCCTCAAGAGTCTTATACCAGATCAACGCCTTTCCTTGGAAGGAGGCATCAAGCAATCTAAGATAAAAAAATAATTTGACACACAATGTACCAAATATACGTCCTCCACATCTTACAGGTGTTACGTCGGTGTCTTCAACTCATCCCTAGAATACTTAGGGATAGCTTTTAGAGAGGAAGCAGGGATTGGGGCCCATACTGCAGGAGGCACAAATGCTACTAGAGGAATACCAATGTCCCAGGCTACATAATTTCTAGCATCCATAGGTGCAGTAGAAGCAGGCGACTACAGAGATGGAGGAGGTGAAGGACTACCTCAACGGCCTCTTAGATGCATAGAAACTAATGGTGGTATGAATTGGCCAAGAAATATTATAGTTTCCAACCGAGTTACAGGTTGATGGCTCATACACACTTATAAGATCAATTCAATGTGTGGGTTTGCATCCCACCAGGCATGCAAGAAAAATAATTGTTGATGCAAGATTTTGCAGGTAGCAACAGTCTTGTGGGAAACTTAGCTATTGTGGGACATAGTGCACTAGCTAAGTGACCTCTGGGGTTTTATCAAAGCTCGCTTTTCATTTAGTGGGGAAGGTAAAAGGTTAGAAAGATATAAAAACATGTAATCTCAACTACAGGTGATGTGCCAAAATCATAGACAAATTTACCAGAGCACAGTGCAGAATACAAAGGCCCGAACCACCAAATTATTGTTTATCAAGTAAATTTTCTCAAAATCACTTTAAACATAACAAATACCCTCTAATTTGCATATCATAATCTATCATAACCTTAGCCAACACAGAGGAGTCGAGAAAATATTATCTATATTTTTTATCTATGAAAGATCATAAAAGTTGAAGAACAGGCATTCATACATTATAGGAAACTAACAACACAGACTAACAGTTTTACTAAATGCATGAAAAACAGAAAGGCTGAATTGATTGGCATAGTCTGGAGTCTTCAATTTTAATAAAATTATTACAAAGGCTTTTTCCCAATGCTCTGGAGATTTTAGCAACTTAAAAACCTATAAAAGAGAAGAATGGCCGCATAAATAGGCCAGTCCACCGCTTGAATCACCATAGAGAAAGAAAGCCGTGAGCAAGGATCAATGCCCCAGATCACCTCGAACCACCATTGGAAACAACGATCGCCCAGGAGCATGCCAGAAAAGCCATTGCAGGAAACAAAAAACCATGCAGCAGCAGAAATGAACACACGGTGCCGCAGAAGAAAATGCGGCAGCAAGCGAGTATAAAATGAGCAACAACAATTCCAAGGTAATCAACACATAAAGAACTGCCACATTTCATGTAGACAGGGCCTGGAAAAAAGATGAAGGGATACCCAGTGAAAAGCTCTGAGAGGGAGCCATGTGGGTGACGTTGAGCGATAGAAACTACAAGGTGGGCCCAGTTCAAAAATTGCCAGAGAGGGCCACGTGTCGCGCAGACAGAGACCAGTAAGAATGAAGCGATATGAAAATAAAAATTCAAGAGGAAGCCACATGGAGCATGCCGAGCAATGTGAGCAATTTAAAGGTAAGGCACAACCGCAAAGATAAAAAATAAAAACTGCAAAGGTTCATGGTTTTTTGTGAAACACGTACTAGTATTTAAAATTTGGCTTTATAGTTCTAAATATTTTCTTTCTTGACCTTATCATCTCCTTCATAAATTCTCTACAACTTTCTCTAGACATATTTTGTAGATTTTAGACTTATCACCTTTCCAATTTCAAAATCAAAAATACCACTTAGGATAGAATTTCTTATTTTTCCATTGTTCTCATAATCACTTGCTAGACCATTATCAGGCAAGGTATATTCTTTTTCAACTTATTTCCAGACTCCAAATCCTAGAGAGACGAGAAAGGATTTCATCCTATCTTTCCAATAAGCATAATTTTTTCCATAAAACATAGGATCTTTGACACCCTTCTTGCGCACCATCCAGATCTACCTCAAGCGATTAAGCTTCTTCCAAGTAACTACAACTTTGATACCAATTGTTAGATGCACAAGACAATTGATAGGGGGTGAATCAATAGTACATTAAAATATTCAATCCGTCGTTAACTTTAAAACCCTTATCAAAATTTTAACCCTCATTAAGCATTAGTAGAATGTAAACAATTTTTTTTAAAATGCAAACACAATAGTACACTAGACTTACATGGAAAATACTAAGTAGGGAAAAACCACAGTGAGGATTAGCTCACATATATATGAATAGAAACACTGAATAAAATTAGGTTCACTTCCCAAAGGACTCGCTATCTGAAAGAAAGAAGATAGAAGAAACTATTATCAAGATATTCACTATCTCATAGCAATAGGAAGATCCACCACTACAACTCTATGCCATTCACAACCTTTGGCTCACTGCCTCTAGCAACTTTAAGTGCAGTGAAATGAAGACACCTTCTTCTCACTAGATCTAGTAGCCTTAGGCACTCAAGCTTGCACTCAAATCACCACAATTGAAAAAATTCAAATCTCACACTTCCCACACACCTCAAAAAAACTTCACATTGCATGTATACCATCCATGACCTCAAATAACTCCTTAAGATCAAGGTCAATGAAACTTATGCATCTCAAATGTCACCACACTACTTAACACATCCACAATCCATGAGGAACCTCCACAAATAGCATTAGAATTCCAAGTTAACCAAACTTGAACTAACACTACAAGTGACCATAAACACATTTCTCCAGGTCCAAAAGCAACATGTGGACCACATATCAACACCACATGACATCCAGGAATATTCCAACATCAACATACTACATTATAACACTATTGCAACCACGTGAAACAAAAAATGATTTCATCTTGCACATTAGGATGCACTATCACTGAACTCCAACATAAGAACTAAAATTGCAAATAAATTCAACACCAAAAACTCCAAGGAGAGGTAGATACAAAAAATATAAGCATGTTCCCAAATCTGCAAGACAAGAAACTTTAATGTGGAGAAATGCGGAGCAATCTCATTTCTCTCAGAAAAACCTCTTCAAAGACAAAATATTGTCAAATACAACTTTTGCTACCATACAATCCAAAATCTAGAACTCTAGATATAGCACATATGAACACCTTAGATCATCACATCCAAACTACATATGCATATCTTCAACCATGAAGAAATGTGGAGCACAACACAAAGCACAATTTAATTAGCTTACACACTATCTTATTCAAATTTTCTCAAAAGAACTTGGAAACCAAGTGAACTTACTGCAACTACAAAACTTATCCATCACAACCATCCAATACATCAATGGCAACACTAATGATAGTACCACAACACCTTCTCATTAATACTATACGAGGGGTTTACATCAATGTGATATAAAACCACAACATAGTGCAATGCACTTCAACAACTTCAACAAACTCTACAAGAAAGGGTTTGTCATCAATGACAACACCAACAATATCAAATAATCTCTCCCAACAACTCAATTCAACAACAACTCCAATTTTCCAACAATATCCCCCTTTATCATTAATGGAAACACCTGCTCTCTAAAAAACCATCAACAACAAAAAAAATCTTGCATTAAACAACATTCCCCTTACTGGGGAATCTCTTACTCTTTACACTCTCTTTCTATACCTTTTCTTTATAGACTTCATCTCCCCCTATGTGAGGATTTCTTCAAGCATTACTCTCCCCCTATATTTTTTATATTCTACTCTCCCCCTTTGACATCAAAGGAAAAGGGCAACAATGTCACTCTTTCACACACCTGCACACTTAACGCTTTTCACTTCTCTCTCTTATGCTTACTCTTCTACTTACTCTTTATTGCACTCTCCCCCTTAGGGACAAAATTTATGCTCCTGTTGACCACACTAACCAATATCACTACTACCTACTCCCCCTGAGATGTATCCTTCATCATCAATATAGGACCAAGAATGTATCTTGAAATGCTCACCTAGACAGATGTGCACTCTTATGCATCTAATTGAAATAAGTAGGGGTAATAACCCCAAAATTCTATCGAAGATACTCAAAAGTATGTTTTGGAAGAGCCTTTATAAAAATATCTACAACTTGATCCTTTGTAGGAACATACTCCCGCTTCACCTCATTCTCTACAACTTTTTCTCTTAGAAAGTGATATTGGATAGAGATATTTTTTGTTTTTGAATGCATTACTAGGTTCTTTGAAATATTTATAGCACTTGTATTATCACAAAATATAGAAATAAGTTCATCATATGATACTCTAATATCCTTCAATGTTTGCTTCATCCACAAAACTTGTGCATAGCATGATGTTGCTGTAATATATTATGTCTATGTAGTAGATAATGGCACTAAGTCGTGCTTCTTACTCAACAAAGAAACTAACATGCTTCCAAGAAAGAAATAACCTCCTCTTATACTTCTTTTCTCATCTACACAACCTACCCAATATGCATTTTTATATGCACTCAAAGAGAAATCAGTACCCCTTGGGATACCATAGAGAAAAATCCAGAGTACCCTTCAAGTATCTAAATATCCTTTTAACTATTTCCACATGTGATTCTATGGGATATTATTGAAATATTTCCACAAGACAAACTACATGCATGATATTCGGTCTAGTAGTAGTAAGATATAATAGTCCACCAATCATTGATCTATACTTGCTCTGATTTGTCTTAGTAGATTCATCATTTTTTTGTCAACTTGCAACCAGTGACCATGGGAGTACACATTTTTTTAGAATCCTCCATTTTGAACTTCTTCAACATTTCTTTGACATAATTTGACTATGAAATAAAATACCTTTTTCTGATTGACTGATTTGTAACCCAAGAAAGAAATTCATCTCCCCAAGCATTGACTTCTCAAACTCTTTTTGCATCTTCTTTGCAAATATCTTATGCATACCTTCATTTCCTCCAAATATTTTTTAATCAACATACACAAACACAATTATGATTTGATCTCCCTCAACCTTAAAGTAAATTTTGTTATTTGTAGTAAAAATTTTGAATCTTTTCTGTAACAAGTACTTATCTAATCTTGCATACCAATCTCTAGGAGCTTGTTTGAGCACATATAAGGTCTTATTTAACTTACAAACCATATCAGCATCATCTAATAATTGAAAACCTTCTAGTTGTTCAATGTATACCTCTTCTTCCATATCACCATTCAAGAATGCAGAGTTGACATCCATTTGATATGCCTTGAATTATTTATGTATTAAAAATGCCAAAATAATCCTAATAGCTTCCATCCTTGCCATCAAATCAAAATTCTCTTCAAAATATATTCATTCCACTTGTGAGTAACCCTTACACACAAGTCTAGCCTTATTTTTGACAACTATTTCATTCTCATTCAACTTGTTCCTAAAAACCCATTTAGATCCTATCACATTCTTGTGTGTTGGTGTTGGGACCAATTCCAAAGTTCAATTCTTCTTAATATGTCCCAACTCTTCTTCCATATATTTGATCCAATTCTCATCTTTGTATGCTTCAATTATTGTCTTAGGTTCTATCTGAGAAATTAAACAAAATTTTACATGTTCCTCTATCATAGCAGCTTTTCTCCTTGTTTACCTATTTTCTCTTATCACCAATTATTTGATCTTTTTACACATACTTAGGATTCTTAGGGATATTTTATGGAGCTTCTTCCTCTTCAATTGTTATCGCCTTTTCTTTATCTTCTTATTTTTCTTCTTCACTACAAGGGGATTCATCATATTCATATCCTTCTATCAACGTAGAACTTTGATGTGATTCTTCATCTAATTTTGACACTTGCACTTTCAACAATATTATTAACATTTTGTTAAATCATATGTATGCCTTCCTTTTTTTAGAATATATAAGCAATATTCCTTCATCAAATATTTCATCAAAATTTCCCAAGTTTTCTTCATCTCTTTTGATATAGCATTTTCTTCCACACACTTTGAAATATTTCGTAGTATGAGTTTTTCATACCATAACTCATAAGGATTCTTTGAACTGCTCACTCTTACTTATCCTCTATTAAGAATGTATGCTATAGTATGAATTGATTCTATCCAATAGACATCTATTTTTGTCCTTCATAATAGTTCTTGTTTCTTCTTGAACTATCATGTTCTTCCTCTAGTCCACAACTACATTCTACTAAGGAGTCATAGGAGTTGATAACTATCTATTTATTCCATGATCTACACAAAAACTATTAAACTCACCACCTCTGTAATATTTTAAGCACTTGATTTTTAGATCCATTTCATTCTCAATCATAGATTTAAATGCTTTAAACTTTTCTAGAGCTTATTTTTTTTCTTTGAGAAATGTCACCCAAGTCATTCTAGAATAATCATCTATGAATAACATGAAATACCTGTCACCTGGAGATCTTATTGTTCTAATAGGTCCACATAGGTCTATATGCACCAATTTTAAAGGAAATCTGATAGAGTATTCTTTAGTCTTGAACCTCTTCTTTGCCTACTTTCCAAAATGACATTCTTTGCAAAATACATTGATAGGCTTTATAATCTTTGGTAGATCTCTCACAACATAAGTAGAATCAATCTTCACTAGGCTATCAAAATTGATGTGACCTATTCTTCTATGTCATAGCCAAGTTTCATTTACTTGAGACATAAAGCACTTAACACCACCACCATTGATTTGATAAACATTACATTTTGTCCTTGTTCCTATGCCAACCAAAGTACTAGATCTTCCTTTTTTTAATCTCATAACCATCATCTTGAAACACCAATTTTATCCTCTACTACATGTTTTTCCTACACTTAGAAGATTATGTCAGAGATCCTTAACCTAAAGAACATCATACATTTTATGTTCTCCATAAAAACTAATTGAACCTTTTCCACAAATCTTAGCAAATGTATCATCACCAAATTTAACAAGACTACCATCATAATTCTGAAGTTTAACATACTTAATCTTATCACCTATCATATGATTTGAGAATACACTATCAATTATCCAGTAATTCCTCTCCTCTCTTGTATGAAAGGCAGTCACCATAGTTCCTTCAAAGTTATGACTTATTTCTGAAGCACTTTCCTTGACACATATTTTGGATTAGTAGAATTAGTTCCAACATTTAGATTTATGAACAAGAATTCATCACTATCATCATTAGGATAGTCTGATTCCTCATCATTAGTTACACCATTTTCTTTTTCAACATAATAACTCTTCTTGATATATTTTCCTTTAGGATCCTTTTGTTTGTCACTTGTAACTTTGATTGGACATTTAGAAGCATAATGACCTATATTTCCACAATTGAAATATTTAAAGGGTAACTTAACTTTGTGTTTTCCAGTGCCCTTTTTTAGTCTCCCTACAATTTTTTCTTCCACCTCATCAAGATCATTGGATTTGATTCATCATCCTTCTCTATGGCACCTTGACCAAATCCTCTCAATTAAAAATAAATTAAAGCGAAAAACATCTGATCTCTAAGATATTTATCCAAATATTGAGCTTCCTCAATAGCATAAAAATTAGCACTATAAGATTTAGGAAGATTTCTTAGTACCTTTTTCAGAAATTTTCTCTCTTCCAATTATCCACCAAGAACATTGATGGTATTGATAACTTAATCCATTTTGAGCATGTAGGCTATAATATCTTCATCTTCATACATCCTTAGGGTTTTAAATTTGGCTTTGTAATTTTGCATCTTTGCTTGCTTGACCTTATCATCTCCTTCATAAATACTCTATAACTTTTTCTAGACATATTTTATATATTTCAGACTTATCACCTTTCCAATTTCAAAATCAAAAAGACCACTTAGGATAGCATTTCTTTCTTTTCCATTGTTCTCATAATCCTTGGTCTTATCATCACTTGCTACACCATTACCAGGAAAGGCATATCCTTTTTCAATTGATTTCAAGACTCCAAATTCTATAGAAACAAGAAAGGATTCCATCTTATCTTTTTAGTAATAATAATTCATTCCATCAAACATAGGAGCTTTGGCACCCTTCCTGTGCACCATCTAGATCTACCTCAAGTGGTTAAGCTTCTTCTAAGGAACCATAGTTGTAATACCAATTAGGAGATGCATAAGACAACTGAGAAAGGGGGTGAATTAGTTTTACATTAAAATATTATATCCCTCATTAAATTTCAAACCATTATCTACATTTAAACTCGCATTAAGAATTAGTAGAATGTAAACATATGAAACAAAAATGCAGACACAACCAAAAAAAATAGTACACAATATTTATGTGGAAAACCTTAAGAAGGGAAAAACCCAAAAAAGAAGAAAGGATCGCTGCCCAAAGGAATTTTTGTTTCGAAGAAAGAAGATAGAATAAATTGTTATACAGAGATTTTCTATCTTAGAGAAACAAGAAGATCCACCACTGTATCTCTATATCATCCATAACCTTTGGCTCACTTCCTCCAACAATTTTAGGCACACTGAAATCTAGACACCTTCTTCTCAATGCATCCAATATCCTTAGGCATTCAAGCTTTCACTCAAATCACCACACTTGATCATATTTGCATCTCACACTTTCCACACACCTCAACACAAACTCCACCTTGAATTTATACCACTATAACCTTAAACAACTTCTTAAGGTTTGCCTCATTGAAACCTATGCATCTCAAATGTGCAACACCAAATAGATCAGCACCAAACACCTCTGTTGTGGAAAGGATTGAATGTGGACCATACCAAGGGTCAACTAGGACCTAAATCTACATCACCACGCTACTCAACACATCCAAAATCCATGAGGTACCTCAAAAAATAGCACTATCATGCCAGGTTGGTCAAACCTGAACTAACACTACAAACAATCACAAACACACTTCTCCAAGTCCAAAAGCAACATGTGGACCAGACAACAACACCACATGACATTTAGGAATATTCCAACATCAAAATACTACAATACAACACTGTCGAAACCACTTGAAACTAATAATACTTTCATCTTTCTCATCAGGATGCACTACCACTGAACTCCAACATAAGAACTAAACTTTTGGAGAATATCAACACCAAAATCTCTAAGGGGAGGTAGATATAGATAATATAAGAATGTTCCCAAATCTACAAGACAATAAACTTCAACGCAAACAAGTGTAGAGCAATATCATTTTTCCCAAACAACCCTCTTCATTGGTAACATACTATCAAACACAAATTCTACTAGCTTATGATTCAAAATTTGAAACTCTAGATATATCACCTCTGAAAACCTCTGATCGTCACATCCAAAATACATAGTCATATCATCAACCATGAAGAAATAAACATCACAACACAAAACACACTTTTGTTACCTTGTACACTCTCTTACTCAAATTTTATCAAAATCACTTTGAAACCAAGTAAACTTACTCAAAATGCAACACTTATCCATCACAACCATGCAAGACATTGATGACAATACCACAACACCTTCTCATCAAAAATATACAAGGGTTTAACTTCAATGTGATATCAAACCACAACACAGTGCAACACATTTCAGTAACTCCAACAAGCTCTACAAGTAAGGAGTCAACATCAATGACAATACAAAGGAAAACACCATAAATCTCCAACAATCTCTCCTTACAACTCAAGTCACCAACACCTCCAATTTTCCGCATGGTGTTTCTCTTGATGGCAGTGTGTTGTCTATGTTTTGTTAAATTGGATCGTTGGACTGATGATGATCTAATGAATTGAGCCTACAAGTAATTACCTTATTCTACAAAAAAGAGGTTTTGAGAAGCATGGTTGGGTCTTAGTATGTTTTCTGGAAGATCCACAAGTTAATATTTAATTCTCTCCTGTACCATAGTATAACTAAAGTTGATATCTTGACTACTAAGTGTTTATATCAGCATGAAATGATCTAAATTGATAAAAGGGGTGTACATGAATGCTTGGCAAGGCATAGTGTGTTCATTTCATGATTCACATGATGAAAGTGTTGTTTCTCTGATACCACTCTTGGTTTGGAGGTAATATGAAGAAGGATAAGTGTTTGTTGGGCTGACTTGATATGTTGAGATGATTGCACTAGATGTTTAGAATTATGTGCCAATTTGAAAATGAATTATATGGTAAAATAGGTCTTGTCTACCTCTTTATGTGAACCACGTGATTATTTCTTCTACCCTAGAAGTTTTTGGAGCTGAACTATTATGGCTGATGTATTTTTCATGTTATTTGTTTTATCTTGTCTAACAAGGAGAAACTTTTAAAATATTTTGAAACATACAAATAAAAGATAAAATCTATTGGAAAGAGGTATGGATGGATATCATGTTTTGTGAAAATAGTGTGTGAATAAGGATTTGTAGAAGTTATTTTGATAATGAAATATGGTAAATATCAATTTAGAGAACTCAATATTGAGTGTATGTGATTTTTTGAAGAATCATGTGCAAATACAAGTATGAAAATGTGTGCTAAAAGCACAAAATTTTGTTGAAGAAAATGTATGAGTGAGTATACCAAAAGTAGTGAGCTATAGGTAATGGAAGAATTTAAATATTATAATTATATGCTAAGGTTTTAAACCTTCATTGTAAGTGTTGAACTATGCAAGGAGTTGTAAATTTCCTTTGGTTGAAGCCATAAAGCCTATTTAAAATTGTGTTTTCATTTTTGAGGCTAGATTTGGATAGTAGATCTAAGAAACTTGATCATTGTGGTTTTTCCCTTGTAGGTTTTCCATGCAAATCTAGTGTTATGGTTGTATTCTTATGTGTTCTTTTGCTTGTCATGTTTTATTTTATTAATTATTGATGAATGAAAAGAATTTAATTAAGTATTGATTCACCCCCTCTCAATACTTCTATGTGTTCAACAATTGGTATCAAAGCCAAGTACCTTGATTTAGCCTAATAATTGAGGTAGATCTTGGAGTGGAACACATGGGAGTTGTAGTACTAGACAATGTCAGGAGTCCTCTGAAAGATGATAAGCATAAAGACATAACATATTTTAATGAAGAAGATTGTGAAGTTGACTTTGAAGGAGAAATTTCAATATTGGAATATCTAAATGTAGTAAGAAAAGAAAATGGATAATTTAATATCAAACTTAAAGAAAAAAAAAACAGAATCGTTAATTTGAAAGTTTAAGTTGGAGAAGATAAAATGATTGCAAATTTTCTAAACAATAAGTTGAATGATAAATCAGTTGAATTATCCAAGCCTGAAGAATAAATTGTCTCCCTAAGGAAAGGATTTAAAAAATTAAAGGATAAAATAGATAAAGGCTGAAACTCAATAAAATCACCAACATTCTTGATAAGATAATCAGTGGTCAAATATCTATTAAGAATAAGGATGGTCTTGGATTTGAAAAAGGTCAAAACTCAAAGACAGATATTCTTGTGATGAAAAAGGAAAAGGATTGTGCTAAAGACTAAAAATATTAAAGTGAAACCTCTATTTTCTAAAATTTTGAAGGGATTGTAATATTGACTCCTAAATTGGTTAATATTTTTGAGAAACCAAGGCTGAAATACAAGAAGTATCTTTTCACAGCAATGGAGATAGATAAGGATGGTGCATTATCCAAAGTACCTCTTGATGTGGTATATATAAAATATGTGAGAATCTAAATTCATGCCCCTATCAATGAAATTGACCACATAGAGTTTGAAGAGTTGCAACAAACCCTACTGGATGATGATGATACTAGATACAAACTAGAATTTATAAATGTGATGGAAAAAGGATTAGATGTTTGGAAATATTTCTCATACTTCTATGAAAATCTTGAGTGGGTAATAATTATCTTGATCTGAGTCCATGATGAGTTCATTTACTTGGATAAACCTTATAGGATCACTAAGGGTGCTATTAGGGTTGTTACTAGGTTGTTTTCTACTAGATCATTTTCGATGATGAAAGCAATTAAGAATGAGAGGGTTATAAAATTAACTAGGGTAAACTTTGGAAAAATAACCCTAAGAATCAACAAAATAATTGATCTAGGTGTCAAATATGCTACGATGGGCATTGCATATAAAGTGTATTACACAAATAGAGAATTCTATGCAACTAGTATTGCAATCTAAACTGCATACCAAATGGCCAAGGAAAGAAAGGATTTTCACCTATGTGAGTTTTTGAGGGAGAATTTTTTTGACAATCTCAAGCAAACCAAGGTATTGGATATAACTTCGATTTTGGATCTTTAATCATTTGTCTAACTTTATATTTTTTGAATGAATTGCATGGGTTTAAGGGAAAATTATGGCAACAACATATTTTGGTTGTTACATAAATAAAAAACTGCATGAGATATTTTTATGATAAACAAGCTTACAACACTATGTATTAGGGATTCTTCAAGAATCTGTGAGCACAAATGTAAGATAAGGAGAAATTTTCATTTGATTTGGTAATAAAAACAAAGATGAGATTACTTTTCTTGTTGATAAGGACTATTGATACATGGAATTTGTGGAACTAAGAACCTCTTGGATTCCAAGATTTTCATATGAAGTCTCTCTTGTGGAAGTTAAATCATATGTTAAATTTTTTTTGAGAAAGATTAAGGATCAAGCAATAGAAATATTTGGTACTTATAGGGAGATTATGGATAAGTTTATCAAGAAGAGATCGAAGGAGAAATTTAATAAACATAAAATTAAATTTCATAAGAAATTGGGGCATTCCAACAAAAGTTGCATTATAAACCCCTACAGAGGATCCCAAGCCCAATATTATTAATCTGTTAGTAGCCCAAGGATCTAGAAGGACTAGAAAGTCCACATCTACAACCACAAATGTTCTACATCTATTCAGATCCACATAAAATACTACTTATGGAAGAAAATTTGCATCTGAAACCATGGCACAAACAAGGGTTGTTGAGAAAAATAATGTGAGGCCTAAACAATAGGCTAAAGAGAAAAGGTTGAGGCAGAAGAGACTAAAGAGGAAGAATAAAAAGGAGAGGAAGGAACCTCCAAACCAAAGGGAAAAGGGAAGAAAACTAAGAAACCTCCTTTTTTGGTACCTCCACATGAGCCTCTCCAATTAGAGGAAATTTTCAATGGAATTGTAAACTATGGTTTACTAAAGGAAATTATAGAACTTCATCCAGACCTACCTCCTGCAGATCAAAATACTATTGAAAAGAAAATAGTAATGTATATGATTAAATACAATGTGAATCTTAGTAACATACTTGAAAAGGTTACAGAGAGTCTAGCACAAGCCCTAATGCAAAAAAGAGAAAAATCCATTGAAGTGGATGAAGAATTAAGGAAGGAATCTCTTGACAAAGTAGGATCCTCTATCTCCTAGGAAGAAAAAGATAAAATATCTCAAAAACAAACTCAAGAATTAAGGGAAAAACAAAGAGTGGATATTATTATGAGTATGGAAAAGGAAGATAGAGATAAAATACAGAAGGAAATTAATGAAGTAACAAATAAAATTTTTTAGGAAGCAAGATAATTTGAAAATGTGGAACAACAACACATGCCACCTAAACACAACATTGAGCAAAAATTTCCACAAGAGGGACAACAAGAGAAAGTTTCACATGATGTAGAGCATGCTTCTCCTAAGCATGAAGTGCAAAATAGTACTCCTTCGAATAACACTGATCAACAAGATCAACAAATAGAGAAAGATACACCTAGTTCCATAGATAGTGCACAAGAAAATCCAAGGGCATCCTCATTTTCTTCTCCTATTGATTCTATTGAAAGGAATTTTTGGGTTAGAAAAAATAGATTCAACCTAAAATTGCTCCATAGTTGTTATAATTACTAATGTTTTATGGACAAGTAAACATGGTTGGTATCTCACCTCTGCAAAAATCACAACTTGGTGACAACTTTCACTCTTTTGCAAGGGAATATATCTTGTTGTAGCGGGTGGAAAGTTAAAAAAATTGTTGGAGGTAATCAAAATTTTGGAGCCAAAAATGCTTAATGCTAAAAAGGATTCCTCCTTGTCACCCACTCAACAAATAAAGCAACTGATGGATTATTTCAAAACACATTATTCCTATATTGAGAAGTAAGTTGAGTTAAAGATCACCAATAGTATATTTTCTAAAGCCTCCATAAAATATGCAAAGGAACATGGAAAAATACAAGTGTGTATAAAGAATATTCATAAATGTATGGAGGAAGCTAAGGTTTTATATTTTTTTTTCTTACAATGGCCTACCACCACAAAAAATTTCAAGGATCAGATAAATGCAATAAAAGTGTAGATCACAAATATGGCTACCACATATGATTTGATGCATGATAATGATGGTGCCATAAGGGCACAAGTGGATAAATTGCACTCTCATATATAGCAAGTGTAATATCAAAGGGAGCATATCAAAGGACGAGTAAAAAAATTGTGGGAGGTAGTAAGCTTAATGTTAGTATCACTAATTGGGCTCCTATAAGAATAAAATGGTGTTGTACAGAAGAATCATGCACCATCCTTCTTGGAAGAATTAAAATATATCTATGTGCAAATAATAATTCAAGTTTGAGTCCTAACCTTTACAAATAAAAAATGGGACCTCTTTGAATTAGTTGAAATCAATTTACAAAAACATTCTTCCATCAGAATAATTTTTTTGGTATGCCCAAGGCTACTTCTCAAGGGGAGTGAACTGTCAAAGATTGTATAGACAAGGGGAGTCTATATGTTTTTGTAGGCACAGAAGAAGACCATTTTACCTTTTCCCTTAATTTAAAAGGGGGTGCGAATAAGGAATATCTATTAAGTGTTTCCATCAATGAAAAATGGGGAGATTGTTGGAAATTGTGTTATTAGTGTGTTATCATTGATGTCAACCTATATTGTTGTCGTATGCACTTTTATATTGTATGTGTTGAAGAATTGTGTTGAAGGGCTATAATGTTATCGTTGGTACATAGTTGTACCTTATCTTTTAAAGGACATGAACTATCTGAGGGTCATGTTGTGTGGTCTCACAACATGCCCCAAGATTGTAAGACTTGAGGACCCAAGTGAAAAATTAATGCTTATGGCAGGTGCTAGTTAGAAATGAGGATCACCAAAAGTTAAAGTTAAAAGGAAGTCTTAGGAGTAATTTGTGATTCAGGTGTACCGGGTACCGAGTATCAGAAGGCCAAAAGTGTTGAAATGTTAATGCAAATTTTTCGTAAATTTTTTTGGTCTAGGAGTGAAGATCTAAGAAATGTGAAGGTTCTTGTAATAACTATGGTCCAGGAATTAAATTCTAGTAAAAGTTGAAATTGTCGGGTACCGCGTACTGAGTAACAATGTTAGGTTTTAAAGTTAAATGTCTAAGTTTTCTTGGGAGGTTTGAAAGGTCTGGTAACCTTCCTTAAACTTGGATAATTATGCGAGAATTCATTTTAAAAGAGTGATATTGATGATTTGTTTAAAATGATGATTTATTAATGATGGATTTGTTTTCATGAGATTTTTATGGATTTTTTAAAAGGGATTAATATGTGGAATTTACAGTTGTAGGAGGAACAGATTGTGATGTAGTATTCAGGTATGGACGTTCAGGAAGATTTTGGTTGCAAGTAGATTTGATGGTGTTACCAGGTTTGGTAGTGCACTTTGAAATCTCATGCTAGAATAAAGTTCATTGCGAAGAAGCACTGGATACCGGGAAATTGGGAATATTGGTATTACACATGCGACAAACGAGTGTGCTAAGCCCCGGTGAGATTTACTTTCGAGTGTGTTAAGCCCGATTCCAAACTTGAATGTAGGAACAAATGTCCACTTGATCATTTTGAATGTATGGGATGTTCCTACATTTTGTTAGGCAGATTTTTTTAGTTCGGGTGGGTATCATGATCATTTTCAAGATGGATATCCTGAAAAATTTAAAGTTTTGAATAAGGTTGACATCCATTGACTTATTCAACAATTCTCCTATAGGTTGTCATATTCCGTGTGCCTTGTTGTGATTTGTCCCTTGGATTCTCCCTCATATGTTGATTGAATTTCTCGAGTGTCTTGTTCTTATAAAAGGCCGAAATATGTTTCATTTTAAGATAAGTTCATAATTTGTGGATTTCGGAGAACCAAAACTTCTTTAATTTTTATTCTTTTTCCTGTTTTTTGTTCCATTCCAGATTAAAAAATTGTATGTTTCATTAGAATCTAATCAATATTAGATCCAATATGAAATCTATCTCCTAATATGAAATCTTACATAGTTGATTGTTTGTTCCTATCAGACAAGACTATTTTTTGCACCATTTAAGGGTGCATACTAACACTATCTAGTGGAAAATTATCCCCTCTCTCTTTAAAATCTCACATCATTATGTGCCTAGTTGTGAAGCAATCTAGTGATGCATGTAACGGTTTTCTCTAGTTTGGTTAATTCTTGAGGCATGTGTGGATAATACCTGGGAGAAAATTTACTTTTTCGGTACTTTTGATGCTTTATTTTAGAATAGATGTAAATTTCAAAAACTATTCCAAAAAAAGAGATGAATGAATGATTTTTTTATTGAAAATCTTTTGATTCCATGAGATTATTTAATGCTTAAAGATAAATTTACTTAAGTGCAAGAAATTTATTTGAAGTTCATGAAATTTTATTACAAAATTGTTGATTTCATGAAGTTGTTAAATGATCGGATTAGGATTATATTTTACCTATCTCTATGATTCCTTTAAAAACCTGAAAAATTGTTTACCCCTCATGATTAATAGCATTATCACAATGAACCCTAACACGAACCTAGTATGGTCAAGACCTGACATAAATGAGCCTTGGGATTAAGTTGAGTTAGCCTAAGATTTAGGTTGTCCCAGTGCAATCTTTCAAGCAAAGAGAGGTTCTCATGGTATTTCTATGAGGATTTATCTACACTGTTGGTGTGCAACTAACATCATTATCAAAAGATCCTTCCTCTTTCTCCCTATCTTTTTAAGACAAAGGTCTCTTACTGTCTTGGTGTAAATTGGGATATCCTTGATAGCTTGAATGAGGGGAATTTTGATACTGAAATCATTAATCTGACCTAATAGGTTTGTCTCATCTTGGGTCTGATGTCTTGGAATGGCTAAATGCTCACGGAATGGAGGCTCTAGACTTGAAATAGTCTAGTTTACCTGATTTGACCCAGGCTTCAAAGGTAAATTATCTAAAGCTTCTATTGTGGGTTCCTCATCTACTATCTCAATGATTTGATGGGATGGAGTCCCAACCAGTGTTTTCCCTGACCTAAGGTGGAAATCACTCACCTCTACCACATAAATGGGGTATTGAATAGCCTCATTAGTGTATTCCTATTGAAAAAGCTTGTTTTTTGGGTTAGGTGCAAGTTGGGTAGGTAATTGAGGTTCTCTTGGTGGCTGAGATATTGGATTTGATGGATTGGGTATGATGGCCTATTTTTGTGGATGTGAAGGTAGCAATGGTTGTTGGTAGTTCATATTTTGGTGCTACCACTGTCAGCCCTTTTTCCATTGTGGTTGTCATTGATTTTACTGCATTGGCCATTGAGGGTTGTAGTTAGAACCTTAGAAATTTTGTTGTGGTCATGCATTTTTTTGTTAGTTCCAATTTTTTTGAGGGTTTTTTCATTATTTCAATGGTTTTTCCATTGGTTTTGGGTGTTTTCCCAAGGTTGAGTGTTCCAACTAGATAAATTCATATTACCAACTGGAAATGATGTATTCAAATTTAAAGGGTCTTGTGGCACACATTGTCTTGTTTGTCATGGCCTTCTTTGTGCAATGTAGAAAATTTTTCCATCTTCACCCTCCAGTGGTTCAAAATCATGTTTCTCTGGTTTTTCTTTTGTAATACTTGCCACCCTTTTACACTTACAGTTGGTTTTTCCTTGTCTACAATTGGGGTAGTATTCAATAATTATTTCGTTAGCCTCCTCTTATTTTTTCTTCACATGTAGAGTGCCCAATTGAGTAACTATATGACTTATAATATCTTCTTTCATGTTGGATATTGGGTTACTTAACTCCATTCTGGAAACCCCATTGGATGTCTTACCAATGGTAGATTTTTTGTCCCCCCTTATCATTTGTGTAAAGTTCCCTGAATATTTTCTGCAAACCTTGCATATTTCTTCAAAGGGTAATTGAGACACATCCCCTAACCCAATAAGGTTAAGAGAATCCATGCAATCATCATTAACTCCTCTTAAAAAAAAGCTTTAATGATTTTTTTGAGAGTATATTTTGTGGGTTCTTTAATCATAAGTGGAACCTCTCTACATAATCCTCCAATGGTTTATCCTCTTTTTGAGAAATTCTAAAAATGTCATCCCTTCTTCTATCAAATCCTCTACAATAGTCTTGGTATTTTTTCAAAAACTTTGTTTTCATAGTGTTCCAATTTGGAACATCTCTGCCCAGTCCCATTAACCATCTCATGGAAACATCCTTCAAAGTTTCAAGGAATAGTTTAAGGTTATGATAATTATTTGTGTAGTCATAGCTCCTACATAGGACATCAAACTCAAACAAAAATGTGACTGGATCCTCAATTACCAAACCATAGAAGACAGGAAATGTTGAAGGAGGTATATTCTTAAGGACTATGGCCCTTTCTTGGTTGGCAATTGGAAATTCAAAAGTCGCATGTTCTGGTGGATCATCCACCACTAATCATCCATGGTTTGGAAGGTCTCCTTTGTGTTTGAAGTGGATGTTGGTGCAAGGGAAAGTTCTTCATCAAGAATATCCTCACTCTAATTACTTTGATCACCAATATATTCTCTAGCTTGTTGAGTTGAGGGCATAAATCTTCATAAATCATCTCTCTACCTCCGCATACAATAGGTATGACTTTGTATAGCAACGGCTCCTACACAATGTTAGTGAAATATTTTGGTATTTGAAGGAATAAAACCTAATTGTCCTAATACTAAAAGAAAAACTTTTAAACTATGAAAGATTTGAAATAGTAGAAATGAATTATTTAAAATTAGCATCATCCCTGGAAATGATGCCAAAAATGTAGAGTCCCTACTAATATCCAATAGACTTGGTTTCAGACACACAATTCAAAGTAAAACCTAAATGAATAGTCCACTAAACCCTTGGAAATACCATCAATTATCAACTAGGGCTATTCATAAGCTTGTGATGATGTTGGAACTGTATGTTCTTTCAAAGACTCGAGACTACCTAGATCATCCTAGCATAGGTGCTACAATTACTAAGAAATCACAAAAATGCATAACAATAAAAGAAGTAATGTTGGAACTATTACTACGTGTACCTACAGTGTAAGACTATGACTAGTTCATTCTCAAGGATTGAATCCTAGAAATAACCAACATTTTTAATTAAACCTACACTCTAGAGTACAACAAACTAAACAAAACTAAAGCATGAATGTAAACAAGATGTGTTCATGGATTCATTTATACAATAAAGGATCTAATTAAGATAGTATGCACTCATGAAGTAATTTATTACAGAAAAAATAAATATATAGAAGATAAAGTGGGGAAAATTACTTTGAGTGGCCCTTGCTCAAGTGACTATCTCGATAGGTTTAGCCTAAATCTAACTCCTCGAACTAGCATAATCATGATAGTAATAAAAAAATATGGATTGCATAACCTATAATATCACAATATAAGATTCTGCTGAGATATCTTATTCATGAAATCATGGATATTGTTTTAGTAAAAAAAAGAATTGAAACTAAAAGTATCTTTTGCTATATCTACTATTGGATAATTAACCAACTTAACTAATGCCTCAACCGTTGAACCATACATATAGGTATGGGAAATTTTATTAAAACAAGGACTCTAAATTGAAATCATAAATTATCACTCCCTACATAACAGAGTATGATAAATTCTTATCATCTAAACCATAACTAAAAATGAATAAGAGTCCAAATAGAACTATGAATTTGCTACAACAAGAATTAGAACATGGACTATTTCAAAGTCATGTTGGATTCCTAACTGTAATATATTTCTTCTTCTTCAACTTCTTTAGTTAATGTCATAGTGATGCACAATCATCTTCAGTAAGTACCTTCATTTATGAAATTATTGCACTCAGCTTGTTCTAGAACCTCCCCTGCATCATTGTCCAAACACTTCTTTGGTTGTGGGTTGCGCCTCTAGTTGTTGTGGGCTGCAGTCTACCTCATTTGGTTCCTTGGCTACAAAGAGTTAGTTTAAAGGAACTACACAATACTAATAACCACAACTTAAGCATAGATATTCATTTCAACTCATACACATACATACATCAATTATACAATAACTATCACATTATAACCATATTTCCATACTTCAAATAAATTTTAGGTTAGCATAATGAGCATAAAAGATAGTGAATTTTAGGAATATGTATGAGATAAGTTTTTGGAAATGTCCATGAGTATGCATAAAAACATCAAAAAACTAACTAATAACTAGACTCATCAATAAGTAGCATGGCCATCATGTTAGTTGTAGGGATCTTCATTGACTACTCCCAAGGGTTGAAATGTATTGATATTAATGTAATTTCTCAAGATAGAGAAGGGAGATAAACTACTATAATACAATAAGTTAGAATATGGATTTATAGTTTTCTATTTTTTATATTTTCTGGGTCAATATCTTGAAAGAAAATGTTGTTATTTTTAGAGAGATTATTGTACTCAAATGGTTTAATAAACTTAATTTCAAATAAATATGATAAAAAAAGTTGATTTTTTTATTAATTATTGGGCTTTAAGTTTTCCTACTATACATGAAAATCATGTATGATGCTTGCAAACCTCTATGAGTGAGTTCTACATGTAATATTTCACTCTCTTTCCCCAATTGGGCAACAAAAAATTGGATCAGAGATTGGTTACCTTTTAGTTTCTTTACCTTGCATCACAATAATTCCCTTTACACATTCATAGTATCAATCTCTTTAAACCCTTAATCTTTTATCTTTTTATTGCATGGTTAGAGTATAAATTATATTAGTTTATTTAAAATATATTTTAATTCATTTATCTTCCCTATTTCTCCTACAATATTTGAAACCCTAAAATTATCATCACTTGACTAGAAAACACTAAAGATATCCCCACCATATAAACAATATAAAAAATTAATGCAATGACACTCCTCCTTCATATTCTCTCCAATAGAGTTAAATTGGGTAATAATCATGTTGAAATAATTCAAGTGATTTGCCATAGAACCAAAATTATCCATCTAAGGGTATGCAACTTTATTAGGAAAATTTTATAACTTAATATGGATTTAGCCCAATAAATCTCACCAAACTTCCTCTAGAGATTTGTATTGGTGGATTACTCATGTAAATTTAATCATAAAAATTCTTTCAAGTAGATCATAGTGAGGTCATTTGATTTTATATCTATCTTTTCCTAGTCTTATGATAAGGTAGAAATTTTGGATCTAGATAATTTATCCAATGTATCTCTATATATAAAAATATCCTCCATACTGATCTTATAAAGATCTCATTTTATTCCTGAAAACTTCCTATATATATCCTTGATATGATTTCCATTTTTCCTACTAAAAGATCTCATTTTATGCAATTTATCACTCAATCCAAGATTAGTACAAAAAACCATGTCTCTAACACCTATGATCTAATTTTATCAAGCTCTAATACCAAGTTAAATGAAGAATAGGTACAAAATATGATTCCTACACTAATCTATAAGAGATGGTATGTGAAGAAAATAAATTTATTATATAATTACAAGAAAATAAACACAAAAGTGATATACCATAACATAATGATTTATATAGAAAAAATATCTTAGAAAAAAAATCCCACACTCTAAATAAATTAAATGTGTTTAATAGTAATCAATTGTTACCATACAATTACAAATTCAATCATTATAGGAGCATCACCAATAGTAGGTATGGAGAAATTTTAGCAGCATTACATTACCTACAAAACTCAATATATAACCTCCATATCAAGCAGCCAGTAAATATGAGAAGAAATACATGAAAAAAATATATATAATTTCATGAGCTAAATCCATCCAAATCCATAGTGAAAAATACAATGTCTAAATCCCAAGATGAATTCACAAGTTATAAATAACATATTCCTTTCACCAAGTCCATAAGCTTGTCATAATCCACTCACTAAATTGGATGATACATTATCTCTACTCAAAGATGCCTTATTACATGTCATTACATGTGTAATTATAGTGTCATAACTTGGTCAACAGTGTAAATCACCCTTATAGGTCTCTTATGCATCATAGATGCTCTTACATTTATTATGTGGGAAGCCAAAATTTTATAGGAAAATAACTTTTGATTTAGAATTTGATTGAGCCTATTTATTATAAATTGTATATATTGAGGAGATAGATGCCCCTATTACCACCTTATTAATTATGACCCATTTTGATATTTTTCAAGGATAAAAATTACCTCTATAGCCCAAAAATTAATTTTTTATTCTATATCATAAAAATTATATTTTTTGTGTTGTTACAATTAGGATGCAAGGTTAAACACCTTTCATAAAAGCTAAGATCACATGTCTCATTATGGAATATTGTATAAGTAATTCAATTCGAAAAAGGATTTGATAAATAGAAGGAGACATAATTGGAGCATAGTGAACATAATCATTAACTAGATGTGTAATAATATGAAAAGAAAGAGGGGAAAATAGAAATAAAAATATACATATCTTTAGTCTCAAGTAAATAATTATTATAAACCTTCAAGTTACAATAAAATTAAGAATAATGACATGGAGAAGTGAAAGTAGCATATGGGGAGATGAGGAGGAGAATTTTTAGAAGAAGAAATAGTAGAAGGATGCCTTATAAGAAAATGAAGGAAATATGGGAAATAAAATCTACAATGCAATCATACAAAGAAGTAGATAAAGCTTTATTTAAGGTAAGAATATCACCAATCGCAAAGAAAGGAGGTTATGAAAAAGAGGTGATCAAGGAAATTATAATGAGTATAAGGGGAATAAATTTTGGAATTTTGTGTTGTCATTGATTTCTACAGATCTTTGTTGTTGCATTGAGGTCAACAGGTCTATGAGGAGATTATTGGAATTTTGTGTTGATGCTTTGATTGGTTGCATTGTGTTGTCATCAGTAGTGTCAATAGTCTCAACCTCTAGTGTTGCTTTATGAGAATGTGTTGGTAATGCTCAACCTCTTGTGTGATTGAGATGATGAGAAGGTGTTCTATATGATGAGTTTGAGTTTGTGGTGCTTGTTTTCCAAGTGCTTTTGAGAAAATTTGAATAAAAGAGGAAAGCGTATGGTTGAAAGGTGTTCAGTATACCAAAGTGGTGTTCAATGTTTTTCTCTGGATTTCTTCATGGTTGAAGACATTCCTATGTGGTTCAAATATGTTGATCAAATGTGTTCAGAGGTGTTATATCCAAAGTTTTAGGTGCTACATCTTTGTGGAAAGAAAGTTGTGTTCACCAGTGTGTGAACTGTGAAAGCAGTGTTGTCTAGAAGAAATGGTTTTTCTCTGCATTTCTTTGTAGTTTGGTTTATGGTCTTCCAGATTTGAGAGTGTGCTTAAATTTCTCATATGTAGCTTCAGTTAATCTATTTGATTTTTGGTGCTTTGAAAGGTTGGATTTAGGTGTTGTGTGTGAAAATTTAACTAGTTGTGTAGGATGAATATGTTCTTCTGATGTATGATGTTACGAAGAATTTTTTGGATTTTAGGGTGTTTATGGAATATTCTAGATTGTGTTAAAGTGTTGTGTGGTATGTGATTCATCTTTGGATCAAAGGAAATGTGTACTTATGTGTTTAATGGTGTTAACACAAGTTCGGCTGACCTTGGGTTTTTACACTAATTGTAGATATGCATTGGTGTTTATGGAAGTGTAGCATGGCGTGTATAAGTGGATTTTGGTTTGATTTAAGGTGTGTTGTGGTCCACCTTCATTCCTTTCCATTGTGGGAATATTTTGGTGCTGGCCTAATTTGAATTTTCATGCTTGAGGTGCATAGTCGACCTTGTCAATTATTTTCAAGGTTGAAGATGGTATAAATAAGTGTTGAGTTGTTGGATAATCATGTAGAGAAGTGTGTAATGTAAAGTGTAGAGATGTGAAGTGAAATTTTTTGAAATGCAGTGTGGAATTTAATGCCTAAGACTAGTGGAAGCAATGAGCATAAGGTGTCTACATTCAACAGAGAGAGTGTGAATATTTTGGTGAAGCAGTGGTGGAACTTTTCTATTGCTATAAGATGGATTTCTCATTGTAAATATCTTATTTCTTCTTCTTTATAATCTAGAAATGAGACCTTTACTTTTAGGAAATGAACCTATTATATTCAGTGTTGCAATTATTTTATATGGTGAGCTAATCCTCACTATGGTTTTTCCCTTCTTAGTTTTTCCACATAAACCTCGTGTACTCATGTGTTTGGATGTGTTTGTATTACTATTTTCATGTTTACATTCTGCTAATGCATAATAAGGGTTTAATGGTTGTTAAGGGTTTAAGGACTAATGCAGATCTGAATGTTAATGAGGGTTTTGATGTTGTAATGTATAACTAATTCACCCCCCTCTCAGTTCTTTTGTGCATTCAACAATTGGTATCAGAGCCTGGGTCACAGGTCTGAACCCCTCGCTTGTGTTGGGGGGTATTGTTGCAAGGTGTATTCCCTTGGTATCCTTATGTTGTGCAACGCAGCGCTCAGGTTCATAGAATGTCTTAACCGCCTCTTGTGGATACATTAACTTTGACAGTTGTATCAGGCATTAACAAGTTGATCTTTTGGTGTAATGGCAATCGTCTTTGTAACAATAAAAAGGATAAATTATGAATATTTCAAGGAACTTCAACGATTGGTGGTAAAAAGGAAGGAAAGGAAAATTCATAGGATTTGGATAGATTTGGGAAGTTTGGTTGAGTGTTGAGGAGGCTAAAGTATGTCATTTAGTGAGGGAGTAGGGAAATAAATTCTTACGAAAGGTGGAAATAGGTGTTGGAAAAGTAGAAAGGTGTTCTATAAAGAGGCAAAAAGTACAAAACTATGGTAAAGAGGATGGGGATAAAAAATAGGAAAAGGAAAAGAAGTCTTGTGAAAGTAGAAAGAGGCTTTGTCAAGGAAGAAAATGAAATGGTAGTGGGAGAGGTAATCCAAGGGTCTATAAAGAGAGATCAAGTATTGGGATAGGTGTAGTATGTGTTCGGAAGGGATAATTTAAAGGGGAAGATAAGGGGATATGTAGTATTTGGAAGAGTTTGAGTAAACTAAATAGTTATGAAAGATAATGGAAGTGTTGTACAATGACAGAAGGAATGAATAAGATAAAAGGGAAGGTTGAAAAATATAATTAGGGTTTGAAATATCGGGGAAAATAATATAATTTGAAACTAGAATGGTTGTTATTTTATGACCAAAATAAATAAAAATACCTTTGGTTATAAGTGTTAGGTTTACCAAATTAAAAAAAATAAAAATTAGTTGCTTAGATGTTATAAGTTTAAAAACTTATACCTAATATTAAATATTTCATTTTATTAAATCTAAATCAAATAAATATGAAACAAATAATTAGATACATTAACAAGTAATATTAAACTATTTTAGATTTAATGATGAATCAGATTAATATATAGAAAGGAAATTTATAATGTATAATAGTAAAGCGCAATAGAGAGGGAGAATGATTATACACCTCTAGAGGTATCTAATATTAAATATTACTAGACAAGAGGGATTAGGAAGGCTAGAATAATAGACCTATGAAATGTAGTCTTCATAGCCTTTGTGGAACCAACTACTATCACCTAGGTGATAAAGTAAAGATAAATTATAGTGTGGACTCTAAAGTTGTAGTCAAGCACTAGTACAGACACTAGTGCTGGATCTAGGTGCTTGGGTAAACACCAATGTTGCAAATAGGCATTAGAGACCTAAAATATACTTTGTAGTAAAATTATCACTCCTTTGGGCACTATAATATACACTTATATAATCTCTATTTTCCCTAAAGTAAAATATAGTCTAACACTAGATTCCTCTATTTGATAATTCTCTAAACTTTTAGGTTAGTGGTCTCCTACCTCTAATGATTCCAAATCTATTCATACCTTTCCTATAAATACTCTATATACTTATATATTCCTCATGTAAAGTAGGTGACAATAAATGGGTTAGGCTATTTGGGATAATTCCTTAGTCAATCTCTTATTTCATATGTTCTAGCTAGATCAACAAACCCATGAAAATATTAGATGTGTGTGATCCTCTATGTGGTGTTTTTAGTGTGTGCAAGGAATTTCAATTAATAATAAAATATAATAGGATTTATATCCCTTAGGTGGTGTGTTCTTGTGCAATGAAGGACATAATAAGAGATCAGAATGTCATCGATATTCTTGAAAGAAGGAATCAAGAGGAGTTGGCTTCACAACAAGGATTGATAAGAATGGAGAATTGGCAAAGGGAATTAGGAGGGGAAAATATCTATAAATGAATGTGATAAATATGGGGATGCTATGGTGAAGGGAAAGGATGAAGATCACAAAGAGTTTTTTAATAATTAGTGTTTTATAGGTTTCACATATGGGGGTGGTTGTGACTCTAGATATGAAAAATATGAACTCTTGAAGAGGAAAAGAGATGACAAGGGAAATACTAGGCTAGGATTTTTGGTTAAAAAAAATAGAATCAATCAAAATTAATTTAGACTTTATCAATAGTTGCATTTAGACATTTAGGCTAAGGTTGATTCTAAGCATGAAAATAGGTCTTCGGGTAGCATAGAGAATATAAATGATAGGTTTAGGAAAATAAATAGGAAAATTGAGTCCTAAACATGTTTAAGAATATGAACACCAAAATAAGTGTAGAAATATAAGGTGGGGATTGTAAAGAAGGTAATTTTTAACCTTACATATATTTTATTTCTTTTATTTTTATCTTTTATGTATTGCATACTTACATTGTTATATCCTCTTCTATACATGTAGGTCATATTAGGATAAGGACATCTCATATAAACGTGTCCCTTCATAAAAACATGATTTGGTATTACCACATTAGCACAAATCATGTCTTAGTATAATTAGTTATATTTATTGATCATTGTTGTAGTACCAATCTTAGTTGATCTTGATAAGTGTTTTGATGTATATATTGCCAATAATTTCCCTTGCTAAGTTTTCTAATCTTCAAAAAACCCCTATTATTGCATACCCCTATCCCTATCTCATTGTTGTGGATCCTATTCCCTTGATACTTATCTCAAATATCTCTCTTGGTCACACCTAAGACTCTTCATTACCTTGTTTCCCTCTAGTGTGCTAAATCCACCACTTAAGGTCTTATAAAACCTTCTTGGGCTTGTGATTTTATATTTATCACACACCACAAACTAGCATAGAGGTATCACAAGCCTAAAAAATTATATGGTATTGAATCTAAAAATGCCACCTAGGGCACTAACTAAAATAGTTTCCCAAATAGCCTAACCATAATTTTTTTTCATTCAATCTTTAGATAGATATTACAAGTTCTAGTTGGGTGTTCTTAAAATTTATATATGTGGTGAGCCTTAATAAATTAGGTGAGAAAATTCAAAAGGTTACAAACTTATTAAATGCAAGGACCCTATTGCTTGAGGAGGTCACAAGCACCTAAACCCTAGGCATGAGCACTTAAGATTATTAAAATTGCTTGGAGACCTCCAAAAACCTTTTTTCAACTCCTAGTCTTCTTCAACCTTCTACAACATCTAACTTTAAATTAGGGACACTTCCCTTCACCTCTAATTAATTTTCCTATTTCCTTATCAATTACTAGCTCTTGTGGTTTAGTGTATTTAACATAGATCTTTTTTTTAATAAATTTCACTAAATATGAAAAGCATTATAATTTGATTTATGATCACATGGAAAGTAAATTTACACTAACCATAAGCATTAGGAATTAAATTTATATATTTTCTACTTTATTTTCATTGATTCATTGATAGCAAAGGGCACATCTAATTTGAATGCTAGGGAATAAAATGAATATGCTCATGATGTGGGTTATCATTATTGTGATGAGGGTGTTTATACTGATCACTCAAGAAAATGCTATAATTATTATTTTCTATTAAAATTGGTTATAAAAAAACTTCAAAAAATAAATTGGTTATCAATTCACATATATAAATAGTGAGAAACAAAGAATGAGGTGTGCAAAAATCTTCACAATTGACTTATAAAATGCTTATATACTTATAAGAATATAATATAAAATAGATAATACATAACTCAAATTACTATTCTTTATGCACAAAGGTCGATGTACTTTCTAAGCATGAGGAGTGGCACTAAAATTAAGATTATGTGTAGAATAAATTTACAAAGCTATTTCAAATATGTATGATTCCATCAATACTAATGTTATAAAAGCATTTAACAAAAAAAATGGTACATGAGGAGATGGTTCATTCCTATGGTGCATACATCCAATGGCATGAACAATATGGTTTCTATATTTGAGATTATATCTTAAAACTTAGTGTGAGCTTTAATTAATATTTACAATTAATTACAAACTTTAATTTCTTAATTGATAGTTATTTTATAAATATTTAGTGTTCCATTAGAATAACTTTAATTATATATATATAGTTAATATGATAATGAAGAAAATTATCCTAACTATTACTCAAGTGTTTCAATATTGTATTCACTTCAAGGAAAAGTTGTCATGTTGGATCTAACCCAAGGAGACGCACCATCTCTGACCAACTAGAAGAGAGTTCAATTCCAAAAAAAATGAGTGATTTGAATTTTGTTTGAAGAGGGAATTGGGGTGCAATGAGTCATCAAGGGAGAAATCTCTCTAGGAAAATACCAGAGGATCTATAGGGAAGAGATTTGGGGTTCTGAAGCATTGTGAAGAGATAGTTCTAGGAGTGATTCAGGGATAGGGAGTGCCTTAGGATTAGCCTGAGGTGAAGACCAACTCGATTGCAGTTTAGAGAGCTATTAAGGACCTAAGAGTAGGTATTTCTATAATAGGTGTGTGGGAATTATCAATGTTGTTCAACTCCATCACCTTGGGTAGTGAAATAGCTAGGACTAATCTTATCGTAAACTAGCCTCTAGACCTTAATATTAATAAAGCTACTCATTTACTCCACATTGGTCTCAATATTATGTTTGACTCATTGTAACACCCCTCTGTTTTGCTCTATTGTGCGAACTATGTTGTTTCCTCTTTATGCTTTAGTTTTATGTTGTACTTGGACTATGTACTTGATTTCAGTGGATCACTATTTTATCGTGATGTATTTTGATGTGATGATACTATATTTTGATGTGATTATTATGGCATGTTTGGAATTAACATATGTGGATATTTAATTTATGATGTTTCATGCTTTCGATTATGCTGCTATGTTAGATGCGTCAGTTAGAACTATTGTATTGGTGAAGAGGACGGTATCGCATCACTCACTTGCGAGTGCCTTACAATCTCGTGATTTCCTCTTCATGGTGTGCCTTATTTATGACATATTATTGCATGTGGATATATTATGTGTTTGCAGGTTGACAGGTACAGGACATCGACTCCACTTGGTTTCACAGGTTCGAGCGTGTCCATTGCCCAACGACATTCAATTGGGAGATAGTAGCTAGGATTTCCGTGTCGAGTCGTCACCCTAGTTGTAGTGTGTCGTCAGTCCTAGTATGGTCCAATTGTCCTATTTTGTTCAGTTTGACTAGTTTCGGTCTATTTGGGAAGTTAGAATAATGTAGGATTTGTGATTTAATTATTGAGTAATTTAATTTAATTAATTTGATATTTAATCTTATGGTAGATTTATTTATTAATTGATTAAGTTATTCATGTTGAAATGATTTAAATTATTCATTTTGGAAATACATGCAAATTTGAGTTGGAATTGAAAAATTAGAAAAATAAATGAAAAGTCAATTTTGAAATTCAAAAATTCAAAAAATTCAAAAAAAAGACTTTTGCTACTCCGTTTTCAAAAATTTATGAGGGTTGTTGTGGGATTTTGGAGAAAATTTTGCATTATCTTAAAACTTTCTTCACAAAATCAAAAATGGAGTTTTTGGGAGAAAATTGAAAAGAGAAGAGGAAGATTGCTTGATTTTGTGGGTTTGGAGGAAAAGCTTGTGGAATCTGAAGTGCTCAAGAGGGTTTCAAAGCAGCAACAGGACCTTCAACATACTC
Organism: Sequoiadendron giganteum; assembly: GCA_007115665.2. Lineage (NCBI taxonomy): Eukaryota > Viridiplantae > Streptophyta > Pinopsida > Cupressales > Cupressaceae > Sequoiadendron > Sequoiadendron giganteum. The sequence continues at coordinate 508,899,933 of CM021109.1, forward strand.
CAAGAGAATCAAGTTTCATCTTATTTTAATTGAATTTTTTTTTAATTCAATGGTTGTTGTATGGAGGATAAAACTTGTTGAGTTCTAGTATGCATGATTTGAATGAAATTGTTCAATATTGAAAATGAATATTCTTGGTTGCAAGTAGAAATTCAATTTATTTTGCTTTCAATCTGTTTTTCATCTTATCAAAATTGTATGCTTGGATGAATGGCTATTTATTTAGATATTCATATATAAATAAATAGGCTTGGGTTTTATTTTTTTATAAATTTTCTTTGCAAGGTTATGCTGGCAAAATTTTTATAAAAAAATAAAATAAAATTTTGCCAGAATTTTATTTGTTCCTAAGCCGGTTTTTCCTTCAAAGTTCGGTTTCCAAAAAAATAAAAAATAAAAAAAAGACAATCCTTGTTTTTAAATAGAAACTTTTAAAAAATATATATATAAAAGGAAATTTAAAAGGGGAGGACTGGGGGCTTACCCCACCATCGCCCACATGGGAGCGGAGTGGGAAGTCACGCCCAACTCCACCGACCGCGGCCACATGGACTGCGTAGGCAGCGGCCACCAATGGGTGGTGGCGCTACCGGCACCGCCCGCATGGAAACCACGGCAGCTTCTCCACCCGCGGCACCTCCACCAACGCCGCACCCTGCGCGGTCCTTCCGCCTCTCCTCTGTCTAGTGGCACCGCCTCCTGCGGCTGCCACATTCAACTCTGTCGCCGCCTGGTAAATACCGTGGTCGGGCCGACCTCCAAACACTTCCCGAAAGCTGGGCACGGGTCCTGAGGTCGCGCAACCCAACCCTAGGGTTGGCGCACGAACTGAGGCCACCCCTTTGGGTTTTAATTTTTTTTAAAGAAATTTAAATAAAATATAAATAATATTATTGTATTTCATTATAATTTAATATTATAGCTTTATAATATGTTAAATATTATATTATTATAATATTTCATTATTAGGATATAATATTATGTATATTAATGTTATAAATTAGGGTATTATGAAATGATTTAATATTAGGATTTAACATAATATTAAATGATGTTAATATTATGGTCTAATTTAATATTAATTGTTTTTAAATAGGTTTAATATTATGTTTGTATAATAATTTGTGAGAGTTAAATAATAATAATCTCTTTGATGTTTTAACATTAGCATTTTGAAAAGGATTATTTTAGGTTGTTATTGCATTATTTAAATGGGGAATATTTTATTTTAAAATGAGATTAGGCTCTTATCTGAATTATTGGGGATCGGATTAATGATTCATATATTTAAATGATGCGTGGGAATAAAAAAAATGATTTTTTTAAATGGCGTAATTAATTCTGTTTGTTTAATGCACTGTTTACTTAATGCTAGTGAAGAAATGGGTTTAGTCAACCCAAAGTAGAATTTGATTCTTGTCTTGGCATTGATCTACGTGCGTATCATTGAGAAGTGTGGGTTTTAATATTTAACAAGTCTTCCAGTTGGGATTTCAGTCTGTGGGTTGTCGTACTTGTACACATCTAAAAATGGTCACGGTCGATCAAACCTGTTAATTAATTAAATATGAATTATTTAATTAATGTTTCTTAAGTCTTCTACATATAAATAAATTTAATTATTTATTTATATTGTTCATTTTCTAATTCTTCTAAATTAATTAAATAAATGAACTTTATTTAATTAATGCTATCTTCCTCTTAATTAATTAAATAAATTTTACAATTTATTTACATTAATTATCAAATTTTAAATTCTAAATTTAAATGATTATTCTTCCCTCCACATTTAATTAAATATTTTCAATATTTAATCATTTTCCAAATTCCCACTTCTCTCACAAAAATTAATTATTCTTAATATTTAATTAAAAGGCTTTTTCCTTTTCTCATAATTAAATATTTACAATATTTAATTAAAGCCTTTTCACATTTCTCTCACACATAATTAAATATTTATTTAATTATGAGAGACACCTTTCAATTTGTCTCTTCATTTTCTGTCTCTCAAAATTCTATCTTTTCGAATTCTCGATCTCTCACCATTCATTTCAACAAGTTTGAACTCGACCGTCGATCTTGGCCAATCGAATTCCTACCTTCAAAAATCTATAAATACAGCTCTTTCATGAACTAAAAAGGACCTCGAATCTCATACTTTCATTCGTAGTTATTATAGTCGCATATTAAGCAATTCATAACATTTCAATTCAATAAGTTCAATCTTGTAGATGCATATGCATTTTAATAATCTCATTCTCCCAAGTGCCATTCTATAAGCTATGTTTGCACAACTAAGAGCAAACATATTGAAGCGAAACCTTGGAGATAGAGGACAATGGAACAAATTTGAAGAAGCTATTGTTTAGAGTTTGCATTTGATTTATTTATTTAGTTTTATTCAATCTAATGTTTTATTGGTGTATTAGATTAGATTCAATTTAATTGACGCATTTTCTCATACACAGTACTGTGTAGTCAACCATAGATGGCCTTGGGTAGTGTGTTTAACCAGTTTGTTCCTCGGTTATCACGAACGGGAGGGTGTTGACTGTATGTCAAGGTTGACTGTATGTCATGGTTAGGGATGTGATATTCTTGCGTCGCACTTGTGTACCCTTGGGTTGTGGAGTTGTTCCACGTGTCGTCTTAGAGGAGTGGCTTGTAACAGGGGCCGACACACGAAGTGGTGCCAGGGTAACTCATTGTAAGTTAGTTAATCCAGTGATAATTAAATTAAATGATTAAAGTATCATGTAGTATCAAACATTTAATAAGATAATTATACCTCGCTCATGATCACAAGGACTTGTAAAGACTTGGGTTGAGACGGGAATGTCTGGAATAGCATGATCATTATCTTGTCACCACGAAAGATAACTGATTCCGCATTGGTTTGCATGAGGGGCCGGAAGTCGTTAGAGGTTACCAGGATAACCCGAGATGGGGGCCAGGACCTAGGGAGACTCACCAGGGTAACCCATGTAACATTGTGATGACACTTCTCCTAGGTCGTCAATATGTTCGCATCAGTGATGCAGTTGATTATGTGATTCTGGAAGAATTGTAACCTTGTGTCAGTGATGTCACTGTATTCATTTCAATATGGTTATGTTAGCCTATGTCTAGAGGTAGACTTCCTTGGATAGAAATTCTTGTTACTATATCCTAGCATGGGGGGTGGGCCTTTGGGTTCCACCTGGTTGGGGTAGTGTGCAGCAGTCTACTGCACCTTTAGGTGGTAGAGGATTTGGTCGTGAGATAGGGTGTTACTCTTGTGGCCAACAGGGCCACATTGCTAGGAACTGTCCGCATCGGAATACTTCTGGTTTTGTTCAAGGCCCAGCAGTTTCAGAGCCAAGGTTTAAACACTGGGTACTCTAGGATTATGATGGAACCATTAAGCTTTAGTTGTTTAAGATTTTGAGTTGTGTACCTTGCCTAATACCTTGACATGTTTGTGCAGGATAAATTGAATTTCTACTTGCAACCAAGAATATTCATTTTCAATATTCAACAATTTCATTCAAATCATGCATACCAGAACTCAACAAGTTTTATCCTCCATACAACAGCCATTGAATTCAAAAAAAATTCAATTAAAACAAGATGAAACCTGATTCTCTTGGAGTATGTTGAAGGTCCTGCTGCTGCTTTGAAACCCTCTTGAGCACTTCAGATTTCACAAGCTTTTCCTCCAAACCCACAAAATAAAGCAATCTTCCTCTTCTCTTTTCAATTTTCTCCCAAAAACTCCATTTTTGATTTTGTGAAGAAATTTTTAAGATAATGCAAAATTTTCTCCAAAATCCCACAACAACCCTCATAAATTTTTGAAAACAGAATAGCAAAAGTCTTTCTTTTGAATTTTTGAATTTTTGAATTTCAAAATTGACTTTTAATTTATTTTTCTAATTTTTCAATTCCAAGTCAAATTTGCATGTATTTTCAAAATGAATAATTTAAATCATTTCAACATGAATAACTTAATCAATTATTAAATAAATCTACCATAAGATTAAATATCAAATTAATTAAATTAAATTACTCAATAATTAGATTACAAATATTACATTATTCTAACTTCCCAAATAGACCGAAACCAGTCAAACTGAACAAAATAGGACAACTGGACCATACTAAGACTGATGACACACTACAACTAGGGTGATGACTCGACACGGAAATCATAGCTACTATCTCCCAATCAAATGTCGTTGGGCAATGGACACGCTCGAACCTGTGAAACCAGGTGGAGTCAATGTCCTATACCTATCAACCTGCAAATACAGAATATATCTACATGTAATAATATGTCATAAATAAGGCACATCGTGAAGAGGAAATCAAGAGATCGCAGGGCACTCACAAGCGAGTGATGCGATACCATCCTCTTCACCAATACAATAGTTATAACTGATGCATCTAACATAGCAGCATAATCGAAAGCATGAAATATCATAAATTAAATTTCCACATATGTTAATTCCAAACATGCCATAATAATCACATCAAAATACATCATGATAAAACAGTGATCCACTAAAATCAAGTACATAGTCCAAGTACAACACAAAACTAAAGCATAAAGAGGAAACAACATAGTTTGCACAATAGAGCAAAATGGAGGGGTGTTACATCCTCCCCCCCTAGGGTCAGGCTTACTCCTGAAAGCCTGCAAACAGATAGGGATATAACTCCCTCAAATAAACTGCATATTAATCAAAACCTCGACCCCTGAGGTCGAGCATCTTGCACTAGACGACCAACACCAAAAGTCTCAACAACAACTCCCTGATACTTAGAGCTGACAGTTGGAAATGTTGGTAGATCTCATCGATCTTATTAACATAATATTAAATGATGTTAATATTATGGTCTAATTTAATATTAATTGCTTTTAAATAGGTTTAATATTATGTTTGTATAATAATTTGTGAGAGTTAAATAATAATAATCTCTTTGATGTTTTAACATTAGCATTTTGAAAAGGATTATTTTAGGTTGTTATTGCATTATTTAAATGGGGAATATTTTATTTTAAAATAAGATTAGGCTCTTATCTGAATTATTGGGGATCGGCTTAATGATTCATATATTTAAAAGTTGCGTGGGAATAAAAAAAATGATTTTTTTTAAATGGCGTAATTAATTTCGTTTAAGTAGTTAAATGCAACTTCCTCTAAGGTTGCGTGGCAGGGCGTTACACTCATTGTTATTGCAATCATCTCTCATATTCATTTTATATATATCGTGTATTGTTGTATCCATTGTATGACTCAATTGTGTGCAAGAACAATTTGGTGGGCTCACGGGTAGTCTAGTTCCTTCAAACAACTTAATTCTCATGAACAAACCTAATAACAAATAACTAGTGTCACATGAAAGTTTGACCCCATGATAACTGATACTTATTAAGATAATCCCTATCAGAATAAGAAATATAATATGAAAACAAATAAATAACTTATCAATCTTCCTATCAAATCATACACAAACAAAATGATGATAACAAATAAAAAAGACTCCTAAACCCACAACAAAGATAACGTCATATCAGAATAAAGTCATCCAAAAATAATATACAACATCCGCATGATGAACTGATATATTGAAATTCAATACGCAAAACAAAATCATAATGTGACAACTTGAGAAATCTTGAAGTGAAGAGTTCTAATAATGGAACTGAAAAAATTGAATAATTAAATGCCAAGTTCATGCATACACCATCTTTTTTGAAGAATATTTGAAGAATATATGGTTAGACAGTCCTTACTAGATATATGACCTACAAATCAATTATTATTTTGACCTGAAAACAACAGATAGCATGCGGTGGCTTACTTTTTATCTTTGGGATGTGATAATCCCAAAGTCACATCATCATTTCAATGAGAATTAGATTTGATTTTTGATACATTGCATCATATGACAACATTGGATCATAACATTCTTAACACAGTTGTCCTACTTTGTACCGCCATGAGAAGATCAGCAGAAGATCAGCAGAAGATCAGCAGAAAAATAAGGGCCTTCATGAATGAACTTCAAAGAACTCTCTCTAACATTCCTTTTCTGACCAGATTTCCCATTTTTATGGTGGTTTTGGCCAACAGATTGGAACTAATACAACCATTTTATCACTACAGACAGATAAGTTTCTTTCAAGACAGCAGATGTTTACTTGATAATAATATAAAAAGTTTGAAAAAAATAAATCAGCAAACTGTTATGGGTCATTTTCTTAGGATAAAAGGCACCTTGTCTCCCGTCAAGACTTTATATATAGATTCCAAATTAGTTGTTATTTCTATTTTGTTTGCTTATAAGAAAATTTTGAAGCAAACTACTGATTGGTCTGATAATATTGAGGTCAAATGGATTATGGTTAGCATTTGACATTAGTCTCTTTTGGGTTTCCTCTTTCACATGCGTAACATAATTCATAGTAATGATATTATGCTAATAACAACTAATGCCACACTCAGCAACATGTTCCTCCAGTGAGAACTGAAATTGTCTGTAAGTATGTCATTGTAATTGAAAAACAGATTGAAATGCTTTCACTTGGAAGCAAAGTCATTGTAATTGAAAAGATGGGTCTGTAGATTGATTTGTTTAAAGGCTTCCAACTGGAAGCAAGTCATTGTAATTGAGAAATTTAATCTATTTTGATTTTTTTAAATGCTTTTGATTGTAATCAAACTATCATAATTGAAAAACGTAGTCAGAAAATATTGAGAAAGACATCTTAGTTGGCAATTTCTTAGTTGGTAACTTGTTGGTCGGCAAATATTAAGAAAGATTTCTTAGTAGACAATTTCTTAGTTGGGCAATATTGAGAAAGACTTCTTAGAGGGCAATTTCTTAGTTGGGCAGTATAGAGAAAGATTTCTGAGTTGGGTAAATATTGAAAAAGACTTCTTAGTAGACAATTGTTTAGTTGCGCAATATTGAGAAAGACTTCTTAGTCGGCAATTTCTTAGTTGGGCAATATACAGAAAGATTTATGAGTTGGGCAAGACTTCTTAGTCGACAAATATCAAACAAGACTTCCAAAAATATTTCCAATGGTATGTAAGTCATTGTAATTGAAAACTTTGCTTGTAAATATCAACTTTTTAAAATGATTTTGATTGTAAGTTAGTCATTGTAATTGAAAGACTTAAATCTACAAATATCAAAAATGACTTTTTAAAATGTTTCCAACTATGTGATTATAATAATTGAAAAGAATTTTAAAAATATTCAGTTTGTAATAGTTGACATTGTTTAAATAAAGGTTGTGTTTAAACATTATGTAACTAAATAATAATTATGTATTGCATGGTTAGTTCAAACTGGTTGGTTGGTTGGTTGGTTGTAAGTAAAAGAATTTTGTACATTATCAATGTTATTATGAAGTCTCTATAATTATTAGGAATAGTTGGAAGTCTATATAATTATTATAAATAGTTTGAAATCAATATAATTGCTATGAATAGTTTTAAAATGTTTATAACTATAAGTAATCATTGTAATTGAAAATCTCTTTAAAAATATCTATTTTGTAATAGTTGATAATAAGTGTTGTACTTAAAGATTATGTGACTAAAAATATTTGTGTGTTGCATGGTTAGTTCTAGCTGACACGGTTGGTTCTAGTTGATTGATTTTAAAGAAAAGAAATTAGTACATTATCAATGTTATGATGAAGTCTTTAGAATAATTATGAATAGTTTGAAGTCTATATAATTACTATGAATAGTATGTAATCTATATAATTATTATGAATAGTTTGTTGTACATATGATCGTTGTCATCTTTGTAAAGATATTTTATATATTAATATTTTTTTAATACTATTCAATACTTTAATTCTTGACAACTTTCATAATTAATTATTTATTATAGCTCAATACTAGTCAAGTCAAAAGAATTACATTAATTATAAAATATAAGTTTATACAGTTTTTAAAATATATCTACAAAATAATCTATAAATGAGATTTAAAATAAATTTTAAATTAGTATTAAAACATATAAAGTTTGATTTGGCATCTACTACTACCTAAAAAGTATTTATATTAAAATATTTTAAATTATTTTAAAACTATTATATTTTATTTACATTGTTTACTTTGAAAGTTTGTTTTTATTTACTTAAAAATTATTTTATGTTACTTTAGAATTATTTAAATATTATTTTATTTTTATTTATTAAAAAAATATTTTATAATTTAAATTTTTGTATAATATATTAACATGTTTTAATTTATATATAAATTTCAATTATATATCTTATTATCATTATAATCATTATAAAACACCTCAAGTAACATAATAAATTAAATAAATACATAAATAAATAAAATATCATATAAAATATTGATCGTATGAACACGGTTTATATAGATTATATTTTGTATAAAAATTGTACATTAAAAATTGCATTAAGTAAATATAATCTTTCAGGTTCAAGTTTTCCATGTACCCTCAAAATCTTTTTCATATTTTTAAATTCTAATTTTAAAAAATCACCTTTAATTTTGAAATTAATATTCCAATTTTTTTTAAATAAAAAAATTAGACATCTATTCCAAAAATCAGCATTTAATAACTCTGTAATATATTATTATTACAATATTAAAATTAATATCTATGTATAAAATAATATTTTTTATAATAATAATTGAAATATGTTAATAAAAAAATATTGTAATTGTAAAATGTGCATATCTATGTTAGTTCTTATTTATTTTACATTTATTTTAATAATATATTTTATTATAATTACATATTGATGAATAATGTATTTTTTGTAAAGTTGGGGTCTTTCTTTAATCTTTCATCTATTTTCATACACTAGCACTTGTATCTAAAGGAGGTTTCAAGGATTACACTGATAGAAAACTATATGCATGTTAATATGTTAAAGAGTATGTGTTTGTGCATGAGTGTGTATGGATGTCATGTGCTGAAAATTCTAGTTGAAATAAACTTAGACAAATCTAGATTTTTTCTTAAAGAAATTAAGTGTTAAGAAGTTGCAAAATTCTTGTACCATCAGTATATTTTAAATGCAATGTGGCGGGTTGTGTCAGCATAAATTGATGATTCATAAGTTTCAGGTATTTGCTATGTTGTCAAGGTGAATAGTATAAAATATGTTTTGGAGTAGAGGTAGGAGGAGTACACACTGAATAATAGCATATCCTTTCCCACATGGATATTTTGTTTCACACATGTAAGTTTTGAAACATAGGCAGCCGATAACACAAGCAAATATGTGTGGGTACTTTCATCCTATCAGTTATGATGCAATCAACATGTATGAACCATATAGGTGGCAACATCAACGGGCAGTTATGCACTAATTGGACTATTCCATAAGGTGTACTCTTTTTATTAACATGTTTTGGGTTTTGTAGGAATATGAGCTAATATTTTCGAATTGTCTCGAATATCAATGAAGAGGCCATAGCAAGTATGAGGTGTATGCCAAGTGGGCTTAATACACAAATAAGGATGCCATTTATGAGCTTCTCAACTAATGAAAGTCATATCATTTTAGCTTCATTTTATGTGGGTTGTACAAGTTTACCTATGTGCCAAAGCTATTGTCTAAGGCCAAATCTTTTCCAAAAATTAAAACAAGGCCAAAGCTAACATTTGTAATTACAAGTGTGCAATGAGTTAAATCAAATGACATCATCACAATTTTATCCACCTCACATAGCATATGTTGTAAGGATATATTATGAATTTTTCTAACAAAAGTTGGCATTTTGTAGGAAATTTATGCAAGGCAGTGAAAATATTTAAATATGTTTATCTTCAAAAAGTTTCAAGCGTGTAATATAGTTGTCGAGGACAAGCATATTTCAAAGCAAGCATTTTAATTTTAAATATAATAGTAAATCCACGGCTATATGAGGAGCCGGTTTGAACATTTCTTCATCTTGCAAGTTCTATATTGTCAAAATGTGATGAAGGTGCAACACAAGACACAGAAAATCCCACACACAACCAGATAATAATCTTATTATTCTGAATATGAAAATCTTAGATGCAGAGGATCTCAAATTCTCAAGTTCTGCAATACATGCAAATTATAGAAAGAAACTACGGAAATTCCCCTTTTTCACAACATGCGATCTTCTTTCCCCAAAAACTACTCACAAAAATCAGAAACTACCCATAAATAGCCCCCATTCTCTGTTTGGAGCCAAAACAACATTTTAATTATGCACCAACTTCCGGAAGCCCTAACTTAAGATCTGACCATCGGATCTTCAATCATAATACCTTTTCGGAAAGCTCTTGCGAAAATGAACTACCAAAAAGTGGGGCCTAAAGGCTAACAACTTTCATTTTCCGCCAATTTTCGAGCCCATCCGGAACCTTTAAGTACCTCAAAATTAGCTCTGAAGATTTTATAAGGCAAAAAGCGGAAACTAAAACTTGAATAACTTTTGAACCGAAAATGATCTTGATCTAATTCTTTCGCCAACGTGTTTATTTTTCTATCCTGAAGCTTCCCATAAATTTTTTTCTCCTCGCGCCTTCAAATTCATACATGCTAAAAATACCAGTTGAGCAGAAAAAGCAGAAAAGAAGTTCTAAAAGTTGGGACTTCTTCTTCGACGAAATGGGTATCCAAAAATGCAACAACATCTACAAAAAGCTAAAAGAAAGTAAATATATTTTTTTGGGTGATGTAGGATTGCCCTTACACCACTGGATGCTCCTACATCAAAATGTAACAAATTTCCTCTCAAAAAAATATAGCTTTCTTGGCTATCCTTTCATTGTTTGGGTGACAAGCTAACACACTCTTTTAGTCATGGGCTTCAAGCATATTAGCATCAACGAAATAGTTGAAACTTGAGGTGCAAGTAATAGGGTAAAGTGCAAATTTCCTTTTGGTGTTCAATCTTTCCAAATTGTTTCCAAATCCTACTGATATTTCAAATCAAAAAAATTGCAAGAGTTTCAAGGTGGTTTTCATGAAAGCTATCTTGTCTAGCACTGTCAATTTCTGCATAATGAGTGTTATGTGAGTTCATGCCTTATTCTCTGTTTGTCGAAAGTCATATACTAGTTTGTGTTGATCGGTCGAAAGTCATTAGTAGTTTGGGAAACTATGCTGACATTTTCGCATCGTGGGACAACTATGTGTGTTGTTCTCTCCATGAGCTTAGTTCTTTAAGGACTTTCTTCATATTGTTCTTATTAGTGGTGTTCTAGGTGTATCTACTATTTTGACATTTCTACATCTTGGGTCAATTGTGAGTGTTTTTCACAACGAGCTTAGTTCTCAAAGGACTATCTTCATACTATTCTTATTAGTGGTGTTCTGGGTGTATCTATGATGGAATTTCTTCCAAGAAATCATCGAGCACCTTTTCAAGTGCAACAGTGGGAAATTCCCTTCTCCAAAGGGCTAGGTAGAGAGCAATTGTCTTATGTTTTTAATACATATTGTATACCTATTTTCAAGTGTGTGAAGGACATAATTGGATATGACACATTGCATCCATCAGCATAGATAATTATGTTCTCATCCAATTTAGTATCAATATTTGTTTCCAATGTGATGGATTTGAACCCGAACTATCAAGATATGTAGAAGATAGAAAATGCAGTTATTAAAGAGGTTTTCTTGCAAGAAAATGACCTTCTAACAAGTATTCAGAAGTATGATTTTTGGCATGGAGAAGCCTACATTGGAGGTGTCTTTCCTAGACACTATTTTCATCACAAAGTGAGCTTTAGAAACATCTATGCTGGCATCAGGTTGGCACTTGAATTTAATTCATCAAGTTACCTATACAAGGAGATGAACAAGTATCAGATTGAGTTGGGTAATGAACTGGTAAGGAGCTTCAAAACCAAATACCATTTAATTTCATTCCTTCTTACACATCATTGTCACCAAGCAGCTTTACTCAGTCATCCAAAGTAGCCACAGCAAGGAGAGGTTGAAACTGAAGAATCAAATGCAACACTAGGGCCAGCAAATGCTCAGTCAATCATTCAAAGGTGTCAGCCAATCCTCCCAGACGTGAACATCACAATAAACTCTAAATCATCTCCTCCACTGAATAATATTATGAGAAAAGAAGGAAAAGAAGATGGGTTCTCAGTACATAAGGCATGAAGTAAAATTGTTCAAATGTATTGTTCTTTGCAAAAGTCAGCTTTTGTTATTTTTGATAGTTGGCATCTGCATACATTTCCATAGTTAGCAAGAATTTTGTCGTCCAATAGGAATGGCCTATCAACTATTGGCAATAGATGGTTATATCCAGAATGTATCAGTTGACATTTTGTATCTATCTACAATGAAACTGCTAAGAAATACTATAGCTTTTACTATTATATAATATAAAGTGATATTTGGAGGCTTTCACATGATATTTTGGAGGCTTTTACCATTAATTGACAGTTGGTTTACCATTAAATAGTAGCTACAACTCTTTTTTTGATTACTCAACAATGGTTTGTAGGTGTGACTTGTTTTAGGCTCAAATCTCACACCACATGTAACCTATTGGTTAAATATATCTAGACGGTCATTTTCTATCTTGGTATGTGCATGATTTGTTGTTGTCTTGGTATTTAAACTTATTTGATTTGCATTAACTCTGTTGAACACCTAGAATACTAAGAAAGGGGGTGAATCAGTATTCTTAATAACTTAAACATTCATTCAATGTATCAGATTAAATTTGCAATAATGAATAGGAACATAGAAAGCATGCATCACATCAAAGAACACAAGAATACCAAATTTACGTAGAAAACCCAAAAAGGAAAAACCACAGTGAGGATTAGCTCACAATATAGATAATTTAATCAGTTACGAGTTTGATACAAACCATGGACTCGTTATCCAAGGACTCACAGTCCAAAGGAAAGAAAGGCTCACTGTTGGTGGCTCACTGTCAAAGGGATCACTGCTCGGAATAGAAAGAGAGAAGAAAGGTGGCTCACTACCACATACGGACTGCTAATAATGCATCTAACCTATGATGAAGATATAGTTCCATTGAAGCTTGGAATACTAACTTAACACACTTCATTCTTCTCCTCAAAAGTGATTCACACTTCTTTGCTCTGAATCCCGCACCTCAATTACACCATCACACAAGGAATTAACCTTGTATATATACTGCAACCAACCAAAACATAAATTAGGTCAGCCCAAAACATGTATCGTGCAACACTTCATCCTATCAACTCAAAACTCAACTAGGGTAAAAGTACAAAGTTGTGTCACACTTTATAAAGGAAACAGCCAACACTAATCGAACTTTTAAACTTCTGTCACTAAAAAGTGGCATATATGTTTTGAATCTTGAAATGATGTAAACAAATAAAATATGTATCTTTTACTATATTTTATATTTGTATTTTTTTGAAAAAATTAAAAAATCATTTGAATATAGTTTTTTTATAAATTTACACTATAACTTTCTTGCTAATGAAATGCTGAAAAGTGAAGTTACATGAGACATCAATCTTTATATAGTGATTTTTTTTTCTTTCAAATTTTGTGTGTGTATTTATAACTTGAAACATTAGTGCATGGATATATTTTTTCCAATTTTATTAAATAAATATAACAATGTGTGTTTATTAAAATATAGTTGTTTCCATTTGATATCAACTTTCATATTAAATATTTATCTAAAATATTAAAACAAATATACCATCTTGATATAGATTCTTTTATCTAGTGCATCATATTTTTTCAATTTTTTTAAATATTTTTCAGTGTTTTTCTTGACATGGTAATCAACCTAATATTTTTATGATGATAACCTACTTTTAGTAAAACTAAAAAATAAAATATAAATAATTATTAAATTATTAAAATATATATATATATATATATAATTATTTTTAAACTACACCTATGGATCTACAAAAGGGTATTTTTATATTATTTTTAAAAATGTTATTTACATGACTAGGACTTGTTGAAACATCAAGTTTTTCAAATAATTTTTTTTTTTTTCGTAAATTGGCTTCAAAGTGGTGCTACATATGCATTTATCTAACAATTTTAGTTGGAAAAGTTGTGGATATATCTAACCTAGATAGAATTAATCTTACTAGATCATATGTTGGGCCAAAATTTATTTTTAGTAAAAAATACTTAAATTCAGTTATGTTGATAAATTGGTTGAAAGTGTGACACATCTTTGTACTTGTACCCACCATACATGCCTTGTGAATAGAACCAAAGCATATAACCCATTAAGATAGGTCCGCATGACCCATCATTATTCCCATAATTTCACTCCAACTCTACTCATCTCCGCACAACCCAAAATACTTAGGTCGGCACCATTGGTGAAGTAATAATAGAATGAACCATCTGTTCACTCACAAATTTACATGCGAGCAGCAAAAACACTTGCCACTTGGAGAAAACATACTATATGCATCTTCAAACACTTTGCAAATCCGTATACCAAAATGTCCACCCATTGTCGAATGTGGAGCATTCCAATCATGCACTCAGTCATAGTTACACCGGTATTTCTAAATTGATACTGTGTCACTATTTTCTTCGATTGTGAAAGACAATAGAATGTGAAACTTTGGATTTAGATTCTTCCAACATACACCATCATTACCTCAAAACCGCATAACCAAATTCTTCATGGTGGAGCAACGCAAACCCTCTGATCACTTATAAACTGTACTCTAAACTTAGACAAATATCCAAATCATCTAGTCTTCTTTGGACCAACACTGTTGGAAATAGGATGCCATTTAATTACAATCCTAAACATTATTTATTTCATGTATCTCCTAAGTCCTTGAAATGTGTTCAACAACACTAGGATTAGGAAGAGATTAATATTTGATGAAATAATCATGTTAATTGACATTTGTAATTAATTCTAAATGTTAAAAGCATGTGTGGACACCTTGGAATTAGCTCCTACAAAATAGGAGCACATGGGTGCGCATATGGTAGGTGACAACTCACCTTGAGTTTAGTTAACTAGTTGGTAAATTGAGTACACTTCATAAATGCATCCTACGTTCCTACAAAATAGGGATTTTGATTTATGCATGTTGAGGTCCTATAAAATAGGGGGTGAGTTCAGTTCAGTTATGGTTCAGTTAGATTTAGTTAGTTTTAGTTGCATGTTAGTTGATTTCAGTTAACTTGAAATGCATGGCTCATAACTTGAGTTTCATGAAAGATAGCAGGAACTACCTTTAGTTAATAGGAGATGACCATTCTGGCATGAATGGTGTTGAGAAATGTTTCAATTAACAAGAATTAACTTGGACCCACTTTGGGCACCCAAGTTGGCTTCTTGGAATTAACTCCTTTGCATGTTAAGATATTTCAGATGGCTGAGTTAAGTGGGCCCTCTTTTGGGCACCAAATTTGAGGATAATCTTTGGAGATATCTTTGGAATAAAGGTTAAGTTACCACTTCAGTTTGGGGTGCCCAAATGCATGAAGATGGGGTTTGCACATTGTTCTTCATGAGATAACTCAATTGGCATGAGATAGGCATACCTTTTAGGGTTAGGGCTTGAGCATTGTAATTATAAATCATGTTGAGTTTAAAAAGCTATTTAAATCCTATTTATCTCAAGCAATTGGATAGATTTATGATCAGTTTTTATTGCAAGTTGTGAACAAGTTTTGGTGAAGGAAAAAGAGGCATTCTCAAGCAAGAATTGGAGCTATTGTAATCTACTTCACAGATTGAATAATAGATTAATTCTTGGTGGAGTTTTTAACCCGAAAGGATTTTCTCCACGGTATATGCTTGTGTAATATTTCTAATATCATGTCTACTTCTTCTATCAACTTTTGTCTACATTCTACAACAGTAAAATGGATTAATCAAGATAATCACCTACAAAGAATTTGTAACAGAAGGAAAATCTTATTTAGATCAGCAATCTTAAAGTTTCATAGAGTATTAAGCTAAGAAAACACCTCAATTTTCAACATTTGGTATCAGATTTGAGGTTGGGTAGAGTATTGGGACGCCTTTCTCTTAAAAGATTGGAGGTTTTTTGGGCTTGGTGGGAGCTTTTATTTTATTTTTTTATTGCTGATTTTTTTAAAAATAAGTTTGTTACAAGAGGTATGCATTCTTGCTTTAGAGGTCATTGAGAGCTTGGATTCACAAGTTTGGTGTGAGCTTATGACAGAAATGTGGTTTTGATTATGTGCATCATGATGCCATGGGATTTCTCAGTATCACGGTTCAGTGGGAGCATTTGGCAATGATGGGGATCCTTGGTTGTAGGATGGTTTTTTTATTATGTCATGGTATACTCTTGATTAGTGGTTTAGAGTTGTGGCATGATACATGTTATGATAATTATGATCATGAGGAAATGTCTGAAATTCCATATACTTTTGACAATGATGGTTTGATTTTTATCTTGTTGCCATGTATAGCTCGATATCACAATTCAGTGGGAGCTTTGGTAGGATATTTTAATCTTCATGGAGAGGATGCTAGTCACAATGCCATGTGTAACTCGGTACCATGGTTCAGTGGGAGTTGTTGGTAGTGACTTGGATGGATCATTGGTAAGGTTATCTCCATGTGATTGGAGATATTGTTTCTTGGTTTAAAGTGTATTTGTTATGATGTCATGGTTTACTCTTGATATGCATTTAGAGTTTGGCATATTACATGGTTCTCTTGATACTAGGATGAATGAGTACGTTATGATGCATGTGATCTCCTAAGAGGAGATGGTTATATCATGGATGTCATATTTATGTTCAAGGTTGGAGCTTTGACATTGATCTTGTGTAGTTCTCTTAAGTATTGGGTACATTAATCATTTGCTTGATTACTTCATGAATGTGTTATGTTGCATTTTGAGTTTGGCATGAATTGGTTGGTTACAGGTCCTCATGGATACTTGGAGAAATAGGTGAGGCTGGAATTATCTTTTGGTAAGAGATATTTGTTGGAATCGTTACTTGTAAGAAAAAAAAAATCAACAGAAAAGACTGAGGAGCCTACACCTTGGTTGAATGTATGTTCAACACACTTGGTGGTTTAGCATACCTCCATACAGGTGGTTTGGATACAGATACTTGGGAAAGGTATTGGTTTGGTTGATAATGGGAAGGTATCAATTGAGAAAGTTAACACTTTAATTAATGTTATAGATTATCTTATGAAACCATACAGATAAGTTCTCTTGGTTTTAATCATTTTCTTGGAAGCTTCATGATTATGCAGGTTGAATTTGGAAGTTAGCATGGATTGATTAGTTGGTGCAAGAAGGCCATTGGCCTTGAGTCTTGTACTTGATATATAATTCCTTGTTTAGAATAATTGCATTGTATAATGTCAAGTGGGAGAATGTTGAAAATAGGATGCCATTTAATTGCAATCTTAAACATTATTTATTTCATGTATCTCCTAAGTCCTTGAAATGTGTTCAACAACACTAGGATTAGGAAGAGATTAATATTTGATGAAATAATCATGTTAATTGACATTTTTTATTAATTCTAAATGTTAAAATCATGTGTGGACACCTTGGAATTAGCTCCTATAAAATAGGAGCACATGGGTGCACATATGGTAGGTGACAACTCACCTTGAGTTTAGTTAATTGGTTGGTAAATTGAGTACAGTTCATAAATTCATCCTAGGTTCCTACAAAATAGGGATTTTTATTTATGCATATTGAGGCCCTATAAAATAGGGGGTGATGTGTACAAGGTTCAGTTCAATTCAGTTCAATTCAGTTCAATTCAGTTCAATTCAGTTCAATTCAGTTCAGTTCAGTTTAGTTCAGTTCACTTCAGTTCAAGTTCAATTATGGTTCAATTAGATTCAGTTAGTTTTAGTTGCATGTTAGTTGATTTCAATTAACTTGGAATGCATGGCTAATAACTTGAGTTGCATGAAAGATAACAGGAACTACCTTCAATTAACAGGATATGACCATTCTTGCATGAATGGTGTTGAGAAATGTTTCAGTTAACAAGAATTAACTTGGACCCACTTTGGGCGCCCAAGTTGGCTTCTTGGAATTAACTCCTTTGCATGTTAAGATATTTCAAATGGCTGAGTTAAGTGGGCCCTCTTTTGGGTGCCAAATTTGAGGATAATCTTTAGAGATATCTTTGGAATAAAGGTTAAGTTACCACTTCAGTTTGGGGTGCCCAAATGCATGAAGATGGGGTTTTCACATTCTTCTTCATAAGATAACTCAATTGGCATGAGATAGGCATACCTTTTAGGGTTAGGGCTTGAGTATTGTAATTTTAACTCATGTTGAGTTTACAAAGCTATTTAAAGCCTATTTATCTCAAGCAATTGGATAGAGTTATGATCAGTTTTTATTGCAGGTTGTGAAGAATTTTTGGTGAAGGAAAAAGAGGCATTCTCAAGCAAGAATTGGAGCTATTGTAATTTACTTCACATATTGAATAATAGATTAATTCTTGGTGGAGTTTTTTTACCCGAAAGGGTTTTCGCCATGGTATATGCTTGTGTAATCTTTCTAATATCATGTCTACTTCTTCTATCAACTTTTGTCTACATTCTATGATAGTAAACTAGATTAATCAAGATAATCACCCACAAAGAATTTGTAACAAAAGGAAAAGCTTATTTAGATCAGCAATCTTAAAGTTTCACAAAGTATTAAGCTAAGAAAATACCTCAATTTGCAACAAACACTTCTACATCTATTCAATAGGTTATTATCAGTGAAATTACCATATACTATTATGCTCATCAATATTCATCAATATTTATACTCAACTATCTCTTCACACTATTCATCAATGACAACATTTGTAGCATGCAAAAACTTCCATCAATCTCCATATCCAACCATCTCCATATTGTTGACATTAATGAAAAAAAAATTAGCATACTTGCAACAAACTCATCCAATTCATATCTAAAAAATATATGCAATGAAAGGATTATATTACAAAAACACTTCATTTTAGAGCACAAAAAAGAATCTAAAGATCTATATTATATTCATTTTAGAAACCTTGATGCTTGATATTTGTATCTTTGATATCAATTTACAAGCATTATATTAATCTTATTAAGAGTTTTGACATACAAGAAAATGAGCATTGAGATCCACTAATCTCCCAAAGATATTTTTCAATAACTCTACTTCTTACACATCAACAAATATATCAAAGCTTTAAGTGACAATGATTTCAACAACCTATAGTGAACCAATTCAAATTTGTGAATAAGGTTAAATCAGTGGCACATATGATTGATCCATTAAAATTTGAGAGAAACTTTAGATTTCATCATTCTATTTCCATCACACATAAGAAGTTATGATTATAAAATGATAACAAAATTATGATCAAAATTGCAAATAACTATCTATCAACCACTAGAATCAGCCAAGTACTTTCATATCTATTATTTTTAGATTTACATTTTGTTCTATGTAATATATGATAGCTATTAATTACCTTAATTTATTCTTTATTCATTAAAACTGATTTTACTAAAGGACCCATTTATTCTCTTACATTTTGGTAAAATTTTATATTCCTGTACACACTAGGGTTTGATCATGGAATAATAATTTCATTCTTCTTAGGGTGTATACATATAATTATGATATTATCATTCATTTTTCATATTTTATATGGTTTGGATTCATATTTCCTTATATATGCTCAGTACACTTTGATTAGAATTTGGGTGCATAGTTATATACATCTTTTTATGCCATCACCCCACCCTTGGATCATCTCCGTAGGTTATGGCTCCTTAAAGGTCACTTTCCTTGGCTCATATACATGCATATATTCCAAATTTTAATGTATTCCTATCTTTTATTACATTTGATCCATCCATCTTTGACATGCTCGTGAATTTCTATGCTATGGTTGTGAATGTGTTTTCTATGAAAAAGTTGCTCTAGGGTATTAGATGAAGAAAATCCAAACAACTGTGAAGATACCTATATAACAACCTCCAAATGAAATGATGAAGTGATGATAGGTGGGTTGTAGCTGTCATCAAAGAGTGAGTGAATATCCTCAATCATTTCCGCAATATATGCAATATGTGACTCAACAAATAATGGTGCAATATATGGCAAGAAGCTATCCCACAAAGCTGAAATTAAAAGACTAAAAACATCATGCTGAAGTGAGATGATCTGTAAATATTCAAGAGGTGGAGGAGGAAGAATATCAACACAATTCTTATCAACCAAGGTTAACAATGGGAGTACACATAGGTTCAAGTGATATTTGATCCACTATAGATGCATGAGAGTGTAAACCAGTCAATGGTACATCAAGCTCGTCTAAAGAAAAATGAGATAAGGTTTACAATTGAGAGGCATGATCAAGTTTCCCAACATCAATAATCCCCCTACTATGTGGGTCTCTAATAAGCACTAAATCGGGTGTGAACTCTACTATCTTACCTGCTCCACTATGTACAATCTGATAAATGGAAAGGATATTGGAGGATAGTGAAGGAACACAAAGTGCATCATGAAATATCCCATAATCAATAGCTATAGATCCTTCCCCACTAACACTCATGTAACTATTGTTCTTCATCAATATGTGTGGTGATGTGCAAGGCACATACAAGGAGAACATATCCAAAGATGAATCCATGTGATGTGAGGCTCTTGAATCAATAAGTCATCGACTATCTACTAAGGTTTGTTGGATGAAAATAGTGCAAGGCCTTTCATCTTGTCTACTCCACGTATCATGGTGGTTAACCGTAACTATGAAGGTGTTGAAGTGGAAGAATAGGATGAACAAGAAGACATTGATGAAGGTGATTGTATGTGATTCTTCCATAGAAGGTGTTTCAGCTCATCAATCTTCTTTGCATCATTGATGCTCATCATGTCTTGAATTTTTGTAATATGCACACTTTGGTTTCTCCTTCTTAGATGATGCCCCCTTAGAAGAGGAAGAAGAGAACTCAGAAATAGCTTTATAAATGTGATTCCCTTTATTTTCAATTGTTCTTCGAATCCTTGTGTTTTTGTTTTTTTTCTTTGTCATTTGGAGTCTTCGAGTCTTTGTCTTGTGTTGCAATAATATCCAATGGTTTGGAAGACTTCAATGAGCCCATCTACACCAAATTTACCTGCTACTTAGTGAGTGATGTAAGAAAATAATCAAGGGAAGAGAAATTTAATTTAGTGCCAAGTGCATCTCTAGTGGCATAAAACATAGAAACAAAAACTAAATAATCAAAACCAAGCTTCGAAAGGATGGAGAGGATCAATTGGGAGTATTTTTTGTCAATACCACACTATGTCAACTACAATCTGAGAGAATTGATTTTGATGAAGATGTCCTAGATGCTACCAAAAATTGTAGGATTAAAACTAATAAGCTCGTTCTCCAATTGAAATCATCTCAAAGTATCCTTCTTCTCAAACAAGGAATCTAATTGAGTTCAAATTTTATTGGGTGTGGTGCAAGATTCAACATGAAAGAGAAGATCAAGAGACATAGGCATGCATAATTTCCCAAAATCCTCATCACACCTATTAAACCATTTTCTCTTTTTTGCATCTCCTGTAGGTTCAATTTTTGTGCCTGTTGTCAGTTTGTATAACCCTTTTGTCATGGGATGTATCTCCATTTTTTCCCCAACCATAGTAGTTGTATGGAGTGAGAGGAGTTATATGGGTCAGATCCATTATTATTGAATGATAAAATGTAAAAAAATGAACACAAATAGTAGTATAGACCCTCACAATTCAATAAAATTCCCCTTTGATACCAAAAAAATGACCTTTTGCATATTTTCCAAGAAAATAACCAAAAAATGAAAACCTAGGATCTAATGAAAAAAGTAGGTACCTAATAAATTTTCTAGGAAAAATGTTTAATATTTGTGAAGAGGAATCAGCTTTCCAATGTTGCAAAAATCATGAAAATTTGAGATCTGAGTCAAAATTTTGACCCTTTGAGTGAAAATAGCTTGATCTAACTTCAAAGGCATGTAGAATTAATTAGAAGAAAAATCAAAAAGAATAGTCACACCACTAGATCGGGCTCAAAATCAGCTTTCCAACAATATATGGTTTACAAAAAATAGAGATCATACACCCAAGTTATAGTTGATTTGTAAAACTAGTCCAATTTGGCTTCTAGGGAAAATAGGGGCTAAAAAAATCAACCCTTGGTCTTGTTTAGGACCAACCGCTAGTTACAAGGGTTAAAAAAAGGCACTAGCCCCTAGTCTTCAATAGTACCATGCCCTAGCATGAGGGGATGAGATTGGGCCCCTAGCCCTCGATTGCTAATGTGATTGGGGCGAGGTGGGGCTAGAGACTAGTCAAGCTACAACTAGGTGGTGAGATATTGAAAGATGAAAGGAAAATTCTGCAATTGACAAACTATGATAACCTATAAAAGTTGTTGTATGATATTAAGTGTAAATAAAACTAAGTTACAAGATAGTCTCTTTGTAGAATGCAAAGGAAGAAAACAAGAACTGAGAAAAAGACTAATTCTTTTCTCAATATATACAATGTGATGAAAACTCCAATGCACCAAGAGGTGGAACTGAAAGCCAACTGAGAGCAAAAAATATCTTGGAAACATCCTCTCACGAGCAAAGAATAAAAGCTTCGGAAAGAGGGCCCACAACTCAAGAAAATTGAACTTTGAATGTTGTAAACTCCTCCCCATGTTGTGCATGATCAAAAGGACTCCAAAAATGATGTGAAATTGCAGTTATGTCTCAAAAATATCCACCATTTGCTCCATTTTGTCTTTGCATGACTAGTTAACTGAAAAGAGACTCAAGTCTCCACCTTCATGATTTGCATGATTTGATCTTCAGTTCACTGCCATAAGGTCTCATACTAAACAAATATTAAAGTAAGAATTACCTTAATATGTGTTAACCATTTCCCATTTATTCTTGCACTTCCATGACATATGTTGAGGTAACTTATAAATTATTACCATAATATATCTTACATTTCAAAATCAGTCTCAAATCCATGCAAAATTGGGGTCGACTAGATCATGCAAAATTCATGTAAAAGCTATAAAGGCTAAAATAAGCCTTTGCAAGATATTACTTAACTACAATATTTATGAAAATAAAGTGATAAAAATAACTTTTGATTGGTCAACTTTAGGGTTTATTGGAAAACCTTAAAAAAAATTGTAACACAAGTCGTGGGTGTTTTCTGCGTTATTTTAACTTTACTACACTATTGTAGCTCGATCTGCCACCATGGAGAAGATAAGGTTTTCTTTTTACTTCACCATTTTTGCACCATTCTTCGTTGTTTTTGTGAGATTTCATGGAGATTACAATGGGAAAGAATGCAAAGGTAAGCTTTTGTCACAAATTTGGGCATCGACCCTCATTTTAGAAGCAATTTTTGGCCTTCTTGGTCGTGACTATGATCAAATACTTGATGCATTTCCTTTTGGTTTCACATTTTGTTGTTATCTTTCTACTATGAGGCTGATATTAAAAGATTTCCTATAGCTTATCACCATGGGTTTTGAATGCACTTCCTCATAGCAATCAATGTTAAACTCTTTATCTATCAACCCTTGTATCATTTATTTTCCTTCTGCAAACAATAAAATGCTTAATCAAGCTTTGAAGTGGTGAATGTGGTTATTCATTTTGTATGTATTCTTGGTTTTGCTACTTCTTTAATATTTGCAGCCTTGTTGCTTTGAAGATCTCCACTGTCTTATAAAATTCCATTTTTATTTGTTTCCTTTTGATGATTATTGATGTTTGATATCTGAAATGTGGCAAAATAGGTTTTCCAATAGACAGGTGTAATTCTCTTCATAAATTTCTCCTACCTATCTGTGTATTCCTCCATGTCTTTGATATTGGGTAGCACAAATTTTCTTGATAGAAAATAGGCCAACCATTGAGATTGGATCTCAGAAGTATAAAGATTCGATAGACTCTCTAGATAGCCCATGATTTCCATTTTAGGGATGTTTAGATGAACGAGACCCCTATACAAAGGTACTACATCCTTTGTTTTTTTAAGAACATCTGCAAATTTATTTGGAAGAAAAGTCTTTGATTGTTTTCCTCTACTCATATTTTTTGTCATAAGGGTTATGCAAACATTATTGTATATGAAAACTTACTCAAAGGGTTCTTTGGAAGATTTGAGTTTTTCCTTTACATGTGGTTGCCTCTCTTTATAAATGACTATTTTCATGCTCCAAATGGATATATAGATATGTTTTTGTCTTCTAATTCCATTGAAAGGTTTTTTGGTCTGCCATGATTTCATTGGATTTATGAGGGATTGTCCTAATAAGGTATGCCCTTCTCATCTTTGTTTTTGTAGTTATGTCCTTTGTTTCCATAGTCACAAGGTATGCTTCTTTATATGTCAAACCATACCTCTATATTATATCTTGAAGCCTTCTTTTACAAACTATCTTCATGCTTGAACACCAAAATCTCTTTTGGTTGGAATAGAGGCAGCAAGATTCCAAGAGAATATCCTTTCTTGGATCTCAATTATCACTTTTAGACTACATCTGGTTGCAGCTCCTTATTTGTGTATTCATATCATCATCCCCAAATTAAAATACACTACTTGACCCTTGACTATGATACTTTATTCTCACATACCAAGTCTTCTCTTCTTATTACATGGGACTATTCTTATTGATCTTGACTATGATGTACAACTTAACCCTGCTCCTTTAAGACTGCCCCTATGTCCTTCATGACTTCACCATTGGCTTAACTTTTTTCTTATGCTCCTGCTGCTATAGTTTGTAACGCCCTGCCATGCAACCCTAGAGGAAGTTCCAATTAACAACACAAACGAACTAATTTATTTATTTTTAAACAATTAATATGCAAGATCACTACACATTGCAACAACCTCTAAGGTTACGAGACTGAGATTACCTATTAACCCACAACAACAACATTAAAGAATTGAAACCACCACACTTAATTACTTAAGAAATTAAGAGCACATACATTCCATACAAGATAAATTCATCAAAGAAAATAAAGATACCATAAGATCTCATTTAACAAAAGATTACAACTCACATTCCCCGAATGAGGTAAATCCAAAAGAATAATTACATATTACAACCTTCCACCTCGTTTACAAGAGGGGTAATAAATTACAAGATTACTAAAACGAATAGAGCATAAAGATAACTGGATCCCACGAGCTCTCCAACTGGAAACATCGTCAACACAAATAAGAAGAAAGCCCAATGGAGTAAGGTGCATGCCACCCAACCAAGTGGAACCCAAAGGCCCACCCCCCATGCTAGGAGATAGTAACAAAGGTACCACGACAAGACCAACTACCTCTAGACATAGGCAAAACCATAACTGAACCAAACAATCACTTGCACCACACAAGTACAACTCAAGTTCAATGTATGTACAACTCAAATACATCACAAGTACACCAAGTACAACTCTAACAGGGTTACATTGCTTCCAAAAATAACAGATCAGGTATGTTAAGAAAACCATACACACAAAAAAATCAAGTACCAACTACAGGTACACCATAACATCACTAACATGGATCACATTAGTTTGGTTATCACTCGAATAAACTCCTTCCAAAGGTTACCCAGTTTACCTCTCACGGCTCTAGACCCTAACGAAATTCATTCTTCTGCTTGACAACACACAAACAAACTAACACCAATGGAACTCAAAGGCATATGAAATAGATATAACCACCATTCCAACACTAGGAGGAAACATAAGTCAAAGCCCTCTCCAAACACTGGAGGTAACAAAGATAACAATGCCACTCCTTATAAGGAGCCAAAAATCCCATAATCCACTCCTTCCACAGGAGGCACAAAACAATCCCCATTCGTGGAAACCGGGTAATACATTGACACAACCTCAAGCACTAACCAAGGAAACATCAACCGTTTGACCTCACAAACAACAACTCCCAAACTCTAGGGCCCACTGGAAGACTTACTATTAACAACACTTAACCCACTTCTTCAAACATGAACATAGAGGAATAAACTAATTTTGGATACCTTAAATCCACTTCCCTAACATAACTCAGTTGTTCATTGACGCAATGAAACTAATTTAATAACGCCTCTTCCAGACAAAGGAAGACATTTAACCCAATTATATAATTCCATAATTGCTCTTTCAATAATAATAAAATCAACATTAACTTCATCCATTCCAAATAGGTTGGTAACCTGATAAGACAATCCACATATTTAAGACCCGATCAGGAAGACTTAACAACCCTTTTTTAATTGATCTCCCTCAAGCGATGACATAAGGGATTACATTTAAACAAGAAATTTAATCATAATTAAATCTTCTTCGGATTTCCTAAATCCACTTCATTTAATAAAATTCAATAAATTGTTGCCACAATAAATCTGATTTAGTAATGTCCCTTTCCGACATAAGGAGAAATTTAACTAGCATTTAATTCTTCAATTACTCGTAAATATTAAAATAATTATTTACTTTGCCATTTCAAACATACTACTTTCACATCATCAATTTATTCCCTTCAAAACAAATCATTTAAAAAAAAATAGTTAATTCCACAGATAACACATATGACTTTAAAATCAAATACTTGGCCCTTTGAATCCTATTATTTTAAAATCAAATATTTGCTCTAACTAAAAAATATATATTTTAAAATCTAATAAATCGTCTATTAACAACTTATGTTAAAAACAATTTATTCTTTTCCAAACTATATCATTTTAATTTCGTTAATTCAGCTATTATTTCATAAGCAAGTATTTTATCCTCAATTGTTTGCAAATAATAATAATAAAATAACCTTTACTCCTTCGATTTAAAATAAATCATTTTAAAATATCTACAACTCTTTTGTAAAATAAATCATTTTAGAATTAATTAATCACGATATAAAAATATATTACTCTTAGATCCAATATTTGTCCTTTTCAATATATTATTCTAAATAAACAAAATCCATAATTTGACTATAACATTTAGCTATACAATTTTCTCAATTATATTACGCATGCCACTAATTAAAAACACCATTTAATGTAAATTAATATTTTAATATTTAAAATATTATTTAACAATATCTTAATATTATAAAATATAATATTTAAAATATTTTATGTCTACATATTAACAATAAATATTAATATTTTAACATTACAAAATATAATATCAAATATTATTAAACAATATTTAATATTATAAAAAAAAAAAAATTTAATTCATTTATTTTAAAAAAACCAAAAGATATTAGGGTGGATTATGCCTCGGGCCGCGTGCACGAAATTTAGGGCAGAAGGTGGCTGTTTTGTTTTTTTTTTTTTTTAGTCGTGCTTTGGAAGGATGGCGACGTTTTTAGCATAGGCGGCGACCCACCAGTATGTGGGCGGCATGCTTAGGCGGTCGCAAGGGAGCGGGGATGGGGCTGCGGAGGAGGCTCTGCCTCCACAGCCGTCCCTTCTATGGGGGCGGCGGTGGGGGCAGCGCCTCCCACAGTCTTCCCCCCCTAAACCCTGCGGGTTCTTTCTTTTTTTTTCTTTTTTTTTTAAATTATATTTTATAAAAGAATTCGCCTATGACTACGGATTTCGAAAATACGATCCATAAAAATTTGGTAGAGGTTAATTATTTTTTTATTTTTTTTAAACAACCATTTCACTATGAGGAAATAATATATATATATATAAACCAACGTTTTAGAAGAGAAAAATAATTTCAATATGATCATTTAGAGCCACAAATATATATATATATTTTTTTTTTTTGAGAGATTTCATTTAAATCAAGGTTTCAAAGTTTTAAAACCGGCTTCAACATGGGTTTTCATCAAACTTCCTTTTTTTTTAATTTTCCAAACATGAATTGTAAACAACATTTCAAATCTATAAATTTTAAATTGAATCAACAAAACCTGGTTTCTAGAAGTTTGAAAGAATCCAAAAGGGTGCAATCATTCTCCTTCAGATTTTAGTTCCTCCAAGCAAATCCAAAACCCCCAAAACCAGAAGTTCCTTCCCTTCTCCATTTTTCTCATTTTTCATCCTCTTTCAAAATTTACGCAAAAAACTCAATAATAGCCAAAAATGAAAAAATCTATTCAACCCCCAAAGTCAAACTTTTGAAAATATCTTCAAATATCTCTATTTTCAAATTTTTGCATTTTCTAATTTTCAAAAATGAAATTTAAACCTTTTTTCAAATTTTCCAACTTAATTTCAGTTCAAGAATATATATAATTTCCAAAATGCATAACCAACTTCATTTCAACATAATTAATTTAATTAATTAATAAACTAAATCTAATCCAAGATTTAATTATTTTATTAATTACATTAAATTAATCAATAAGTAAAATAACATTTTTCACAATATAACCAGATTAATTAAATCAACAACTTCACTACATAGGCCATTTATTTAACTTTTCTAACTTGCAATTAAATAAAAACCAGGCAAATTAAATAGCATTTAAATCGACAGAACTAGACAAAACCTGACAACACACAATTGACTAAGGTGATGACTTGACACGGAAAACCTAGCTACTATCTCGCAATCAAATGTCATTGGCAATCGACATGCTCAACCTCGTGAAATCAGGTGGAGTCTATGTCATGTACCTGTTAACCTGTGAACAATAGAATATCGCACATGTATATTTGCATCATATAAAACACACCGTGAAGAGGGACGGAATTGCAGGGCGCTCGCAAGCGAGTGATGCAATCTTGTCCCCTTAACCAATACAATATTACCAAGTGACGAATCTAACATCAATAATATTATCCAAGCATAAAACATCATTATTTCAAATATTCACAATGCTAATCTAAAGCATGTCATAATGATAACATCCAATAAAATACCGTTATGTCAAAATATAATAAGCACATCATTTTACAGACAATGATCAATTAGTAATCAAATACCAAGGTCCAAGCATAACAAAAGACCCAGCATAACCAAATAGGACACTGTTCGATCCAAAGAGAAAAATGGAGGGGTCTTACATCCTCCCCCCCTAGGGTCAGGCTTACTCCTGGAAGCCTGCAAAATCCCCTAGTGCAAACCCCATACAATCATACAAGGCCAAGGGTTCCAAACTGAACCACTCCAAACCTCAACATCAAAATCAACATCAATTTGAGCCACAAACAACTCAACCAAGTACACTACCAATCCATATAGACCAACATGGTGAAGCAACCACCAATCAAGTCTCCAAAAACACAAGACCATGGATTAACACATGTAATATACAAGTACACCAATACACATCATCGAAAATCATCACAAAGCTACACAAGGGTCCATCTGGACACCGGTAAGCAGCATGCTAATCCATGAACCAAGAACCAATATCCATCTCACAAAACCATAAGTCAAGAGCCAAAATCCATCTCAAATACAATATCTCATAGACAGTGGCTTGATGGTGTTAGGTTATACATAAAGTGAAACCATCCAAAGAAGACCACCATGACCTGTCTCTTGTTGTGTAAGGTGATTAGCCTCCAAGAGATAGTCATCACACAAAGGTGAGTAGTGGGTCCTAGCTGCATAACAGCCTCCCGTACTCCCATCCTCTATGTTTCCTGCATCTACTTCCTCGTACACACTCACCAAGTTCCTCTCATACGTCCTTGGAGAGGAATTCACATTATAACATATAGCTGACATTGAAAACAACAAAGATAACTAGCTTAGCCACCAAGTTCATAAAGAGGAGAAAATTAAAGTTTCATTTCAACAATAAATAAATAATACGGGTAATTTCAACACTTAATCAAATATATAACCACTAGGGTTATAAGAAATAAGATCACAAGTTGTGGCTAAACCTTCACAATCAAATATAGCAAAGTGTCGGCCCTCACAATCAACTGAAAAATCATCATTAACCAAAAGAAAGTTCACAATCTTTAAAATTACACTATACAACACTGTGTGACTAGGTACTAGCCACCAAACTAGGAAGGAGGAAACAACATCTGACTATTGCGATAGTTCCTCATGTGGTGCGGAGTGAAAACGCCAACCACATGGCATAGGGATACTCCTCGACTACACCCTGCATTGTGTCCACGCACAGCATGGTCATACGCCAGCCGAAGCAAGGCACGTACTGGTCATATGCCACATGTCAAAATGTTTGTGGCTTTGTGGAAGTAGGCACGCGCAGAACACACCCCGCATAGCGATACCTCATGGAGAAGGCAGACGCAGGTACTCGCTGAAGCCAGAGGTATACATGGCTAGGATCTACCCATATGCTACTCGACCAACATGGTCAAGGCAACCATGAGTATCGCTCTACAAGTGTTGAGGCCCCATAACGCTCATCACACAAGTAGGCTAACAAAGAAAATCTCATAATGCACCTTCATGTGTCTACACACGTGGCAATCGTGTCATCACACGGCATCAGCACCAGCACTGTGTCGGAACACCAGTCGGGTGTGGCATCATATCCAGTACATCATGTCGAAACACAAGTAAGATATGGTATATATACATGATGCAATACGATAACATCACTATGGGACTCCTAGTCTCACCTCTCATACAGATGAGGTTTACTCGCTATGCCAGATCAACGCCTCCACTGACGTCCAAGCATAGCTAACACACCTATTATGTTGTACTCAAATCTGTGGGGATTAGGTTAACACTTATGGATCAAGTATCTTGATCCATCATAAGGGAAAGTAGTGGTTACGTTTCCTCGGGATTGGTTGAGCTAAGACACTATGCGTCGTGATATTCGTATGCTACACACTCCACCCAAGGAACTTATGGCGGCTACTATCCCTTTATGGATTGAGGATCTAGAGAACCAAAAGAAGAAGAAATAATCTTGGTTACTCTTATATATAAGTTTCAACCACACATGGGTTGGCCCTCAATCAGGTACAAACATGCACACACACATAATGATATGATCAATCCCACACCAAAGTGTAACGTTTCCTCAAGGATGGGTACCAAGTATCACCATCGCATGGATACCCAAAGCAAGTACGGGGTATTCACAACTCTCAAACAAGATACAATTACTAGTTTCTTAAATTTTCAAGGCTGCAACTACATACACAATCCCATAGGATATCCAACTCCATAACCCATGGGATACGTAACAAAAATTTCCAACCATAACCTTTATCAGGTTACTTTCACGCTACTCTTTTCCACAAAGTACATCATGCTAAAGTAAAAGCCATGAACACATGATCACATAACAATTCCACTAACAGGTTCATAGGGACAACACAGTGGGCACAAAGTACCTAGAGAACCCAGTGTCTGAACCTGAGGCTCTAATAACATGTGTAACACCCCGCCACGCAGCCCTAGAGGAAATTGCAATTAACAACACAAATGAACTAATTTATTTATTTTTAAACAATAATAATGCAAGATCACTACACATTGCAACAACCTCTAAGGTTACGAGACTGAGATTACCTATTAACCCACAACAACAACATTAAAGAATTGAAACCACCACACTTAATTACTTAAGAAATTAAGAGCACATACATTCCATACAAGATAAATTCATCAAAGAAAATAAAGATACCATAAGATCTCATTTAACAAAAGATTACAACTCTCATTCCTCGAATGAGGTAAATCCAAAGGCATAATTGCATATTACAACCTTCCACCTCGTTTACAAGAGCAGTAATAAATTACAAGATTACTAAAATGAATAGAGCATAAAGATACCTGGATCCCACGAGCTCTCCAATTGGAAACCTCATCAACACGAACAAGAAGAAAGCCCAACGGAGTAAGGTGCATGCCACCCAACCAAGTGGAACCCAAAGGCCCGCCCCCCATGCTAGGAGATAGTAACAAAGGTACCATGACAAGACCAACTACCTCTAGACACAAGCAGAACCATAACTGAACCAAACAATCACTTGCACCACACAAGTATAACTCAAGTTCAACATACGTACAACTCAAATACATCACAAGAACACCAAGTACAACTCTAATAGGGTTACATTGCTTCAAGAAATAATAGATCAGGTATGTTAAGAAAACCATACACACAAAACAATCAAGTACTAACTACAAGTACACCATAACATCACTGACATGGATCACATTGTTTTGGTTATCACTCGAATAAACTCCTTCCAAAGGTTACCCAGTTTACCTCTCATGGCTTTGGCCCCTAACGGAAGTCATTCTTCTACTTGACAACACACAAACTAACTAACACCAATGGAACTCAAAGGCATACAAAATAGATATAACCACCATTCCAACACTAGGAGGAAACATAAGTCAAAGCCCTCTCCAAACGCTGGAGGTAACAAAGATAACAACGCCACTCCTTATAAGGAGACACAAATCCCATAATCCACTCCTTCCACATGAGGCACAAAACAATCACCGTTCGTGGAAATCGGGTAATACATTGACACAACCTCAAGCACTAACCAAGGAAACGTCAACCGTTTGACCTCACAAACAACAACTCCCAAACTCTAGGGCCCATTGGAAGACTTACTATTAATGACACTTAACCCACTTCCTCAAACATGAACATAGAGGAATCAATTACACAAGCATTTGCGAGGAATAAACTAATTTTGGATACCTTAAATCCACTTCCCTAACATAACTCAGTTGTTCATTGATGCAATGAAACTAATTTAATAACGCCTCTTCTAGACAAAGGAAGACATTTAACCCAATTATATAATTCCATAATTGCTCTTTCAATAATAATAAAATCAACATTAACTTCATCCATTCCAAACAGGTTGGTAACCTGATAAGACAATCCATAAATTTAAGACCCGATCAGGAAGACTTAACAACCCTTTTTTAATTGATCTCCCTCAAGCGATGACATAAGGGATTACATTTAAACAAGAAATTTAATCATAATTAAATCTTCTTCGGATTTCCTAAATCCACTTCATTTAATAAAATTCAATAAATTGTTGCCACAATAAATCTGATTTAATAATGTCCCTTTCCGACATAAGGAGAAATTTAACTAACATTTAATTCTTCAATTACTTGTAAATATTTAAAAATTTGTTTACTTTGCCATTTCAAACATACTACTTTCACATCATCTATTTATTCCCTTCAAAATAAATCATTTAAAAAAAAAAGTTAATTCCACCGCTAACACATATGACTTTAAAATCAAATACTTGGCCCTTTGAATCCTATTATTTTAAAATCAAATATTTGCTCTAACAAAAAAAAAAATTATTTTAAAATCTAATAAATCGTCTATTAACAACTTATGTTAAAAACAATTTATTCTTTTCCAAACTATATCATTTTAATTTCATTAATTCAGCTATTATTTCATAAGCAAGTATTTTATCCTCAACTGTTTGCAAATAATAATAATAAAATAACCTTTACTCTTTCGATTTAAAATAAATCATTTTAAAATATCTACAACTCTTTTGTAAAATAAATCATTTTAGAATTAATTAATCACGATATAAAAATATATTACTCTTAGATCCAATATTTGTCCTTTTCAATATATTATTCTAAATAAACAAAATCCATAATTTGACTATAACATTTAGCTATACAATTTTCTCAATTATATTACACATGCCACTAATTAAAAACACCTTCTAATGTAAATTAATATTTTAATATTATAAAATATAATATTTAAAATATTATTTAACAATATCTTAATATTATAAAATATAATATTGAAAATATATTTCATTTCTACATATTAACAATAAATATTAATATTTTAACATTACAAAATATAATATCAAATATTATTATACAATATTTAATATTATAAAATATAATATTAAAATATTATTATTTTTTTAATTTTTTTATTTAAAAAAACCAAAAGATATTAGGGCGGATTATGCCTCGGGCCGCGTGCAAGAAATTTAGGGCAGAGGGCGGCGGTTTTGTTTTTTTTTTTTTTTCCCAGTTGCGCTTTGGAAGGGTGGCGACATTTTTAGCACAGGCAGCGGCATGCACAGCCGACCCAGCAGTATGTGGGTGGCATGCTTAGGCGGTCACGGGGGAGCGGGGATGGGGCTACGGAGGAGGCTCTGCCTCCACAGCCGTCCCTTCTATGGGGGCGGCGGTGGGGGCAACACCTCCCACAGTCTTTCCCCCCCAAACCCTCCAGGTTCTTTCTTTCTTTTTTATTTTTTTTTTAAATTTTATTTTATAAAAGAATTCGCCTATGACTGCGGAT
Organism: Sequoiadendron giganteum; assembly: GCA_007115665.2. Classification (NCBI taxonomy): domain Eukaryota; kingdom Viridiplantae; phylum Streptophyta; class Pinopsida; order Cupressales; family Cupressaceae; genus Sequoiadendron; species Sequoiadendron giganteum. Next base: position 508,934,172 of record CM021109.1, read on the forward strand.
TTCGAAAATCCGATCCATAAAAATTTGGCAAACGTTAATTAATTTTTTATTTTTTTTAAACAACCATTTCACTATGAGGAAAGAATATATATATATATAATATAAACCAATGTTTAGAAGAGAAAAATAATTTCAATATGATCATTTACAGCCACAAATATATATATTTTTCTTGAGAGATTTCATTTAAATCAAGGTTTCAAAGTTTTAAAACCAGATTCAACATGGGTTTTCATCAAACTTCCTTTTTTTTTAATTTTCCAAACATGAATTGCATACAACATTTCAAATATATAAATTTTAAATTGAATCAAAAGAACCTGGTTTCTAGAAGTTTGAAAGAATCCAAAAGGGTGCAATCATTCTCCTTCAGATTTCAATTCCTCCAAGCAAATCCCAAACCCCCAAAACCAGAAGTTCCTTCCCTTCTCCATTTTTCTCATTTTTCATCATCTTTCAAAATTTACCCAAAAAACTCAATAATAGCCAAAAATGAAAAAATCTATTCAACCCCCAAAGTCAAACTTTTGAAAATATCTTCAAATATCTTTATTTTCCAATTTTTACATTTTCTAATTTTGAAAAATGAAATTTAAACCTTTTTTCAAATTTTTCAACTTAATTTCAGTTCAAGAATATATATAATTTCCAAAATGCATAATCAACTTCATTTCAACATAATTAATTTAATTAATTAATAAACTAAATCTAATCCAAGATTTAATTATTTTATTAATTACATTAAATTAATCAATAAGTAAAATAAAAATTTTCACAATATAACCAGATTAATTAAATCAACAACTTAACTACATAGGCCATTTATTTAACTTTTCTAACTTGCAAATAAATAAAAACCAGGCAAATTAAATAGCATTTAAATCGATAGAACCAGACAAAACCCGACAACACACAATTGACTAGGGTGATGACTTGACACGGAAAACCTAGCTACTATCTCTCAATCAAATATCGTTGGCAATGGACACGCTCAACCCCATGAAATCAGGTGGAGTCGATGTCCTGTACTTGTTAACCTGCGAACAATAGAATATCGCACATGTATATTTGCATCATATAAAACACACCATGAAGAGGGAATCTCAGAATCGTAGGGCGCTCGCAAGCGAGTGATGCAATCTCGTCCCCTTCACCAATACAATATTACCAGCTAACGAATCTAACATCAATAATATTATCCAAACATAAAACATCATTATTTCAAATATTCACAATGCTAATCTTAAGCATGTCATAATGATAACATTCAATAAAATACCATTACGTCAAAATATAACAAGCACATCATTTTACAGACAATGATCAATTAGTAATCGAATGCCAAGGTCCAAGCACAACAAAAGACCCAGCATAACCAAATAGGACACTGTTCGATCCAAAGAGCAAAACGGAGGGGTCTTACATCCTCCCCCCCTAGGGTCAGGCTTACTCCTGGAAGCCTGCAAAATCCCCTAGTGCAAACTCCATACAATCATACAAGGCCAAGGGTTCCAAACTGAACCACTCCAAACCTCAACATCGAAAACAACATCGATCTGAGCCACAAACAACTCAACCAAGTACACTACCAATCCATAAAGACCAACATGGTGAAGCAACCACCAATCCAGTCTCCAAAAACACAAGACCATGGATTAACACACATAATATACAAGTACACCAATACACATCACTGGAAATCATCACAAAGCTACACAAGGGTCCATCTGGAAACCGGTAAGCAGCATGCTAATCCATGATAGAAGAATCCATGAACCAAGAACCAATATCCATCTCACAAAACCATAAGTCAAGAGCCAAAATCCATCTCAAATACAATATCTCACAGACAGTGGCTTGATGGTGTTAGGTTATACATAGAGTGAAACCATCCAAAGAAGACCACCATGACCTATCTCTTGTTGTGTAAGGTGATTAGCCTCCAAGAGATAGTCATCACACAAAGGTGAGTAGTGGGTCCTAGTTGCATAACAACCTCCCATACTCCCATCCTCTACGTTTCCTACATCTACTTCCTCGTACACACTCACCAAGTTCGTCTCATACGTCCTTGGAGAGGAATTCACAATATAACATATAGCTGACATTGAAAACAACAAAGATAACTAGCTTAGCCACCAAGTTCATAAAGAAGAGAAAATTAAAGTTTCATTTCAACAATAAATAAATAATATGTAAAATTTCAACACTTAATCAAATATATAACCACTAGGGTTATAAGAAAATAAGATCACAAGTTGTGGCTAAACCTTCACAATCAAATATAACAAAGTGTCAGCCCTCACAATCAACTGAAAAATCATCATTAAGCAAAAGAAAGTTCACAATCTTTAAAATTGCACTATACAACACTGTGTGACTAGATACTAGCCACCAAACTAGGAAGGAGAAAACAACATTTGACTATCGCGATAGTCCCTCATGTGGTGCAGAGTGAAAACGCCAACCACATGGCATAGGGGTACTCCTCAGCTACACCCTGCATTGTGTCCACACACAGCATGGTCATACTCCAGCCGGAGCAAGGCACGTACTGGTCATATGCCGCATGGCAGAATGTCTGTGGCTTCGTGGAAGTAGGCACGCACAGAACACACCCCGCATAGCGATACCTCATGGAGAAGGTAGACGCAGGTACTCGCTGAAGCCAGAGGTATACATGGCTAGGATCTACCCATATGCTACTCGACCAACATGGTCAAGGCAACCATGAGTATCACTCTACAAGTGTTGAGGCCCCATAACGCTCATCACACAAGTAGGCTAACAAGGAAAATCTCATAATGTACCTTCACGTGTCTACGCACGTGGCAATCATGTCATCACACAACATCAACAGCAGCACTGTGTCAGAACACCAGTCGGGTGTGGCATTGTATCCAGTACATCATGTCAGAACACAAGTAAGATATGGTATATATACATGATGCAATACGATAACCTCACTATGGGGCTCCAAGTCTCACCTCTCATACAGACGAGGTTTACTCGCTATGCCAGATCAGCACCTCCACGAACGTCTAGGAATAGCTAACACACCTATGCTACTGCACTCAAATCTGTGGGGATTAGTTTAACACTTATGGATCAAGTATCCTGATCCATCATAAGGGAAAGTAGTGGTTACATTTTCTCGAGATTTGTTGAGCGAAGATGCTCTACGTTGTGATATGTGTACACTACACACTCCACCCAATATTTGATTGTATTGGTTTTTCTTTTCTAAATTTGGCTTGATCTTTAACCCAGTGATATCATAAGAACATGAATGTGAACATGGTTTCCTTGATGAAAAATGATGCTCCTTTGTTCTGCTCTGTAAAGAGTGCAAATTGAATTCTCATGCATTTAAGCATGGTGGGCTCAACCCTTGTGGGAACCACGTTTCTCTCCACATTCTTAAAACATGAAATGAAATATGAACCTATACCTACATAATGAGAAAAATAGTTAGATACAATAGTGAATATCAATGCTCTTCATGATGAATAAATGTCATTTGATGATCTGACTTGACTTTTTGCACATATCTCATAATTGACAAATTGATTTAATCTGATAATGGTTGTAAATTATATGTATGTTGATGAAACATGTGATTGGATTTCATGTCCCGAGCTCTAACAAAATTTCTCAATCATCTATAGGTGCTTCTAGAGATTGGGAACAAGAGGAGTTGAAGTTAGGAGGATCAAGCTAATGACTGAAAGACCAACCCTACATTAGCCCTTAAGGTGATGACGGATATGATCCCTTCTCATGTGTTTTTCTTTCCTATCTTTAGATATATAGTTTACATACATTGTTGAGTTAAATCAATCCATTCATTCCCATAGATTGTGTAGGAATTTTGAAAATTTCTTTGATCTTCAATGAAAAAGACAATAACATTGTATACATTTGCATCTCAAAATGAATGAAATACACCATGTTATCATGCAACTTTTGTAATCTCTTTCTGTTGTAAAATATTGCGTAATAAGAACTAAACTTCATCTGAAAACTTCATATGAAAATGATAATGATTAGCATAATTTAATTGAAGTACCTTTCACCTTAATCTAGTCAGTTGTTCCAGCTCTACCAAAATGAGCTAAGGTGAAATTTTTGGTAACATTTCTGGTGATTTGTGTTGAATGCTTTACTACTAAGCATGTTAGACCAGTTGCCTTAAGTAATCCATTGGGTATGGATTCAAATCTTCCCTCTTCAAACTCTTGAAAACATTGTAACTCAGTTTTTTGGTAATATACAGCAGTAGAAAAAATATAAAATAAGCTATCATGGCTTTGTTTAAGACAAGGCCAGCAAATAGTGCATTTGCGCTTTATTGAAAAACAAAATAGTACTGAAATGAAATGTGCCATGGGAACTTATTAGCTTGAAAACTATCCTACCCTACACTAACCAATAGTGTTAGTGCTCAAACATAATCATTCACTGGTTGGTTAAAAAAACTCCCTTTCCTCATCAACTTAGGGCGTGCTACCTGCTTGCAAATTGTCCAACAATGATGGAAGAAAAGTAAATGTTGAGTCCTCAAATTAAACACTTCTTCAATCATGAAAATCGCCTCCCTTTTTTCTTTAGACAAGAGATGGATGCAACTATTTTGAATAGGTTGATCAACCTCCATTGATGCCTTTTGATGCTCAATATTGTTCTCCCAAGCAAGTATTACAACTGGTAATTCTTCTTGATTGTCTTCCAGTTGTGTCAAGTGTCTGATAGGACATCCTCTTGTCATGACACTCAATTTGCAACTTTTATCCTCATTCTCATACTCTATTTTCTCATCCTTTTGTTCATGATTTTCAAGAAAATTAAATGAAGTTGAGCTCCCCTTTTTTGATCTCTTAAGACTTCATATTTTCCTTGAAAATGTGTTGATTGGAAGTAATATGCATGTTATTCATTGGTTGTTATAGTCTGATCTTCTTGTAATATTTTCCTATTATTGTTTATAGGAGGACCATTTGTTTTTCCTTTCAAATCTTCAATGAAAAGGGAATCTTCTTTCTTTGCATCATCTATAATAGTTTATAAAAAGAAACCATTAATGTTTTCAATGGTTAGATATTCTTTACTAAGGAGTTGATATCCCTATTGGATTACTGAAAACAAGTCCTCAAACTAGTGTTCCTTATGTTCTTCGTCCATGATAGAATACAACTCCTCCTCTACAAAGTGGGGAAGCTCTTCAAATAATTTCATATTGTACTCTTCTTTTTCAACAACCTCTTTGACCTGAATAGGTTGATCACATGTTGCTAGCTCATATAATACTAGCTTATCATCTATGTTAGAACAAAACTAGGTATTTGGTCAAAAAAATAAACCAATTGTTCATCCTTTTGAGGTGCCTTCAGCAGTGAATCTTGGGCATCTTCTATCTGCAAGTGGAGATATTTGACTAGTAATTCATGTACTCTGCTTTCATTCATCTTATAAATAGCATCGGAAATTTTTTCAAATAAATCAAAATGTAAGGGATTCAGTAGAAAATTTAAACCAACATCCTCTTCACATGTACTATGGTTATTTTGAGCTGAGGACATGGTACAAAAGCAACAACTTTTTGTTGATCTTCTTCATGACACCAACTTGGAACCTTGATCAAGTTAGATTCTACATCTTTTTCCTCTTTCTGACCTTGAATTAATACACAAGGAATATCCTTACTAAGGCTTGGTATTTTATAATCAGGATGTTTGGTCCAAAAAGGCTGCCATAACTTTTTAATACTTTGATTACCTCGTTCAGAGTCTTGATATGACTGAAACTGAGGATTAATGAATTGGTTTGGAATATTTTATTCATTCATGACCTCCTGTAGGGGTTGATCTATAACATTGGTGTGACTATTACCCCTATAACTTGGAATGTCAATTTTAGAAGACTTACTTGGAAATTAAATAGAAACCTTGCAAACCTCTTCCTCTATTAGCTGATATTTTATTGGTGATTGGGCAACCAATATTCTAATTTTCTCTTCCTTAGTAGCAAGATATTCTTCATAATGTATTCTTTGTGTCTCCAACTCCTGCTCATGAAGGTAGGCCTGATAATCTAACTCTTGTTGTTGCATATCAAGCTTGTGTTGCCTCCTGAACTCTTCTATCTGCTTTGTGATGTCTAACAATATGTCCTTGGTGTCATTCATGCTATTCTTCATATCATCAACCTCTTGGAGCTGATTTTGGACATATAAATGTTGATATGAAGGTTGAGTAAGGGTGGGTGGGTGGTAAGCATAATAAGCATGTTTCTTATTTGTTGTTGCATGGTTGTTTGGGATAAAACCAGCAGCATAACTGGTCTGATATGGCCGATAAGGATATGGATAGGCAGGACTTTCATGAAATAGAGGTGAAAACATGCTCTTTTCGTAAAAGCTAGCACTTTGTCTGCTTGAAACCAGTAGATTGTTCTTGGAGTCACTAGGTATAAATTGTAACCTCTGAAAGGAAAAAATTGATGTTGTATATACCAAAACAGGAGCTTTAAACTATTGAATTATTTCTTTGAAGTGATCTTTAGAGTCCCATTGGGCGTGCCAAAAATTGTTATCAACAGGATTTCACTTGTGATGCAAAGCTAAAAAGCTTTGCAATATTGTGAAACATTGGAATATCAATAATTTGTTGGTACGCTATAATGAGGATAGACCTTCAAGTTATGGGTTGGTTCCCCTTTTTATTTTCTATGAAATTAAAAGACTTAAACAAGAAAATAAATAAAAGGATTTTTGGAATGAAATGCAAAAATTATAGTGAAACGATGATGATGCATCTAAAATATGGTAAACTTGCAAGATGATTCACAAGGACCTTTCAAAGTTTCTATCTGCACAACTAGATTTGAACAATTCAATCACATAAATATTTCATACAAAGGCTTTAATGGAATTATCCTCTTCGAAGGAAAAAATAATGTTTTCGCAACAAAGATGATAACTCTGAATTATATGCACAATGTATAACCTGTGAAACTAAATTTAATTACATTCATACACTTACGAGAGATGGAAAATAAAGGTTTCAAGATTGAAACATAGTAAATTTCTTATCAAATCAAGCATAAGGATGACACCTGAAATCTAGAAGGAAAACTTGGCAATACTGAAAGATGAAAGGAAAATATTGCAACTGCAAAACTATGATAACCTGTAAAAAAAATTGTATGAAATTAAGTGTAAATAAAACTAAGTTACAAGATAGTCTCTTTGCAGAATGCAAAGGCATACAAGAACTGAGAAAAAGACTAATTCTTTTCTCAATATATACAATGTGATGAAAACTCCAATGCACCAAGAGGTGGAACTGAAAGCCAACTAGAGCGAAAAATATCTCAAAAATATCCTCTCATGAGATAAGAAGAAAATCCTCGAAAAGAGGGCCCACAACTCAAGCAAACTGAACTCTAAATTTGAAAACTCCTCCCCATGTTGTGCATGATCAAAAGGACTCCAAAAATGATGTGAAACTACAATTATGTCTCAAAAATATCCACCATTTGCTCCATTTTGTCTTTGCATGACTAGTTAACTAAAAAGAGACTCAAGTCTCCACCTTCATGATTTGCATGATTTGATCTTCAGTTCACTGCCATAAGGTCTCATACTAAACAAATATTAAAGTAAGAATTAACTTAATATGTGTTAAGAATTTCCCCTTTATTTTTGCACTTCCATGACATATGTTGAGGTAACTTATAAATTATTACCGCAATATATCTTACATTTCAAAATCAACCTCAAATCCATGCAAAATTGGGGTCGACTAGATCATGCAAAAGTCATGTAAAATATATAAAGGCTAAAATAAGCCTTGGAAAGATATTACTTAACTACAATATTTATGAAAATAAAGTGATAAAAATCACTTTTGTTCAGTCAACTTTAGGGTTTATTGGAAAACCTAAACAAAACTTGTAGCACAAGTCACGGGTGTTTTTTGCATTATTTTAACTTTACTACACTATTGTAGCTCAATGCACTGCCATGGAGAAGATAGGGTTTGCTTTTCACTTCACCATTTTTGCACCATTCTTCCCTATTTTTGTGAGATTGCATGGAGATTTTGAGGGAAAAGAATGCAGAGGTAAGATTTTTTCACAAATTTGGGCATCGACCCTCATTTTAGAAGCAATTGTTGGCTTTCTTGGTCATGGTTGTGATCAAATACCTAATGTATTTCCTTTTGGTTTCACATTCTATTGTTATCTTTCTGCTCTGAGGCTGATATTAGAAGACTTCTTGCAGCTTGTCACCACAGGTTTTGAATGCACTTCCTGATAGCAATTAATGTTAAGATTTTTATCTATCGACCCTTATATCATTTATTTTCCTTCTGCAATCAATGAAATGCTTAATCAAGCTTCGAAATGGTGAATTTGGTTATTCATTGTGTATGCATTATGGATTTTTCTGCTTCTTTAACATTTGTGGCCTTGTTACTTTGAAGATCTCCACTGTCCTTTACACTTCCATTTGTATTTGTCTTCTTTTGATGATTATTGTTGTTTGATATCTGAAAAGTGGAAAAATAGGTTTTCCAATAGAAGGGTGTAATTATATTCATAATTTTTTCCTGCCTATTTGTGTATGCCTCCGTGTGTTTTATACTAGGTAGCACAAATTTTCTTGATAGAAAATAGGCCAACCATTGAGATTGGATCTTAGAAGTATAAAGATTTGATAGAATCTCTCGATAGCCCATGATTTCCATTTGAGGGATGTTTAGATGAATGAGACCCCTATACAAAGGTACTCCATCCTTTGGTTTTTTAAGAACATATGAAAATTTCTTTGGAAGAAAATTCTTCGGTTGTTGTCCTCTACTCATATTTTTTGTCATAAGGGAAGTATGCAAACATTATTGTATATAAAAACTTTCTCAAAGGGTTCTTTGGAAGTTCTGAGTTTCTCCTTTACATGCGGTTGCCTCTCTTTATAAATAATTGTTATCATGATCCAAATGGACATATAAATATACTTTTGTCATTTGATTCCATTGAAAGGTTTTTTGGCTTGCCATGATTTCATTGGATTTATGAGGGACTATCCTAATAAGATTTTCCCTTCTCATCTATGGTTTCACAGTCATGTCCTTTGTTTTCATAGTCACAAGGTATGCTTCTTTATATGTCAAAACCTACCTCCATAGTATATCTTAAAGCCTTCATTTGCAAACTATCTTCATGCTTGAACACCAAAATCTCTTATGGTTGGAATAGAAGCAACAAGCTTCCAAGAGAACATCCTTTCTTGGATCTCAATTTTCACTTTTAGACTACATCTGGTTGCAGCTCCTTATTGATGTATTCATATCATCATCCCCAAATGATAGTACACTACTTGACCCTTGACTATCATACATTATTCTCACATACCAAGTCTGCTCTTCTTATTACATGGGGATTGTCTTATTGATCTTGAATGTGATGTACAACTTAACCCTGCTCCTTTAAGACTGTCCCTATGTCCTTCATGACTTCACCATTGGCTTAACTTTTTTCTTATGCTCCTATTGCTATAGGTTATCATCTTCACATTTTTATCACATATTTGAAATGTATGATGCATTCTCCATATATAACTATAAATTGTGCTTGCATCATTCCATGTTAGCTCCCCTATAACTGTTTGTTCATTTGTATTTCTCCTTATGGTTTTGTCTTTGTGATATTCCTTTTGTACCTTGCATTATGAAAGAATAATGTCTATTTGACTGTATTATCTATCCTTTCCAAAGTTAGCTTGATCTTTAAACCAGTGGTAGCATAAGAACATGAATGCAAACATGGTTTCCTTGATGAAAAATGATGCTCCTTTGTTTTGGTATGTAAAGAGTGCAAATTGAATTCTCATGCATTTAAGCATGTTGGGCTCAACCCTTGTGGGAGCCGCATTTCCCTCCACATTCTTAAAACATGAAATGAAAGATGAACCTACACCTACACAATGAGATAACTAGCTAGATAAAAAAGTTAAGATCAATGCTCTTCATTTAATGATCTGACTTGACTTTTTGCATATATCTAATAATGGTTGTAAATTATATGTCTGTTGATGAAACATGTGATTAGATTTCATGTCCTGAGCTCTAAAAAAATATCTCAATCATCTATAGGTGCTTCTGGAGATCGAGAACAAGAGGAGTTGAAGATAGGAGGATCAAGCTAAAGATTGAAAGACCAACCCTACATCAACCCTTAAGGAAATGATGAATATGATCCCTTCTCATGTGTTTTTCTTTCATGTCTTCAGATGTATAGTTTACATACATTGTTGAATTAAATAAATCCAATCATTCCCACAGCTTGTGTGGGAATTTTGAACATTTGCTTGATCTTCAATTAAAAATACAACAACATTATACACATTTGCATCTCAAAATGAATGAAATACAACATGTTATCATACAACTTTTGCAATCTCTTTCTGTTGTAAAATATTGCATAATAAGAACTGAACTTCATCTGAAAACTTCATATGCAAATGATAATGATTAGCATAATTTAATTGAAGTATCTTTCACCTTAAAGTAGTCATCTTTTCTAGCTCTACCAAAATGAGTTGAGGTTAATTTTTTGGTGACAAGAACTAGGGTTAGGTTTTGACTTGCATTTCAAAATTAAGTTTTTGTCTCTCGAAAAACTCACCTCCAATCTTCCAAAACACTTTTCAAGTCTCCAAATACTTCCAAAATATTTTTTAAATATTCAAATATGGGCATCACACATATTTTATCATTATAGGGGTTTAATTTTACACAAGTAATAAAGAAAATAATATTTTATGACCCTAAAATATCTCTTGTAAGTCCAAATCTGAAATTTGAAATTTAAGAAAAATAAACCACACCCCACATTAGATAATAAAAATTTAAAAAATTTACTAACATAATCACACTCATAACACTTTTACACAATAAATCATTTATCCTCTCTTAAGATAAGGCCTAGGTACACTAGAGAAACACAATGTTTTCTTGGGGACCCTCCACAATTTTTTCATTGGTTATGGAATTTAACTTAAATGTTTGCACATAAACATTAATATATCTGAGATAATAGCCGAAGAAAAATTCATAATTAAATTAATATATGCATCATAAATATTTTATAATTAACAATATTGTCATAATCAAATGGAAATCAAAAATAACAACTATAATTCATCATATCAATACAAAATCACATAAACAAACAATATTATAATCAAATATAATTTTAATTTTAATTACACAATTATGTTCATTCTAAAATTAATCCATAGAGAAAAATTATTATAATTTGTACCTCTAATAAAAAAAATATGAATAATTCTATAATTAATCAACCATTTGAAATTCACAACCAATAATAAACTATTATTCTAAATATAATCAGTGTCTACATCATCTATAATCTAAACAACTCAAAATTATACATCCATGAGTGTTTTACACAATCAAGTCCATTAAAATAAGATGAGAAGATTGAAATGAGTGGACCTCACAAATAGTATGTATATTCCTTTGGAGAAGCAAGATCCATCTGTTGATAATTAAAAATAAATAAAGTTCCCTTTCGAAACTCAGTAGCAACATCTTCTCCAATCTCAAATATGGAAGCAATGTCACCTTCAAGTTGAAAGGCTAATAAGGAAGATTCATAGTCATCTACGGATTCAGTTTTTGACTTGGAATGCATGTTTCACTTTCCTCTAAGTAGGATTGGACTAATCATCCAAAAACATGAGAAAGAGTGTACATGTGTGTTAATCCATCCAACCTTTCTTTGGGAGTGAAAATAGATTCAAAATAGATAGGGTAATAAATGTGTTCATGTTTTGGTTCTTTGTATGTCGAATGTGATATTCCCTACAAGGTTTCATACTATTAAAAAACAAGTTTTTTGAATTTTGATTAAATGTAAAAAATTGGGGTCCCCATGTCCCTCCTAAATGTATCAATAAAAGGACTAAAAATATTGAATGTACTTTGGAAGTGTATTCTAATATTTCTTGCATTACTAATAAAGTTAGTTTGTTGACAAAAGAAATATTGTTTAACATTAAAATTCATGATAAGGGTGTTAAAGTCGATGCACTTTTTTATTCTTGTTTCCAAACTAACTTGATTTCTCAAGATTTGGTTGGAAAAAATTATCTTCTAAATTATTGACACCACCAACCATATGAGTTGATTTGGATCAAAGAATGCGTTGACATGCTAGTTAATGAACAATATATAATGTAGTTTTCTATTGGATACAAGTTTATTGAGGAATTGGTTGCAAATATTTATTTGTTGGATGTTTGTGGTGTTTTTCTTGGTAGCCCCTACATGTATGGCCAAAAAGCAATGTTTTATAGGAAAGAAAACAACTATTGACTTATCAAGAGTGGAAAGAGCTTCATATTGTATGTTTATTGACTTGTGAAAACTATGAAGCTTATTGTAAAATATAGGATAGATATTTCATACACTAAGACATCAACATTCTAGTTAATTGAAGAACAAAGAAAACTATAAAATATTAACATACAAACATCTAAACAAGTCATAACACAAGTAGAAAAAGATTAAACTTATAGAATCTTGCTTATGGTAAAAATTCAGAAAAAAGAGTGAGGTAAATTAGGCCCCCCTACCCATTATATTCATAACTAGTATTACCTCTCAAGGATTACATGTCCAAATGATCAAAATAGGTAGCTTGAACTCTCCCCAAATTCTACATGGTTTTTACATAGACTCTTCCAGTTGTTCAAAAAAAGTTATGTAATATCGTCTGAACATATTCAAGAGATCTTAATGTAGGAAACCATACAACATGGCCAATACTAGGGTCCTATAATGGAAATCCAACTTCCATGGGCTCTTGGGAATTCATTAACCTCCTATATATTTTGGTTATTTCATGGACCTACATGTTAAGAAATGTGTATCAACCTTGTTCCTAATGTTAAGCAGGGGAAAAATAAATTAGTAAAAAGGGTTGTTTGGCATCAATTCCAATGATTTTTTATCATGTAGATCATTTCAATCTCTACATTTTAAAAACAATGGGCCTTAATGACCTCTTAGATCAAAATTTATGGCATCCAAAAGTTGGACCTCTTACATTGGAAATATAAAAACATATATCTAACATAGAAAAGAGTTGTGAGAGGGAGTTACACTTGTTTACCAATTTTTTATATATGTTATGATGTATCATAGGACATATTTGAATAGAGATAATGAACCCAAAATGGAATGTCCAAGCTGGTGAATGGATTATGACATGCTCATGAAAATTGGAAGGAATATGTTAAATATAGCCTATGAACTCATCTTGAGATTTGAATGTTGGTGTTGAGGGTGGTGTTAGCACATCCAACTTGCTAAGCAATAATGAGTTTTGCTCCTCTTGGAAAGTAGAAAACTACTCCAATGTTCCTTTATAGTCAAGACTTGACCATGTGCGACAACAAAGTGATTGTTTTTAATGTGTTTCAACAAGGGACCTGGGTTGTTAGATTTCTTGGAAACAATAATACTAACATGCAATTGAAAATAACATATCTAATATTGAGTAAACAAATTGCATGTTCAAATCATAGCAAATTTGTATCAATTAAATGCTCTTTTCCAGTGATTTCAAATTGATTCTAAAATAAAATTAAAAATATTTAAGGTAGCAAGAGAGAATGATTGGGTGACTCATCCTTGCATTTGATTCTTCAATTCTTCCAGCATTTTAGTGGGAACCTTCACCAAAATAGGTATTTCCCAGAACTTGCAGTCCAGGTCTTCAATAAATTCATGAATCTTGTTCATAGCCTACTCTTCCAGACCTCTATTCTTGTTCATTTTTGACTTGTACTTATTCAGGATCTTGACTCTGATTTGTGTATCTCTTAACCATTCAGGAATTTTATGCTAATCCTCTTCTTCAACACTGCAGCCTTGATCAGATCCTCTATAGGAATAGCCTTTGTTTTTTCCAAATTGGGATATAATCTCCCCAAACCAATAGTTCCTCATCTATACCCACTTCAATTTTTTAGGCCAGACTATCCTCATCACTAATCCAGTGATAGGAATTTATTTCTTTCCTTAGGACTCTATTAGCTAAGGATTAAAAAATTGATTTCCATTGTTTAGTTGTTGGGATCTATCCTTTAGGGCCAGAATGTTGTACCTCTCTCTTCATTGCAGCTTGCAATGTGGACTCAGGAGCCATTGTATCAATTGGTGTAATTAAATTTTTGATACAAGTCATCAATTGGGCCACTTAAGCTTTAAGCTCCTCTTTAGTGTTTTCGTCTTTCTCCATCCTTTTCAAAATAGAAAAAATAGACATTTAGAGAGATTGTTGTTCTCCTTCCCTTGTTTATACTCCCAAATCCACTTGTTTGATCTGGTAATCCTTCGGCCTCATCTCAGATTCTAGTTTTTCCACCAAAGGGACAATGATTTCAAGAGTTCTATTTTCGTTCTTTTCCATGGTGGTTGTGGATATTCTTTGAACCCTTTTCCTTCTCTTGACTAGAGACTGGAAGGCTTCTAATAATATTCTTAAGCTTTTCTCTAAGCTATCTTCCACATATGTCTTTTTTCTCCTTTCGACTTATGATTTATCCAAAAGGTACAATAGAGGATTTTTCCCTCAAGGGAGAAGGGATGATCTCGATATTATGGGATCCTTCTGAGTTAGCTTGCTCAATCTCATGTTCAGTTTCAACTCTTATTTCCTCTTCTCACTAGACTTTCTCATCTTGAGATTCCTTCATCAAGTCCACTTCATGCTCTATGTTCTCTTCAATTGTGGTTTCCTCAATAGGGGCCTCTCTTTGCATTTCTCCCTCAGCAATTTGCATCTCTCCTTCTTCCAACACTTCTTCTTTAGTTGATTCTTTAATTGATGTCTCCTCTTTTTGAGAGGGTGGTTGATCTTATTGAGAAGGTGGAGGTGGAATTTCATGTGGAGGAGAAAGTGGAGGTGGAGGTGGAAAAGGCAAAAAAATATCAAGAGGTGGAGTTGGAGGATGAAAATGAGGATATGGAGGATGAGAAGGAGGACGAGAAGGAGGAGATGGAGGATGAGATGGAGGACGAGAAGGAGAAGGAGATGGAGGATGAGAAGGAGGACGAGATGGAGGATGAGAAGGAGGACGAGAAGGTGGAGGATATTCATGTGGGGGGGAGGAAGAATAAGCTTGTTGAGCCTCTCGTTGACTAACTCTTTCTTGGATACTTGCTCTGGTCCTTTTCTTTCTGGCCATATTTTATTCCTCCTCAATGTCTTCCTCACTTGAACCATATCTATTTTTTCCTTTTCTTTTCTCTTCTTCCTTGCAACCTTGGGAGGTGAAGCCTTCTTGGTCTTGGTTGTTGCCCCAGATGATCCTTCTCATGTGTTGTCCTTCTTTGAATCTTTTGCAGGTTTGGGTAGCTCCATCATCAAAGGAGAGTTAATCCATTTGAGAGAGTGAGCTACAACATTAGCTTCTCTCACCTCAATGCCATCATCTTCATCTACCAAACAATATTCATTGAAGATTATTTGGTTATAGATATGTTGGCCACTATAAATGCGGTCTAAGACTTTCCCATTTTCTTTTAAGTCCTTAAATATTTCGGCCTTTGTGCAAACCTTAATCAAATTTATTGTCAACCGACAGTAATCATTCATCCTCACTTCAAATTCTTCTTCATAATTTTCCCAATGGTCTTCATTTTTAGGCTCATGGATGAAGAAGGAGCCTATTACCTTTCTAACTTTCCCAATCAGGTCAAATCTGCCTTTAGCATCATTATACATTTCTAGGGAGTATCTTGTCAACTCTACCTCTACATTCTTTCCATTATGGATTTTGGAACACAAGTACACTCCTATATCGATTGGGAAACTATATCCATATTTGTGTTTCCCTGCTATCAATTGGTGAATTTCAATCACCTGCCTGCAAACTTCCAACAAGATAATTTTGTCTAATGGGTACCTTGGAAGCTTCAGTGGAGTCTTATGGAAGGTAGACACTCTAATATATGTGATGGTTTTGAACTGGATATACTAGTTTCCCCAGCTCTTGAGCTCTATCATGGATTCATTGGAGATTCTCCTAGGTAAATCTCCCTCCAACCCTTCAAGTATAGCATACAAAAATATGTCATTGACAACTTAGAAAGTTTTATAGCTATTCTCCAATTTTAGCTGAGGATAATGCTCATAAATGTTTCCCTCCTCAAGCTGGAAGGAACCCACTTTGTTTAGCCCAAGGAAAGTGGCTTAAGAAACTAGTAAGTATGCCAAGTATGAGGTCAAATAGAACTTGGATGTTTGAAGAACAATCTTCAATTTCTCATGTATTGTATCACTGATCAAAGTGGACCAATCAATCTTATCCTTCTTTCTATCATTGATGGTTAGGTAAAACTTAACTATCCAAGAGAAATCCCTTGCATTTGGGTACCCAAACACTCTACTCAACAACACAGTCAAATCCTTCATATCTTCTTAGAACTCACTCCCGTGTTGCACCTTGGCCATTTTGAGTGCCATCTTCCTAGCATTGAGAAACATTTGGCTATTGACAAGGTTGAGGCTAGTTGACTCATTGTTCTCAAAATATTCCATTGCTTTCTTCATATCTATAGCCTCATATTGGAGAGAGGCAAGGATTCTAAACACCTTTTCAATCATTTATGAACCCACCTATAGCACCACTTCTCATGTTAATCCCATTATCCTTCTATTTTTGTGGTTATAATAATGGGAACATGTTAATACCAGCTCTACAGATTGAACAATTACAAGGAAGGAAGTTGCCTCCACTAATCCAGAATTGGCCAATGTTGTGGTTGCACATGTCCGGGTCTCTTTTCTTGGATTCATCTATGTTCACATGTCTGAGGTCAGTGTCACCAATCTCATTGTAGGGAGAGAACATATTTGTTGGTGGGTGGTATCCTTTATATTGGTACTTCATTTATGTAG
The DNA here is from genome assembly GCA_007115665.2 of Sequoiadendron giganteum. Taxonomy (NCBI): domain Eukaryota; kingdom Viridiplantae; phylum Streptophyta; class Pinopsida; order Cupressales; family Cupressaceae; genus Sequoiadendron; species Sequoiadendron giganteum. The sequence goes on from CM021109.1 coordinate 508,951,167, forward strand.
GATCCTTAGGTGGCATATCTCTTGCATATATAAAATGTCATGTGTTAAAATAAATCCATCATAAGTACCTCAAAGAAGATAACATCTCTTTAAACAAGGTTATATTAACTAGTAAATAACATAGAATATGAAGAAAAAACTTTTTTAAAGAGTGTCGAAGGAAAAATAGGTTTTTTTGAGGATTGGGCCTCGAGCCTACCCTTTACAACCTGCCACAAGGATAAAAAATCCTTTTTGAAAGAAGTATAATATTTTATTGTGGTCTATCAAGAGTTGGGAGTCATACGTATCATCTACCTCTTGCTTGTAACAAACATAATCTTTAAGAGGAACTACTAGCTAGTGATACTCAAAAATATGTTGAAACATTTTCGGAGGTCGAGAGTCAAGAGTATGGTCTATCTCTCATTTACAAAACTCATAAGTTTAGAAGGAAGTCTCGATCAATGATATCTGAAAAATATTTTCAAGGCTTTTGTAGTCAAGGATCGAGCGCATTACCTAATGTTTATCTTGTGATTTTGGTATTTCATAAAGGCTATTGTTGATTCTCGGCATTCGAACTTCTTACTTTTATTTTGGGATCGGATCTTGGGTATTTCACTTGAGAATTCCTCAAAATATGCTTTAAACTAAATAATGTGTTCAACCCATCGTGATAAATGCCTTTTCTTTTATGGTTTAATGGGTTGGGGGTCGGGCATATCAATTAACATCTACCTCTATAACAAGTTAATCTAAAAGGGATACACCTGACGAGCAACCTCTAAGGGAACTTTCAAACGCATAGGATTTTCATTAAGGACCATAAGTCAAGTTTTGGGGTTTAGGACTTCAAATTACCCTCCATTAGATCATAACCAAGATAGAATCATAACCACCGAAACCCGACACCCGATCATTTTGGCCATCAACATCTCTAAGGCAAGAAAAGGGGTTAGACATCAGGCATCGGGGATTTGGTATAACTCTTACTACCCATGTGGCTAAGGAATAAGCCAACCATTTGACACCTAACACCCAAAAAACTTCTCTTTCTAAAATATGGTATGACAAAAAGATTTAGCAAGGCAAGGTCCTAACACCCAATCAAATGACATCATAAACATCCTCGATCAGCATGTCAGGAGAAATATCGATTCAATGACACGAAAAAAGAAAAATGAGGAAGTGGGAGGAAAACCAAAAAATAAAGGAAACAAAAAACAAACAAAGAATAAACAAAACCAAAACACTAAAAAAGATGCAAAACCAAACAAACACAACCTACACATGCACAAAGTAGGTATGACAAAAACATTCTCAAGGCATATCAATTCAGCAAACAAAGAATAAACAAAACCAAAACACTAAAAAAGATGCAAAACCAAACAAACACAACCTACACATGCACAAAGTAGGAAAACCCACAAAACCAATCAAAATCTCAAGAGAGGTCATGATCTAACCTGGTAAACACGTGTGGAGACAAGGGAAAACATATAAAATGAGTGCAAATGATTGCAACAAGCACCGAACCAACACGAGCATAGTGAAAATGGTAGAGAGGAGCACGCACGAGGGTTTCTTCAGAAGCTCACAAGAAGTTACAGAGCTCTCCAATTTCTTCAATCACATAAGGTAAGTGGTAAAATGATCGATCACAAGCCTATAAACCCTTTTGGAAACCCCAAATACCTTCTATTAATTTCCCATAAATTCTCTATCAGCGAAATAAATATATTTGACGGATGTGACTATTTTTGCAATTGAGGCAACAAGACGTCGTCATTGTCGGTGTTCCAGGATTGGGAGTTCAATTCAATCAACATCTCAACACATGAAAGTTTGAGCTAGTGTTGACCAACACCAATCACCTGAAAGGAATCGGAGGTCGGGACTAGCCCATATGGCATGCCAATATGGAGAAGCGTGATCTCCCAAAACCCAAAAAAATACTCAAGAGAAAGGGGAAACGAAGAGGAAGAAATAAAGAAGGAAAAAGAAGGGAAAGGAGGAAAGAAAAGATAAGGTAGAAATGAGAGAAAATGACACACAAAAAGGAAGAGGGGACATCCTGAAACCTGACATCCGATCATTTTGACCATCAAAATCCTTAAGGCAAGAAAAGGGGTCGGACATTGGGCGTCGGAGATTTGGTACACATGTGGCTAAGGAATAATCCAACCTTCTGACACCCGACACCCAAAAAACTTATTTTTCTAAAAAATACAAAGGCAGAAACACTTAACAAGGCCAAGGCCTGACACCTAATCGAATAACATCATAAACATCCTCGATCAGCATGTCAGGAGAAAGATCAATTCGACGACACGAAAAAAAAAAGAGAGCGAGGAAAACCAAAAATAAAAGGAAATGAAAAAATGAAGAAAGAAACAACAAAAACAAAACACTAAAATGATGCAAAACCAAACAAAGATAGTCTACACATGCACAAAGTAGGAAAAACCACAAAACTAGTCAAAATCTCAAGAGAGGTCATGATCTAATCTAGTAAACACGTGTGGATACAAGGGAAAACATAGCAAATGAACACAAAAAAATGCAACAAGCATCAAACTAACACGAGCATAGTGAAAATTGCAAAGAGGAGCACACATGAGGGTTTCTTCACAAGCTCACAAGAAGTTACAGAGCTCTCCAATTTCTTCAATCGCATAAGGTAAGTGATAAAATGATTGATCACAATCCTATAAACCCTTTTGGTGACCCCAAATACCTTCTATTAATTTCCCATAAATTCTCTATTAGTGAAATAAATCTTCCTGATGGATGTGATTGTTGTGGCAATTGACGCAACAAGACGTCGTCGTTGTTGGGGTTTTGGGATTGGGAGTTCAATTCAACCAACATCCTGAAATGTGAAAGTCTGAGCTTGCGATGACCAACACTGAGCACTTGAAAGTTATCGGAGGTCAGGACCGACCAATATGGCATGCCAATATGGAGAAGCCCGATCTCCCAAAACCTAAAAAAATACTCAGAAGAAAGGGGAAATTAATAGGAAGAAAGAAAGAAGGAAAAAAGGAAAGAAAAGGGAAAAAAGGAAAAGGAGGGGAAAAAGGAAAAAGAAGGGAAAGGAGGAACGAAAATACAAAAAGGCAGAAATAAGAGAACATGACACACAAAAATGAAGAGGGGGGCCCCCATTTTGTCAGAAACAAAATTGTGTGTGAGTGCAAGGAACAATAGTTGGTTTTTTAACTAGGTAATTGGATGCCACTTTTTTGAGTGGTTTTAGATCATGATTTTGTATTTTCCATATTGAAGTATGTTTAAGTCAGAGTATGCTTACATTTTCTAGTTTTTTCACCCACAAGCAAGTTTCCTCAAGGTATTATTAGTGTTATTTTGTATGATTGTTCTCTCTACTTGCAATTTCTTGTTAAATTCATGCTTAATAATCAATCTTATTACTCTCTAAGTCAAAAAAAATTGTTGATTAATATCATATGGAATAACCAATAGTTTATGGATCAATTTGTATTGTGCTAGCTAAATCCAAATTAGAATAAGATATTCAATATGACATACTTCGTAATCCACTTAAATTAGAACCATCATAAGTACATTATTTTAGTCTAGAGAAGATATTGTTATCTAATTATGTTCACTTAGAGCCAAATCTATAATTGATAGAAGAAACAATGATTAAAAAAGTGAAAAAAATTGAAAAGGAAATCTAAAACTATTTGACTTCTCACTACTAAAATCTAAAATCTTTAGAAAAAATCTCCCACTTGAAAGAATTTGTAACAAAACATTATTGCATGTAAGAAAATATTTTATAATAGTGCGTGAGTAAGAAGAAATTCCTAAAGATTTGTATATTTGTATGCACGTATACACTTGTTTTTATGAATTGTGTTTGTATGTGTGTATATCCATGTGTATGTGTATACATGTAGACTTAAAAATATATACATGGTGAGACTATCTGATGGAGTTGAGAAGATACAACACCATAGAATTCCAAAAGATCTTTGCAAGCAAATAACCTGTTACAAGGAGAAACAAAGAGAAGCAACAAAAGAAATGCTCAAGAATGTGGAGCAATGTATTCACCTAAAATGTAAAAAGAATAATGATACAAAAGATAGTTTTCAACTATATATAGATGAAAACCCTAAAAAGGAAAACCCTAGGTTTGCACAATAATAATTAATAAAGTAATTAATTATTATGTACCTAATGTTAGCTTAAGTGAAAAAAAGTTAAAAGGAAACTTTACGTAATTAAACAAATATTGTTTAATTAATAAAGTAAATGTCCAATTACTCTAACACCCCCCCTTAAGATAGACATAGGGAGAAGCTAAAACCTAGAAGAAGCGACTGAAAGCAAAAGCAATGGGTCCCGACAACAAGGCCAGATCAGGTACCCAAGTACAATGAAATCTCTATGAAACGGAGAAAAGGAGAAAACCCAGTGGGAAAAACTCCTCTCCAAAAAGAGATAGAACAACATGCTGAAAGAAACATGAAGGAAGGAAGGCCTCATAAAGACCCCCCAAGGACAACTTCCTTCACCCCAAGCATAGAGCGCAACTGAAGATAGCGCGGAGATGCAAAAGGTTTCGTGAAGATGTCTGCAACCTGCTCGGCAGTGGGAACATACTCCAAGATGAGAGAACCATCCTGAATCAACTGTCTGATGAAATGCATATGAAGCTCAATGTGCTTCGTCCGCTGATGCTCCACCGGGTTGCGCGAAATGTGTATAGCACTCTGATTGTCACACCAAAGAATAGTGGGACTATCAGGAGGAAAACCAAACTCAGTCATCAACTGATGAAGCCATAAAATCTCCTGACTAGCGAGCACTGCAGCTCGGTACTCAGCCTCTGTAGATGATAATGCATGAGCAGTCTGCTTCTTGCACGACCATGTGATAGGACCAGAGCCAAGACAAAAAACAAAGCCAGAAGTAGACTTCCGATCATTGACATCACCAACCCAATCTGAGTCAGTGTAGCCAACAATGTGAGGATCCCCTAATGTGTAGTGAATGCCATATGAAGTGGTGCCCTGAATGTACCTCAAAATACGCTTGGCAGCTTGCCAATGACTCTCATGAGGATCATGTGAGAAGCAAGAGACAAGACCAACCACAAAGGAAAGATCAGGACGAGTGTGATTCAGGTACAACAAACTGCCAACCAACTGCCTGTAAAGTATAGCATCTACTAAAGGAGTGGGGCAAGTAGTAGTCAAAACAACCCCTGACTGAAAAGGTGTGGGGGCAGGCTTGCAATCAAGCATGCCAAAGCACTGAAGCATATCAAAAGAATACTTCTACTGGTAAATGGAGATCCCCTCTGAAGACTGAATCACCTGAAGGCCAAGGAAATAGTGCAGAAGGCGAAGATATGTCATCTCAAACTACTCCATCAAGGCTAGCTGCGAACGTTGAATCATGGAGGATGAGCTACCTGTGATGACAAGATCATCAACATATAGCACAAGAATCAGGATCTCACCCTCAAGATGCTGAATATAGACCGTGTGATCAGAATGACAACGAGTGAAACCAGTGGAGAGCAAAAAAGAGTCCATCTTCTCATACCAAGCCCGAGGGGCTTATTTGAGACCATATAATGAACGCTGAAGTCTGCAAACCAAAGAAGAATCATGAACAAATCCCTGAGGCTGCTCCATATAGATCTCCTCCTGTAGGTCACCATGTAAGAAGGCACACTTCACATCCATCTGAAAAATGAGCCATCCTCTAGAAGCTGCAAGTGATAATACAAAGCGAATAGAATTCATCTTGGCGACAGGGGAAAATGTCTCGGAGTAATCAATACCCTCAACCTGTGAGAAACCCTTCGCAACAAGACGTGCTTTGTACTTATCAATAGAACCATCAACAGCATACTTGGTGCGATACAACCATCGGCACCGAACCATCTTTCTGCCCTTAGGAAGAGGACAGAGATCCCATGTATTATTCCTCATCAAAGAAGAATACTCCTCCTCCATGGCACTATCCCACTCAGGGTGACCTGTCGCCTCTGAAAATCTCTGAGGATCCTCTGAAAGAGCATGAGTCAAAAGACTAGAACCCGTAGTATGAGAATGAGTGCGACGAGTGTCTAAAGGATCACCGGCCATAGATCCTACTGCCTCAATAGTAAAGCGAGCCCATTTGGGCCTCTGAGGTGGAGCAGGTGGAGGTGGAGATGGGGGATCATCAATATCCTCATCAGAATCCTCAAAATAATCTTGAAGAGTTGTAGTGGGTGGAGTAGGTAGTGAAGTGGACACTTGAGACAGGTTATCAACTAGAGGGAGGCGCTCATCAAACTGAACATCCCGTCAAAACAAGACCTCTCTAGAATCAGGATCAAATAACCTGTACGCCTTAACATCCTCACAGTAGCCGACAAATATGAGGGGTCGACTCTTCCGCTCCATAGCTCTCCTCTGAGCATCAAGAATAAAAGCCCATGCCTCACTACCAAATACTCAAAATGATGAAATATCAGGCTTGTCATGAGACCAAGCCTCCTCAGGAGTCATGTCGAATCGCCTTGTGAGGCATCCGATTCTGAATATAGTTGGCACAATTGACTGCCTCAGCCCAAAAAGACGAATCCATGGACCTGGACTGAATCATACAATTAGCCATCTCCCGTAAAGATATGTTCTTTCGCTCAGCGATACCATTTTGCTAAGGGGTGTAGGGAACAGAAAATTGATGCTGCAAACCATGCTCAGTGCAAAAATCTCTGAAGGCCTGATTCACATACTCCCCCCCATTATTTGTACGTATTCGTCGAATAGAAAGACCAGACTGCTTCTCTACAAATGTCTTGAAGACACGAAAGGAATCAAAGACATCAGACTTGTACTTAGGAAAGTACAACCATGTGCATCTGGAGAAGTCATCAATGAATGTGAGTACATACTTGGCCCCTGAAAAAGAAGGAGTGGGAAATGACATGAGGTCACTATGAATCAACTCCAAGGGTGCCAAGGCACGAGTGGTACTTCCCTTCGGAAAGGGATCCCTGTGATGCTTGCCAAGCACACAACCATGACAAACACCGTCAGTGTAGGAAATCCGTGGAAGACCAAGAACAAGTGACTATGTACTCATCTGATGAAGATATATGTAGTTGACATGGCCCAAACGCTCATGCCAAAGTTGACTCACTGAATCTGCATGTGCTATAAGAGATGAACCTGTACCCTCAGAAGGCGCAAATCCATCAAATCTGTAAAGACGAGATGCAGTATCAACACTACCAGTAGCCACAACCAAATCAGAATCATGAAGGTCCCGAATAACCACATCATGTGCTGAGAACTCAACTGTCTTACCAGAGCCAGTGTGGCAAATCTGATAAATGGACAAGAGGTTCGTCGAAATGTCAGGAACAACCAAAACATCCTATAGAGTGCCCCCATCCAAAGAGACAGAACCTGAACCCAAGACGGAAAGCTATGAAGAGTCACCCACTGCAATCTGTGAAGTACCACAAGAGGCAAGAGAAGTGACTAACTGCTGAGTGTGAGTCATATGGTGAAAAGCACCAGAGTCTAAAATCCAAGTGGACCCATTGGTCGATGCTCGTGCAGTGAGAGCATGACCCTTCCCTGTGGTGGAAGAAGAAGACTGAGGTGAGGAGATGTGTTGCTGTTGCATAGCCTCCTCTAAAGCCTCTAATCATTTCCAACACCTGGAAACTGGATGACCTTGCTTGCCACAGAAACTGCAAGTGTCTCCTGATTTCTCCTTAGTCTTGGAGGAAGACTCACCAGACTTCAAAGATTTCCCATGTTTTGGATTAAATGGTGGTTTGGAGGAATGCTCACTACCTGCAAAATCTTTCTTGGGTCTCGGTTTCTGCTTTTGTTTCCCCTTCGATGACTGAGCAACCAATGCTTTGCTCTTTGAACCTGAGAGCATATCCATCTGAGAAAGGTGAGACTGTTCCTGAGACAATCGCTCACAAAATAAATCAAAGGAAGGCATGGTAAAACTGGCACCCAAACCATCCATGGTGGAGTAGAAGGAGGAAGCAAATATCTGAAATGGACCCTGAAGCTTTGAAAGAATCAAGGAAATGCACTCTGTGTCTGTCTTGTTCTTCCCACAACCCTGTAAAATAGTACGGATAGTTTTGAACTGGTTCAAAAAATCCTCAATAATGGGAAATGAATCAGGTAACAATGAAGTTAGCTCTGCCTCAATCTGTAATGCACGAAACTCATTAACGGCCCCAAAAAGTGTCTCAAACTTCAGCCACATGGCTCGAGGAGTGAGCAAAGCATCAAGGTGAAACAAAAGACTGTCTGAAACATGCATGCATAACAAACCCATAGCCTCATCCATCTTGTTCCTATGCTGCATAATCTCAAAAGGACACTGCAACTGAGGCTGAACCTCATCTAAACAAGACCATAACCCTCGGGACCTGAGTAGCCTCATCATACGAGACTTCCAAGTGTGATAGTTATGTGATGTGAGTAGCTCAACTGAAGAGTCTGCCATGAAACCCTGCACCTGTACCTGCTTGTGTTTTTTATTATTATGTGATCTTTCAGAATAGACAGAAGATGCAGAAGGGTTTGTATTTTTGAGAGTTTTGGTGTTCTGGTTTTCTGATATAAATGACAGAAAGCAAGAGAAAAAACACCCCCCACAAAAGATAAACCCAAACCCTAGTACAAACTGAGAAGAAGGAAGCAATGCATAAGCAAAAAATACTTCAAGACAAATTCTCATGTACCTGGTGAAAATTCTGATAAAATAGATCACATCACTGAATAGAGCATGTTGAGAGCTTTCCAACGCCTATTCAAGTTTGAAAAATGGAGTCCGTTTGCATCTTCTATGACCCCGGAAGTGAAGAAAGAAGACCTCACTTTGACTGGTAAAAAATATCCAGACTGGTAAAAAAAATTAAAAATATTTCTATACCATCAGATTGGTGCCATTCTCAGCTTTCCAACGCATCTTCCTGTTCGAAAAACGGAGCTAGGATGCCCAAGTTATGCCCATTTGACCAAAAATGACATAATAGGGGGTTGGAGTGAAAAAACTAGCCCTCAAGGGCTTAAAATCTTTGGCCCCTGGTCACGTGGACGACCAGGGGGCTAGCGGCTGGGCGGAGCCCATGGTCACCCATGTGACCGGGTGGCGGGGGTTTGGAGGCCCGTAGGGGCTGGCAGAAAGACAGGAAGCCGGTAACAGCTTAGAGCAGTAGCGGTGAGCAGTGAGCTCGGGAGCGGATGGGGGGCACCGGACGGACCAGATGGCGGCGGAGCCGGTGCGGGTGGCCGCTTGGCGGCATTGTGGTGGCGCCGGGCGGCGAAATAAATTTCACTGGCTGCGCACAAAAATAAATCAAAAAACCATTATTTTTTATTTTTTCTTAATTTTTTTGATTTTTTTTTGCGATTTTTGCTCTGTACGGCCCTAGGGCAAAAAAAATTTTGCCTTCCAAATTGACTGTAACTAAAATCGACGATTTGACAGTCGATTTAGGGGTTTTTGGGTGCTACGAATCCAATGGCACTGTCCATTTGAGCCCAAAGTGAACCCAAAAAATGGAGTATGCTGAATCCACCCAAAAAAAACTTAGAACCCTAGATTTGCTTCCAATGCAAAATCTCAAAACAAGAACAAGCAGCTGCAAATCTGAAGCTCTGATACCATGTTGGAGTTGAGAAGATACAACACCACAGAAGTCCAAAAGATCTTTGCAAGCAAATAACCTGTTACAAGGAGAAACAAAGAGAAGCAACAAAAGAAATGCTCAAGAATGTGGAGCAATGTATTCACCTAAAATGTAAAAAGAATAATGATACAAAAGATAGTTTTCAACTACATATAGATGAAAACCCTAAAAAGGAAAAGCCTAGGTTTGCACAATAATAATTAATAAAGTAATTAATTATTATGTACCTAATGTTAGCTTAAGTGAAAAAAAGTTAAAAGGAAACTTTACGTAATTAAACAAATATTGTTTAATTAATAAAGTAAATGTCCAATTACTCTAACACTATCCACTAGGAGTTCCATTGAAGGCACACCTTGGTGAAGGCTCAAATATCTTTTTTTGGTTACTATTATTAAAAAAATTCCATTGTCCATGTTTAAAATGATTTTTTGTGTTCACATTTTAGTCTTGCTACAAATCATTCAACTATGCCATTTAGTGTCTAAGTATGCTAGTTGTTTTTGGCTCCATGCAAATTGGCATTGGTGCATTTATCTTTGGTTTTTGGTATTGTACCAGATAGGGTGCTTCTTTACTAATCCTTTCCTTGTAAGGAACAAATTGTCCTTATGACATAGCTTAGGTGATCATCCTTGTAGTTATTCATTAATTTTGGTGTAGTCTGCAATTTTTTTAATTTTTATAGTTACATATAGGGATATCTTAATTTATGTTTGGATGGATTTTAAAGTTATTTTCCAGTTAAAAGTTTTAAAATTGGAGCATTTTTGTTGTTTCATATAGTTAAATCTTCCAATTTGTATTGATTTTTTTAATATGTTTGGGCCAAGTACAACAACCATGTTACTCTTAGAGATATTATGACATGTGTTGTGATAGTTTTACAATGTTTATTTCTCAATAAGAAACAATGAAAATCAATGAATTAAAAATACATGTGTACCTTAATAAAACTTAGAAGTGAAGGAGATCAAAGATATAATAGAAGAGAACAAGACACAACATATATGTGGAAAAACTCTTTTAGATAAATAAATAAAAAACCCACTACCAAATGTATGCCTAAATATATTACTTAGAACAAACCCACAATAGATTGAGAACCTCCAATAATTATGTAGCCCCAATGTCAATATTTCAATAACATGTTGATACTTAGACCCAAACTCAATACCTACGAATCCCTACAATACAAACCAAACTAATGCCAAGGCCTATAGAGAGAGAAAGAGAGAGAGAGTTTCCTTCTTGTACATCACTTGTGTTTTCAACAAAACCAATGTCCCTTGTGAGTATTCAACAATCGTAATATAAAATACAACTCCCAATGTGTAAGATTTCACCTTGGAATCCACCAGATTTGATGCTTTAGTTTGGAAACATTCAATGATGTTCTTACACAACATAAAGGCATGCAAGTGTAACTCTCCATTTGACAAGTCAACTAGTGAAACAAGAAGCCCCAATTTGGAAGAGCAACTCCTCTTCCAAGATGCTTTTACACACCACCTAAATAGATAGCCCAAGGTGCTCTTTCAAGTCAACTTGTAACCCAATATCTAATTCTTTCTTACACATGTCATTACATATTTTACAAGTATTAAAGTATGTCATACACGGAATCTAAAGATTCCCCTATTTGTGGTTCCCCATTTGAAGAGGGCCCAACATTACAACATATGTAATCTTAGATAACTGTAACTGTCCCTAAGACTTTGCAAGGTGGTACAACACTTTATCCTAGCAATTTTTTATTTGTTGTATACATTGCAAAAGGGTCAAAGAAGACTAATTGCTATGGGTAGACATGCAAATAGTCAGTCAGCACTAAGTAAAAAAAAATTGTGCTCACTAGCTTAGTGAGAGGATTCACGACATTCTGCAAGGTGTCAACCTTTCAATTTGTACCTTTCCATCCTCTATATCTTGAACAAAGTGAGATTGTACATCAATATATTTTGTGCAAGCATGAAAATTAGGATCCTTAACAAACTAATGGCACTTTGATTATCACAACTAATCCCAATTACCTTGATTTTAAAGCCAATAATTGAGCATAAGTTTTATATCCAAACTACTTCCTTACAAGCATTTGTAGTAGCCATATATTTTACTTAGATGTGGAGAGGGCAACAACTTGTTGCTTTTTACTTATCCAACCAACATCTTCAAATAAAGAAAATAAATATAAATAGATGTTATATTGTCCAAGTCACCTACCTAGTTTGCATCCACAAATTCCTATATATCCAATACTATCCTTAAGTCACTTGTACCCTGATAGAAAATGGAGTTATCTCTAGTTTGATACCTATAAACTCTCTTAACCCAAGTCAATGTTTCTTGCCTTGATTAAACATAAACCTACTTGATACTCACAATGCTTGGGAAACATATAATCTTGTGCAAACTATTGCATACATAAGGCTCCCTACAACACTAGCATATGGAACTTCACATGTCCTCAAAGTCCTCATTTATTCCAGCACATTGTTTCATAGATAATATGTCCCTATCGAAATAAAAATATCAACTCGTTTAGAATCATGCATTTGAAACCTCTACAAAATAGTTTCAACATACTTTCATTGATTCAACCAAAGTTTTCTATTAGCACAATCTCTTTTAATCTCCATATCTAGGTTGAATTTTGTAGCTCCTAAGCCTTTCATATCAATCTATGCATAAAGTTAATTTTCAAATCTTCTATCATGTTTTTACTATTCCCAAGGCTTAGCATATTATCAACATACAAACAAATAATAAAAAGTGATTATAAATATGCTTATAGTAGACACAATGATCTACTTTGTTACAAACAAACCCAAGTTTTAACGCATAGGATTCAAACATTTAATACCTTATCCTAGAAGATTTTTTTAGACCATACAAGGAAACCTACAAATTAGATTTTTTCCCTTCCCTTACAATAAAGTTTTTAGACTAGGATATATAAATAATTTTAACATTCATTTACTTTGCCTCTAAATTCAAAGCAGCAACAATAGAAAGTAAGAATCTAATTGAACTAAGCTTAGCAATTGGAGGAATATTTCATCAAAGCATATTCCTTAACTTGTGAATAGCCTTTGCCATTAGTATTTCCTTGTATTTATCCAACATTCCATCAACACTATATTTCTTTTCAAATGCCTACTTGCAGCCAATGAGCTTTCTTCCTTTTTGCAAATAAATAAAATCTCATCTTACATTTGTGCAACGTACTCATTTCCTCTTTCATGGTCTCTTTCCAAGACTTATGCTCATTTGAAGAAAGAGCTTCCTTCACAACACTAGGTTCAACATTAACACAAGGAAAACTAAATATACAATGAAATCCAAATGGGATATTCCTTTCAATTGGCCTTTTGTACCCTTATGTATCTTCTCAAGGGCACTAGGAATGTGAAAATCCTCTTTTTTTTAATCAAAACTTTCTTTTTCATTGTCCTAATTTTTATCTTTTCCATGGTTAGTTATATTTTTTTCTATTTAGCTTTAAGTGTTATCTTGTTCTTTTGATGTTTCAATATCAAGAAAATCTCTACCTTCCCTCAAAGTAACAGTTTGGAAATACACTATTTTCTAATTTTATGGATTTGAAAGCTAATATATTTTAACATTTTCACCATAACCATTGAAAACAATTTTTTTAGATTTAAAATTTAACCTTGCCCATTTTTACTTAAGACACATGAACACAAGCCTCACAACTAAAAAATATATGATGTGCAAGAGAAGAATTTTTACCTATCCAAACTTCGTGTGGGCTTTTTTATCAACAAGAGTAGAAGTGGGAGAGTTGTTTATTAGATAACAAGTAGTATAAGTGGGAGATTTAGTTATTAGATAACAAGTAGTACTAATAGCTACAGCCCAAAACTTTTATCTTAACACCACTAACCATACTTCTAGCTCTTTCCATTAATGTTTTGTTTTCCTTTTTGCAAATTCATTTTGCTACAATGTATATGGAATTCTTTTCTATTTTATTATTCCATTCTATCTACAATATTCCTCAATTTCTTAGAGAAAAACTCTCCCCAAATATTATTTCTCCAAATATTTATCTTCCTATCCCTCTAATTTTAACAAGTACCTTGAATTCTTTAAACTTGTCAAAAAATTTAAAAAAAATCTTTTAGGAGTAAACCCAAGTTTTTCTAGAAAATTGTCTATGCAAAAGAAATAATAAAGAGATTTTGAAGAGATGGTACATCTATTGGACCAAAATTCTCACTATGTATCAACTCTAAATCTTAGTTTGTTAAGTGCTAGCAAAAAGAAAGTTTAACCGTGTTTTGTTCATTAAATATAGTTTTTAATTAGGTAAAATGGTTTTGAAGGGATTATAAACCTTGTACAATAGATAGAACAGCTCAAAGCATACACAACAAAGCCAAAGGGAGGACAATATGGTTGTAGTCAATGTGCCAAGAAAAAACCAATACAACAACCACCAAGTTGCAAGGTCCAAAGGATCCAACTTAAACAATGCTAGACTCAACCCTATTCGATCTCACACCCTTCACTCAATTATGTGATTGGGGGATAGATTTGAGAAAACCTTTCTTCCACCTTTGGAAAATTATCCAAGATAAGTTAAAAACCAAGTCCTTAAACCTAAAAGAAAAGGGGAGTGTTCACCCTCACAAAGCCCATCCATGAGCTCAACAAAAGCAAAGGAGCATCCAACTAGTGATGCCTCACATTGATTAAATATAGTGTTCATCAAAATCAAAATCAAGTGATAATCAACTAGTCCCTTGGTCATATCTTTATTCTTTAGAGCTTTTAGTCCCTTCTTCCCAATATAACCCATTAACTGATGCCACTAAATTGACTTGATAGATGGTTCAATTACATTATCTTGTATTGATCCAATGTTTTGATTAAGGTAAGATGGCTTTGATGGGACCATAAACCTAGTACAAAAGATAAAACAAACCAAAACCAATACAACAAGTTCACAAATGGGACAAAAATAAATCAACTATAACCAAGTTGTCTGGCATGAAATAGTACCCAAGGATCCATCCTAAGCAATGTCAAACCCTTCCCTATTCAACCTCACCCTTAACTCTAGCATGCAATTGGGAGATAAATTTGGGAAGACCTTTATTTTGCTTTCAAACAAATGTCCAAGAAATGTTATCTTCTTAATCCTCAAACTGAGGAGAAGGGGGAGATGCCCCTTGAAGGAGAAGGGGAAGATGCCCCTTCAAAGGGCCTATCCATGGGAAAAACAAATAGAGGAACATCTAGTAAGAGATGTCAACCATCAATCAACCACCCCAAGAGAAAACAAGTCATATTGAAGTCGAAGGAATGATAGGATGAATGAAAACAAGAGTATGAGCAACATAATCAAGAGCTAGGTAGGAATCACTAGTAGGAGTCAAAGGAGCCATAATAGAAAGACTCATCGGATCCACCACAACCCTAAGAGAAAACTTCTCAAGAGCAAGTTTCTTAGGGGAGACAAGAGGACAAGACCCAACATACTAGTATATAGCTTAAACAAAGTTCCTACCCAAATACCTTTTTTTCCAAAATCAATGCCCTTTTTGCCATTTTACAACCATCATTATCAAAAGTAATATGCACACCATTGTCATTCACCTTTAAAACAAAAATAAAGTTTATATGTAACCCTTGAATGTGCAATACATTAGAGTTTTAATTCTAGCATCATTGAATAATAGTTTTACCTTCTCACAACCAACAATGTTGTGAGAAATGTCGTCAACCAAGAAATTTTTTCCTTAGTTATATTTTTATATTTTAAATACCACTCCCTATGTTTAGTCATGTGAAAGAAAGCACTTGAACCAATTAGCCATGAGTCATCACTAGAATAAATGTTGGAAGAAGTTAAAAAACATCACTACTAAAATTATCTTCAAAAGAGTAATCAATATTATGCTTTTTCTTAAATTTATTCCTTTACAAGACCCTTTTACCACAATTCCAACACTTTGCATCTACCCTTTGACTTGGATTTCCTTTTATCCTCTTGTTTATTTTATTGCCTCTATCTTTAGACCAACCTCTTACAAGAAAAAAATCATTGAAGAATTTTTTCCAACATTACTAAGACAAGAGCTACTAACTTAGAAGATCCACTGACTCTCGAACTATCTAGGAAAGCATCCATGTAGAGTTTTATCTACAATATATCCCTTTGTGTGTCCAAAAAATAAGATTCTTGAAATACATATTCATCAACAAGTTCTTCACTACTATCAATATTCACAGGATCTTCAACAATGGCTACATTAGCTTCATTTAAGTTTATTTGAGCTTTCCCTTGAGAACATCATTGGCTCAAGTTCTGCAATTCTAAGTTGAGTGACCAATTTTCTTGCAACAATAACATTCAATCCCCCTTTTATCTTTGCCTAGTTTTCTATAATTATTTCTTGTGTATAATGTTATCTCAATTTGAGAATCATCTTTTGTATCTCCTACAATTGTTCTCTTTTCTTCAGCCAAGAGATTTGAAATCATATCTTGTAGAATTTGAGAATATAGCTAAGAGAAAAGATGGCATTGTTGAATTTAGGAGACAAAATGTTAAACAAAATGGCTTTGGCATCCGTGTCATATATTGAATCATTATATTCTACCAATTGTCAAATGCAATAACCTAGCTATATTATTATAGGGTTTATAAATCTTTGCTTTAAATGTTAACCCAAAACTATCAAAAAACCAATGAAACCCTAACCCAACAATCAATTTCTCCTTCATTATCTTTGCATTCATTGACACCCTAATTAAATGAATTTACAAGAGTGTGAAACAAGCTATAGAGCATCTATTGTATAAATTTATCTATTATATATTAACCCAAAATGGTCCTTTCCATTTAAATACACCTCAATACAAATCACCAAATTGTCAAACAGGTCCAAAATGATGTAAAGTAACTTGTAGAGCCTTTCCTATTTAAATTAGAGTATGAACTATGTTAGACATGTTGTGGTAACAACAAGAACAATTTTTAGAACCCTCACAACAATGGATTGGAATGTGCGTTGCCAAATCCTAAACACAAGCTACCTATTCTTTTATCAAATGACTTTGGAATAACCAACAAATATTGCTACATCAACGATCATAGCCTATAAATACAATGCTTAATCCCTTATATCAAATAAACCCTAAACCTATTACAACCTACTACTATAGCAACAAGCTTGATTGGAACTATAATGTGCAACCCTAAATTAAATGGGCCGCAAATTCATTACAAATCTCTACAATAACAATAGAAATAACATGCACAGTACCCTCAAAAAAGCAACAACTACAACAAGCACATAGCGTATACATTCATGCCCAATCATTCAACAATCAACATACCATTTGAAATCGATGCAACTATGGTCTACAACTATGGGAGATTGTTAGTGTAGGTTTTTTTAATATTATTTTTCCTACACATTATTAAGCATACCTTAGGTTATAGGAGATGTGGTTCATGTGAGGACACGTGGCATAATCCATCGATTACATGTGTTGCTCCCACTCACACTTGGTGGTTGAGTTTCACACCCTCTTTTGGCCTTATATGCCACCTCACAAAACCACTCATCTGTCTCTTTTTGAGTAGGTTATGCCACCTATTTGGCATTTTCCAAGTAGGCATAACTCCACCTAATTTGGTTATTTGGGAGTTATTACCCCTCTTGGAATTATTTGCCCATATTCTACTATATATTCTGCACTCACCTCTCCCTCCTAACTAGTTCAGGTCTAGCTCCTATCTAGTCTAGATGAGTTCATATTAACTCAATCAATTCAAGGGAGAGTTGAGGCATATTGTATCATTTAGTGTGTGATATAACATCATTTTGTTATTGCACTATATTCCTGCATTCTATCTCTTGTTGCTCTCGTGTGGAAGGTTTATCTTGGTTTTGTAGGTGATCCTGGGTGCTCGAGTTCATCAATAACTCTTACAGAGATAACTCACAACCTCTGGTAAAAGCATGCAACAAGGCAAAGGGGTTTCATCCTCAAGTTTCTCGTGAATCTGAAGATCTTCCTCCATAAATCTTCAAACACTAGCACTCAAAATGATGGTAGCTAGGGTTTTCATTCGAACAATAGTTAATGATTCCCATCTAAACATGTCCCTCCTTATGATATCCTTTGAATTGACAATTGATGAAAGATGCCACCAAAACAACCCAAATCAATGCACAAATCATGAGTAGCTATGGATAAAACAACCGCATTAATAACATTTGAAGGAGCGGGTGGCTAGTTGTGGCATGCAACTAAACGGATCCCTTTTTCCCACTTCAATTTGAATTGGTTAAATTAGTCGACCTTCATCCTTTGCCTTCAAACAAGTGTGAATCTATGTCATTAAGATTTGGCTATGGATTACAGGAAAGAAACATTTCTAGTCATGCAAGGGTATGTAGGAATGAACAATGCAAAAAAGACAACAATGTCAAAGTTTGAAGGCCAAGGATACTACATGATGCTCACTAGTAAAGGATTGAAGTTTAGGTAGGATGTATGACAAGATGGTAAACTTTGACATTTTGACAAGAATAAGGAAATGGTAAGGTTTGGAAACAAGGCATACCATAACAAGTAACTCCAACACTCTTAACAACTTGTGTACAGTTAAGGAATTAAGCATACCTCCAAACTTGGAACTTTTTGGGACCTTAGATAGGCATATGGGTAACAAGACAAGAATACTCATAGGGAAACTTTGACCAAAGGAGACATTGGTAATAGGAATTTGGCCTTTGGCCCACAAACACAATTCGATTGAAAAGGGGACATTGAAATCAAAGGCTAGTTCTCAAATTACTAGTGGCTAGACATAGTGACTTTGTCAACCATCTTGAATATGAAAAACTAAAGTTTTAAAGAAAATTTCCCATTAACCACTTTTGCTCCAAATAGTGTATTCAAATTTTCCTAGATGATTTTGCCAAATATATATGATATAACTTGGAATGCGAGGGAGCAAGACCAATAATAGATTTTGAGTTAATCATCTCTACTCTACCATTCCAATAATTTGTTGGCATCTATAAGTAGTTTCATATTTCCATTTACTATTCCCCACAAGTTGTTGTGCATAAACTACACCTAGACTTTTACTTTTTAGATGTCAAAATTCAAACCAAAATATTTATCTCATGGAATTTCCATTAAAATATACCCCTATAAATCTTTTGAAAAATATTGGAAACTCTTAAATTTTTGAAAAATAAAAAGCTTGAATTAAGAATACAAATACCAAGAAAATTTGACATTGATTATAAAATGTTCCCTAACTATGATTCTCAAGCCTCTACAAAAGATCGTGATTTTGAAATGTCAACGGATTGCAACAAATCGTGCAACCTCTATACAATAAAAATCCATGACTAGTTTGAGTATTAAAAAACTATGATTCTTAAAATTTCTTGGATGCGACTCTAGAAGAAAAAAAAATCCACATAATTTTCAAAAGAAAAAATGCATGCAATGTTGAGTGAAAACCCAAACATGATATTTAGAAAATAAAAAATCCATATCTTTTAATTTAAAAAAGTTCCACATGCTTGCTTAGGAAAACTGCATTTTTTTATACTTTTTTCAACCTATGCAACCTCTACAAGCTTTCCCATGTGATCTTCAAACTCCACATGACTATAAATGCCCTTATTTTTTAATTCAAAAATGTATACAATATTTTGCAAACTCTTCACTACTACATGTTTCCAAAACTTCAAATTAACTAAAAACTTATGCTATAAATCCTCACAAACTCTCCATGATCTTCACTTCCTACACTCTAACAAAACCCTCATGTACTTGATTTTTCATGTGAGTCTACTTAAATACCATATTGCATGAAATAATATACAATATTATTCTACTAGATATTGAGTATTAGTCACAATGAGGTTCATATCCTTATATAGAGTTTGGAAGATGTAACCAATATACATGACACATAAGATTCTAAAAGCTAAAAAGTAGCCATACTAACAAATCACTTAAATCACTAGAATGACTTTATTACATAGGTAAGTCTTACATTTTAATATAGTCTCCTTCATTCATTTTCAATGAATACAATTTCTCTCTTAGAAATACTTTTTAACAAAACTCTTAGTTTGGTACGATGCAACAATCTCATCCCATAAAACATTTGTAGTGTTTTCACTTGATACATTAATCAAAATTGAATTGAAAAGACATAAATGTGGTCATACTCGCATTGTGCCCTACATCTTGGTCTAGTCTAGTCAATAAAGCACTTGGTGTAGTGGTTATCCTAATCCACTAATCTCTTTCAACCAATAGATCCTTCGTCTCTAGTTTCCATAGCTTGAATTGTTGCATATTGAATTTCTCAATCTCCACTCTTGAGGTATTGACCATTACTTTTGATGTTTACATCTGATTTTAAAGCCACATGAATGGTCCCACGACAAACAAAGAAAACAACATAACAAATGCATTCCCTCGTTCATAGGATCAAGCTAAACAAGTCTTTGATACTTATGTTGGTTTTACAATGTTTATTTCTCAATTAGGAGAATATGAAAGTAATGACATTTGCTGATCTAAAATACAAGTATGCCTTAATGAAACTTCGAAGAAGTGAAGGAGATAGAAGATAGAATAGAAAGAAATATGACACGATATATATATGGTATAAGTAAAAAAAACCCACCACCAAAAGCATACCTCAATATATTACTTCAAAACAAGCTTACAATAGGTTGTGAGCCTCATCTATTGACGTAGCTCCCGTGTCAACACCTAAATAGCATGCCAATACTTTGACCCAAACTCAAAACTTGCAAAGCCCTGCAAAACAAACCAAACTAATGCCATAGCTTGTATATATATATATTTTCCAACTTGTAAACTACTTATGGTTTCAACAAAACCATGGTAAAATCCAACACCTCATGAGTAGTCAAAAATCCTGAAAATAGAATGTAACTTTGAATGTGTGGGAGTCCACCTTTGAATCTGCCAACTTCGGTGCTCCACTTTGGAAAAATCAAAGATGCTTTTACACATCATAACATGCAAATGGAGCTTCCTATTTGACTAGTCAGCCAGTCAAATAGTCAGTACAATTTGGAAGAGTAACTCCTCCAAGATGCGCTTATGCACTGCTTGAAATAGGCAATCCAAGATGCTCTTTCAAGTCTACTTTATAACCCAATATCTAATGCACTCTTGCACACATCATTACATATTTTACAAGTGCCAAAGTATGTCATACATGGAATCTCAATATTCCCCTATCTATGGCACCCTATTTGAAAAGGGTCCAACATTACAACTTATGCAAAACTGAATAATTGCAATTGTTCCTAGGACTTTGCAAGGTGGTACAACACCTAATCCTAATAGGCTGGCACCCATAACTTTTCAGCATTGTTCTTTTCTCTTCCACCTGCTGTCTAGACTGATATTTTGATATACAACAAATCTGCTTCTTTTCCATTTTTAGCACTTTTGTGTATTGTTATTGTGCAGTCCAAATAATTAACTCTTCTATAAAAGTTTAGTATTTTCTAAACTTTAAAACAAAAACAAAAACGATGGTTTTCACTAAGCAATTAAAATGTCTTTTTTCAGTTTCTTTTTAATTTACAGCTAGGGTTTGTACTAGTTATACAAGTTTATAATTGCACTCATAACAAGTCATCTATTAGACCGCTGAGAGAAATGAAGGCCTATTTAATAGAATATGATATATGCATGACAAGAATTAAACATAGAGCAAAGTAGCATGCTTTGGTATTGGTTTATACCTGGTGCTTAAAATAAAGGTATTCCAAATTAGAAGCTAAGGATTTTTCTAAGATTCATGAGGATTGACTGCAGTTCACATAAATGGAATAACGAATGGCCAACTTGAGGTCATTTCTCAACCTATTGATTTCATTTCTTGACCTATTGATTGGATTCCTCAACCTAGTCCCCCTCAGTTTCATTCCTATGCCATTAAATGGAGTTGGATCTAAATCTCGGTATACCCAGGAACAGTTAGGTCAGCAACCCACAGTAGTGATAGTGATAGAGTTCTTCCCAAACCCATGGAGATGTGAATAGAGTGTCTCCCTGGGAAGCAGGAACTACCATACTCAGTGACCAGAATATGCCACTCATGGAGAAGTTAATTGGACTATGACTCCTCTTGATCTAAAGGCCCTTGATTTTTTCTCTGCAAAAAGAAAGATTGCTTTGCAACTTGATTTGTGATCCCATTTACTCTATCAGATAGATCTTTTCTATTATCTACATTATGCCTCTGCATTGATTTTTATTATAATGACTGTGTCACTGCAATTCTTTTGTCCATGCAGTAAGCTTGATTGCCATTGGGCTGTCATGACTGCTGCAATTTCATTAGTCTATGCATTAATTTTGATTGCCATTTTGTTGAACTCTGCTGGCCGTAATTTTTTTAGCCCATACAGTAATATTGATTGCCATTAGGTTCTGTAGTGGATGCTGCAATTTTTTTAGTCCATGCATTGATTTAGATTACCACTGCAGGGGAGAAATCTG
Organism: Sequoiadendron giganteum; assembly: GCA_007115665.2. Lineage (NCBI taxonomy): Eukaryota > Viridiplantae > Streptophyta > Pinopsida > Cupressales > Cupressaceae > Sequoiadendron > Sequoiadendron giganteum. The sequence goes on from CM021109.1 coordinate 508,973,419, forward strand.
AATTTTAAAATTGCACTTTTTAAAGATAAACATGATGCTTTGACTTTACAAACAGCTCCGAAAAGTATAGAACTGTGGCATATGCAAAAAGCAAGATATCAACTGGAAAAAAATTCACGGTCTTCTCGAGACACAAAATATAAGGTCAAAGTCAGTTGGCTCATGAATGAGGGTTCATGAGAATTATTTGGTACTAAAAGCCACTTTCATGCGAGTACAGATTAATGACCGAATTTATCCACTTTCAAATTTAATTTACTTAGCCAAGTAGAACAATTAATCTCCTTGTTCTTTGACAATTAGTTACAATTTAAACATGTGCTCCTTACCTTTGGAAAACAAGGAAACAGAAAACAAACTTTTGTAGTACTCCAAAAGCTCAACCAACAAAGTGCAAAACTTCCTCAAGAACATCCCCAGCTTCAATCAAAAAATTCTTTAAGACCAGCACAGAATTTCCATGCTCAATGTACCCAGGATTTCAGGCAGAATAGAGTTCTCTGCAAGGAGAGAATTACCAGCATCAACAAATTAAATATAATACCACCCTCTTTAGCCATTGCACATTATGATTGCAGCTTTGACATTACTGCAAATGGGGACTGATTTCTATATTCCTCAATATAACTCCACAACCACAAATACAACAAACTAACTCAACTCTTAAAATTCATTGGTTTAAAATTATATTGTTAAGCTGTTATATATATTTCATATTTGTGATGACATTCTTCAAGTGATTCAGATAGAAAATGTTGTAAATTGATTAGGGTGATGAAGCATGATTGTGAGGTGAAATTAACTGACTCCAGTTTTACTTACAATGAACTTAACAGAAATTTGCCATAGATCAGTACAAATTGAAATAAATGTTAAGCACATTACCTGTGACAAAAAATGCACTCTGCTTTGTAAGCAGTAAAGAAGATTTTAACATACAGACGTAGCTTTGTAAGAAGTATAAGAAGAGTTATACAATTCTAAACTGTAATGGAATTATGGAATACCTTCTCTTGTTCCACTGGACGAATCTTGGAACAACTGCCCCTTTTGTTGTTTCTGTAGCAGCTAGAAACTGACTATTTTCATTATGTGGCCTCATCTCCTCAAGCTTAGCCTGCAACCAAGAAAACGTGTACTTATAATAAAATTCAGTAAACAAATTAGATGCAAACCTTAAAATAACATCATATTAAATTCTACCTATCCAAGAGATTACGATCTTGTAGCCACCTGTTGCTAAACATGGGCTTTGGAAGCATTGTCCCTAGCACCATATTTGTTTGGAAGAGGTTACTGATTCATTTTCTGCATGAGTAGTGAGTAGTGGAAAACGTCTTAAAGATTCCAATTGCTGATAAACACTCTGCATAGCCAAATATCTACTTTAATATCTGCACTAGAAGGAAAAAGAACAATCAGAATGATGGTAACAAGATCAGAACTTGGTTAAATTACTGCAATGATGTAGTAATCATTGTGTTTGAAATAATAACACAAAGGAAAGCATGTTGTTCTTGGGCATCTGTTTTGAGAGAAAGAGAAACAACATACTGCATTGTTCACCATCATCCGAGAAACAGCAGAGTTGATTGTTTCCTTGCTAGCTTCTCATGAATTTAGAGATATTTGCACCCCACTAGAAATGTCTACACTTAAAAACGAATAATTTTTCCAAAAAAAATTTAGTGGAGGCTTCTTGTTGGTGTAAATTATCTAGTCTTAGCTAGGTCCTATTTACATTGTTAAATCCACTTAGGTCCTAGGAAGGTATCTTTCTAGTTAAGCATTAGTTGTCACTTATCTTATCTAGTTGGCTTTTATTTAATGCTTGTGTCCTAGGTTATTTAATATTGGCTCATGTCATTTAATTATGACAGCCATTTAATGTTGGAACATCATCACACCTTGTCTATATAAGCAAAGCATTATATGTACATTGTAGTTCAGTTAGTTCAGTCATTGTAAGTCCAATATATCACTACAATCTTGAGTATTGCATATTGGCCATACCTGGCATCCATTGTTGCAATTTCATGTTCTTGCTTTTCCCTCTTGTAGAAGGTTGTTTTTGGTTTTTGCAGGTGATCTTGGAGGCTTGAGCCCTTGAGTGACTCTAACATGGTATCAGAGCTTTAGAATTGCAAAAACCGTTCTCAAATCTGAGGGTAATTCGAGCTTGAGCTTTTGCAAGGTGTGCATTTGGGAAAAACAAACCTCACAACTGAGTCCAGAAGGCCCAAAAACCCCTATTTTCATATAAAACACTTCATATTTGGGTGAAAAAAAAATTCAAGCCATTTTTGGAGGGTTTGCAAATTTTTGGGAAAAAAAATCCGTACAATTGTACGGATCCATACGGTTTGTATAGACCATACTATACCCAACTCAAGTCCATCACAAGTCTGCAACATTGCCAAGGAATATTCCCTATCCAGTCGACATATTCTGAATTTTGCGCAATTGATTTGTCGACTGTCACGTCATCGTACAACCTTGTTTATGGCTATCTGGTGCTAAAATTTAACCCCCTGGTGCCCAAATAGGGCAGTTTTTTTCTATGGGCCATAAATTTCCGCTCAGGAGGCAAAATTTTGCAAACGAGATATCAACGGAAAGCTAGTTCCAAGCACTTCATAGTGATGCAAACCATTTTTTCAGATTTTGTCTCAGGTGAATTTTATTGTTGTTTGAAGTCAGATTTTCCTTTTTGGGCTCCCAAGCTCATAAGTTTTTGCTATGATCTCCAATTTTCACGATTCTTGCAGTGTTGGAAAGGTATTGAGGAGCTCTACATTTCCATTCATGCACTTTTTCCAGATTCAACCTCAAGTATCTTTAATTCAGATTTGTGCAATTTTGCATTCTAGTTGATTACTTGGACATGCTGCCACTTGGAGAAGTTTTGTCCACTTGGGAAGGCTTCATTTTCAGTGTAGATCATATTGGGAGAGGTTACCTTCAGTTTGAGGAACTCATTCTAAGATATTGTTGTAATTTTTCCATCTTTGATCCATCTTGGCATTGTAAATCTGGAACACATTTTTGGCATTGTAAACACACTACATATAAAGTGCCAAACATATTATTGGGGGGATTATTGATTGATTGATTGATTGATTGGAAGAGGGGAGGGGACGGAGGGAGCGGGGGGAGTCTCTTGGTGCATTGTTTTGATCTATTTGCTTGTGCTCTTTCGTTTTCATAGATCATTCTAAAGTTCCTTTGCTAACATCATATAACTATTCAACATGGCATCAACATGCATAGAGTATACTAATGAATGAAGGTCACTCTCTATATGTTGAAAATAAGGTACCTGAACCTATTAATGATGAAAAAAAGATAAAATGGATGATTGAACATACCAAAGCTCTCAGATGTCTTCGTAAACTAGTTTGTCAAGATTTATTGTTCCAAATTGAATCATGCAAGAATTCTCATGAGGCTTGGAACAAATTGAAAACATTATATGGTTCTGCAAATGACGTGAGAGGCTATCAACTTGATAATGAATTAATGAGCCTTGATCCTAAGAACTTTAACAACATCCAAGACTACATCGCTAAGGTTAATGATCTAAAAGAGCAATGTAAAGCATATGGAATTGATAAGGACATTCGGTTGGTCTACAATTCATTGAACAAACTCGGTCTTGATTATGCTGCTTTTGTTTCTAGCTTTCATACTCATAGGTTGACTATGGGGTCTGCATATACACCACCTTCATTTGCATCATGTTTTGAGATGTCGATACATGAGCAACAAAGGCTTATCTTAATGGGTCTCATCAAGTCTTCTAAATCTTAGGCATTGTTGGCTAGTCAAGTGAAAGAATCAGAACATACTGATAAGAAACAGAAGAAATCAAAGAACAATCCACATTTAGATCAACCAAAGAATAAATCCTCTTCCTTAGATAAATCGTTTAAGAAGGAGAAGTCTACTTGTCCATATTGCAAGAAGTTTGGGCATGATGAGCATTCTTGTTATAAGAAGGATATTGATGAGTTGAAACATCTTCTCAAAAATAATCAAATCGTTTTGCCTTTAAGGATGTCTGAGTCACCTCCTTCTTCTTCTTCAAAACAGTCTAATAAGGGCAAAGGTCATGCTAGTTTGGCTTCTACATTAGGAAATAAAGGACATGCTCTTTGTGCTTTTTCAAGTCCAAGATCAAGGAGATGGTTTCTAGATTCGGGAACATCTCATCATATGGCATCTTCACAGTCTATATTCTCTTCTTTTGATCCTTGTATTGTCTCCTATTTTGATGGGAAACAATACATACATGAGTGTACTTTGGAAGGGGTCTATTAGTTTTGGGGAAAACGCTTTCCAAGATGTTTTGTGTGTTCCTCATTTGATGAACAATCTTCTTTCCATATATCAAATTACACATGGTGGAGATGGGAGCACTATGGAGTTCACTCTTGATTCAATCATCGTTAGAGACTTGGAGAGTAGAGAGATTATTGCTATTGGGATGGTTGATCATTCATCTTGGTTGTATACCTTTGCAGATTTTGCTTCTAATGGTGGCATTGTTCCTTCGACTGTTGATCACACTTCTAGTGTGAATCATGATTCAAAAGAGACATTTGGCTTCTTAAACTTGGGTGTTCTTACATCCAATCCCATTCTTGAGCCTTGCGTTTCATCTCCTCCATCTTTTGTTGCATTTGATAATGCTCATATTGGCAGAAGTTTGGCCTCTTGTGATTCAGTGCAGCAAGATCTACATCGTCTTCCAGCTACATCTACTTGGGATGCATACTTGACAAACATTGGTGGGTTGTTTGTTGAGTCCCACATTTCATATTTGGGAGACACTATTGATTGCATACGTCTTCTCTTTGATGGAGACAATTCTTCTTTAGTAATTGCGAGGGAATACTCTGACCCTCTTCTTCATTCTCCACATCATCTTCTTCAATTGTGGCAAGGGAATACTCTGACTCACCATTTGAGGAGGGGCTGCATGGTCTCTCTTCTCTCTTATGGGGGGGTCGTTTTCCTCGGATGGGGTTTTGTCCCTCTCATGCATCATTGAGAGTATTTTGTATTTCATCTCTCTTTTGGAGAGGAATTTTGTCCCATTGGGTTTTCTCCTTTTCTCTATTTGTGAGAGATTGCATTTGTATTTGTGCATGGGTACCTAACATGGCCTCGTAGTCGAGACCCATCCTTGCATCTTTGCATAATAATCAACTCCCTAAGTTGTACTTAAGAGGGGGTGTTGGTGTAAATAGGTGTTTTCCTTATCTAGTCTTATGTAGGTCCTATTTGCATCAAGTCCACTTAGGTCCTAGGAAGGAATCTTTCTAGTTAAGCATTAGTTGTCACTTATCTTATCTAATTGGCTTTTATTTAATGCGTGTGTCCTAGGTTATTTAATATTGGCTCATGTCATTTAATTATGACATAACCATTTAATGTTGGTACATCATCACACCTTGTCTATATAAGCAAGGCATCATATGTACATTGTAGTTCAATCAGTTCAGACAGTTCAATCATTGTAAGTCCAATATATCACTGCATTCTTGAGTATTGCATACTGACCATATCTTGCATCCATTGTTGCAATTTCATGTTCTTGCTTTTCCCTCTTGTAGAAGGTTGTTTTTGGTTTTTGCAAGTAATCCTAGCGGCTTGAGTCCTTGAGTGACTAACACTTCTACCTTATTGTTTTACTCTTATCTAGTGAAGTTATTATTTTGCATATAATAATGGAAACAAACAAACCAAAAAGAGTAATACAATATATATCAATAGAAGATTTATTCAATTGAGTTTAATTACATACATTTAGATTAGGGAAGCCCAAGCCAAAATCAAATGCTTTCTTTGTCTACTATTATTCAATATAAAGGAGGTCAATGGTTATCAGTTAGAACAAAGCCATTGGGAACCACTACAACTAACATGAACTACTCACCCATAGCTGACAAATGAACTAACAAAATAGTAGGCTCTACCAAAACATTAAAAAGCCATTTTATGCTAACTACATCATCCCCACCACAACAGAAGTCAGATTCCTAGCTGACAAGTAGAGAACAAAATTGATATAATCAAGTAATATTAGAGGAATTTTTCAACTACTTTGGTGGTACTGAAGAAAACGAGGGTCATGCTTGCTGATTTTTTGCTCTTGCAACCATAACAACATGATCAAAACTCGAATGTTCCACCATGAAGAACAATGGAAATCCTTGGGCTGAGCTTCTGGCACAACTAACTTAAAATCTGCAATAAGTTCCTGGCTCTAAGTAAAATGGAGAACAAATTACACACTAAACACTATATTTAAAATGCTGTGTATGGTATAGATAATGTAGACACCAGTGGCCATACAATTGAAAGAAGTGTGCCAAACTGTTCAAACAAGTTGCCAAATCTAAATATACACTTGACTCTGAACATACTTCAACAAGCTGAGCATTGTACCCAGACTGTATGTCTGAAAACTCGAAGTGCACCTCTATTGGATGATGGTGTACATTAGAAAGATTGTGTAGCTTGTACATCCTGGCATTTCAGATAAATCTTCATGGATATCATGTTCATTTCTCCCACATGACATGGATTTCCTTGTACTCGAATAACCTTCCTTGTTGTAATTTCCTGTTTGTTACAACCGTACATGTAATAGTTCTTGGATCATAGAGGTTATTGAATCTCCACAGTTCATCCAAATTGTTATGTACTCGACCTGTTATAGGTACAGTAAGCTTTGATCCAAAGTTGCTAAAATCAAAATCTAGGACTAGGCAAATGTTTATTGCAGAAGACCGAATGATGGCCCCCGCTTTATGGCATATAACTACAGGGCGTACAACAAATATTTTATCAGAACATACAGCAAGATCCTGATAGTAGTGTATATTGGAGTCAAGTAGGGCAGGGAGCTGAAGGTAAGGTTTTGTGGTGCAGGCCGTTCAGCAGAGTATGTAGCAACAGTAGATTTGATGGCAGAAAAATCAAGTGAGCAACTTGGAGCAACAAAAATCTGTATAACTAGAGGTTGAAATCTTATCTTAGCTAGTTGTATGACACATTGGGGATGTAAAATATTGTCAGGAGTGTTAGACAGTATGACTAGCAATTTGGTAGTAGAGTTTTGGTCAAATCATATGGTGATGATTGCACATAAGAGATGTACGCCACGGTGAAAAAAGACAGAGATGGGCATATGATAGATGATGCAAACAAGGATTGTACGACAGAGGATTGATAAACAATGAACTTTACGACAGAATACTCAATAGACAGTATGGTGATATCCTCTTTTTTGTTACGTACAACTAGTGATTGGGATGATGGCTTTTGATATAGCAAAGCAATAATTGGAGAGTACAGTAGACTTAGGATATGCAAAAACATTTTGAGATCATACAGTAAATGATTAACATTAGATAGGCATTCGGTAAAAGAATAGTTGATTTTCTTCTTTTCTATTCATTGCACAGCAATACTTTCTCTTTAATATTTTTATTTTTGTGTTGTTCTTGTGGGACACATGTTGTATGTCACTTTCCAATTTCATTAATTTTCTTTGTATTTCTCTTTCCAACTTCATTACTATGTCGTATTTGTTGATTTATGCAATGTGGATAGGGTCCCTTATAGTATTCATTGGCATATGTATTATTTGGCTCGAGATCAAAAATTTTAATAATTTTTAACATTTCTGCTCATACTGTCATCCATTGAGTTTATTTCTGATTGGACCCATATAATTGATCATATGGATAGCTTCCTACCATGTAAAATAAAATTTTAAGTTCAAAGTATGCACGTCCTACTTCACACTTGTACTATTTGAACTTTCCAAATCGTTCTTCCGAGTTTCTTGAACTTTAAAGGATTCCTTCATTTGCTTCTTGTCATCTCCTAGTACATGGTCATTTTCATTGATTTATGTGGCTTCAATAAAATTGCAGTTAGGCTGAAATACTTCATAGTCTTCCATTTTCCAATGGATCAAACCATTGAAGGAGCTTGTTTTGTCTTTAGATAATGGATGTAGTTCCACAACTCCTTTGATGTTTGGCTCCATGGGACCTTGATCAGGCTTTCTCTATCCACTCTTCTTTGGAGCTAGAATCTGATGAATTTGAGGAAGCTGCATCTTCATTCACTACCTGATTCTTCTGATCAATTATATATTTTTGGCCTTTACTTTCAATTGAGAGTATGTTCTTTTTCTAGTTGTGGTTGGCTTTGACTACTATTAACCAATCTGGACCCAACACTGGAACATACACCTTGTGTAATGAGATGGCAATGAAGTTTGATAGAAATTCTAGAGTTCCAATGAATAGCTTTTGCTCCATGAGGATTCCAAGCACTTGTATTCCCTGTTAGCATGCTCCTATCAATTGAAAGTTAATGGCCAAATAGTTGCCTTACCTAAACTTCACCAGGCATTTTCTAAAAGTACATTCATGCCAAACCCACTATCAATGATTGTATTTGTTATGTTCCTTTCAAGAATCTCCATATGGACCACTACTAGTTTCCTTACAAAATTCATTATAATGAGCATGGGATCAATCATTTGATCTCTTGACTATGGCAATTAGATTATCAATTCCTCATTATTCACCCTCCCAGATTTTAAATGGGTTGTAGCATGCACTGTCTCATTCCTTTGTAGTATAGTATGAGCTACAAGATTCCTAAGTTCAAGAATATTTTGCAATAAATCCACTACTTTAATTGGTGTGGTGGTTGGAAGCATAGTTGGCAGACTCGCCCAAAAATCGGCAAGTCGCCGAGTACTCGCCGAGCCAAACTCAACGAGTCACCAAGTGCTCGTTAAGCCAAACGGCTAGCGAGTTTTCACAATGTAGACTCGCCAAGTTTTTTGGCAAAAACTCATTGAAAATTTGGCAAGTTTTCGCCAGAAACTCATCAAGTCCGAGTCAAAACTCACGACGTGCAAGTCTAAAAGGCCATGGCATAAAAATAACCTCCAAAACATTAAAACTCACCTCTATTTTTCTCTGCAAGGCAAGAAAACCCTTCCCAACAGCACACACACGATTTAGAGCATTTTTCCATTGAGGGGAGAAGATCAAAAGGGATTTTTTGGTGAATTTCAAAGGAAAATTTGAAGCACAGATAGGTTTTCTGTTTTTCATTTTTTTGTTTGTTTAAAACATTTTACTTCATTTTGGCTGCAAAATATTGCATCTAGGTTAAAAAAATCATCATATGCTAAAAAGTAGTATTTTTGCATTTAAATTCCAAAAAATAAGATTCATTTCACTATTTCCACTGTTTTTCATACCCAACTTATTTTTTTTATTTTCATTTATGTTTTTGAAAAAAATATTTAGAATATTTAGATTAGATTAAAATTACTAATTTATATTGATTTAAACCAAATTTAGGCTGATTTTTAATGATTTATGTGTAATTTAGGTTTTTTATTAAAAAAATAATATGTTGTGCTTTCACTTTGTATGTGTAGGTTAAATACACAATATAATAGCAAATAGAGAAGCTTCTAGTTCTGGTTCAGCCTCAGGCTCTGCCCCAACAATGCCCATGCCACCGTTGATTACAAGCACTCGTCCTGTAGGAGCTAGAGACCTTGCTTGGAAGTATGTTGTGCGAGGACTGACGCCTAGATCAATTATTTGCATTCGATGTGAGAAGCTACATCATGGAGGCATAAATTGCCTCAAATACCAGTTTGCAAGAATTACTCATCGTGATGTCAGGCCTTGTCCTACGACCACGAAAGAGATAAAAAGATAGATGAATGCCCTACTTGCAGCCGCAAAAGAGAAAAAAAATGCAAAGGGAGAGGACAGGGGCAGCCATAGCAACAAGCATAATTGGTGGCCATGGTCATCAACAAGTAGAACTAGATGAGGAAACATGTCTTGACATTGTGGGTTCTCTTCGTGGTCTACGCATCTAAGGCACATCAACCTCCAAGCCCTCCACTTCCTCTACTTCAAGTAGAGTGCCAACACCTACACCTACACACACGCCACAGTTTTTGTGTGCCCAGAAACACACCTAGACCACAATCATCATTGGAAGCTACAAGGTGAATAGGGAGGTGCATGAACATGTAGACATGGCATCTGTTGATTTTTGGTATTTCAACAACATTTCTTTCAAAGTGGCGAGTAGTCCTTATTGGGACAATTTGGTTACTACATTGACAGTTGCAGGAAAAGGATACAAGGCGCCTTCTCGCAAAGACTTGAATCGGAGGTTAGTTAATTTAAATTTTACGCTAAATTATACTTAATAAGTTATAGTAACTTATGTTAAATTTTAGGCTGAATTTATGTTCTTTAATCTATAATAATTTATGTTGAATTTAAGCTATTTTTTGTTTAAAAATTAAAATTTTGTAATTAATTTTACTTTGTACTTGTAGGTTGCTCACAAATGCAACTAAAAGGGCAATGCAAGTAGTGGAAGAGCAAAAGAAGGAATTGAAAAAATATGGCTACACCATTCTTTGAGATGGGTGGGCGGATGGGAAAAACCGCACCATTATTACTTTTTTGATTGCTTCAAAAGGTGAAGTTATTTTTTTGAAATTGGTGGATGCCTCCAACAAAGTGAAAAATGCAGAAACATTGTCTCTAATGTTGGAGGAATTTGTCATGGAGGTGGGCATAGAAAATGTGGTGCAAATCATCATTGATAAATGCAGCAGCATATGTGGCGGTTGGGAGATTGCTCCAAGACAAACATAGGACACTTTTTTGGTCACCTGGTGCAGCACATTGCCTTAACCATCACAAAATTTATCTACAATCAGCCTTGGGTTCTTAATTTGATGAGAGATCACACCCAAGGGAAAGAATTGGTAAGATCAAGTGTTACAAGGTTTGCAATGGTTTTCCTAACGTTACAAAGCATTATTGGTTCATTGACTACTTTAAAACAAATGTTTGTGAGTCAAGCATGGCTAGACTCATCTTATGAAAAAAATCTTGAAGGAGAGAGGGTTGCAAGCAAAGTCTTTGACCACCTTTTTGCACAAAGAGCTACAAAGATCATGAAGGTAACTTCAAAACTTTGAATGTAAATTCAAGTTGAATATTTTTATTTTTTTAATTTAAGTTTTCATTATAAATTTTTGTAACTTTAATCTTTTTGCATTTGTAAATTGTAGGTGTCGAAGCCCTTGGTTAGAGTTCTTCGTTTGGTAGATGGGGATCAAAAATGGGGTATATTTATGAGGCCATGGATAAGGCCAAAGAGGCTATCAAAAATTATTACAAGGGGGACACCTCAAATTTGATCCTATATGGGAGATTACTGATAGGAGGTGGAACAATCAACTCCACCAACCCATCCATGCATCAGGGTACTTCCTCAACCCTCGTTTTTTCTACTCAGGCACCTTCTCAGATCCTAAAGGAGAGGTTATGGAGGGGCTCATGACATGCATTCAAAGGATGACACCCCAGCTTGAGGTAAGAGACCTCATTGTCGAAGAATTGCAATGTTACAAGGAAGGAAGGGGTGGGCTCTTTTCTTCAAAGCTAGCTATTCGAGGAAGAACTACTCAAAACACCAGGTATTAAATTTTGAGTCTTTATTTCACATAGATCTTATAATTGGATAAAATATGTTTTGACTTTTCTTTCTAACTCATCAATATTTTATTTTGCAAAGACTTGGTGGAAAAATTGGGGTGGAAATACCCCAAATCTCCAAAGACTTGCTCTCTGCACCTTATGCCAAGCTTGTAGTGCATCTCGCTATGAGTGCAATTAGAGCTTGTTTGAGGCCATCCGCGTGAAGAAGAGGAACAAATTAGCTCAAAAGCGCCTCAATGACCTTGTCTTTGTGCAATACAACCTTCGGCTACGCACAAGAAGGGTAGAGGACAAATCACGGGATCCCACTGATTTGGATGAGATAGATCCTTATAGTGATTGGACAAGGCGGTATGAGCAGCCTCCATTGTTTGCTAAGGACAAGATTCTTGATTTTGAGAGACAAGCATTTGAGGATGTGAGTGCAACAGGAGATGTAGGGTTGGATGACATTGATGAGGATGAGGAGTCATTGACATCTACTTCCAAGATGGAGGTCGAGCCACTACCTTCCATGCCAACTGTGGAGCCACAACCTACTCCAAGGACTAGAACCTCTACCTCTCCCCTAGTTTTCAGTAGATTAGGGAAGAGGAATGTGTAAAATGTTGTATTTACTTTTAGTCTTACTATTTTCATTTTTCAGCTATCTATTGTATCAAGTTTTCAGCCATCGGGATTCTCTATGAGAATGCGATTTTGTACTCAATTTGTGAAATATGCCTACCAATTTTTTTCCTTGATTTCAATATCAATTACAATGCAACACGTAACCGTTAAGGTTAGCTCCAAAACCAAAACGATTCGGAATAGTAACTCTAACCAAGAATGCGCCCTAAGACCTGATGAGGGAGGAGGGGCGGGCATATGGTTAGAGGATCCCTAGGAGCTGAGTAACTCAATAACTAAAACAGATTACAATTGAAAGTGAAAAGATAGAACTCAATGCCAAGAATGCACACTCAATCCCAAGGAAGGAGAGGTGTTGTCATATGGCGGAGAAAACTAAGCAATCACTGAAATGAAGTTGCAATTGAATGGAGCTAGGTGGTGAACCAGCCATGAAAGGATTCCGCACTTCCATTAATACAGTGGGGGGAAGAAATTACAAAACAAACTAATTCATCCGTTGCGGCGAGCATCCACTTGGGAGTGGGGATTCATCACTTTTCAGTGGGTGAGAAAGAGAGATACAGTTTGTTTATTCTCCACACTGGCGGTAAACCATCCGAGGGTTATAGTGTTTTGCATAAAAATCACAAAGTAAATACAGCAATATTATTGACTGGATTAGTACTCACTAATTCAAAGCCTTACAATGCTAATTATCTACAATTTACAAAGTGTTACAATTGAGAATAAGCCAATGATAGAAGGGTTGATACAGAACTACTGTAACCAACTTACAATGAGCCTCTTACAATGAATTTTTGATTAGAAATCTGCTCCGCACTTCTGCAAAGGTTATACTATATCTCTGATTGCAAATGTGAGTTGGAAACCAAGAAATTAAACATGATAAGAGAAATAATCAGGTCTGATTTCAAACCCAGCAAACTGAAATAACCAGACCAGCAACTAATATTTCCACTAAATTATTCAAACTTCTTCCAAAATGCTTCTATCTCCTTCAAATTGCATAGACTTGAACTAGAAGCTTAAACACCCAACAATTAAGCATAACTTGAAAGAGCAAAGTCTGTTCTAGAATTTCCAATGAACCAGAACGCAGACCAGCAAGCAAAAAATCATTCAAATGCTTATTTCACTCACCAAATCTTCAATGAGCTCTTCAAAACTTCGATCATAGCTCCCAAAGGGCAAGACGTACAACATATAATGATGTAGCAATGCAAATAAACCACCTTTGGCCAAGTTCGAATCCCAAGGCAAACATCAAGAGAATGATACAGCCAAGGAGAAGTACGGCCTCCTCTAGAAATTCCAAATCTGCAAAATAAAATCAAATAATGTGCAAGAAGGGTCGCCCTTATACTAGGAATCAATTTCTTCAGTACCCAAAAGCACATTAAAATTGTATTAAGAGCTGTAAATGAAAACCTCTTTCAGCCATGATATGACCAGAAAACACAATTCTGAAAATGACATCAAATTCTCCAACATTGAAGTTCAATGTGCACTTTTGAATGAAGCACACTCTCAATCCACCATCTAGGGAACCATAGTTTTAGGCCCGAAGAATGGAGTAAATTTGCTAAGCTTTCCCTTAGCCGAATTCTAGATTTCAAACCAGTAGCATAACATTACAATATTTTCCAAAGATGATAAAAAGTTGGAGCAAAGCTTTCTTTTATAACTTTTGAGGTGACTATTGGCTTTTCAGCTTCCAATTTTTCCCTCCAAAAGGGACGCCCAAATATTTTGAAATGTTTTCTTTTAAAAATATAATTAATTCTCCCTCTTCTAGGCGTCCAAGGCTCATAAACATTTAATAAACATTATGAAATATTGAATTATCTCAAATGAGGCGTCCACCCTCAAAGACCCTCTTTTAAAACAACTTAAAGTCATTAATACTAGGCCAAGGGGGCCAATAAGAAATTAAAACATTAATGACTTAAAATAAATCATTTTACCCAAAATGAGCCTCAAAATTTTGAAGGCCAAATATGCTCCAAACTGCACTGCGCGAAATGGAAACTAAGCTGACTACTGATGCTATTGCTATAACGACCCCATCCTTGGGTAATTAAAAAATTTCCAACATTTCACTTCAAACATATAAAAATAACAAGTAAAAAAGACATTACAATAAAATCATTCCTTTCTTCATTGATAAATACATGCAAGTTACAATATATATTTCCAAATGAATTCCATTTTCATTGCAAATATAAATCAAAGTATAAAAGTATAACAATTACATACATAGCTCGTAAGCTTTTGCACAAATAGTAGTAAGACGGTCCAGGTTCCCTTCCTTTCAAATATTGGTGTATCTGTCACCTGCTGTGGAGGAGAAACATCACTCAGACGCTTTTCCGCCAACCACGAATTATTAATGCGGTCCCCCGCACATCTATCATTCGATAGATGGTCCTCCCTTTGAACGAAGAGATTGGTAGAGTATCCGGCTGCGACAACCCAACTGAGCATAGTGTTGTGTCCTATTCACAACTAGAACCTTGCTATTTCACAATCTCATACTAGTACAAGGATCACGATGAACTAACAGTGAAGTCTCAACTATCTCACATCTAAGTGGATGTCATACATTTCACTACTTTAGCCAAAGTATTCTCATTCAGTACTTCGAATGAAGGTCATCTATCATATACACTACTCAAAGCTGATTTGACTTAAGGCTATCTTACACTACGCATAGGCTTAGTCCTTCACTGGATTGTCAATCATCCCAGACTATCCTACATCAATCTAATCTAAGACAACAAATATAGGTTCAAGTCCTTTACTAGATTATCAATCATCCTAGACCAACCTAAGACATTCTAACTTACTAGAAATAATCCATCTTGACAAGTAATTCATTCTTTCTCTCCTGTTTTGGAAATCTTTATCCTAGGAATTCCTTAGCTTATCTTAGTTAGTTAACCTAAAACTCTAAATTGCTTGAATATACTTGACTCCTGTCCTCATTCTGATCCTAGCATATATTAACTAGTAAAGACATAGTCTCCTCATATGGAGTTCATTCAATAGTGCAATCACACAATATGCAATTTCTAGTCTTACTTTCCTAGAATGTTTTATTTACCCTTTTTACAATCCCTTTAACCTTTAAATGCATTGAATTTCCTTATACATTTAATCCTTTTTTTACAATCCCTTTAACCTTTAAATGCATTGAATTTCCTTATACATTTAATCCTTTTTTTACAATCCCTTATACATTTACCCTTAAATGCATTGCTTATGAAAGTTTAACAAAACAGAACTAACTATCTTGAACTATTTGCAAACAACAATCACAAGACCAAGAGAATGCAGCATATCAAAAAAAGAATCACAATAAAATAGATTCCATGCCTGATATTTAAAGCTCCTTCTCCTAGCACTGCTCTTCTTGACACTCCTTCAGTAAACTTCCAGAATTCCAAATGAAAATGGCTTCTATGCAAGTTTCTCAAACTGCGGTGATCTCTCAAGTCTCTTCTCACAAATTGGACTCTTCTAATAAAAGCTTTCTCAACTATGGCTTCACTTCACTCAAAGCTCAAAAAGGATTTAACACAGTAATTTGATAATTGTTGGTAAAAGCTTACTGTATTTCTCACACTCAGCATATAGGAAAATGCAGCAAATAAAGAGAACACAACAACTCAAATGAATGGATATGGGAGCTCTCAAAAATGCAAGACTCAAATTGCACAATGATATCAAACAAAGAATGGTTGGCATCTATTTATAGGCTCGAAATCGCAACAAATTACACCATTGAGGGTATGTAAAATGACAACAAGGTGCCTAGACTTATTCAAATGCTACCTAGCAGATTTCTAAACCCTTAATCATTAAAAACAAGAGTGAATCGACTCTATTTGAGCCAGCAAATCATGACTAAACCAACTCAAAAAGGGAAAAATGCCACCTAAATGAACTTACCAATTATGGCGCCCATGAAGAAATGATTCATCCTGAGTGAATCAGTCAAGGTTTCGTGTTTGCCATTGTGCCAGAATTTGTGGCATAGAAGACACATTTCAACTTGTGTTTTTATCCATGGAGAGTTCAAAAAATGGTGTGTGCTTCAGTCCTGTGCATGACATTCTTTTTCAGCGTAGCTTTCACATTTTATTTCCTCATAATGTTTCAATATAGTTTTCAATGAAATATTTCCCTCTTCTAAGTTTGGCGTTTTATTCTCAGCACTTTATGGTGAATAAAATACTTAATATTTCAAACGAATTTCATAGTTTATTTCCCACGGTGAAACAATCAGTATTACCAAATGACTTAATAAAGTTAAGTCTTTTATTTCCAAATAAATTTCTTCTTTTATTCCAAATATATATATTTATATATATAATATTATTTCTCCAAAATTCACTATATAATATTAACTCTAAGTAAAAGATTTAAATCTTTTAATTTTTACACTTTAGAGTTTTAGAATATTTAACTAAATACGTTTATATATTTTATTATATAAATATTATTATAGTTATTTTAAATATATTAAACATATAAATATTTAAATACCCGAGTATTTAATATACTTATATATTTTAATATAACTATAATAATATTATATATAATTACATATATAAATATATTTATATTTAAAAAATATAAATATATATACATATACATATTTAATTGTTGATTATATATGTATATACTGCGAGCCAGTCAGCATACTTTCAATATATATATATCTATGTATATGTGTATATATAAATTCCAGGCAAATATTTAATATTTCCACATTATCAGACGTATGCTTATAAACATATATATACTGCAGTATAATCCTCTATGTACACGTATACGTACGTATACCATATCGACACATCCGTATGGCCAGTCCATTAGTCACTTACGCCTGTATCGATATGTTTATACTTACGGATGCGTATATATACTATACATGTTATATATGCTTACTTCCGACGTTCACATCCGAACATGATACCACCATGATGATCATAATCTCACAATCAAGAACAAGGATAAACTTCACACACACAAGCAGTCAAGACCTCTACTTGCAAGACATACAGGCTATGGATGACTTACCTTATACTCATATAAAACTAACTTGGTTTACTCAGTCTAAGGTGAGTGTGTGTATGCTCAATTGATTTACTTTACCAGTTACCTGACCAAGCCCCTCTCCCGAGTGATGTTTCCCCTCCACTTGGAGGAATGGTTCATGTACCTGCAACCATAGACATACAATCTCAGCAGTTACTTGTTCACAACATTAACAATATAGAAAACATTTTAAGTTAGAATATTCATTACTTCATAACTTGCAAGAAACATTAAACAAGAATTACACCAATAGAAGTATCAATCAAATGAGACAATCATTTAAATAGAACACATTCATTTTGATAACAAAAACATGTTTTATTCATCTCAATGATTCAAACATTACAATCAATTGCCCTATGCAATAGTAGCTATACAATCGGGGTGTAACAACTTCCCAAGACGGCATTGTCAGAAATATAACTTATTAAAAATAGTAAATGTAGAAAAGTTGTCCGATGACTTTGCATGTCATATCATTGCGAAACTCTCTGAAAACCCAGAAAGAATTCGCAATCTTCATTCATGCAAACCTTCTTCAGAACCCCTAAAAAATAGAAAACCCTAATTTCACCTATGACGAGCCTACGGGCTTCCGGGAATAAGCTATCAAATACTGAAGAGTGTATGGCTAAAAATGGGAACATTACAATTTGCACTCAAATCAATCAAATTTAATAGAAAACACTTTTGTACTCATTTATGGACTCATTGGATACATCTTGTCATTGAATTTTGCAAAGAAAATGTGTTTCTAAAGAAGTTTAAGCAATTTTTAAAGTTGTCGAGTTTTTGCCGAGTTGAATTTTTTGGGTTTGCGAGTTTTTGTCAAGTATGAATTTTCCAACTATGGTTGGAAGTACTTGCCTTGCAATAAATTTGACTGATTTGATTTGATTCGTTACCATACTTGCATTCATATCTGATTGGTGATATTCACTATCCATAATGTGCTCCACATCAACTCTTGTTTCATAAAGTCTTTGTTTTTCTATATGCAGGTTTAGGTACACAACCCTCTTTGTGTGGATTAAAGTAATGGTCAATACTTTGTTATTTCTATCTACATCAATCATATTGATGCTTGCCTTTTGCTTCATACATCAAACATCATCAGGGTCACTAGGTGTACACCATTTACAAAGAAGTTATATTCTGCCTTGGCTTCTTGGACAGTCCCTTGCAAAATGGTCCCATTCATTGGACTCTCAACATTGTATGACGGGCCTACCTTTGGAGTTGTATTATATTTGACTCCTACCTCTTTCAACACTATTATTATTGCTTCTTGGATTCTAACAGTCTCCAAGAGATACATTCTTGTTGATTTGCAACTTCAGTGGTGTATTGTGTGGAGTAGACTGCTCTCCTTGCATAAAGAATACTTGTGTACTTTTGCTTTTCAAATTATATGAGAATTCTTTAGTTGAATGACCTTCTATCCAACAATATAACAAAGCATCGCTTTAGGGAAATTTGTTTGGGTGTGGCCATTTTCTCTACTATTTATGCACCATAAATCTTTAGGGTCTTTGTTGAATTTTTTGTTTACTTTTGATCCCATCATGCGGAGCATATCTTTTTGTAATGATTGCATTGATCCTATTTTGCCATCACTGTTAGTATCCAAGCTGCCATCTTTGTCAATTTTTCTTTTTGAACATGGAGACATTGTCCTCACTTTCTATATCCATATCTTTGTTCTACGCTTTTCCATACGATGAGGGTGGCACTACCTTAATTTTCTTCATTAATGAAAGAATGAGAACTTTAATGAACCATTTTTTTCAATTTGCTAGTTGGTTCTTTCTCCAATTTGACCAATAATTCCTTGAGTCTCTCATTGTAATCTCTCATGTTCTTATGTTTACCTTGTCAAGTGTTGTATATTTCCAATATGATTTCATTGTCATTCCAAAGCAATCTAAATTCTTGGTTAAAGGCCTTTTGCAATTTCTCGTGTATTTCGATTGGCTAGCTCAATCTTCGTGTACCAATCAATTGCTATGCCTTTGAGGATGGTTGGAAATGACTATAACAAATTATTTAAATTATTTTGTCCATTTTCTGCCTAAATGGTTTCACAAGTTTTGCAGTGGCACACTAGATCCTCTGATCCATCGCTCGTGAACTTGATAGCTTTTGCTTCTCTACACTCAGGCTCACTTGTGGAGTAACCATCGCTTGTCCTTGATACATATTTAGTGACTAAACCTTCTCCTCAAGAAGCTCTAATTAGGATGTTTTAGTGCTCCCTTGCTACTCTTGGACACATGAGAATCATTTACTCTTCCAAAGGCTTCAAAGTTTTGCCTGCTCATATTAACCTTAGATTCTCTTTTCTCTTGCCCTAGTTTTTTTTGGATCAATTTATCCTTCAATCAACTCTTTGATACCACACAAATTGATTTCGTACACTTCCCTCTCTCGATCTATGTAGAAGTCCTCAGACTTTTCTTACAACAAAGACTTTCCTCGTACGGAGGAGGTTTTGTTATTTCCTCCAACTGAACTTGTTCTACAAGATCAACAAATCCTTCATCAAGCAATGGAAGTTGTTTGGAAGCCTTGAGCGACTCTTCTTTTGTACGTTGTAGGTCATCGCTTGTAGTTAGTGGGATGTTTTTGATGCCTTCTTTCTTGATTATAACTTTGACTTATGCTTCAACTTCAACTTCTACTTTGGTTCAAACCATGGATTAAAAACTTGCAAAAAAATTGCTTGAGTTGCAAGTTAAAACTGCTCCCTAGTCATTGTCCAAAAAACTTGGGGACGCTTTTTTTCAAAAATCGGCAAGTTTTTGGCAAAAAACTCGCTGAGTACTCACAAGTCTCACCTAAAAACTCACCAACTAGTCTGAAACATCAATCTATGGTGATAAAGGGAAAAAATCAATTCTTTTTTCACATTTTCCCCCCTCTAGCACTCACTCCTTGACACATTGACAACATTCCTTACAATTTTAGGTGATTTGAATCGATTTTTAATGACTTTGAGCTGATTGGACGAATTTTTCTGTCAAGGCATCAGTTGGGGCTTCATTGGATACAGCTGCTGCCCATGATATGCTTGAGGAAGAAATTCGTCCTCAAGCAAAATCAATACCACCCACCTCAAGGGCACCCACATAGCCACTTTGAATTTTTACTTGTAGAAGAAATTTGTAAAATATTAATATGAATTTGTAATTTTTATCATATGACACTATGATGTGTATTGAACTTCTTTTTTAATTCATGAATGAATGAAAAACTACTTATCAGTTCTCTAAAATCAGTTTTATGCATGGCTTTTAAGATTATTTGTAAATATACATGTTTTCTAATATTGCATAATTTTGCCAAGTTTTAGCAAGTTTTTTCCATGTCTTTGCTAAGTCGTTGAGTCTGAGTCAAATTTGGGCTCTGAGTTTTGTTGAGTCACTAGTTCTTAATCTATGGTTTAACTTTAGGCTATGTAACTGTACTGATGGATTTCTGGAGTTGGCTGCTTCTTGCAACCTCCTTTTTCATTCTTGTTCCATCAGTCAGAGGGATTGTTTGATTTCCCAATCTCTCCCCTGACTACACTTTGATATTCTCCTCCCACCTTTGTTTAGGCTTAATGGCATTAATTTTGTTGGTCTCTAGTATAGTTGTCAATAGGTATTGGCCCACACTGGTTATTTATGAATCTGACCTAATTTTGTGTAGGCAACGACACCAATGCTTACTCTTATCTAGTGAAGTTATTATTTGCATATAATAATGGAAACTAACAATGCATACTAGATAGTAGATAGTGTAATACAATATAATTATATAACACAACAGAAGATTTATTCAATAGAGTTTGCACACATACATGTAGATTAGGGAAGCCCAAGCAAAATCAGATGCTTTCCTTGTCTATGATTATTCAATATAAAGAAGACCAATAGTTGTTTGTTAGAGCAAAGCTGTTGGGAACCGCTACAACTAACATGAACAGCTATCCCATAATCAAGAAGTGCACTGACAAAATAGTCAGCTCTAACAAAACATTACAAACTCATTTTATGTTAATTACACTTATTGTTAATCACTGCAGGCTTTTGAAGATAACTATTCTTTGAGATTCATTAATTCTCTTATAGTTTCAATGCCTTCAATGACAAGGAATCTCATCTCCAGAAAGGCAGAATGCTATGTGCTTCAAAAAAAAAGTGATTAGTTTTAGAGTGGATTTTCACAGTGTCAGAGTTCAAGGTATGGGGATCAACATCCAAATTTATTGCTGAAACTATCGGGGCCCTTACAAATATAATGAAAATGATTTAAATCTCCATTAACTTCAATACAACCATTTACGTACATCTGCTCAAAATACATCTAATGCAAACCCATTGAAGCAGCTAATGAAAACTTGCTTCACATCAACGCCAACTCCATCCAGTGCCCACATTATGGATAGCATAAATCCAGGTCGCCTAGCACAAAGCATATGGATATTGAGAGCATGATATTCTCTTCTCCTAACCTCCACCTGCATGAGAAAGAAATTAGAAATCAGCAATGTGTAATTCTGCTCCTAGACATACAAACATCAGATACATCCCCAAATGAACTTTGGGAGTCATGAGCATTAAAAAAATTGTACTATCCAGCTTTTTAGCTTATAAGTTGTTCAGATCTGAGTTCCTTAAGAAACTAAATTATCTTTCCTTGCAAACAGAATGCACTTCAAACAAATTTTTGATTATGAATTTCAAAGAACATGACCTTATAGAAAATATCGAACTTATGTTAAAAAAGGGCAAGCTAAATCATTTCTATTATCAAACACTAGAATACTTCTATCTGAGAGAATAATATATTCTTGCATCTAGAGACATAGGAGCATAGTTGGAAGACTTGCCCTAGGAAAAAACTCGCCAAGCCAAAAATTGGAGAGTTTTTAAAAACTCGGCAAAAATTCGGTAAAAAACTCGAGAACTTAAAAAATTGCTTAAATTTCATTAGAAACACATTTTTTTTGCAAAATTCAATGACAAGATGAATCCAGTGAATCCATAAATGAGTACAAAAGTGTTTTCTATTAGTTTTGATTGACTTTAATGTAAATTGATTACAAAATTGCATTCTCATGCGGAATCCTGATGGCTAAAAGCCTGAAAGTTTGATACATGAAAACAATAAAACTAGAACTAGAAGCAAATACTAAACAGTAACTAAATACAACATGCTAGACTTTCCTCTTCCCTTGTCTAGCAGCAACTAGGGAAGGGGTGGGTCCTCTAGGCTTGCCGCGTGTGCGTGGTGGTGGTGGCAATGCTACTACTATTGGCTCCTCGACTGGCATGGAAGGCTCTAGCTCTGGCTGAATCTCATCCACATCCTCAGGAATGTCCTCCAACCCTACCTCTCCTGATGCACCCACATCCTCCATTGCCTATCTCTCGAAGTCAAGGATCTCATCCGCGCTAAACAATGGAGGTTGCTCATCTCACCCTATCCAATCACTGTAAGGATCTATCTCATCTAAATCAATAGGATCCAGTGATTTTTCTTCTACTCTCTTTGTGCGCAACCGAAGGTTGTATTGCACAAAGACAAGGTCATTGAGGTGCTTTTGTGCTAACTTGCTCCTCTTCTTCATGTGAATGGCCTCAAACAAGCTCCAATTGCACTCACAACTGGATGCCCTACAAGCCTGACATAGTATGCAGAGGGATATTTTTTGTAGGTGTGGGGTATTTCCACCCCAAGTTTTCCACCAAACCTCTACAAAAATAATAAATATTGAAGAGTTAGAAAACAAAGTCAAAGACTCAAAAGTCAAAACACATTTTATCAAATTATAAGATGCATGTGAAATAAACTTCAAAGTTAAAAACTCCCAATTTTATACCTGGTGGCTGAGTGGTTCTTCCTCTAATAGCTAGCTCTGAAGAAAAGAGATTACCCCTTGCTTCCCTGTAGATATCCAACTCGCTGACAATGAGGTCTCTCATTGCAACCTCGGATTCCATCCTCTAAATGCATGTTGTGAGTCCCTCCATAACCTCTCCATTAGGATCGGAGAAGCTATAAGAAGGGTTGAATATGAGGAGTCATTCCATACTTGACTCACGAACATTTGTTTTAAAGAGCCCAAAGAATCCAAAATGTTTTGCAACATTAGGAAAATCATTGCAAACCTTGTGGCACTCGATCTCACCAACTCCTTCCCTCGTGTATACTCTCTCATCAAATTAAGAACCCAAGGGTGATTGTAGATACATTTTTTGATGCTCCTTGCATCATCTACAATCGGTGCCACCCAAACAAGTTTGCCTATGTCCTCCAAAAGAAGGTCAAGGCAATGGACCGCACAAGGTGACCAGAAGAGTGATGAATGTCTAATCTCAAGCATTCTCCCAACTGCCACATACGCCGCTGCATTATCTATGATGACTTGCACCACATTAGCAATCCCCACCTCCATCACAACTTCTTCCAACAATGTACACAATGTATTTGTGTTTTTCATCTTCTTGGAAGCATCCACCAATTTCCAAAACACAACTTCACCTTTGGAAGCAACCAAAAAATTAAGGATGGTGTGGTTTCTCCCATCCGTCCACCCGTCGGAAAGAATGGAGCAGCCATAATTCTTCTATTTATCTTTTTGTTCTTCCACCACATGCATTGCCCTTTCGGTTGCATTTGTGAGCAACCTGCAAGTACAAAGTAAAATAATTAAATAAGTACAAAATTCTAAGTTTTTAAAAAAAAATAGTTTGAATTCAACATAAATAATAAATTAATTTAAATTAAAGGACATAAACTTAGCATAAAATTTAAGTTGACTTACCTCCCACTCAAATCTTTGTGAGAAGGTGGCTTGTAGCCTTTTCCCACAACTGTCAATGCGGTGACCATATTGTGTCAATAGGGATTACTCACCACATTGAATGGTATGTTATTGAAATAACAAAAGTCTGCACATGCCATGTCGGCATGTTGATGCACCTCCTTGTTCCACCTTGTAGCCTCCAATGACATCTATGCTCCCGATGTGTTTCGCGGCACAAAAAAACTTTATGGGTTGCATGAAGATGAAGTGGTGGTGGCACTGGCACTCTACTCAAACTAGAGGAAATAGGGGGCGTAGAGGACGGTGTGGATGTGGCTATGCCATGAGTGTGAATCTGTGGACCACGAAGAGAGCCCACAATGCCAATATCTACCTCCTCATCTGACTCTATCTCCATGTGCTCAGCCTCATGCTCCTGAGTCTAACCATGGGCATGTCCACTAGCTATGATTGCTGCTATGGCTCTTTTTGCCTCTCCCTCTGCATTTTTATTTCCTCAGCAACTGAAAGTAGGGCAAGCATCTCTCTTCTAATCTCTTCTTTGGGTTTCTCACAAGGCTTGGCATCACGTTGAGGAATGCCTACAAGATGGTATTTGAGGCGATTGATGCCTCCATAATATGTATTTTTACACTCACTGCAAACAACGGTTCTAGGTATGTGCTTGTTGTGACCTATTTCACACATCGCCCCATTGCAAATGGGGACCCCTTCTTTTTTTGCTTTTTGGGTTCTTGCCTTGGCAACGCAATTGCTTATCACCATTTTATTTACAATGAGGAGTTAGAGTTTTGTAGAAATTATCTGAGCCAAGTAGAGAATTCAAGCCCGTATCAGTGCCTAGATGTCATGGGAGTGCTCAGAAGGACCGGTAGACGAGGAATGCCATTGCTTTGAGTCAATTCTAACACTTCCTATTTTTTAGGGATTCTGCTTTTTTGCTTTTTTTTATTTTTGGCATTTTTTGGCCATTCTGGAGTTCCTATTTTTTAGGGATGCTTTTTGCTTTTTCTATTTTTAGAAAGTTTCTATTTTTGGAAAGTTTCTATTTTGGGAAAAGTTTCTATTTCGAGGTCCCACTGATCATGAAGTCAACACTCCTCCAGATTGAGAGAAATCAACATGAAAATCAAGGCAAAATGGTGAAAGATTGATGAAAAATGGCTAAGACCGGGAAATTCGCCAAAGAGAAGGAATGGCAGGCCAACCTTGAAGTCTGCCCTTGCCTTTGGTAAACCAAAGGCAGGCACTAGTAGGCCAAGAGTGAAGTCCGCCCATGGAAAGGAAGCCTCCAAGATTGCCATGGCTTGATGAAGTGCAAAGTCCGCCATAGGCAAGACAAGCTCCAAGTCCACTCTTGGCAGAGAAGACACAAAGTCCGCCCATGAGGTTGGTGGATGGAAAGACAAGCCTCCAAGTCGGACCATGTCAGAGAGATGTCCAAGTCCGCCCTTGGACAAGGCAAGGCTAAAGTGCGCCAATGTCAAGGAGAGGCTAAAGTCTGCCCAACTTTGGGAGAGGAAAATTTTCTGAGGCATGGATAAAAAAAATATATGCCTAGAGAGAGAGGGGATCAAGCTAGCATGAAATTCACTCCTCGGCATGACGGAATGAAATCCTAAGGCACGGAAGGAAGGATGAATGGCAAGGCAAACATGAAGTCCACCCAACTCAACATGAAATAAATTTCTAAGGCATGGACATAAATGCAAAATGGCAAAGAAACCTCCAAGTCCACCCAACCCAGAAGGAGAGAGAAAATTTGAAAAATTTGACTAAGTCAAATGTCTGGCTAAGTATAAAGTACGCCACAGGAAGAGAGATTTGTCTAAGGCATTGGCCAAAAATACGCCAAGTATGGAGGATGGCAGAGCATCATGGCAAGTCCGCCCTTGCCTATGGCAGGCCAACCCCAAAGTCCACCCTTGCTCTGGAAAGACAACTTGCAAAGTCTACCCTTGCCTTGGAAAGAAATGGCAAAGCATCTTGAAAGTCCGCCATCAGCCTTGGCAGGCCAGCCTTCAAGTCCGCCACCCTCTGGAAAAGCCATCATGAAGTCCGCCATAAGGAAGTAAAGAATGGAAAGACATTGAGGGAATCCATCCATGGCATGGATCAGTCAAAGTCCACCCTTGGCAAGAGGAAAATTGGCAAATCTATTGAGAAGTTCGCCCAACTTTGGAGGCAAGGAAAATTTCTAAGGCATTGACAAAGTGCACCAAGCATGAGAATGTCTAAGCACTCACCAAGTTCGCCTAGTATGAAGATGGCAGGCCGAAGACAAAGCCCACACAAAAGGAAGTGCACATGGTCTAGCCAAAGATGAAGTCCACCAAAACATGTCTAGCCAACCTTGAAGTCTGCCATGCACTTATCCAAGCCAGCTTCAAAGTCCGCCTTGTCCAGGACACAGCCAAGTCCGCCACGGAGAAAGAAAAAGAATTGGCTTGCCAATGAGGAAGTCTACTCAAGCATAATAGAAAAATGGCATGTCAAGTCCAAAGTCAGCCAAGGTCAGAAACAAGCATGGTAAAATTTGCCAAGAGGAAGCAAAAAAAGGGGCTAAGTGTGGAATTTTCCTACAATAAAGTATCAAATCTTGACTAAGTGTTGGAAAGAAAACGGAAAAAATGAAGTGGAATAAGGAGGAAATGAATAAAATTCTTGCCCAAGGATGGAGTATGCCCTACTTAGCACAAGCCACACACAGAATTGAAGATAAATCCACAGGCAAAGTTCACTCGAGCATAAAAATGGCCAAAATCTTGGCTAAGTGTTGGATGGTCAACATGAAGGCATTACATAATGAAATTGAATAGCCAGAATTTGGCTAAGTATGGGAAATACTTCATAGAGAAAGTTCCAATTTCTTCCATTATGGTGAAGGCACAGGAGAGTTCTTCTCCAAATTCAAGGCACTTGAAGGAATTTCAAAGCAATTAGGAAGGAAAAGTTCAATAACTGCTCCAAGGGGAGACTTCCAAACTTCAAATGCAAGTGAGAAGAAGAAATCAAAATCTCAAAGGAAATCCAAGATCAAAGCTAGGAAGAAACAAGCACAAAGGACAAAGACGTTGTCGAAGAAAGATATTCTAAGGCAAGTGCATGGAAAAAGGAACAAGGAGACCAAGGAGGACATCCAGCACACTGAGGTGGCGCCTCGTCATCTTCCAACCGATCAAATTGTTCCAAGTCAATATGTCTAGGTTCAATGAACCTGACTCATCCATGGAGTTGGTTTATATTTGGCAAGAAGGACAAGTGTCCCAAAATGTAATTTTCGCATTGGTCGAGAGGTAGTTAATTATGGCAAGCCCTAATTAGGGTTTTATTTTGTAATCTCGGTCGTTGATTTGAAATCAATCTTGGCCATTGAATTGTAATCGTGGAGCCTATAAATTGAGCTTTCCCCTCATTTGTAATTTGTGAAGTGAGTAGTATGAGATTGTTGTGATGGACTATTTCCGTTAATAAAAGCTCTAGTGCATGATTTGCTTAGAACCACTTTTGTTTTCAAATAGTGTGCAAGGTTTACATATTCTCCTTAAACATTTAGAGTAAAGTTAAACTAGTATTTTGTTTGAATGTTTGTTAGTGAATGATAGATTTGATAGCAGTGGTGGATGAAATTAAGCTCATACTTTTGTTGAATAGATGATTTGTATTCAATGTGTAAAGTTAGTCTGAGTTATTAAGTTGTGGATGCTTAACTTCTGTTTGGATAATTGTTAATTCAAACATGAAAATCATTATCACCTCCATTGAAGATTGCACCCGCTTTGCGTAGTTGTCCTAAAGGTGGCAAAACAAAGTGCGGTTATTCCAATTTCATTTAGTCACTGCCGTCTCTTGAGTTCTTAGGCATAGCTTAGGCCTTTAATCCCTTATCTTTTTGCATTTTTTTTGGAAATTTGAAATACCCGATAAAAAGAGCATTCACTGTCAAAACCATCTAAGTCCTTAGCTTGCAAATAAATTCTAACGTAAGTCCCCTTGTGATTACCAGCAAATCACAACGCCCACTAATCTTATCCACATGTCATGACCTGACTAAAGAAACCTTGGAGTTGTTGCATAATCTTCTTAGTATTCATAATAACTTTTCAAGAGAGGATAAAGTGTCCTTGGGCATTTCATTTTGTGTTCGGTGGGTATTTAAAATGCACACTAACAGTGCCCTCTCACAGCATACTTCCATGTAGGGTCTCTGGCCCCTGGAGGACAAGTGCCTGGAACCCATGATGATGGTGTGGGCACTGATGGGGTGGAACCTGATGTTGAACCAGAGCTAGAAGCCATTATAGTGTGTATTCAATGATCAATCTACACATACAAAAAATATGTACAACATATTAGTTTTTTAATACAAAAAAAATTAAAAAACAACCTAAATCATTAAAAGATCTCTCTAAATTTGATTTAAATTGATACAAATGTGTTTAAATGAATTATAAATTAACATTATTAACTAATCTAATCATTCTACACAAAAAATGAACCTAGGTCTGAAAATTTCAAAAACCAGTGAAAAAAATCAACAAAATATTGTGATGAATCTTGTTTTTTGGATCTAAATGCAAAAAAATTGCTTCTCTTTGCTCTATCATGTCTTTTTTTCAATTTGGAATGAGTATTTTGCAAGAAGAATGAAAGAAAATGATTAATCAAAAACAAAAACCCTACCTGTGAATCGAATTTCCCTTGAAAATCCACACAAAATGGCGTTTGAATCCGCTCTCCTCGATGGTAGATCGTTGGAGATGATGTCTCCTTGCTTTGGGGAGGAGGGGGTGAGAGGGAGGGCGACGTGGGGGGAAGGGGCTGTTTAGCTCTCCACACAAAGTTTCAGGCCTTTTTGAAATGAAATAAAACAAAAAAAAAGACGTTTCAGCCTTTATCCCTGTGCAGGCGAGTTTTTCTGTCGGACTCGCAAGTTTTTGGCAAGTACTCGCCGAGAAACTCGCCAAAATAAATGCCACAAGTTAAACTTGAAAAAACTCGCGAGTTTTTAAAAAATCAGCAAGTTTTCTGCAAGTCTTTCATCTATGCATAGGAGTAACATTCCCCCTTACAGTTTGATACAGCATTCACTATGGAGACAATGTAACAGATCGTGAAGAGTTTACAGAAGCTTCTAAATCTTTTATTCACAAAAATGCTTGAAATTGGTTTAAGTTGCTTGAAAATGCCCAAAGCATTTCACCAGTGTGTATAAAGCAAGACAGCAGATTGGAGTGTTTATTGACTTACCTCAAAGTAAACATGATAAGAGCATTGCTAATGATCCTATAGGATGTAATAAAATTATAGGATGTAATAAAATTATTATAATTTTATTACATCCTATAGGACCATTAGCAATGCTCTTATCATGTTTACTTTGAGGTAAGTCAATAACCACTCCAATCTGCTGTCTTGCTTTATACACACTGGTGAAATGCTTTGGGCATTTTCAAGCAACTTAAACCACTTTCAAGCATTTTTGTGAAATATTTGATGAGTGGAAACAGCATTTAGAGAAAAAATTCTTCCAACAGATTATGTAATTTAGAATCATTCTAAATTTCAAAATAAACCTAGCTTTTCATTTTTTTTAAGTAATTATTTTGCAACTCTGGTTTTCTAAATATGAAGTTTCAGTGCCATATGCTTATATACTTCAAAATAGGAAAAATGTGTATCTTTGAAAGTTTGGTAATCTTACAATGAAGAACTCGCAATCTTAAAAACCTACAGCTCAATAGAACACACCTGGTGGAGTTGATACAACTGAGAATTTCAGCACCAACTTTGCCCCCAAAAATTGCAGTAGGGATGACAAAAGGAATTGCAAGGATTATATCAATCTCATCAATTAGGATCATTCCCACTACTGCTACTTGAAATTTTAAACTCTTTGCTACTCTTGTTTTTGAAGAACCGTCAAGATGCAAGCAAACCAATATCTTCTGTCACTTTAGACTTGTCCATTGAGCTGTTCAGACAAAATCTGCACTTATCACCAGCAAAATCCAGACGATTAGAGGTGATTAACAAATCTTACTAAATTGAATGACCTAATACAGTATAAGCATCTCTAGAATTAGGCTTGGCACTTATAATGAGATACTTTGATTGGAACAGAGTAAAGTATTTGCATGTGCATCTGCTGCAGAGAAAAGCACTTGCAGAACTGTCAATCCATGTAGAATCAAGATTTTTATCCCTTAAATTACACAAACATTGTCAGGAAGAACTTCATAGGCAAGGAAAGTGTATAATTGTAACTTTTCCAAGATGGTCATTCTTGCCTTCTAATGTGTAATACCTTCTAATGTGTAATAGAATTCATAAATTATTAATCAAATAGTTACAAAAATAGAAAAAGCAATTTCCGAATGTGTAATGGTTGCATCTTTTTTAGAACCTCCATTCAATAAGGAAGTTTTCTTCTTGGGAAACTCTGTTCTAAAGAAGTGGCAGTTCATTAGTTCTCCTCCTCCTAATGGAGCCTGCACCATGAAAAAACACAAAATTGATAGTAAGTCAATAAAATGGAAAGCTCCTCCTCCAAAGATGTTCAAGTAAAATTTTGATGGTGCCTCTCAAGGGAATCCTGGAAAATCGGATACAGGGGCAGTGTTAAGAGATTATACAGGTCAAATAATTGTTTCAGCTTCTAAAAAGTTACCTTGTGGAACAAATAATGTAGCAGAAATTAAATCTCTTCTTCTAAACCTGGAATTAGCAATCAAAGGAATATCCACAACTTAATAATTGAAGGTGACTCAATGGTTGTTATAAATGCCATCTCCTAATTCTACAAGTTGGAAGTTGGACCAAGTGCTGGAACAGATCAAACAAACTCTTCAAAAAATTGATTAAATATGAAATTGCCCAATGTTATTGCAGATGCTCTTGCAAATAAAGCCATTGACATAAAATATCAGTACATTGAGTTTGAAGGAATTGATCCTATTAATCCCATCTTATAATGTCTTACAGGAGCTTTTACCTTTCCATTTCTAGTGGACGCTTCAAAAAGTCGAAACATGTTTTTCTCCTAACATTCTATTGTATGTGCAGGTCCCAAGGTAAACACGTCGTCATTCCCTTCAAGTGTGTGTAATCATGTCCTATTAATGGTATAATTCATGCCACTTCAGCCTTCGGGACATCTTCATGCTTTCGCCTTTATTTCCTCACTAGCCACACATGCAAGCTTTCGTTTCAAATTGCTTGGATCAGCTATCACAATTACATGGAATATTTTTCTGCTTTTCATTTAGCTCTTATTAAAGTCTAATCCTATTTTATTTATGTCATCTTCATCCTTGCTATGTGCTTTACTTGACTGGAAACGATGCTGAATAACTGTGTCTTTATCAAGCAAAGGGATTGGGAGCCCTTAGATGTGGGTGCAAATGATTCAGTAAAACTAGGTCATGTTTTTAAATTTGATTGTGAAAAACTGGAAAGGGCCATTCGAGAGATTGTGGGCAAAGACCTCCTTGAAGATCCCCAATGCTTCTACTCTTTCTCAAAAGTGGCGTCTATGTTTCTCTCCAACTCCATGGATTTAATTCAGTGCCCAAATCTTCTTTGTCCTCTCAGTAGCAAATTTGTGTGCAGTCATATTATTGATGATGTACAACTGTAGTTGGCACTGCAGATTATAATCTGTTTGAAGGCCAAGTTTTAATTGGAGGTATCTTCTCTATGTTTCAACTTAGAAATTTGCCAAAGGTAAATTGTATTTTCAATGCCATTTCTTCTGGTTTCCAAAATGATTATGTATTGGCTTTTAAAAACTCCCTACTATCTCATTGTCAACAATTCGACCCGAGTTTGCTATAGAAGGCTAACTCCATTTTCAATGCATTGTGTATGCTTTTGAAGCATCCTCATCCGCTTCCTGCACCTAGTCGAGTTGTTCCTAGAGCCAACGGTCTTCTCTGTGAAGAAGATCCCATCATCAATGACGAAGACCACAATTCTTTCAATCATTACGTGGATTTTTATGGATGTCTGTTGTGTTTATCTTCTTCTTCCTCTCTCCTATTCTCTGTACTACCATCTGTTCCAATTTTGGCCTCTACTGCTCTTTTGTCATAATAGCAGCATATATTTGTTTACAATCTTTTATTATTAATATATCTATGAGTGTTTACACATTTTATTTTATTTTTTATTTATTTTTTGAATTCACTTGTTTGTGTTTTAAGTTGTACCTTGCAATACAGCACAAAATGGAATAGTGTGTAAGGTAAAAACTTTCTTCAAACTTGTAGGGGAGCTTCCTTCTTGAAGAGATAAGGAAATGATAAATATCCTTCCACAAAAAGTTATAAAAATACTAAAACTAGTGAGGGTTTCTTTGAGCATGCAGAAATGCAAACTAAAAGCAAACCTATATTTTTGTTCTCTGGCTAGAGCACAAGGTGATTCAGCATTTTCACACTAGACAAGTGGCTTTTTTGACAACTTTTTTAATGCAAAAAATCTAATCTAGATGAAGTGAGATACACTCAATTCTTATAGTTAAAATCAGAGAAGTACAAGAAGATGAGTACACATTAGAATTGGATTTAAGACAGCATATGCATAAAACAGTAAATTGAATACGAAAATCGCATACAAAGCTGCTACAATTATCTATCCTAGTAAACACAACCCTTGCAATATTTCACAACATTACTTTATTTACAAAGCACAAGATAACAACTCTTTGAACAACAATCTTAGTAGCAAGTAGGCATAAAATTACTATTGGAAATCTAAGGACCTGAATGACACTTATTTATAAACTATTACAAGAATTTACATGAAAAATAAATGGAAATTTAATTTAAGTTCGTATGCTACCAAAGCAAGGCCAAAATTCAAATTTGTCCCAAAATACATCAACTAAAATCATAAAATCATAAATCTTCACATTGATTTTTCACAAGGATAACCACGATTAAAAAGTAAACTTTTAGAAAGTCGCCAAAAAATTACATCCACAAATAAATGATCTAAAAAGAGTGCTCAAATAATAGAAGAAATTCCACAAGTATATTTGATTGATAATAGCAGTAGCTAAAAATAGCTACTTTGGAGCACTTCCAGATGGTACTTGAGTAGTAGTAGTAGTATCAACATCCTTTGAATCCTGTACCCTTTAAATTTTTCAATGAAGCTTTGAATCTATGATACATCAAGCTGTGGCATGGAAACCATTTGAATCATCTGCCTATTGAAGGTAAGACTACTCTATGTGACCAATGTATCAATCTCAGTTAATTCCACCCCTCCCCCCCTCCCCCCACAACATACTCAATGCTTTTGTTAGAATAAATAAATATTACATCATTATATATATATATTAATAATAGTTACACATTATTATTAAAACAAGGTGGTTGGTCGGTTTCCTCTTCTAAACCAACTATTCTCATTGTATATATTGCGTACTTCATTCAATAATAAATGGCTCACTGCTTCTCCATTTTATTATGGTACTAGAGCATTCAAAAAAGAATCATGTGCCTCTGATTGATTGAAGAATCCAAAACGCTGTCCACAACACACAGATATTAAAGAGTGCTATGCCCACACCACACATTGCTATGAGGAAGATTCATGTCAAAGAGCAAGCTTGTGTGAAGGAAGTTTTTAAACAAGCACTCTCAAAGTGCAGCCCGAGGAGGAAGAATATTCTTCAGCAAATCATATTTGTCCAAAAAATAGCCAATATTCCTTCCATAGATACATTCTTAGAACTCCATCCATTGGAAGTTTGATACCCTAAACACCTAGAGGAAATAAGCCGTGATATTCTATTTGCATAAGTGAAGGAGAAGTGAAAATTTTAGAAGCGCCACTTGCATTCTATAGTTCTCTCACAATTGTGGAAGAAAGCACTGTTTTACTTTTTTCAATATAGAGTGTCAAACTATGCCAAGAAAGAGAACCTACAAAAAGTTGTTGGTGAATTGGTGTGATGGAAAGCCTTATGTGAAGCATTGAACACGGTGAATTTAAAAGGTGCATTTTTTATTTTTTCAACCCACTTTTCTAAAGTTTTAAGTAGATATAAGGTTTATTAACGAGAATGAAACTGTTTGCAAATTATTTATGGTTGGAAAAGCTGAAAATTAAAATTAAAAAAAATGCATTTTAACAAAGTTAACATAAAAAAAGGGGGCAAAACATATTAAGTTGATGTGGTGTAATTAGAAAGTTATTTTTTGTAGAGCAAAGTAAAAAAAATGCAAAAAATACAAGCCATTTATTTGTTACACTTTTTAACAAACAAGTAGCATTCGACATAAGTGGTACCTCTGATTCACATTTATGGGTAATGTCGTCATGCTGAATTATTTCATCAAATGCATAATAAAGCTGCAGCAATGATGTTTGTCACATTGACCTTGCAAATTGTTGGCGAGAAATAAGGTTGAATCTGTTTTTTGAGAGATAAGGACCCCCCACATCCTACAAAACGGCTTCCAATGCACCGATGATGATGTTCATTGACTCTTGATTGTTGAGAGGTGATAATTATGTGGCCTCGAAAATCAACTCAAGTTTGAAGATCTCTGGGATGTTCTTGGTTGCATCACTTGACCAGCACAAGTTGGAGATTAGTAGAGACAGTATGATAAAGCTAATCAGAAGGCCAAACTGATAATTTTATTCGCTGTTTCCAATGAGGTCCAGCTTAACATCTAAATAGCCACAGCTACTAAAGAGGATTGGGATCATCTCAAGATAGTATTTGAATCCAAGAATCGAAATCAAATTCTCTATTTGTAGCATCAATTACATTGTTTGCAATTACAAAATGGTGAAAAATAGGAGAATTGTTTTAGATGAGTTGTAGAAATCAAGACACCATAGTAAGTTATAGGGAAAACAATATCAAACGACTCTTTTACCCATTGTCTTGAGAATACTGGCCCCTACCATCTGTGAGTTTGTCACGTATCTCAATGTGATTAACAAAAATCCATCATTTGAAGAGTTGGTGAATTTGCTTCAACAAGATGATAATATCTTAGATTCTCCAAACAATTAGTTACTTGCATCTTAATAGAAAAGATTGAAAACTGAAAGTTGAAGTGATCCATCAAGTTATTCAAAATTAAAACAAGATAATTCATTTTCATAGAAAAAGAAGTCTCTTATTTGTGGGAAGATGAGACACAATTTCCAAAAATGCAAGTACAATTCCTTTGCTAATGGTGACTCAAACCAATGAAAATCACAACATAGTTTTCAAGGGGGCAAGAAGAAAAATTCCCTTTGGTAGAAAAAGAACAAGCAACAAGGAAATATTGCTTTGACAAATGATTTTAATGAAGAAGAAGTTTTGTACATTGTGGAGAATCAGGACTCCACTTCTGAAATCTTATCTAGTATGTTGTTTTTGGTGCATCCAAGATTCCAAACACATGACAAAAGAACAAGCATGATTCTACAACCTCACCCCATCAACTTCATATGGGCAAGTGCAAGGTATTGGGGATATTTCTTTGCTACTCAAGACTCACAAGTGTCAACTAAAGAAGGTTCTATATGTTTTAGGGCTCATAAAGAACATCTTGTTAGTAAGTCAGTTGCTAGAGCACAACTTGAAAGTTGAATTTGATACATATCATGGTGAGAAACTACATCTCATTTGGGACAAGACTTACAATGGTGAAGTTGTTGCTCATGCCTCAAGAGTTGATATTTAATGTTTCAATTAGTTGATGTCACCCATGAAGACAAAGACCTTGCAATAAAGGCACATTCATCCACTGCTCTTTGGCACAGAAGATTTGGTTATCTCAATTTGGGGTGATTCTTGCATTGAGTAAACAAGGCATGGTGCAAAGACTTCCCCCATGAAAAAAACATAAGTTCTTTGCTCCAACTATCTTGTCAAGAAACAACATTAGGCTCCTTTTCTTACTTTAGAAACACGAATCTTTGGTCCCCTAGACTTGGTGCACATAGATTTGTTTGGACCCATGATACCTAGTCATAATTATGCTCAGTATTTTCTACTTTTTTTGGATGATTATTCTAAAAAACTGTGGGTCTATTGCTTGACTTGCAAAGATAAGTTCTTTGAAAAATTCAAAGAATTTTTTTCCCTTGCAAAGAAATTCATTTGGTCACTCCCTCAAGGTCATTTGCTTAGATCAAGTGATCATGGAGAAGTGTAGGTGTGAGGCAGGTGGGGGAAAGGGAAGTTTGCTTGTAAGGAATTTTCAAACTACCTTCAACAACATGAGATCAAATGACAGTTGACCACAACATACACACCTCAACAAAATGGTATTGCAAAGAGGCATAATCATACAATAGTTGAAATGGTGCAATGCATACTAGCAGATGTAGATTTGGTTCCTACATTCTAGGCTAAAGCAATTCATACAACTATATATTTGTTGAATTAGATACCTACCAAAGTGCTCAAAAGTATCACTCCCAAAGAAGCATGGACCAAGAAAAAGCCATCCATTTCACATTTGAGAGTGTTTGGTTGTACAACTTTCATGCACATTCCCAAGGTGCAAAGGAAAGGTTGGATGAAAAGTCTTAGAAATGCATTTTTCTTGGATACAATTAAGAGTTGAAGGGCTATTGACTTTTGGATCTAGCTACAAAGTAGTTTTGTCATGTCCCTTTTTTAGAACTAAAAGAATTAATTGAGGACCCGTAGCCTATTTTTTTATTTCTCTTGTAGACTAGGGATAAAATAAAGGAAATAATAATAATATTTTAAGTTGAGCCCAATCACTTTATTTTTCAAAAGAACAACTTCAATATTATTATAGGGCCTATGTAATACTTAAATAGAGTTTTTAAGCACTTGATTCAATATGTAATTCAAAGAGTGTTTTTAAACACTTGATATAATATTTTATAAAAGAATTTTTAAAAACTTGGAGGAAAAAGTACATTAAAAAGTGATTTTTAACCCTTGGAGGTTAAGGTAAATTAAAAAAAAAATTTAACACTTGGAGAAAAAAAAAAATTCAATAGAGGGCCCAAAAGGCAACTATGAAAGAAAGTCGTCTATTATTTATCAATCCATTATTCCTTCCTATTCGGAGTTTGAAGTATTCAAGGACAAAAACCCTCTTATCCATTATAAGTGATTCTATTTGAGGATCACATTTGTGCTAAAAGTTTGAAGATATTTCCTGTTTTCAGCTTGGTTTTGGGAGATTTTCAATGGTGTGAAAGATTTCAGTCAAAATTCTAATTATTCATTGTGAGGGACCCAATGATAATATCCTATTGAGACTGCAGCGCAAAAAATCTAATTGCTACTTTGTTGAGAGATCACCCCTATTCAACATGGTTGTACATCATTAAAGAGACTTCATATATTATAATTTATGTTTCTATTACTTCCAATCTGTACTTACCTTTCATCATAGATGCCATACCAAAGAGAAAGCTGTCATATCTTTTGATATTTAAGTCGCAACATTTGAAAATGTTTTGTAACCACCATACTAATCTTGTAGTAGTGTTTAATATGAAGGGGGTTCTAGCCGTAGCTATCAAAAAGAGTATTACTTGGGTTTGTTTTCTATTGCTCTATATAACAATATGGGTATCTTGTGAGTGGTTTTCTTCTATCATTAATGATATTCAATATTTATTTGTATGTGGGTTTGCTGATAAAGATGTCACAATAGTATTTCATATATAGTATTAGTATTGAGTTTCAATGATTGTTTCTAGAAATAATTATTGTAGACAACATCTAAAGATTATCTTGTCGTTGCATAATTTCGTTATTCTTTATTACCAAGCATTGCACAAATCAGAAAACATAAAAAAATGAATATTTTATGAAAATGCTAGAAAGGGACATTACGTACATCAATGGAGATGTAGTTTTCGATGAGGAAAAAGGATGCAACGCATCTCCCTCACCATCACCTATAAGTCACCAAACACCCAGAATTATTGAAATTGAAGATGAGGAACTTGAGGATACTCACCATGCAGCAAAAGTAGGTGAAGAAACATGAGAACAAGTTTTTTTCCAGTGGAATAGTTTCCACCTCTATCTCCACCTTAGTCTTCATCTCTTATGTGCAAAATACCTAAGTGGTATTTTACCACCACAAAGGATGCAGAGGTAGATGCAATTGTAGATATGTCTACCTCCATGCCAAAGACTTGCAACAAGACTCGTGAAGAAGTGAATTTGGCTCTTATGTGCATAGTCATCAAAATTCAAATTCGGAAATAGTAAAGCAAGCTTTTGAGTCACAACCTTGGAAAATGCCATGGATGCAAAATATCAAGTATTGATGAGGAATAATACTTGGTAACTTGTTGATCTTCCACTAGGGAAGAAACTTATTGGTTACAAATAGGTCTTCAAAATCAAATACAAAGCAAATGGTAGCATTGGCAAGTGCAAAGCCGACTTGTGGCTAAGGCTATGCTCAAAAAGAAAGAATTAACTATGAAGAAATGTCTTCCCCTAATGCAAAGATCAAGACTATCATAATGGTTTTGAGTCTTGAAAATGGCAACATAGTTCATCAACAAGATCCATCAAATGGATGTCAAGGGTATCTTTATTAATGGAGATCTCAAAGAAGAAGTCTATATGATTCAACCTTAGGGATATATTGCATCTAAGTATAAGCAAAAAATGTGTAGACTTGTGAATCCCTCTACAATCTAAAAAAGGCTCCTAAAGATATTCACTAGGAATCCTATGATCCCAACCTCTACGTCAAAGAGAAAGAGGGGAGATTGTGATTTTGATTGCATATGCCAACCATTTGGTCATCACTAAGAGTTCTCCATTGATGATTCTAGCAACAAAAAAGTGATCTCAAATGATCGTTTGACATAACAAATCTCAAGCTTCTACATCATTGTCTTGGACTTGAAGTATGGCAAAAGAAGAATCATATTTGTGTTATCTTAGATGAAATATGCCAAGACATTACTTGAGAAATTTAGGATGGAAGATTGCAAGCCCATCTTGACACCAATGGAGCTGGGATTGCAACTTTCCAAACAAGATAAATCACCTCAAGTGAATGCTACTCTTTATCATTAGTTGATTGAGAGCCTCATTTACTTGACCTACAATAGGGTAGATATCAGCTATGTTGTTAGTTAATATTTTGAGGTTTATGTAGGAACCTAAGGTTTCACACTAAAAAGTAGCAAGGTACATTTTGAGATACACCCACGGTACAATGGACTATGGCTTGGAATACAATGGAATGAACATTTTTCTTTCCAAGGATATATGGATGCAAACTATGCAAGAGTTTTGAATGTTAGGAAGTGCACTTTTGGCTTTGTTTTCTTTTCGGGATTTGGTCCAATATCGTGGGGGAGTAAAAAGAAAATCATTGTAGCTTGCTCTTCCACATAAAAATATCGAACTCGAAGTGGAGTTGTCTATGAAGTGATATGATTATGTCGCATCTTGATAAACATGGGTGTACCTAGCCACATCCTACAATTTTATTCTATGACAATTAGGGAGTATTGAAGCTTATTCGTAATTGAATTTTTCATGAGCACACTAAACACATCAAGGTCCAATGCCACTATATTCACAAGTATTTGCACTAGCAAAATATTAAGCTCTAGTATTCTTCCACTCAAGAGTAACAAACAAAAATCTTTACCACATCTCTTGCAATTGTAAAGTTCATTTTTTGTCACAACTTCTTGACTTATACTCTTGAGAAAATGATGTAATAGGGGGGGATTGTTAGAATCAATGTAGCATATTACGAGAAATAATCACGATTTATCACAAAATTTTGGATCTCAGCATGAATTGCAATTTTTTCTTGAAAATCGCATGAGAAATCCA
Source organism: Sequoiadendron giganteum (assembly GCA_007115665.2). NCBI lineage: Eukaryota > Viridiplantae > Streptophyta > Pinopsida > Cupressales > Cupressaceae > Sequoiadendron > Sequoiadendron giganteum. The sequence goes on from CM021109.1 coordinate 509,013,389, forward strand.
TGAAAGTGCACACATATTTTTCCGCCAATATTTTTGGTTTTTTTATGATAAATTTCCACAAATTTGTTTCTTTTTGTTACTGCATTCTTTGATTTTTTTATTTAGGGTTTGTGTTTTCTGCTTAGGAAAGTTAAGATCAAAAGATATGATTCTGCAAAGCAACTGCATTTGCCTGAGCCTGAGAATTGCATACTAGAAAAGGTTCATAATCAAGATGATGGGCCTTCATACCCACCCCAGAAGAGAGGAGGAATATACAAAAGCCTCCCTATCCCAATATTATCTCTTAACTATAACAAGAACATCTCCAACATTGGCTCCCACTAATACCATCACGAAAGCAGACTAATGTAACAAACTGGGTACATAGACTTTATTTTTTAATATGTTTATTTTAAATTTTAATATTAAATAAAATATATAATATAAATTTATTATATATTATTTTATTGTTTTGATTAAGGGGAGAAACGGGTTTTGAATGGACCTGAAACCATTAACAAACAAGTTTTGACGAGAACCCAAAACCCACACAAAGAGACCAAGCTGCAATAGAATTAAGCATAGACAACCAACAGCGACCTAGAAGCAAATTAAGAAAGACTAGCGTGAAAGCTTAAGTTTGCAACAAAAGAAAGGTTTTAACGAGAACCTTGAACCCAAAGTAACCAAGAATTACAAAGGAACTCGAATCCAAGAACAACCTGAGACAGTCAAGCAACCATCAGCCTAAATCAGCCTGACTGCAACACACCACTTACCAACACCAACCAACAGTGAACAACCAAAGACAACCAGGTAACCATCAGCCAAAACAAGCCCGACAACATCACAATACTTGTCAACACCATCCAATGAAACCAAACTCCCCACCTCAATAGGAGAGTTAGGAATCAAATAGAAACACTGAAGATTCTCAACACAGACACAACACCAGTCAACCCGCAGCACCAACCCAACCTCCACCTCGGGGCTCCCCTCTATAGGAGAGGAAGAAGTGAAGATCAAAACCACAAAAAATAGACCTTCCCACCCGATCCACAACCCACCTCTTCACCTCAATAGAGGAGGTTTTCACCTCAGAAGAAGCAGTCTCCACCTCCAAAGAAGACCATAGCTGAAAAAACCGAAAGGAAACAACTACACCCATAGTAGAGAGCACCAAAACCTCCTTTGGCAAAGAAGAAGACTAAAGTAGAGAGGAAAAAACAAAGCACTCCTTCACGAGCAACACAATCCCATCCTGGATAACAAACTTTAGGACCCAAAAGGGGGGGATCACAAAACAAATCAGAACCGACTGGCAATCCAACAAAAAACCACCCAACCGATCCAAAGCAACCCAAGATAAAACAATCCAATTGAGCCACAACCACAAAAGAAGAAACTCAGCACTTAGAGCAAACACATCCCCATATTGAAAAATGAACAAAAGGACCCAAACAGGGAGGCTTAAAGAAAAAATCAAACAAAACTGGCAACCCAAGAGAACCTTGGCATCCACCATGACCAGCAAGCTCATCAAAAAGGGACCCAAAAAAATGAAGGATAAGGCAAGGAAAGCCTCCAAGTAGAGAGAGTAGAGAGCCGGCAAGACAATGAATAACAACCTCCAACCCTACATGCTAGTCAGGATCTGAAACATGCCAAAAACTAACTACAAACAACTCCACCAAAGGCAAACCAACAACCTCAACCCCAAGCAATGAAAGCACCCACATTGAGGCAGAAACCAACACCAAAGAAGAGACAAAGGGTCCAAAAAGAAGAAGGATAAGGCAAGGAAAGCCTCCAAACAGAGAGAGCAGAGAGCTAGCAAAACAATGAATAACAACCTCCAACCCTACATGTCAGTCAAGGTTTGAAACATGCCAAGAACTGTCCACAAAAAACTCCACCAAAGGCGGACCAACAACCTCATCCCCAAACAACGAAAGCACCTTCACAGAGGCAAATAAACCCCAAAAAGGCTAGAGAGAGCCAAGAAAGCCTACAGACGATGAAAAAGGAGAGAAGGCATGGCAAGAAAAAATCACTTCCAACCCTACGTGCTAGTCAAGGTCTGAGATAAGGCCACCAATCTCCTCCAACAAACCCTCAGCAAGAACACCCAACACCACACCCGACGCCACACAAGCTGAAACAAAATATCCCAGCATGAAGCTCAACCTTCGCCCAGCATAAATCTTGAACAACATAGGAGATCGCAGGTAAAGCCAATGCCAAGACCGCAGGGAAGAAGACCCACCAAGAAAAACACTCCACAAGCAGCAAAAGGTAGCACATAGGAGACACCAGGCAGCAAGAAAAACAGCGCACCCAGCATCATCTCCCTCTTCTTCCTCATCGTCCCCATCTCCTTCCTCACCCGCATCCTCCTCTGAATTCAAACTCTTCCCACCGCGTGCACTCCCGCCTAGCGCCATTTCCATATATTATTTTATTGTTAAAAATTAAAATTATAATATTTTTTTTAGGTGGAATCTAACTCTTTCTTCTTTTTTTATCCATAAGGTATGCATAAGGGAGTTGTACTCTATATAAAATTAGAAAAAACAATAAGATAAAATGCATGCCCTAAAAAATAGGGGTGCCACGAAGCAAAAACAATGCTCCAATGTCAAATTGCTTGCAAACAGAAACAAATTTTGCAAAAGTGTATTAGCCCAAAATTTGGGATGCCTCAGATCCTCCCCTAGCATCCGAGTTTTTCTCTTCTTTTGTTGATCTTAAAATCATTTGGTGTTTGGTTCAAGAGGCAGATTTTTTTCTCTTTCCTTTTTCCAACCATGATCCATTGGAGATTTAACGTTGCTTTCAACCTGCAAAAATGTTTGAAGCTCTTGGGAGTGGTCCTAAATTGATAGCATTGAGGAAGAGGAGACCGCTGATATACCCTCCTCAAGTTTGTCAAGTGGAGCATTCCCACCAACAGAGACCAAAGAATCCACATTTGGAAGGGTTGAAGGTGATGCAAATTTAACTTGAGGAGCTTGTCGTGAAACCTTATCAATCTAGGAGTTGGGCGGAATCACATAATGTTGAGGCCCAACCCCAATCCACTAGGTGGGCTTACCACCTGAATCCAAATTGTTGTGCTCATGTGTTGTCAGTTTTTGGCATTAAGGGGTGAAGTGATCTGTAGAAAAGCATTTTTTACACCGGAAAGCCACTTTTTAATGATCAACTAGCTACAACTAGCAACAATCACCCACAATCAATGAGAGCTCAGCTGGGGGCCCCTTGGTTAGGTCCATTTCCACACAAATTTGAGCACAAGTGGAACTTTAGGTAGTTAATAGTTTCCTCTAAACAACAATGAAATTCCCTAAGCCATAGCCAATAGCTTGTAAGCAGTCCAATTCCCAAAACTGGAAGGGAAGATAGGGTAAACACACCCAAAAGAAAGCAAAGGTGAAGGTCTCCATTCGTAGATCAAAAGAAGGATACCAAAGCTTTATGCACAGGAAATCACCTTGGAAAACCCAAGGACCATTTTCCAGCACCCAAACCTTATCTACAAAGGACTTGAATTTAAGAATTGAAAAACCCCTTTGTGCAAGGGAAAATGCAAATTTCTTCTTCCAAAAACTATTTCCAATTTTCTGAGATCCATGCATGCAAATCACTAAGCTTTGGCCACAATTTGGCGAATCTACAGATTAAGGCATGGCATTGCAAGAAATTCTCCCTATCACCTGCCAAAGCATCCAAATGGACTTCTGGAATAGAGCTCAAGCAACAAATCAGGATGGCATAGCTATGTTGGTCAAGGGCACCACAACCTTTGAAAGATTTCCCCAAAGGGGTCGAGGGAGACATTGCACTCGAAGGACCCTACACAACCCTCCCCAAACCGCCATCCTCATCTCGCCAAAATCGTGGGTGCCAGTTAGGGTTTTGGTATTGAGGTTGCAAGTTTGGAGGAACATCGCCAGCTCTAGCTCCACGCAAAGCCTACTTGAAAGAGGGACGATGAGCATTATGCAGCAAGAGCCACTCTTCCATCAGTCGAACCACAATCCCCTCTGCCACCATGAAACTCGCCCGGATCATAACCGCCAGCAATCGCAACCTGCACCAGGAAGGAAGGCATGGGAGCAGTGCACAACATTGCGAAGTACAGTCCAAGTTCAAGTTGTTTTAAATAGGTGGAATCTAACTTTTAATTGTTATATAAATAAAAAGATATCTTTTTATTTGAACTTAAAAAATTAATATTTAAAATTTATTTAATAGTCTATTTATTTTAAATTTTAATGTTAAATAAAATAAAATAAAGTTATATTTTTATTTTTTCTTTTATTTTTAAAATTTAAATTGGCATAACGTTTTTTTAGTTTTTGGTGAAATTTATTTTTAAAATTGCAATATATTTCTAAAATTTTGTTTTTGTTTTTGTTTATAATATTATATTTTTTTTAAAAAATTCTATTAAACAATGTAATTATTTAAAATTTTCATACTGAATAAAATTTAAATTATAAATTTTAAAATATTATTTTATAAAAAATAAAAAATGTTTTATGATGAAATAGTTCAATTTTTTTCAGATTTGGTCGATATTTTAAAACATTTAAAAGGCTAAATGTAATTTTTTTCATTTTTTCCTTTGAATTTGGTCATCCTACCACATGACAGACTTTGCCTAGGCATATTGCATGTCAATTGAGGGTACAAACAAAATTAAGTTCAATTTTTGCATTAAGGATATAGCGAAGGGATTTCTCATTTCAAATGGCATTTAGCAAAGCAACCAAAGCATGATGTGAAGGGTTGTCATAAATGTCCTTCAAATGTCACCTATCAAACAAAGTAGGCTATGGAAGTCCTTTCAAAAAATAAGAAAACAAAGGCTAGAGTCGATTACTTGGATGAGGTAGTGTCACCAAAACAAACTTTATCAAACAAACAAATTTCTATACCTTCTTTTGGATCACAAAGACATAACCCAAGTGGGGGGAACATTAGCAACTTCTTTGCACCACATACTACACCTAGAGCACAATCAATTTTGGAGAGTACAAGGTAGAAGAATTATGTGCATGAGTAGGGTAAACAGGCCATTTCTTATTTCCAGTACTATTCTAGCATACCATTCCATATCGCAAGGTCTCCATATTGGTAGTCCATGGTAGATGCCAACGTAGTTGCAGGTACTGGGTTCAAAGCACACTCATATTAGACCTTGAGGACGAGCATGTCGACAAATGCAATTGAGGATTTGAGTAGTTTTCTTGCAAATCACAGCAAGCAATGGGCTAGGACAAGTTGCACCATAATGCCAGATGGAAGATAGATGGGAGGAATTGTGCGCTCATCAATCAATGGATGAATTAGATAAAGTGAAATCAACACAAGAACTATTCACTCTATTTGATGAGGTAGTAGTTGAGGTGGGGCCACAAAATGTGGTCCAATTTATTACAAACAATATCATTGCTCATGTTGCTATTGGTAAATTGTTGATAGATAAGCATCATCCTACTTTGTTTTGGAGTCCATGCATAGCACATTGTCTTGATTTAATCCTAGAATGGATTAAATTTGTATTGCAACGAGCCATAAACATCACAAAATTGATCTACAATAATACGGTGTTACATATGATGTGCACCTTCATGGATGGGATGAAACTTCTTCAACCAGGTGTCACATGATTTATCACATTTCCTAGCATTACAGACTCTTTGTGGCCAAAAGATGAATTTGAAAGGAATGTTTGTTTTGTATGAGTGGTCACAATTTGGTTTTGTTGATCATATGATGGTCAAAATGTGGTGGAATATGTTTTTGCTATGAGTTTTTGGACGAAGGCTAAGGAGATCATGAGATTTCAAAGCCATGTTGAAGTGTTGCAACTAGTTGATGGGGAACCCCAATGGATTACTTGTATGAGGCCATGGATAGGGCCAAAGAGGCTATTAGGGCAAAGATAATCCATGAGACAAGAAGGTAAATGCTGCCATGAGAGATCATTGATGCAAGATGGGATCAACAAATGCATTGTGCCATCCACACCACTAGATACTTCCTCAATCCAACATTGTTTTATTGTGACTCCTTCAATCAAGTTGAAGAGGTGAATGAGAGCCTATTCCAATGCATTAAGAGAATTTTCCTTTACAAGAGTGGTAGGCAGCCATGGCAAAATTGCCCACATACAATAGGGAAATACATTTTTTGCCACTCATTGTACTATAGAAGGTAGGAACACTTTGAAACTAGGTAATTGAGAATTTATAAGATTTTTTTTTAAGATTGAAATTTTTTAGCATAATGCAATATTGGTTAGAAAAAAAATCTAACCGAATGGTGAATTTTTTTGGCAAAGATGCTAAGAAATTAAGATAGATGGCAATGCATATTTTGAGACAGTCATGTAATTCATCTACTTGTAAGCATTATTGGAATGTGTTTCAACATATACACTCCAAGAAACACAATCGTTTGACTCAAAAGCAGATGAATGATTTGGTTTTTGTCCACCACAACCTTTGCCTTCAAATGAAAAAAAATCAAGGTAATGAAAATTTGCATTTCTATCTGTAAATTGTAATTACTGTTTACTTCAAATTAGCAATTATTATTCTTATTTTGTATAAAGTTTCAAACTAATGTTTTTGAATTGATTATATAAGGAGTATTGAGGATGATCAACCAATTGACCTTGAAGAGATTGATCCTGACTTGAAATGGCTTGTTGATAAAGAAGACTCAATTGATGAGGAAGACCTTGAGATCTTCAGGGAGGCTAATGTTTTTGATGAATAGCAGTTGAATCAACTTAGAAGGAGCATGATATTGGAGCTTCATCATTGAGAACTATACCCCCTAATGGATTGTACTTCACAATAGCTAGCCTTCTTAGATTTGTTTGCCTTGTGTTTATTTGTAGTTTAGTCAATTTGTAGCTTGACATTTGTATTTTGTAGTTTGTGATTGATTTTGAGAGTTGAAACTTTAAAGTGGAACCATGTAATAACACACTATATAGTGTGCACTGTAAACAACAATTTCAAACTTAATGAGAAGACTCATTTTTCAATACTATTGGTGTACCTTTCCTTTACTTTCTCTATCTCACTATCCATGCAACTAGGATGCCTTTACATATATAGAAAATGAATCATTTCTCTTTTTTTGGTAATTTTTTTGTGTTTTTTAGGTTTTTGATATTTTCACAATATTTCTCAAGAAATTAAAAATATCTCTTTTGATTTGCCAAGATATTCCTAAGAAAGATATTTGCTTCTACGGTTTGAATAAATAAATATTACATCATTTTGTAGATGTTAATAATCACATTATTATTACATAAGGTAGTTGGCTAGGTGGTTGGTTTCCTCTTCTAAACCAACTATTCTCATTGCATCTATTGCATGCTCTGTAATGTCCCCTTTTGGATTGCCCTAAATCTTGCCCTAGAATAAAAAAATTTAACGTAGTTAGGGTTATAACTAACCAATTATATGCTTGAAGCAATATAAAACTTGGCTTAGGTCCTGCAATCATGTTAGACAATAGAAATATATATAATGAATGTTTTATCTATTTAAACCATGTAAAATTACATAACTAATTCAAACTATATAAACTACACAATATCCATAATGCATAATGGAAGTTCAATCATAACAAGACTTGGATGAGAAACACGATAAGTCCGTCTGAAGCTATCCATGCTAAGCCCAAGAGCGGATATGCCATCCCTCTTGGCCCCAAGTGGCAAACACACAATCATCCAATATGGGGTGGCGTACATAGTGGATGACATTGTACCTGCTTTCCCTATCCAGGTTGCCTTATCCATCCTTCTTATGATTGAGATTCCTTGAATCCCTCCCAACAGCCAATCCATGTGGAGATTGGGGAAAAAGCTACCATAGGAGGCCCATAGATTCCTCTTTCTAAGCCCAAGGGCGGACACTCACCCCCTTGGCCCCAAGTGGCAAACACACAATCATCCAACATGAAGTGGCGTACTTAGAAAGAAATCTAGTATCTGCTCACCCTACTAGTATTTCCCCCACTCCTCCTCATGGTGGCTTGATGAGAATTATAAACACTAAATATATCCAAATTCATTAATGAACATATCATCATTCACAATAATCATAATAGCGCATAGCACCATTAATGCTAAAATATAAGACTACTATACTCTAAGATGCAAACATATTAACAATTGTTGACTTCTGCCCTTGTCTAGTGAGTGCAGATAATTATTCCTGATCTCCTCCAATTGCCTTGTTGTTCAATCTATTCCTAATATTTAGAAGATATTGCTTAAAGAGAAACAATTAGATTAAATCAAATGAATAACTACTAATAAGGATTAATAATTGTTGCAAGCATCATTATTACAAGATCGTATATATATGTGTGTGTGTGTATATGTATATATATATATATATATATATGTATGTATGTATGTATGTATGTGTGTGTGTGTATATGTGTGTATATATATATATATATGTGTATATGTGTGTATATATATATGTATATATGTATGTATATATATATGTATATATGTATATGTATATATATGTGTATATATATCTACATACATACATATATATATGTATATATATGTGTCTACATACATACATACATATATATATAGATATAGACATATATATGTGTAGATATATGTGTATATATATCTACATACATGCATATATATATGTATGTATGTATGTATGTATGTAAATATATATATATATATATATGTACGTATTTCTAATTACTTTCAATCTTCCAATAATCACTTCATATGAACAGATGTGTGTGTATATATACACACACTTACTGTCCAAATATATTCTTGCAATAATACTTAATCCAATAGACCTCTCATAATTTATTCCATTTCTTCCAATCTGCTTTATTCAGATTTCCAAGTGATTTCCATTCCATGCCTTGATATCTTAAAAGTTAAAATGCAGCCACTATTTATATCTTTATAAATGAGAAGACATACCACTTCAAACAGAAATGATATATCCCTTTAAAACAGATTGCTGCCTTTTCATTAACTAGTATTAAATTATTAATCCTGCTTCTTTAAATATTAATCGCTGCTTTGTGTTTGACTTTTGATTTGCTATTTAAAGTCTTCATTATGCAGCGCAATCTTTTAATAGGGAATCGCTGCATTATTAATTCTCCCCGACTCCTTGTTGAATAGCTATTAATAAAGGTTTTCTTATTAATTAAAAGTCTAGCGCTGCCTCTTAGTTTTTCGTCTTCTAGTGGCTGCCTTCGTTTTTTGTCTTCTGGTGGCTGCCTTTTTATTTTTGTCTTCTAGTGGCTGCTTTTCAAATCTTGTCTTCTAGCGCTCAGTACAGGGGAATAAAACGGGTCATCACATGATTGCTTCTACGGTTTGAATAAATAAATATTACATCATTGTGTAGATGTTAATAATCACACATTATTATTACATAAGGTAGTTGGCTAGGTGGTTGGTTTCCTCTTCTAAACCAACTATTCTCATTGCATCTATTGCATACTCCCTTCAATAATAAATGGCTTATCACTTCTCCATTTTATTAGTTTCAAGTAATGGAGGATCTATCTATGCTCTCATCCGTTGAGCTCTCCCCAAGGTATCTTTTACCAACCTTTAAAACTTAGCTTGTACCTCATCTTGATCGATCAGAATGCCATCCTCATCAACAAAATACATGAAAGAGAATATACCAAGGAAGCAACCTATTGTCTAACCTCATCAAGTTTGTTCTTTTGATTTGCTAATATGGTGATAGCCTCATCAAGAAGTTGAACCAAGAACTCGTACTGACATGACCAAGTAAATGTTTAGATTGCTCTAACATTAAGCACCACTCCCATCTTAACCAAACTCAAGGGCTCGAGAACAACAATGGGTTTAAGTTTTTCAATGAAACCCTTGTAGGTAGAAAAACTTCTGATCATATTTTGCTCTAACTTCAAATTTTTTCTTCTTACAAGCCTTGTTTTACAAAACATATAATCTATCAAGCAACTTTGACCCCTACTAATAGACTTTACCAATCCATCTTTCAAGAATTTTTTTGTGTACAACTAACTAATCCAATTGCCTCTATTTATTTGTGAAGTGCAAAATTTGAGGCACAAAGCCTACAGAAGCAAGTGTGGACTACAAAAAGAAAGCTATAAACTCCCATCAGCTCTCGGGGCAGCCTTGTCCTCAACATCTTTAAGGACTCTTTCCTTCATAATTTTTGTGACAATATTTAGAAGACTTGACTACAAAAGGCGAGCTATAAACTCCCATCAGCTCTCAGGGCAGCCTTGTCCTCAACATCTTTAAGGACTCTTTCCTTCATAATTTTTGTGACAATATTTAGAAGACTTACATCCCTAAGCGAGTTCTAATCCCAAAATTAATCTCAATCAATTGAAAATCAACAAGGTCAATCTTATGTGCAACTCTTCCTTCAAGAGGAACCAGTGTCTCTAAAATTAGGTTACCATCCACATTCTTCTTCACCTTAGATTGCTTCTTTAGGTTCTTAGGTTTTGGCTTTGATAGAATAGAAGCAAGTGCGATGAAATCAACATGATAAGCAATTTTCTTTTTTAGCAGCTGCAAATTTTACCCATTATGGTGCTCCTTTTTCCTGCTCTTTTCTTCTAGAGGACTAGGGGAAGGAATTGTGATGACGGGATTGGAAAAAATGGGAGTTGAAAGATCCTTTAAATGAATGGGGAAGAAGTAGGAGGTGAAATAGAAGGTGTCATAGGTCTGGACGTTAAGGTAACATCCAAAAGTTTCGGTTGAGAGGAACAAATAGGATTCCTAGAAGAGGAAGAGAAAGGTGAAATAGAGCTGAAGCCAAAATAGATGATGTGATCACAAGTTCTTTGAACTTAGTTGATGACAAGGAGAATATATTGTTCTCTTCCTTGCAACTAACTTCAACTTTGGTACTAAACGAGTTGTATATGCATTAGTTACTAAGTGCAAAATCTTAATATTTTCTTCCTACTATTTCTTGCTACTGCCCTTAATTGCTGATTTGGGTCTTGTTAGTGTTTTAATTGATCTTTTCAAGACAATGCAAAACAAAATAGTATGCAAGGATGAACCTCTCTTCAAATTCTAACGGGAAGCTTCTAGAAAAAATAAACCAACCCTAGACTCTAAGCCATGAACAAAATACACAACTATGTACACTTTACAATATTCTCTAGGGGGGCCTACATAAATGAAATAACTGAAATAAATCTTGCCCTATCCTTTTTTGTCTTGGAAATAAGCACAAGAGTCAACATGGTTCTTCTCTCACAAGCAAGATTTTATATTTTAATCCTTGCAACTGAATGAAACGCTGACACAACAAATACCTCTTTACTAGCTAGAATAAGAGACCAATAAATCTGCATTCACAAAAATAGGATAAGTGAACCCTCTGACACACACAAACAATGCAAGATTTCATAGATTGAATAACTTAGATGCATGCACAGCTACAACTAAAATGAATCATAGTGTTAATACAAAGCCTAACATTGTTCTTTACTTTCAGTTCAACCAATGCAATCTAAAGACACTAAATGCACATAAAATCTAGATCCAACACTTGAATGGCAATTTTTGCAACAAAAGCATAACTTCAACTATCATTAACCATCTCTTGTGCCCAAAGCACTTATTTATAGGTTACAAAGAATACTTAATTTTAAGGATTTAAAATAATTATTATTTATCCCAAAAATCATAGTTTTAAAGCAACACATAAAAGTTATAGAAAAATAGGAAAGACAAATACTTTGAAGTAAAACTATTTTAAACAATAAATAAAATAAAGCAGCCTAATATAGGATCTCCTTATCAGCCAAAAATAGATCATGACCAAAAATAGACTCAGCCAAAAATAGGCATTGGTAAAAAATTAAAAATAGTAACTTTATGCATGAATGGCCTCTATGATTTTGATACATTTCCTTGCTTTGAAACTTGATGGATCCTTTGAAGAACTGAAACCCCAAAGTGCCATGAGACTTCACCAATCCAACTTGATGACTTGAATACTTGAATCTGATACCCTTTGTGAAAGTAGAGAAAATTTAGAGTTCCAAACCCTAGGGGACTTCATCAATTTTAGAATACAAACTTTTGTATCAGCTAAACCCTAGTAGTGGGAATATTTCATAAAAAAACATGAGATTTGCATTGAAAATGCCCTTTGTTCCTTGCTGCTCTAAATGTGGTTGCTATTAATTTATGCTTGAAAATTGGAATGATGGAGAAAGCACATAAACTACCCTCATTATCATTAGGAGATCTGCTGATAGGTAACTGAAATGACTGTTTAACTACACCATTTTTGAAGGCTAGAAACCTTTCTATTCAAACCAAGGTGCCTATCTTCAAATTTATAGCTGACTATCAATGGAGAGGCACAGTTTCAAAAATGCAACACTCAAATAGGCACACAACTGTTGCGCATGATTCTTTTTCTCTTGTTACAATCATACCCTTTAGGTGCATGATTGTGTCAAATTCATCATTTCTAAGGCTTTGAGGTGCGTGATTTGAAGATTCCTACCACACTCAAACCCCTTAGGCATGCAATTGCATCATTTACATTACCTGCAAACCCTAGGCACACAATTCTTTTGTTTCAGCTAGTTAAAGGTCTTTGGGCACACAACTATGAATAGATCTTGCAACTTTTATTTTGAACCCTAATATGATTTCCTTTATAGGCATGTGACTTTATACTATTTTACAGAATTTGTTTGTTTTTTCTAAACCCATTGGCTCTAGTAGGCATGCAACAATCCATATGCTTGTGTTTTTACCTTGAATAAAATTATTATTCTCCTTATTTAGCATGCACCTAGAGCATAGAATATGGATTTTTACTTTGAAATTTGCCTACTATTTATCCTATGTGGGCCTTTGCATACTCGTGGTAATTTTGACTTTAAAATTGTGTTCTCTCCCCTATCGCTAGGCGCGTGAGAGTAAATGAACTTGTATATTTTTTATTCCTTGATAAATGTTTCTATAATGATCACTCCAACCATGTGTTCTTAGTAAGCCTTTGTACCAAAAGCTTTATGAGTTTCCTTCATAACTAGAGTCCACACCTTTAGATGAATCTCACTTAAAGACACTGATCTCTTCTTGTATCCTTCCATGCAAGTGCCTATTATTTTGTGCAAAGCACTATGTGATCCCTATACGTTACATCATGAGGTTTGTGATCATCTCCTAGCCTATGGCCATGATGAAATCACCATTTTGAGTGTCTAAATGTTGCTTTTGGGGGTAATAGCCCATTACTTTAGCTAAACCAAATTTCAAACACTTTGAAATGTGGTGGTGGAGATCCCTAACCTTGGTATTTTCTACATCATCTTCATTAGATAAAGACCTCCTTTCCTACCTTGGTGATTGATTTGGAGTCTCCTTCCACTAACCTACACAAAAGACGACCAGAAATGACCTAGCTGATCACGACCAAGCTTGAAACATGACCATGGATTGAAGAAAGACAAGGATTCAACTTAAACTTGGACACAATATGAAAATTTTCATATGGGTGCAACAAGTCTCATATGTGAAGAAGTTATAGCTTTCTTTTAATGATTTTGTGGTGAACCAATTGAATTTTGTCCTCTATGTGGCCTTTTCTATTTCAAGAATGTCTAACTTTTATCTAGGACTTATTTGATCCTATTAGGGAAAATAAGTACTTTATTTGATATTCCAATTCACCACATCTAAGGTTGTTGTTCTAAATTTACTACAATGAAACAAGGATATAAAACTTCTAAATTGAAATTTAAAAGGTCCTCGAGAAAATCATCCAAGATAAAATCAACCATCTATTTCTCGATGAATTGACTATGATCCCTTTTTCTCACCTTAAATTCATCTCCACAATTTGCCCAAAAGTCTTGTGTTTGGCACATGTTGAAACAAGTTCCCAACCTCTCGAGTAAGAATACTTTTATCATAGGTATGCTTTTCCATTAAGAACTTTAGTAAGAATTTAGAGAGCTCTATACTTACATCCTTGGCACCACTAGCATTTTTGCATCTGTAGAAGCCAATCTAAATAGGGAAGATTACTGCCTATTCATTTCTATTTCTCAAAAAGAAAAGCACTTTGGCCGTTTTTCTACAAAACTCAAGCATAGGCATATGATAACTAGGGTACCTAGGAAGCATATATGGAAAGGACAAGAAACCAAACACTATGATGTAGCTGAAAGTTGGAAATTGGATAAATAGGTTGTGTGCTCTCCCTTCATGTGGATTATAGATTAGGAGTTCCTTGATCAAGCCCTTGATCAAACAGTATAGGAGCAACCAGTCTACTCTAGAATGACAGCCCTAGCTTACTTTGAGAAGCAGATACGCAACTATCCATTCTCCTAATTGAATGCATCACAAAGACATCATTTACCCTCCTATAATGTCTCAAAGATTCATTATCCTTTAACTGAGGTAGATGGCTGTAAATGCACATGAGGTTGAATGATCCCTCTTTTGATAATTTGGTATAAGACCTCATCTTTGCAAATGTATAGACCAAATAACACATATGGAACTCATTAGTGCACTCGTCAAATAATTGTTAATGCACTCACTGATCAAAATGGCCCAACCTAGGTAGATTTTGCCTTTGCATATGACACTCATGATGTAAAACATCCACGGCTTGATTGTTCTAACCTCGGTTTGTCTCATCACCCAATTCAAAAGCATGATTATCATAGCAAGTTCCTCTTTGAATTTGTTCTTTTAAACACCATTGGGACTCTCCTTTTGTTATCTTTAATCCAAAGCTTGTTCACATGTTTTAGGCATTCTAAAGTTCTAGTGTTCTATTTTTCCTCACACTTGGCCAAATCCACCTCTTCACTTTCTTTGTATAGGGGAAAATTGAAAATACTTTCAATGGAATTAGGACCAAGCTTTCATAGTACCTACCCATTCAACGAGAGGACCTCCTTGTCACCAGATGATAATGATTAACACATGCCATGACAAACTTCTGACTTTGCACTGAAACTGGGAAAGAAGTCGCTTTTATAGGACCACCGTCCTGCAATCTTTTTGCTACTTGGTTGCCTTTTTGAATGAGCTCTTTCGAGTCTATTTCTTGGATGTTTATGTGTCCCAACTCAGTACCTTTGACACGTGGGTGCTTAGTCATGCGCTTGGAAGGTGACTCCGGAGATTGAAAATGATATTGCACCTTTTTCTTTGTTTTGAACCTCGCTGCCCATGATTTCTATAATAAAAAATTGTTCTGTTAGATCAAAACAGCGTTCCTTGTGACTGAAAATTAATGGTCTTTTAAATGAAAGCCTTGGCTGTTCTATCGTTGAAATCTGATGTCTTAAGTGGAAAAACCAGTCGACTGTCATATATCTTGAGAGGCGTGGAAAGGAACTTTAACATTTAGGAAGTGAAATTGAATCCCTACCGTCCTATCCTCCTTTTTATTGATCAAAGTCTCTGAGTGAAAACTGTTTTTTTTTACTGAAATCTTACTGTTTTGACATACATTTGAAACCATAACCGTTTGAAGAATGAACAAACTGCTGTTATGTATGAAATAAGGAACTGCTATTCCAAGCAACTCAAACCTATGTTTTTTTATGAACATTGAGAGATATTGAAGGAGCTTGAAACCCTAGACATCCTTTGCACTGATCTCTGCCTTAAAAATCCTGCTGAAAACTGCCTTCAAACCACTGTCATATGTTTGTATCTTCTGCTGTTTCAAGAGAATAAAATCCTGCCGTTGGAAGGAGTAAAATCTGCTTGTCGCAAGGACCCAAAACTATGCTTGTCTTAAGGCTGGGAAATGATGTCAAGAAAATAAAACCCGCTGCGCATGAGGACTGCAAACTACTGTAAAGTGCCTCGGAAAGTACCAAAAAGGCGTTTGAAAACCTAGGTATATGTCGATTTATTTATCTTGAAACTCTGTTATTCAGATGACTGAAAATTGGTGTTTTATCCTTGAAACCCTAGGCGTGGAGATCTTTTTGGTTTATATTGACAGAACATGAAAATTTTGCCATGTAGTTTGTTGCAATCCACCAAAATGTAATAGAAACCATTCCAAACCAGCAGGACAAGGACGAGTACCTCTCAAGAATGGAAAGAGAAAAAAGATGTGTCATGTAAGTAAAGAAATCCGCCATTTTAATGCTCTAACCTGCCGTCCCAAGCTCCAAAGGTATCCTTCTCTTTCCCAATGAACTTGGCAAGTGAAAAATGAATGAATGAAGAGAGCACTTCAGAACCTTTATGAGTTTGATTTTATATTTTAAACTTTACTTTCCCTATTC
This sequence comes from Sequoiadendron giganteum, assembly GCA_007115665.2. Classification (NCBI taxonomy): domain Eukaryota; kingdom Viridiplantae; phylum Streptophyta; class Pinopsida; order Cupressales; family Cupressaceae; genus Sequoiadendron; species Sequoiadendron giganteum. The sequence goes on from CM021109.1 coordinate 509,029,724, forward strand.
TCTATTTTCCTCAGCTGTCCTTGTGCCTTTCTTTTGAATGTTTGAATTTTTGCATCAACCAATTGACACAAGACCTCTCATCAGCGTACCAAAGGAAACTATAACACTTTTTTCATAATGTTACTTTTGACAACTTCACATGAAAAGGTCTAGGGCCACACCAACTAAGAGTACTTTTGTGGTAATGTTACTTTGACAACTTGATATGAGAAGTTCCCAAGTTCTTTGGAATGTTTTTTTATTATAATTTTAAAAAGTGCATTTTTTTTTTATTTATTTATGACATTTATGGGAGAGGGGTCCATGGTAGGGCGGGAGTCTATATTGGGGATGGAAGCACTCACGTGGGCCCCACACTAGACCGCCTTAATATGTAATTGTAAAACACTTTTCACCCACAAAGTCAATAAGAGTACACGTATCACTATATTGTCAAAATTGTATTATAATCGGAGATTATTTGTCTCATACACAAATAGATATTTGCAGTCTTACATGTTAGAAAAAATGATTTGCACATCTGGCACGACAAACATACAAGCTATGTTGCTTGTTACTGGACCGTCACTTGAAAACAAAAGGCCAGAGTATAAAATTAGTATAACCCAAGCTCCCCTTTAATGTCACAACTTGCATTACATCATAGCCACCTTTCGGGCACTTGGCATGCCAAGAGTAGAACTATGAGCCAAGAATGTCCCATCACCAAATCCAATCCAGTCGAACCCCCATTCCACTTGCCCACCAACACAACACTCAAATAGGTAGCAATCATTCATATGAGTCCCATCTGACAAATCGAACCTCTCTACTACTAGTTCCTCCTCCAATTTTTCCCACCTGCAACCACCAAAAACATGGTGTTAAAGCCACCTGTGAACCCTAATTTGATACCTGCATAAACAAGGCAAACAAGCACAATATTAGATCATATGCAAGCAAGAAACAAGGATTCCCCATGAAATCCATTTACAAAGATTAAACTAGGAAAATGAAGAACAAAATACCAAAGATAAATGAAACCCTAATTTAAACAATGCAAACTCTTGATCCCATGGGGGAGTTGGTGTCAATTGATGTGTCAAAATCAACCATTTCCCAACTCCTTTGTAAGCCTTGTGATTTGATCCACTTTGTTGGTTGAATTCTTGCATAACCTAGCTAAGAACTTGATAAAAAGATATGAGAATGGTTATGCTTGAAGATGGATTTGAGTATAATAAGTTTATTCAAATTGTGGATGATCGAATGAGAGGAAGAGTCTCTCATTTATAGAGTTTCAAAATGGAAGAGAGAGTGAAAACAAACAATGTGGGATCATTCAACATCCAATGGCAAAGTGTCACTTGTCAAAATGTGAATGGTTGAGGAATGAGCACATTTTGGTCAATGTGCCAAAAAAGGGGAGATTTGAAATTTTAATTTGAAAGTTGGAGGGAGAAAAGAGTGGAGTTAATGTCACTTGGCTCAATGCACAAGGACATGTAAGAGGAGTGAATGCTTTTTTGGAAGTACCCATCCACTTGCATTTTTGAACTCAAACTTGAAGAAATATTCTCTTTTCATGCCATGTGAGGAAAATAGAGATTTAATAAATGAATTAAATCTATTTTCGTGTGCAAGTTGCATTCTCTAGAAGATTTTAATGATAGGGATTAGCTTAATCAAGATTTTGATTAATTTAATAGGAGATTTGATGATTTAAAAATTTTGATTCAAATAAATGAATTAATTTAAATCAGAATTGAGAGGAAATGATTAATTAAATAAATGATTTGATTTATTTAACTAAGGAGGAATATGTTAGATTGAATCAAAAAAGGTTTAATTTATTTAATTTAATAAGAGGACTTTAGAGATTTTAATCAAATAAAATGATTTATTTAATTAAACAGAAATGTAAGGTTAAATAAATTAATTGATTAATTTAATCAATGGAGGAGAAAGACTTAATCAAATAAACAGTGATTTATTAAATTAAGAGACAAAATATGATGAAAAGTTGAGAGTATGATTCTAGAGTAAATGTTGTTAGTAATCAAGATCAAGTGTGCCAAACCGAATTGTACATTTTCCATGTCCACACTTTGCCCCTCTTTGAAGCAATGTACTTGTTGCATTCATTCAAAGAATAAACTATTGTGATCAAAGTTCAAAATTTCTTATTTTTTAGATGCCCCCCTATTGCTCCAGCGGAAGGATATTGCTGGTATACTGCCCCTTCGAGAGATCAAGCGAAAATGTGATTTTTTGATCAAGATCGCAATAAAATGCGAGATGAGTGGTTTTATTTATCAGAGGACGAAAAATAATTATTTGATGTAGACAATTTTGATTTTTGATGATGTATAGACAGTCATCGGCCATGGGTAGCCTCATGTATATTTTGATACAACACACCGATTTTAGATAGAAATGTTAGTAAAGATAGAGGAATAAGTAGAATAAGATGGATGGAAGGAGGATCCAACAAACGTACGTTATGAATGATGATGATGATTTGCTTACCAGGAGTTGGGATTTTCAAAGGGCCAATTACTTTATGTTTGATAACACACATAGGTATGATGCATCAAGGTATAAAAGACTAGGATGTTGTTGTACCTAGTGTGATGGAATTTGACTCATCAATCAGATAGGATTATTCTTGTTCACACTTGACATATGAAAACCTTGCTAGGATGAACCTTAGTAAATAAAGTATTTACCAAGTCATTTTACAAGAGTATCCAACAAGCACAATAGATAAAAGAGATAATGATCATTGCGCCATTCCTTTATCTCTAAACCTGTTTTGTTTAGGCATCATCGAGAGGTCCTTGAAATGAGCGCAAAATAAGATAAGTCAAAAAGACCAAGATAAAGTAAAAAAATAAGCTAATGTTCTTTGTACCGCTAGTCAAGGCTAAACTACGACGGGGTACCTAATGCTTATGTCCATCATGGGAAGGATTCATCCTAGGACATGTAGTGATCAAGTTTTTGGTGAGACTGATTGGGTGATAAGCTATTGAGACTCTGAGTTGACCAACTTGCTTCCTTACTGACTTAGGCTTAAGAGTCTGACGATTTGGTGTTCACTTTTGAACCTGCTAGACTTTCTTCTGACTAACTCACCAAAGGGTGAAGGCGACGATTGATTTTATTATGAGTGATAAAAGTCATGGGTGAAAACGAGATGAGATGGATGCACCATTTTGGATTTTTTAGATATTTTGAGGTTGTTTTTGATATTTTTGAATTTTTTCAATGTTTTTTAGTGTTTTGTGTCTCAGGGGCCGATCAAGGATGGCCTTGCCTATGTTTAAGCTCAGAGACGACGTAGTTCGGATGACAATTTACTTAACTATCGATGAGAAAGACGGGCAAACGGATTGCCATTGCGACAAATGCCTAAAGGACTGACCTAGGGTGTGAAATAGATGGGCAAACGGATTGCCATTGCGACAGATGCCTAAAGGATTGACCTAAAATGTAAACTAGATGGGTAAACGGATTTCCATTGCAACAGATGCCTGAAGTACTGACCTAAAATTTCTCGGGGGATGATCAAAGATCAACCTTGCCTACGTTCAAGCTTAGAGACGACATAGTTCGGCTAGATGACTCTATTTTTGGATTTTTTTTATTTTTGACATGTTTTGGATTTTTGAATGATTTGGATGTTTTTGGATTTTTGCATGATTTTGACGATTTGGATGTGGATATGTGATGATATCAATGCTTTGTTTTGGGATTTTTTTTTTTTAAACCAAGCTTAATGTTAATCAATCGGATTGATGGATTGATAGTTTGACTAAGTGTGTTAAGTCAAATAAAAGTGATAATGCACTCATAAACTCTAGAAAGTTGTGTTATCCTAGAGTAAACTCATACATGAGAGAGTAGTTTGACTAAGTGTGTTAAGTCAAACAAGTTGATGATGGATTAGATAACTTGACTAAATGTGTTAAGTCAAATAAGATGATAGTGCATTTGTAAATTCCAGGAAATTGTGTTATCCTAGAGTAAACTCATGCACAAGATGATAGTTTGACTAAGTGTGTTAAGTCAAACAAGGCGATAATTGATTGGATTCGATTGATCAAGATTGATGAAGCTTGATTTGGAACAAAATTGTTTTGATGATGTGATGTGACACTGAAGTACACATCAGATGCAACTGATATGGATTGCTTGGATCGATTTTCAATGAAATATAAAGCTTGATAAGGAACATCGTCTTGCTGTCAAAATATGTCATGGGCTAGTGGTTCAAATTTTGGCCTTTTCGCTCACAAATGCTTGGTCGATTTGATTTCACGTTTGCAAATTTTTGGATCACCACATAAGTTGGAGGATATAGATCAAGATTTATTCCCAAACCATGATGTAAATATCTGCCCCCAATTTCTAGCAATGTTTGAAAGGCCATGGGTGGATGCTTGGATCGATATATGAATGGATAGATGGATATGGTAACATGCAAAGGATGCAAAGGTTTATCTTGGTTCAAGATAAGGTTTCAGATAGAAGAATTATCATTTGGATAATGCTTCATGGCTCAGATAACGTTGGGTAGGATGGGATCAATGAAAATGACCCATGTCAAGATGTTTACCATAAGCAAGTGTAAAGTGTGCACCAAAATTTGCCAAGATCAAGATAACTTGGAGTATGGATACATATGGATAAAAATGGATTGGATAAATGGTTCATGGATGAATGGATGATATAGATGGAATATTGGATTTATTATGGATGTGATAAGATTCTTTCTTCTGAACGGAGCATGTAGATGCTCAATTCTACACATGATGATTGTTTGCCAGGTTTTCATCATGGTACTTGTCCAAAGCACCACCGAAGCGGTTTTTGCTAGAGGACGATTTTTATCTTTATTATTTTCAATCCATTTTCTAATTTTATTATTTTTATTTTTTATTTCTTTTTTTTAATTATTTTTTTGTATTTTTTGAGAAATTTTAAGTTGATGCTAAATCACTTGGTACTGTTGATGTTGATGCTTTTGTCATAATGTGCCATCGATATCCTGTTTTAAGAAGTTGTCTTGGCAAGATACGTACACTTGAATGTAACTTTTGAGATCCTTGATCTGTTTTGCTTATACTGGAGTTAACTTCGTCTTTGTGCGCACATCGCAATAGAGTGCCTTCTAAATCTTTATGATGAAGGGTCGCTGCCAATAAATGGTCAATGTGAAAATTGGATATCATGCATGGAGAAGTGGATGTCAGAGTGTGTTTAGGAATAAAAGATGGATTGGTTGATAGTTTAAAACCTTTGACTCTCCAAACTTGGGAAGATGAGCAATGATGGTTGGATATGGAAGTGTGCATAGAATTAGGACCAACTGCTTGATACACTTTGTATGTCACTTGAGAAGCTTGTTTTTCCCCTTGTGGACATATTTTATGGATACTTGCCCCCTTTTTTATTTTGCCCCATAGTTTCTTTGACTAATGGAGTTTGATAGGGATAATCTTTCTTTGTATTTTTTGGTATCCACGTGTATTTGACTTGTCCATTATGCTTCTCAACTTCTTTCTCTTTGATAACGTTCTTCCTGCTTTGATTCAAATCTTTCTTTTGTTGTTGGTCCCAATTCGTGGATGGGTTGATGGGTGGATGAAGATTCATGACGTGGTGGGTTGTAGCATTGGCATTGGTTTCATCGTAAGGATTTTTCATGCTCCCTATATTGATGTTTGCTTGAGACGAAGTTGCCCCCAATTCTGTGGAAATATTACTGATATTTTGAGATCCCTTAATCGTCGAATAACCAAGGCCTTGATGCTTAGGATTTCCAATAATTTGCACTGGTTCTAGGATACCCTATTCATGTAGGCCTAATCCTCTACCTTGATAATTCATCTTCTGAAAAAAATTATCTGCAATAGAATATGATTTACCTTGGAAACAAGGTGCTAATCCTTCTCTGCTTTGTCGTAGATCTTCAAAGGTGCTAACTTCTTCATTGATAAGATAGGTTTCTCTAAGGAAGGTAAGTGTTCCAAGTTTATAAGTGATAGGATCCTCCATATGTGGGATGAATGCCTGATTGATATCTTTAGCTTGATCTTGTGATGTAGGCTGATGCAAGAAGTTGGGTCCACAAAAAGTTCAAAAAGTGGAAGTGTTTTTGTTGTTTTTCATAATTTGTCACACTTGGACTAAAAATTTGAGGCACTTACACAATGAATTTTTTAAAAAATCAGTAATATGAAATTTTGAATTTTGAATCTAGTTTCTAAACATGTAAATTATTCAAATACCCAAATTGTAGAAATTAAATTTTGATAGGGATCTATAAAAACCACTTTTTAAAAGTCCCTGTTTTTTTACCATACCATGCACGTGTACGGACACCACTTTTTGACCCAAATAAAAGTATTTTGCTAATTCCTTTTGAGGAAAGAGAGCTAACAACATGAAGATTGATGAGGAATTTTTTTTGTAATTTTTTGTTGAATATTTTTTTTTTTATTAAATTTTTATTGGCCTTAATTGTTGTTTTGAAAAATCAACGTGTACGGACAACATAATTTGACCTAAACTAAACATTTTTTGAAACTTTTTTTTTTCATTTTGTAAAGAATTGTCTAAAGATTGATGTCATATAATTTTTTTTACAAGAAACTTCACCAAAAAAAGTTATTAGAAAACCAAAAAAGTCTGATATTTCATGTTTAAGTACTAGTTTGCTTTGAAATTAATTTAAAAATATCAAATATAATCCAATATTAATAAAAATTATATATTTGGAAACTAGAAATCGTGTTCTGTAATGGGTTTTAATTTTATAGATTGATTCAAAAAAAAAATCCATCAACCATACTGTCAAAGATGGACATTCTTCTTCAATCTGCCTTAGTTTTTTAGTTGCAGGTCAAAGGCTAAGGCTTGGATTGCCAAGCCTTTCCCAAGCCTAAAACCAAGGCTACAAGTGGGTTGGAGATTCAAGTTTTTAATAACGCGTATGCGTTTTTAAAAATGTGTACACGTTACAAAACGCATATGCGCTCTTTATTTGTTTGATTATTTAAAAAAAAAAAACTTTTTTGAAACACGTACGCGTTTTGAAAAGAAAAACGCGTACGCGTTTCTAAAAAGAAAAATGCGTATGCGTTTTAAAACGCGTACGCGTTTCTAAAAAGTATTTTTTTAAAATAAATGACTTGTATGCACTCAAAAACACGTATGCATTTTATAACGCGTATGCATTTTATAACGCGTACGCGTTTTATAATGCATACGCACTTTTTTAGGCTCGGGTACCCAATGCATAACGCATACGCATTTTTTAATAACGCATATGCATTTTTTGCGAGATTTTTTTTTTTGGCCGAAACTTCCCCTCTTCATGGACCCAACTTCTTGCACTTACCCATATATCAAATTGTAATGCTCCTTCAAGAGCTGTTGATGCTTCACTGTCCTTGTAAAATTCTTCCTCATGATTCATTCTTGATATGCTTTTACATGATTTTTCTGATTCACAACTTTTGTAGAAGCCTTCTTCATGACCCATTTCTGATATGTCTCTAGATTTTTTTATATCTTGATCAGGTGTACAAATGTTAAGAGTAGAAGACTCTTGTTCCTCAGTAAGAGTATGAGACTCTTGTTTTGAATGAAGATCATCTACAGGTCCATTCAAAGAAATAATCTCATGGGTAGATGGAGGAGTATGTGCTATGAGGACATGGTCATCTTGTATAGATAGGAGAGTGCCCATTAGATCATTATAGTATCTCAGAGATACGAATTCTCGATCTTGAATGATTTCATAATTGCTTTCGACATGCTTTGGATCAAGTTCTTGACATGGGTGAATTTCAAAGAATGGATTGTCTACAAGGGATTCATGGACATTGTTATTAGGAATGGGAAGTAGATCAATATCATGTTGTTCTTTGAGGATTCCTTCACTATCCGTAACCATGAGGTCAAAGGATGCCAATATGTCTTGGGAAGGACTATTGCTAGACCTTGGTGGAAGATGTTGATCATGCTTTGGAATGAATTTTTGAGATATGTCCTCTAACTCCTTAGGTGATGTAGATAACATTTTCAACATGGTCATTGGTCGAGGGATCTTGGTTTATGTCAATAGGATCAAATAATGTCAAAACTCTTTGAAATAGATCTTTGTAGGAGGGGTCTTGATCATGACTAAAAAATGGCTCTTGATGTATGTTGATTTGATCATCAGATGAGGTGGATATATCTTCAAGGTGTTCCTCGATGGATAGATCTTGATTATTGTTTTCAACAATTGTGGTGGGAGTTTGTTGTAAGCTTTGTTGAGCGAGTAAGGCCTATGTTTTCTACTGAGCCAACAACGCTTGTTGTTGGTCTTGTTTTTGTTGTGCCAACAAAACTTGTTGTTGGTCTAGATGTTGTTGTGCCCACAAAGATTTTTGTTGGGCTTGTTGTTGAGCTACTTGTTGATGCACTTGTTGATGGATTGCTTGTAATAGTGCCCGAAATTGTGCTTGCACCTGTCGAGCTTGGTGTTGGGCTTGAGCTTGAGCTTGTGCTTGTTGGGATACTTAAGTCGTTTGTGCATCTTGTGCGGCTAATTGTGCTTGGAGTGCCTTTTGGCGGGCAGATTGTTGAGCGGCTTGCAACATGATGGAGAATGAATTTTTCATGTTGTGTTTTGGCAATGGTGGTGATGGATTGGGAATCGTGTTGATTGTTGGGGTTTCTTGGATGGTTGCCATCTGTTGTTGTGATATCGATGGAAAAATGGGAGGATTTGATATGATGCTTTGGTTTATGATTGGAGTGTTGCTCATATTCGATTGATTGATGGTTGGTAAAGGGAGAAGGCTCATGCCTTGATTGTTTGGTTAATAGATTTGTATGTTTTGACTTTGATTTAAATCTACCAAAGGAAAAGATGTTCCAAAATTTAGATTGGGCATGCTCACGTTTGTACCATTGATGTTTGTAGGAGATAATGATCCCATGTATGGATTGTACAAATGCAAGTTTTGAAAATCAATTGGAATTATAAGGCTTGGATAGTTTGGTTGAATTGGATTACTCATGATGTATGAGTCAAGTTTATATTCCATGTTTTTCTTGTGTTTTGACCTTGTTGACCTCTGAGGGGTTTAGGACCAATGATGAGATGAAGGATGAAAGGGGTGAATGATATGGGTGTTTGAAATTTTAGGAACTTTAGATCAATGCTAGACTTTAGGACTTGTTTTGATTTTATTATGAGGATAGTTTGACTAGGTGTGTAAAGCCAAACAAGATGATGTTGATAATGTACTTGTAAACCCTAGAAAGTTGTGTTATCCTAGGAAAAACTTGCACAAGAGAATGAATTGGATAAGTGTGTTAAAGCCAATCAAAGTGATCATGAACTAGTAGACCTCAGGAAGTTGCGTTATCCTAAAGGTAAATTTGTTCAAGAGGATAATTTGGCTAGGTGTGTTAAGCCAAACAAGGTGATGCTAATTTTTCCTAAAATTCTAGCATGAATGATGTTTTCAAAGTTCCAAAAGTTGTTGGTGAGATGTGATTTGATTGATGTTGAGGTATGGATGAAGTGTTTGACCTGATCCTAGATGAACCTAAGAAGGACTTATTTACAAGACCAAGGTTTTGAAGAACATGTTTTTCCCTAGAAGTAATCCAAACCAAGAGATCAATGTTCGAATGAAAAACCATAAGACAGAAGATTGCAAGCACATGTGTGGTTCAATTGTCTATTATCTTGCTTAGATTTGGTTCCTTTTACCACAAAACATTTTTTTGATTATGTTTCAAACTGCATGTCTAATGTCCCACTTTCGTTTCATCCCACAAGGTCCATTATGTGGAAATCAAGAAAATTAGGGCAAAATTTTCTTAGGTTTAACCTTAGTGACAACAAATGATGATAAAATCCAAGCACTTAGAAACCTCTAAGGATATGATCCCTAGGGAAAGAAAGAGTACTTGAATTCGTCAAGGATATGTGTTCCCTCCAAGGGGTTTGAAATTTGAAGCTCTTTGTGAATGTTTGTTTTTCAATTGTTTTGAGAACCAAGCAATGTATTTTTCATTTCTAAGCACATGTACAACCCTAGGATGAAAAGGCAATATTTTTTTGGGTTCCCACTTGGACGAATCCAACTGCGCATATTTTGTGCGGATGACTGGATGTTTGACCACACTGGCTCCCCTCCACGACACACACTTCTCGGGTCAACCAAACATTAGTACCCATGAATCTCTCATGGCATACTTTTCATCTCTACAACAAAATCGCATGTATAACGTGGGGCAGCTTCAAAGGACATGACCTTTTGCACCAACAAAATAGATAAGGTTTTGGCCTCTAAACAAAATTTTGTAGGTAAGGGCATTCAATTTAGGGGATGCAATGATAAACTCCTTGTGAGAGATCTCCAAAATTTTAGAACAAGAGCTTTACGCATCATAAAGATACTGGGGGAGAGTTATCATGCACCGCTTCCCATTGCCCATGGCTTTCACCATGAACACAAATTTATATAGCAGTTTGGAAGAGCTTGGATTTAGCCTATTACCGCTTGAGTCACTCCTTTGGGGTGAGTATTTTTTCCCACCAAGACAGGCCCTCTAAAGGTATGCAATAGCGAGTAAGTGCATTCGTAGTTTGATCGACCTTCATTGAAAAACAAAGGGAGAACACTCGCAATGCCTTTTTCTCACACTAAACAAGTTTGTTCAATTTTTAAAGCCCAAATGAAATGTGGAGGCAATCCTTTTGACAACCTAATATCACCAAAATGCTTTTGATTCTCAAGATCGTTGTGAAGTGCGAGAGAAGTGCATACACATTTCAATGGTATTAGTATGCAAAAAAGATTACAAAACAAGAAAGACACATGTTCATTTTAAATCCCTCAAAACAATAATGAGTTATTTTTAAGTACCAAAGGAAATGTGAGATTGCCTTGTTCAATTTTTAAACCTTTAAACAAATCTAGTATGTTGTTCCTAAGTTTCTTTTTAGCCTTTTGCAAACTTTGAAAGAGAAATTTTGCTTGTTCTTTTTAAACCCAAAAGGAAAATTAGTATTTCTAAAGCATGAAAGTAACAAATTTCTCTTAAAAAATAGAATTTAAAATCCTTCAAGAAGAGTTGATTAACACTTTAGTGTTTAAAAACACTTTGTGTATGATGAACTTGATGTCATGATGAACCTCTTTCTTTGCTTTTTTTCCTTGCTCCAACCTGAAAAATGACAGAAAACCAGAGAGCACAAAGATATTAAACAAGGTCAAGAATTAGAAAATCTCAAAAATAAAAAAGCAAATGTCAAATTTAAACCTAACTATTTTTCACAGCAGAGTTTGCAGGAGCAGCACAGTTTGTAGAAGTGGCACAGTTTGGGAAAAAAGTGACGCTATATAGCATCGCGTTTTTGACTGTGGGTGGTGCTCTGCAGGAACAAAGACCGTAAGTGCGATGCAATATGGTCAAGCGATGCAGTTTGTGAAGCGGCTAGGTTTGAAATTTTAAAAATTTTGAGGTGGGAAATAGGGCGGCACAGTTTGGAAGTGGAGCGGTGCAATATTGAGCCGTTTTTCTAAGAGCAGTGTGATATAGCGTCGCGGACCTGTGTGCGACGTATTTAGAGATTTTAAAAATCTAACAGGTAGGAAAGCAGAGCGACACATTTTGGAAGTTGAGTGGTGCAATATTGAGCCGCTTTTCTAAAAGTGGTGTGATATAGTGCCACAGACCTGTGTGCGGCACAGTTTTCCTGTGACCTTCAAAAAAGAAAAAAAGCATGGAATTTTCAAGAAAAATGTAATTAGAACTCGAGATGCCCTCCTTCTAGCACCAAAATGTGAACCCCAATTTGATACCTGCATAAACAAGGCAAACAAGCACAATATTAGATCATATGCAAGCAAGAAACAAGGATTCCCCATGAAATCCATTTACAAAGATTAAACTAGGAAAATGAAGAACAAAATACCAAAGATAAATGAAATCCTAATTTAAACAATGCAAACTCTTGATCCCATGGGGGAGTTGGTGCCAATTGATGTGTCAAAATCAGCCCTTTCCCAACTCCTTTATAAGCCTTGTGATTTGATCCATTTTGTTGGTTGAATTCCTGCATAACCTAGCTAAGAACTTGATAAAAAGATATGAGAATGGCTATGCTTGAAGATGGATTTGAGCATAATAATTTTATTCAAATTGTGGATGATCGGATGAGAGGAAGAGTCTCTCATTTATAGATTTCCAAAATGGAAGAGAGAGTGAAAACAAACAATGTGGGATTATTCAATATCCAATGGAAAAGTGTCATTTGTAAGGATGTGAATGGTTGAGGAATGAGCACATTTTGGTCAATGTGCCAAAGAGGGGGAGATTTGAAATTTGAATTTGAAGTTGGAGGGAGAGAAGAGTGGAGTTAATGTCACTTGGCTCAATGCACAAGGACATGTAAGAGGAGTGAATGCATTTTTGGAAGTACCCATCCACTTGCATTTTTAAATTCAAACTTGAGGGAATATTCTCTTTTGATGCCATGTGAGGAAAATAGAGATTTAATAAATGAATTAAATCTATTTTTATGTGCAAGTTGCATTCTCTAGAAGATTTTAATGATAGGGATTAACTTAATCAAGATTTTGATTAATTTAATAGGAGATTTGATGATTTGACAATTTTGACTCAAATAGATGAATTAATTTAAATCAGAATTGAGAGGAAATGATTAATTAAATAAATGATTTGATTTATTTAACTAAGGAGGAATATGTTAGATTGAATCAAAAAAGGTTTAATTTATTTAATTTAATAAGAGGACTTTAAAGATTTTAATCAAATAAAATGATTTATTTAATTAAACAGAAATGTAAGGTTAAATAAATTAATTGATTAATTTAATCAATGGAGGAGAAATACTTAATCAAATAAACAATGATTTATTAAATTAAGAGACATAATATGATGAAAAGTTGAGAGTATGATTCTAGAGTAAATGTTGTTAGTAATCGGGATCAGGTGTGTCGAACTGAATTGTATATTTTCCATGTCTACGCCACCAAATTCTCATGTCAAGGAAGTAAGCAATGAACACCATTAATACATACAATCTCAGCAATTGAAGGCATCCGATGAAGAATTCAAATTTGAAATTAAAAGAACGGGAATTAAATACTCCACACCAAACCAGCATTGAACATATAAGGACATTTTCAAATTAAAAAATGCATTACTCAATCTCTTGCAATTTTCATTTACCACGTCCCACTTTCATTATCAGTTATATAATTTTCTCCAAAAATATGAAGAAAGTCCAGAGGCAGCAACAACAACATCGTGACAAGCTACAGGCATTCTACTGTTACAAATTTTGGTTGCCTGTGAATGCAAATATGTTTTATGGGATGTCAATTTTTTTCACATTGACCTGTAACTCAATATCTGGGGTTTCAACTTACACTTTATATGAATGTCAAGTCATTTCAATTCAAGTTGAGGGTTTCACTAGTTTTCCTTTCCTCTATGCTCATCCATGCACAACATTGTACCCTACATTGTGCATTTCAATATATTGTCTTTTTCGTAATATTGTGTTATTGATTTCATGACGTTTACTCTGCATTGTGCTTTTCATATTTGCTTCCTTATAAGAAATATGAAATGGGTTTGACTGGTTTAAATGGTTTTTCATTACTATTAGACTTGTTCGATGAAATATGGAAAGGGTTTGACTGGTTTTCATCCATGCACTTGTATTCATGTGTTCGTCATTGCACATACATTAACTCTATAATTTACTTATTAAATTTGTTTGTTATTCCAAAATACGAAAATGGATACAATATATTTGATTGTTACTAGGAAATATTCATAGGGCTTTAATGTATATCATTTTGAGGGTTTATGCCATGCACTTGCATTCGTGTCTTCCTCACTGCATAGATTTCATCTCTGTGATTTGCTTCAAATATTCTCATGTTATTCTGAAATATGAAAATGGTATGATTGGTTTTCATTTCGAAGATATTCTGGCATGTTTATGTATTATTTTGTTCTTCCATGCACAATAGTTATGTCTGCGAAATGCTTATTTCATTTCATTGTTACTACCAAACATGGAAAGGGTTTCACTGGTTCTAAATTACAGGGTTTTATCTTTGACAATGCACAAACTTTGACTCTGCAATTCCCCTTCAATATTTTTTGTTATTCCCAAATATCAACATGCATTCACTTGTTTTCATTCTGAAATTATTTTTCCATGCAATTATATTATTATGTTCTTATATATGTATTTGTCTTTCCATACATACATATACATAATGTGCATGGAAGAAGACAATAATACATAAACATATTTCCATAATAATTTATTCCCATACATGTATATGGTATGACTGGTTTTCATTTCAAAGATATTTTGTCATGCAATCGTATTATTTTGTTCTTCCATTCACAATAGTTCACTCTACAAAATGATATTTCAGGGTTTTCACTGGTTCACAATTTCAAGGTTTTCCGCCATGCACTTGTAGTCCTCTCTCTGACAATGCACAAACTAACTCTGTAATTTGCTTTTAATATTTGTTTGTTATTCCCAAATATGCAAATGGATTCACTTTATTTCATTTCGAAGATATTCTGCCATGCAATTATATTATTCTCTTCCTATATATATATATATATATATTGTGCATGGAAGGAACAAAATAATACATAGACATAATTTCATACATATACAAATATATGTATATATATATATATATTTGTATATGTATATATATGTAATTGTTTATGTGATTGTTACTACGAAATTTGTTGTATATATTTATGTTCAGCTCTGCACTCAATAAAGCTCCATTTCTCTTTCAGTTGAGGTTTTCTACCTCACTACACCTATACCATTGTATTTCCTTTTAACAATGTGTGTTCATCTCTCACTAAACAAATCTGCTCTAAGTAATTTCAATTCAAATAATAAAATACAACAAACTGTCAACATGCACAATAAATCCAATTACATTACAAACCATTCCTAAAAATCAAGCAAAATAAAGACAATAAAAACAAATTGATCATGCACAATAAAGACAATTGCATTTCAAACTGTTCATAAAAACCAGACCATTCAAATTCAAAATGTCAAGATGCATATTAAATAAATTCAAATTGTTCATGCATCATTGTGACTTCAACAATGTTCAATTTTTTGTTTTATTTAATTGCTCCAAACATCTTTTTTAACATCTGCAGGTATGATCCCAAGGTAAAATGAGGTCAAAAACTAAAACCAAGACTGCAAAGATGTCTCGTACAAGGAAAGACAGTGTAAGAGTCACTGAGGTTGCACAAGTAAATAGTAATCCAGAACCTATTGAGGTTGTCCACAAGGTTGTTGCACCACCAATCTAGCGAGCAAGAGCATCAAAGGAAAGGGAATGGTCATCAGAGGACATGGAGAGGGCACTAGAGGATGTTGAAACAAATGGGATATCGATGAGAGGTGCTGAAGAGAAGTGGAAAATCCCAGCTACAACACTTAGCAATTGGTTAGGTGGTCTGAGCACTACTTCAAAGAAGGGTCCACCCATAGTCCTAACAGAAGAGGAGGAGGGTTTGATTGTGAAGTGGTGCACATATATGGAAGATATTGACCACGGGCTTGAGATTATGAATCTCAAGCAAGAGGTTTCTCAGATATGCCAGACAAGACCCAACCCTTTCATGGAGGGGCTGCCCGAAAAATCATGGTGGACTGGATTCAAGAGGTGCCATCTATAATTGACCTTGCGCATAGCTAAAGGTCTTGAAAAAGACAGGGTGCTAAACCTTAGACCCGATATAGTAGCTGAATTTTATAGAACGTTGACAACAATATATGAAACCACCCCATATGGTCCTGGCAAAATTTGGAACTGTGATGAAATGCGCATTCAAGTTGGCAAAAATGGAACTATGAGGGTCTTGGCATGACGAGGCAGCAGGAATGTCTCCTACATCATTCCAAAAAGTAGTGAATGGATAATAATTCTATGTTGTGTTAATGCATCTGGACAAAGCATACATGGTTTATATCTCTTCAAGGGCAATATAGAGATAGAGAATTACATTGTGAATTGTGAACCATGTGCAACTATGGTAATCCAAGCACATGCTTGGATGAGGAAGGAGATTTTCTATGAATGGCTGGAACATTTTTGTGTGTCAGTTCCTAGGGGTGTCTCACCTACTAATAGACACCTACTGATGTTGACAACCATGGAAGTCATGTTGCATTGTCAACTATCCAAAGGGCAAGGGTGTTAGGCATTGACCTCCTTACACTGCCTGCTCATACTTCTCATGCACTACATCCTTTGGATGTTAGCGTGTTTGCACCATTTAAGCAATATTTCAAATTAGAACGAGTAGATTTTCTCACTAGATTCCCAAATATTGATATCAGAAGGGCAAAATTGGTGGAGTTAGGCAACAAGGCACTCAGAAGAGATTTGACTCCAACCAACATAAAAGCTAGCTTTAAAAGGACGGGGATATGGCCCCTCAATTTTGATGCACTCGTGGGTGACATGTGTGCTAGCGAGACGTATGTCATTGCTAACACCAACGATGCTTTTGTAGTGCAGAACATCCTTAGTCTTTCGGGACTTGATGTTTCAACATATGAACTTTCACAAACATTGCAAACTCCAACAGATAGTCAAGTGCATGAAGGTGCACAACAACAACTTGAGGACATGGACAACCAGCCCACACAAGAAGACATGGGGGAATTCACATTCCTTTCCCAAACACCCACACCTCCAAAAGAAATAATGCACTTTTATGTAGATTTAAGCAATGAAAGTCAGGGTACACCGAACTAGGTGGAGTTTACTTCCTCCCAAGTGAATGAAACAATTCAAACAAAAAGTGGTTCTCAGATCAGTAACTTCCTTAAGTTGCCAAGTCACAAAGAGAATGGAAGAACAAGAAATTGGGCTGGTGATGCTCTTCGAGTGAGCCGGTAGTCTCAGTTGTTGACTGTTGACAGTTACATGACTCTCATAATGGAGCAGGAATGAAGAAAAGAAGAACAACAAGAATTAAAAATCAGAAAGATGTAGCAAACTAAGGACAAAAAGGCAGCATGGATTCTGGCCTTGGAGCAGAAGGAACAAAATAAAATTGAAAAGGAAATTTAGCGCATGGAAAGAGAGCACCAAAAATAGTTGCAAAGAAAGGAAAAAGAGTAGAAGAAGGAGCAAGAGAGGATACAAAAAGAACAAGAGAATAAGGAAAGGGAGATCGAGGTTGCCCATAGAGAATTGATGCGAGATAGATGCTTAAGCTTAAGCAGTCCTACAACTCCCTTATCTGATAACCACAGTTACTTTCGAGATATAACCAATAATAACATCCCTATGTTTTCTACAAGCAATGTGTGTTTCAGTTCAAGCTCGTCTCAAGTTAGCTACACTCAATTTCAAGTTGGTCATACTTCTTCACCACTAGTGCCATCAAATGTAAGTTACACACAACTAACAAATGCAAATGCAAATTAGTTTATGGAAAGTATAAATGCAGCAGCAGGAGATGAGAACACATCTCCAGATTCATTCCTTGGAGCATTTGACTGAGTTTGGGATGCCATTAAATCTTGGATTTTTTTTGGTGAGTTGTAGTTGGGGATTCCATGTTAATTGTGTTGCATCTGTTCAAAATGTGAACTAAATCTGTTTATTATTTTGAACTAAATCTATTTTTTAATGTCATACCAATACCTTGGTTGACTTTGTGGGTGAAAACTATTTTACAATTACATATTAAGGTGCTCTAGTGTCGGGCCCATTGATGACTATGTCAAGAATTTTTTTATGGTTGTCTTATAATCTACGTTTTAGAAAATATATTGTATGCAGATATTATGTTTCAATTTTCTTTACCACAATTTCTATGTTTATAATATCTATTTTACATTTCTGCAAATATATTGTATGCATATAAACTATTTCAATTTTGTTTACAAAAATTAGTATGTTTATAATATCTATTCTAAATTTGTGCAAAAAATATTCAATGCTGATAATCTTATAATATCTTGATTTGTGAATGGTAGAGATGGATGTGACCTATTTGACCTATATGATTCTATATATCCCCTATTATTATGTTCATCATTGCACAAACTTTAAATCTGCAATTTTCTTATAACATTTATTTGTTATCCCCAAATATGAAATTGGTTTGCGTAATATATCCTTTTGTATATCAGTAGCTCAATTGAAAATTACTTTTAGACTATACCTCTACAAAAGATAACATGTATGTATATCTTATCTAAAGTTTATTTGTTTCGGTGCATTACAGTTTACTCTTGTTTTGTGAATGGTAGAGATGGATGTGACCTATTTGACCTATATGATTATATCTATCCCTTATTATTATGTTCATCATTGCACAAACTTAAAATCTGAATTTTGCTTATAACATTTGTTTGTTATTCCCAAATATGAAAATGGTTTGTCTGGTTTTCATTTCGAAGATATATGTAGGGCTTATATGTGCATACATTACTACATATATATCTATATGCACAAGGATGTACATAGGTATCTATGTGCATACTTATTTAGATGTATGTCTATTTCAATACATATGTACATATATACCTATGTGCATATGAATGCACTTGTATGTATATGACAATATGTATGTACATATATAATAGTGTATGTACATGTAAATATATATATATGTATCCACATATATATCAATGTTTATCTAGACGTATATATATCTACATATATATCAAAGTGTTTCTACAAACATATACATATATGTATACACATATATGTATCTATAGATGTATACACATATGTATATACACATATATGTATCTACAGATGTATACATATATGTATATACACATATATAAATACATGTATCTACAAATATATATATATATACATATATGTATTTACATATATATCTATATATATGTATTTACAAATATATCTATATATATATATATATGTGTATATGTGTATACATATATATATATATATATATATATATATATATATATCTATATATATATATGTGTATATGTGTATGCATATATATATATATATATATACATACACATATACATATATATAGATATATATGTATATATATATATACATACATATATGCCACGTACATATATATATACACAAATATATAGATATATATATATACATACACTGATATATAGATTGAAAGCTATAGTGTATGTATGGATAGAAATTAAATGAAAAGATTAAACCCATTAAAGTCACAGTGATGCATGAAGAGAACCATATATTTCCTTGACAAATTGAGTGTGTTTATGAACACAAGTATTGGAAGTGTTCATAAACACCATACACGCCATAAACATCATGGAGAAAATTGTCGATGCATTTAGAATGGAAGAGAACCTTCGGTCTATGGACAATCAAATAAACACTTTAAATATTATGTTCAAAATCAACAACAAAATAAATAATAACATTCACCTTAAGTAACACAACACACACATAACAAAACAAATAAGTGAAAACAGGAAAGAAAAGGGAATGACATGAGACAATGGTGCAACTTTAATGAGGTTAAAAACCTCACCTTTATGAATTGGATATGGCCAATGGGATGGTGAATTTCTCCAACTAAATTTTGCAAACATATATGAAAATAGTCATTAATAATAAAAGTGTACTAAGGAAATTGTTTAACTTACAATAATAATTTATAGTATCCTTTTTTGTTTACCTTTGACATGCAATTCACCGTGACAAAGCTAATAATGAATTGAAATTGTACCCCATCGAAGAACATTGAACAAGACAAAAATTTACAACAAGTGTCAGCCGAATATACCAACATGTCTAAAACAATGAAACAAATAACTGCTCATGAATATACATGACATATGTCACATTCAAATTGAACAATTGAATTGAACATTGCAAGTGAACAATGAAATTGAATATTCCAATTGAACAATGTAATTGAGCATTCCAATTGAATAATGCAATTGAGCATTCCAATTGAACATTCCAATTGAGCAATGCAATTGAACATTCCAATTGATAAATCAAATAGAACAATCCAAAAGAACAATGTAATAGAACAATAAATTTTAACAATGCAAATGGATTATGAAATTGGACAATACAATTTATCAATTAAATTGAACAATCCAATTGAACAAAGCAATTGAACAATCAAATAGAACAATCCAATTGAACAATGTAATTCAAAAATTCAATTTGATTGGCAATTAAAAAATCCAAATGATCAATCAAATTGAACAATGCAATTGAACAATCAAATAGAACCATCGAAAGGAAGAAAGCAATTGAACTATCCAATTGAACTATCAAATTGAAAATTTGTACATGAGTTATACATATATACCAACATGATATGGTGTAACAATCACAATGTATGGAAGTGAAATGCATTGACATACAGCTTGAACTGATATATATTGCTTGGCATATAGAACAATACAATAAAACTATGAAATTGAACTGAAATGTCTTGACATTCATAAATAGTGTAAGTTGAAACCCTAGATACTGAGTTATAGTTTATTGTGAAGAGCATCATTGTGAAACCCCATATATTTATAGATTCATGGAAAACATATGCATATCATACAAGAGAATGGAATTTTTATATATCTATGTATGTATATATACACAACAATGTATATCTATATATATGTATGTATATTTATATATATACATACATATATATAAATATGTATATGAATACATATACATACATGAATACATAGATACATATAAACACAAATTATATATATACACATAAATACATATACATATATATATATATATATATGAATACATACACATACATTCATATATACATACATACACATTATGTATGTATGTATGTATGTATTCATATATATGTATGTATCTTAATTTTAATATATATAGGCAGTGGTAGAGGCATAGTGAGGTAAAAAATCTCACTTGAAAGAGAAAGGGAGCTTTCGAGAGTGCAAAGCCAAACAATGAAGCGTGAAGAGCCGAACAATGAAGTGTGGAGAACCGAACAAGTTTCAGAGCGAAGCCAACCGAACAGTTGAGAATGTTTGCAAACAAAAGGAATGATAGTAAGTAGGATATGCGAGAATGTGAAGCATTGAATGAACCTTGATCTTCGATTAACACATCCGACAATGCAAGTAAATGTGAAGCAACGCAAAGGAGGTGGCGAGCGTTTAATGCTCTAAACTGATGATTCAGGGTGGCGAGGTTGTCATGTACATGCAACCATCTGATCATGTGTAAGTAGATGTTCTCATCGATTAAGGAGGCGGGTGGGCTCCACTTTCAGGCAAAGGGAAAAATACCAGATTGAATGAGTGGAATCTAAACAAAAAACATGAATACAATCATAATTTTACCCTAGAGGTAAAACCCGATTTGAATTCATGTTTTTTGTTAGGTTCAACTCATTCAGGCATTACTTTTCTCCAACAACGTTATATGCGCTTCACTACATCAACACTTCCTTGAAACAACAACCTTTTATATATAATGTTATTACAAGGTATTTTGCTATGCAATGGTTAAACATGGAATTGGATTCAGTGGTTCACAATTATAGGGTTCTCAGCCATGCTCTTATTTTTATTCAATAGATGCATGATGACAGTTTCTTCAATTTAATTATTTGAATTGAAATAGCTTGGAGCATATCCTTTTAGTTCAACATGAACAAACATATTCAAGAAATTGTTGATAATTTGTAATGAAATTGTCTTTATTAAGCATGAACAGTTTGTTTTTATTATCTTTATTTTGCTTGGTTTTAAGGAACAGTTTGTAATGCAATTGGATTTATTGTGCATGTTGATAGTTTGTTGTATTTTATTATTTGAATTGAAATTAATTAGAGCAGATCTGTTTAGTGAGACATGAACGAACATTTTCAAAAGGAAATACAATGGTACATGTGTAGTGAGGTAGAAAACCTCAACTGAAAGAGAAATGGAGGTTTCTTGAGTGCAGAGCCAAACAATAAAATGTGGATAGCCAAACATAAATATATAAAATAAATTTCGTAGTAACAATCACATAAACAATTACATATATATACATATATGAATATATACATAGATATACATATATATGTATATATATCTATATTTGTATATGTATAGAAATATGTCTATGTATTATTTTGTTCCTTCCATGCACAATATATATATATATATATAGAAAATACATATTTAGGAAGAGAATAATATAATTGCATGGTAGAATATCTTTGAAATGAAATAAAGTGAATCCATTTTTCATATTTGGGAATAAAAAATAAATATTAAAAGAAAATTGCAGAGTTAGTTTGTGCATTGTCAAAGAGAGGACTACAAGTGCATGGCGAAAAACCCTGAAATTGTGAACCAATGAAAACCCTCAACTAACATTTCATAGAGTGAACTATTGTGAATGGAAGAACAAAATAATATGATTGTATGGAAGAATATCTTCGAAATGAAAACCAATCATACCATATACATGTATGCGAATATATAAGTATGGAAATATGTCTATGTATTATTGTCTTCTTCCATGCACAATATGTATATGTATGTATGGAAATACAAATACATATATCAGAACAAAATAATATAATTGCATGGAAAAATAACTTCAGAATGAAAACAAGTGAATCCATGTTGATATTTGGGAATAACAAAAAAATATTCAAGGGAAATATTAGAGTTAAAGTTTGTGCATTATCAAAGAGAAAACCCTGTAATTTAGAACTAGTGAAACCCTTTCCATGTTTGGTAGTAACAATGAAATGAAAAAAGCATTTTGCAGACATAACTATTGTGCATGGAAGAACACAATAATACATAAACATGCCATAATATCTTTGAAATGAAAACCAGTCATACCATTTTCATATTTTGGAATAACATGAGAATGTTTGAAGCAAATCACAGAGATGAAGTCTGTGCAGTGAGGAAGACATGAATGCAAGTGCATGGCATAAACCCTCAAAATGGTAGACACTAAATCCCTATGAATATTTCCTTGTAACAAGCAAATATATTGTATCTATTTCCGTATTTTGGAATAACAAACAATGTAAAAACCAATCTGCATATTTAAATTTTGTGCAATGACGAAAACCAATCAAAGCCTTTCCATATTTTGTCGAAGAAGTGTAATAGTAATGAAAAACTATTTTAAACCAGTAAAACCCATTTCATATTTCATATAACTATACAAATATGAAATTCCCAATGCAGAGGTGCAATGAATATCATAAGTTTATGAGTGCATGGTTGAGTGCAGAGGAAAACAAAACCAATTAGAGATTGCAGTACGGGCTGAGAGAGGTTGTAAACTCACCTGAAAGAGAAACAGAGCTATCGAGAGTGTAGAGCTGAAGGAAGAAGCATAAAGAGCCGAACAATGAAGTGTGGAGAGCCAAACAAGTTTCAGAGCGAAGCCAACCGAACAGTCAAGAAAATTTGCAAACAAAAGGAATGAGAGTAATAAGGATATGCGAGAATGTGAAGCATTGAATGAACCTTGATCTCTGATTAAAGCGCCCGACAGTCCGAGTAAATGCGAAGCGATGCGTAAGGCATGTTGGTCAATGGAGGAAATGAAGGAGGTGATGAGCGTTTAATGCTTTGACGTAATGGTTCAGGGTGGCGAGGTTGTCATGTACATGCAACCGTTCGATCTTGTGTACGTAGATGTTCTCATCGATTAAGGAGGTGGGTGGGATCCACTTTCAAGTGGAGGGAAAAATTGGCCCGTTTTGGACACGGCGTAAAATGTGCTTGACAGGTGGCAGGGTCATCGATTTTTAAAAAATATATATATAGGCTGACGCACAAGTGGCAGGATGATGTAGTGAGTTAATTTTTTAAAAAAAATGGTCCACGTGGACCTACAAAGTTGACCCGCCCTACTATGGGCCTCTCTCTCCTATCATTTAAGTGAAAAATTATTTTTTTGAATCATTTGAGTGATCTATTTCTTCTTTTACATTGAAATGTGAAAAGTGCATGGAATTTCACCTTACAACATGACATATGACCCCCTAAAAATGTGCTCAAGCTTCTTGGAGATATTTTTAGTGATTTTTGTCCTCTAACATTATTTTCTCTTCATTTGGCATGTCCTACCTACATGCATTTTTCTAACTTCAAATTGTTTTCAAGTACCTTCTTCTAATCACACCATACTTCAAAAGCTTTGATGTTCTCTTTCCTATCTATATATTCCATTACTTTCCTTATACGATGTGCTTGAAAAACTTAGCTCTTAAGCCATGCTAAAGTGTTTTGATTTGAAGATAACAACATTAATGACTATTGTCAACAAAGGACTCTAAAATTACTTCACACAATAAATGAAAACTTTTTTTCTTTGAATTAATGTTATGAACAAGGCATGATTGAGTTGTGGCTTATAACTTAACATGATATGAAAATTTTCATATGGGTACAATATAGATAAGAGTACAATTTTACAACATGAACCACATTTTTTCCAAAGATCTGTAGACACTTAAAATCGTTCTAATCAATATTGCACATCTGGATTTGATTATTAACACCATTTTCATCTTAATTCACCTTTTTTTGACTGATTAATTAAATAATCTTAATTATTTAATTAAATTCATCGCTTTCATCTATTAATTGAATAATCGAATAATCAATTTTATCAGGTTAAATCATCCCCTTTCATACTAATGTTCATCCTATTTAATTAGATAATGTGAATTATTTAATTAAATTTCTTAAGTTATCTCATTTAATTAAATAATCTTAAATTATTTAGTTGAATGTCATTAATTCCCCTTTTTATTAAATGAGTTAATTGTTTAATCAAATTCCTAATTTCCTCCACCATGCACAATTAAATAATGCTTTAATTATTTAATTAACTAATTACCTTCATCCTTCAACTTGCAAAGGAATATTCTCATGGAATATTCCTCCATTTATACTCCTCCAAATGTGAAATATCTTGTAACAACTTCCTAATTTTTAGGAAGTGTGCTTCTTCAAATCAATGCGAGTCATTGATTAAAATCATTGATCCTTGTCAACTTACAATCTCATCCATTGATTGGATTCTTTATCCATGCCATCTCCTCTTATCGATTTTCATCCATTGATTGATCAAATCAATCTTGACCATTGGTTCATCTATTTTTCGTACAAATAGTCCTCATTTCTATGAGAAAATGACCCACATTCATTTAGAGTAACTACACTATGGTGAATTTTAGAGCATTCTCCATAAGAATTTTATCATTTAGCATCTATTTTAGTTAAGCTTTGCATCCATTTTCATCAATCTTCATCAATGGCATCCATTTGAAAGCTTGTTTCAACCAAGGGATTGGGAAAAGCTGACATTCCACATCAATGCAACACCAATCCTCCAATGGGATGAGGTTTGAGGCATTAGATTAGTTTTCATTATGCATTTCTAGTTTGTTTCATGTTTAATGACTTTTTTATTTAATATTTTTAAGAATTTCATTAGGAGCTTAACTTAACTAGTAATATCTTGGTCAATTTCTTGTGGATCAACCATGTTTAGCTTAGGTTATGATAATCCTCATATTTTGGCACTAGAAGGAGGGCCTTACTAACCAGATTTGACTATATAATGGCAAATATTCATTTCATCTGAGGTTTTCTCCTCATCGTCGAAGTATGGGTCTAACTTTGAAACATTATAGCGATGAGCGATAGAGTTCAAAAGCATTAGTGAGCATGTGGCCAACTATGTGGTAGCTTCCCAAGGTGTCATCATTGTTTTAAAGAACATATGTAAGAGCGTAAAGTGATGGTCAAGGAGAGATGTAGATCATGTTTTAAATCAAATATGATTGATGGCAGGAATTTAAACTTGAACGACTACTTGTCAGTTCACTCATGTGAGCTATCTTTTAGAAGTTAATGCAGGAGACACTCCATTTCTAAATCATAAAGAGGGTTGTTGATCATTTTTCTTTCATAATTGAAATCATTAAGAGCTGAAGAATTAGTCAAGTGAATAAAATAAGAAGGCAAAGATCCAGATGAGGAAAAGTTGAAGAACAAACTACTGGTTTTCTCGGGTAAGTTTAATTTCATACCTTTGTGAGTAATTTTATAGCACTAGGTGATTTAGGAGTTGAGTAAATTGCTAGGGTTTGTTATTTAGGATTGTTTCTTTCTATTTAGCAAAGGAATTACAATTATTTCATGTAGGGTTTGGGTAAGAGAGTGGAATTTGTTAAATTTTAGTTTGAACCATGTGAATTTGAAGAGTTTAGACTGTAATTCCCCATTATTTGAAACCCTAGTTCCATTATACCATAAAAATGAGTGAGCCTAGTGAGTCTTCCATCAAACCAGAGAGAAAACCTAAACATAAAAGGGTCAAGAGACCTAAACCTCAGGATGACAAGCCCACAACCAAGTCAAAGATTCTTGAGGGGTTTGCAAAGAAGAGAACAGTGAACAAATATTATTCTCGATTCATGGAAGAAGCTTCTAAGGACTCGAATACAGAGGTAAAACCAGTTGGAAAGAGAAAAACTGATGAAGGAGCATTGGCAAGTCATTTCCAAGATTTAGCTTCTAGGGTTGGTGATGTGGTGCTTCCATAGAGTGGTTGGGATCTATTTCTATATGCTTTCAAAAGGAGATTTATCAGTCACCCCACTTGTCATCTATGGACCTGTGATATTGGAATTTTTTTTTGCCCTAATGTATTTATGGAGGTGGATTTGATGCTTGAATTGGCAAGGTGTTATGATCCTACAGATAGAACAATAAAGAGATTTCTAAACTTTGTTCCCATGCTAGAAATTTCAAGAAGCCAAATAGTGGAAGTTTTCAATTTGAACCCATCTGTTACTGAGTCAATAAACTTTCGTGCATTATGTAATGAATATGAGAAAAATAAATTTGCATATAGAAAAAATGAGTTGCTAAGGCATAAAAGGCATGATTTGAAAAAGAATGGTGTGTTATTTAGTCCTAAGGAGCTTGAGCCATTTGACTGTGATGAATTTGAAGATTACTTCAATAATACTGATTGTGCATTGCGTCAAGTGTTGCATAGGAAATTTGACATCAAAATGGATGTTGTTGTGATGGTTATGGAAAATGATATTCAAAAAAAGTATCAAAACAATTTTTTTGACTATGCCTCTTATATTTCTGATCACTTGCATGAAGATTTGGTAAGGTTGAAGGATACACCACCTAAATTGTCCTGAAAACACTATTCTTTGTTAATGCATATGCTATTATGGAAAATAAAAAAGGTAATGAGGAATTTCATGAAGTTGAGAGAAAGGGATAATATGCACAATAAGTTTCCTAAACAAATGTGGAGCCATATTTGGGATGTGCACTGTCCTGATTCCAACTATACTGTATTTTTCAATGGGTTTAAGTTTATTGTGCTGGAGCAATTGGGCTTAAAGCTCGTTTACAAAATTTCAAGGGGTGTAAAATAAATTTTGAGGCCTCTGGAGTATGAACAAGACACTACACAAAATTTCAATTTGGGGGACTGGTATCTTCATACTGGCTATACTACAATAAGGATCTATGGATCCCTAGTGCCACCCCACCGATTGCCTATGTATATGTATGATAAACAAGATTTTATGGAAATAATGTGCCAGCTTGATGTCATGCATAAAGAACATTTTAGAAAGTCAAGGAAGGCATCTTTGATAGACCCCAATTGTGGATTTGCATATTTTACATGCACATCAAAGGAGGGCATTGAAAGGTTTGGTTCTCTCTTAAACATATACAAGATGAAACAAGATATTATAAGATATTTTAATCGTGAGGGGGTTATTAATGTTGAAAGACTTGAGGAGAGGATTGTCTGGGAGATAACATCAATTTTTATATCAAGAGGATGTAATTAGAAATTTATCTTCTAATGATGAATTTGCAGAAAGGAAAAGTGAGTGGAGAAAAAATTGTGCAATTGAAGAAAAGATGCTAAAAGAAAACCCTTTCTATGTTAGTCATTACTCTAAAATAAAGGACTTATATGTGTAGGCTAAAATGATGTTAGCAGATGTTAAGGTCAAATTTTTCTTTGATAAAGTGAAACAAGCTAAAATAAAGGCCAAGGTTGCCAAACAAGATCATGATACATAGGAAGTTCAATCCTTGGCTCAAGGTGGTCAAGTGCAAGCAAGAGAGATAGGTAAGAAACCTATTGTCACCCCACTAGTGACTTATCCAACAAGTGAGCAAGGAGGTAAAGGTTATGTGCCTAAGGAGTCTACAAAGTATATTCCAATCGAGGAAGAGGTGAATCAGAAATTCCCATCCCCTGAAAAAGGAGTATGATTTAAATATTGTTGTTTCTACTAGTAGGATAATTAAATGGGAGTATAATGAAATAGGAAATGATGATGTCAGAATCAAAGTTTGCAATGATTTCATATGTGATGATGCATTTATCCAAACAAAGGAATTTAGATATTTTGACATCCGTGTAAGAAGTTCTGACATAAAGAAAATAATAGAAGAAGCAAAAGAAAAAGTTGACCCCTCATTACAAGAGTAGGCTGAGAAGGAGGAAGAAAATAAAATAATGAATGAGATTGCAGTTATATCACCCCAAGAGGAAAGAGACCTAGTTAAAGGAAGTGGAACCTTATTATTATCTGGGTGGGAGCTCTCATCTGCCATTGCATTGGATGCAATAAGGAAAGAACCCAATGCATCTATCTCTAAGGAAAATTTTCATAGGGTATTTGGCTTAGGTTTCAGCCCAAAGCTACACACTCTTTCTATTTGGTCCATGGCACCAAATAATGGGAAAACTGAAGTAATAAAATCTATGTAATAATAAATTGGTGTTGTTGTGATAAAGAGGGCTACTAAAATAATTGCCACTGTAGTTGCATAATTGACTATGCATGTTGCTATGTTGAGTGTTGACATAGCCCAAATCTTAGAGGACATGTATAATAAACTTCTAGAAAAGTACAACAAGTTGATGGATGAACATAACAGGGTGCTTGCTCCAACACAAAAAGGTCTTCCTTCTCCCACAACCTCGTATTCAGATTTTTCTGCTCAAGACAAAGAAACCTTGTCATTAAGAATTAAGAATTTGAAACAAGAACTGCAAGTAGAGAGGGTTAACACCAAGAAAGCCAAAGAGGAAATTTCCAAGGTGGTAGATGATATCTTTAATGATGTTTTGAAGCATAGGGTTATGAAGATAGTAAACAAGGATGATAATGTGTGGGATGTCTACAAGAATATTCATGAAGCAAATAAGAAGTATTTGCTAGTTCAGGGTGCATTCCAAATTGGGTGGAGCAAATGGAGTACTAGGGTGCGAGCACTGAAAGAAATGATGCCTTATATTCAGGAAGACCCTGAGTCTCCCACAAATATTCCTAATTTGTTAAAATAAATTGATTTGATAAGTGATATTACAATATTCCATGGCAAGTGAGGAATGAAATTACAAAACAAATTGAAAATGTTTAGAGACATGGAGGGGTATGGTATGACCAATATATTAACCAATGAAGGTGAGTTAGGAGGTTTAATCATACATTTAAAGAAAATGATCAATCTCACTGACTATGCCATGTTGAACCCTTTTGTAGACAATATGTCGGGAATTAAGGCGAGGATGGACACATTTGTAAAGGAGGCCAAAATATTGTTTGATGCAAGATATAACCAACATAATACCAAAGTGTAGAAACTGTTGGACACACAATGGCCAATTGAGGAGGAGTATAACACGTGGCTCAAAAAACTTAAAGATTAATCCTTAGATAAAGTATATTGTAAAATGTTATCTCCTCCCAGTTATGAAGATTGATGACAAATGTGTTGATGTGGACAATGTCTTTTCTCTCTTTTTATTGTTTTCTTGTTTTAGAGTTTCTGCTAACTGGGTGCTCACGTGGAAGAAATTTTTTTCTCATGAAGAAGATGTTTTTGAAATGACTTCAATGATGAAAGATGTGTTTTGGAAGGTGGGAACAGTCTTCTTCAACAATATGGAAATAAGTTTTGTCTTATATTCTTTCCCCCTCATGGAAATGCAAATATAACCGCTTGGGGATGTTTTTAAATTCAAATTCAAATGAAGTCAAACGTAAAATGTGACTGTAGGTGTAATTTGGCCCGAAGCTTGTTGCTCCCATGTTCTATAATGGGAATTCAAGGCCAATTGTACATGTCTTTGGTTGGAAAAGGTTTTGAACTCATGTAATGAGAATTTTGTAAGTCAAGCACAAAGGAATAAAATATTTTTGAGTCTTAGATATGGATTCTAGTTTGTAATAGGCATAATAGTTTTACAGAAGTAATGAAATTTGAATGAGAAATGGAAATTTTGGAACAATTTCTCTCTTGTTGTATTTTGTTACTCAAATTATGAATTAAATGATCAAGGATCTTTTATTGGTCTTCAATCGTTTTGGTTGAATGTATGGTTTTATCTTTTCTTTAATTCAAGGAATTAATTAAATGCTTTGATGAAGTCATAGGTTTTTGTTGTGAAGTACAAGGATTAATAAGTATTTTTTGTTATGGGAGATCTTGAGTTGTTTTATTGCAAGGCAATATCACAATAGTTTATGAATGCTAAGTCTAATTACTAAGGTACTACAGTTTGTTGCAAATTTAAATTCGTTGCCCATGGATAAAGCACTGATCTATTAATTTGGTTATCTTTGATGTAATTGAGTCAGACATTCCTTTCAAAAAATAAATCCTTATAGAAAATTATTTACACACCTTTAATTATTGTGAAGTTTTATGAGAACTACCCATTCTTTGCTTTAGATGGTAATTTGTTAGTGAATCAACCAAATTCTTGAAGGATTATGTCTAATTTGAAATCTATAGGAATGTATCTATCATTTACAATGTTTGTGGTAATTTGGCACATGATTATCATTTAGCACATTGTAGGGATCACCCTACTGGGTCTTACACAACTTGAATTGTGGAGGGAAAGCCTAGCAAGCTTTCACCTAGTCGTTGGCCAGTCCTCACCATTACTGATCATTGGATTATGGAAAATTTATAGGTAATTGTTGAGATTAAGTTTGGTTCTTAACAAACAACCAGAAAAACAACAACACAATTGTTCGAACCAGAGCGATACAATTGTCTTAATAGCGATGTAATTGTCAGGTAAAAAACTATAGTTAAATCTTCATGTTTACTTTAAATTCTCAAGTTTATCTACTCTCTGATCACTTACTGACTTCTGGTTTGTTTGTGTAAGGCTAACTATTTTTCAGATTTGAAGTGGAGGAGAAAATTATTCATTAACACTTGTCATGACATCATTTAATCTTTCAATTTGGGCTTTAAAACTTACAATACTGCGAGTTTTTCAAAGTTGGATTAAAACTGAACCCATAACTTTCAATTTGGGCTTTAAAATTCACAATGCTATGAATATTTTAATTTGGGCTTTAAAACTAACAATTTTATGAGTTTTTCAAAGTTGGATTGAAATTGAACCCAAACATCCTCACACTTTGATTTGGTTTAAAGTTGAACAACACAAACTCACATTCAGTTTTGGTGTTATTAAAATGAACATAAAATCTACTTTGGTGCACTAAAATGAATCAATGTCTTCTATACTTGTTGTGCTTGTGTAAGATTTCAGTGGATATCCTCTCCCCTTTCACTTCGTGCAATATTGGGTGAAGAGAAATATTCTAAGTTTACAATTTTTTTGGAGTCACTCAAAGGCTTGCTATGTATCCTCTCCCCTTACACTTCGTATGATCTTGGGTGAAGAGAAATATAATTCCTTTTATTTTATTATAGGGGGCCTACCTTTGAGATGCATCTTGCAATGGAGAACTCATTGGTGACCACCAAGCAAATTTACCCATGGGCTATATAAAGCAAGTAAAATAAAAATAAAGTAACACAAATCTGGGTGGGAATGCCATAACATGTCAATAGTCCCCATGTGAACGTAATGGATTACACAGGCTAGGATAGAGTCTTAAGTGGCTCATGTATTTGATTCATATGTTGTAGTGTTCACAATTGTCACTAGAAAAATTGTATCTAGAGGCCAACCAAGTTTCCCGAAACGTCCTTTGAAGTAGTGCATCGAAATAGCACTGTTTCGAGAAGTTACTTACCACGTCCGATTTATAGTTGAGGTATAAAGATTAAGAGTTCATTCTCTTATACACAATTAGGCATATCAAGATGATAATTTTTTTGATATGGCCTATTTGACCCCTCTATAATTTTGGATTTAAAATCATTCCTTCGATTGTGAGGTAAGCATACTAAGAAGTGGCATACCTTTATTCCTCTAGATTGTTATTGACTGATTTTTTTGAGCCAAACTAGTAAGTCTTATGGAAGAAGACTTGTGAGACATCTCCCATACCCATTGAGTCAATTAAACACATTGCTTGGAATACAAATGAACTCAAAGAAACATCAACATGGTCAGAAATTTCTAACCCTTTGTTTATATGCAAGTGCTTTTCAAGGACAATATATTGTTGTGTACCTCTAAATATATTTTTTTTTCAAAATAATATATTAGTGATTTCCCAATATATTTGACCATATCTCTACTCAATTATATCAAAGTTAACCTAGGGACCTATGGCTTAGCTCTTTGATTTCTACAATGTCAAGCTTTTGTGGAAAACATTTTGCCTTGTCATAGACATTCTTAGTTTAAACTTAATTAAGATATTTGATGTGGTAAAAAACAATCTCATTAATCAAATTTTAAATCAATTGAACCCACAAAGAAAGTACACATTGGTCCTATGTTTCAAAAACGTCTTCTTCCAAAAAAATAACAAAGAGAAAACAAGGAAATGCACCTCGAAACATACAACCAAGGTTCTATCATCAAACAAACATTAGTCTCTAAGGTTTAAACACTCTAAGGGAAAATCATGTCTTTCGACACCGTAATCTTATAAACAAACTCCCTCTTAGGTTCAAACATTAGTATCAATCATCACATTCACGTCAAAATATTTGACATCATATCTCACCAAAAACTTTTAAATTTTGGACACAACAACCTCCTAGACTTAGGTTTTCATCAACCAATCAGCTAGTTTAGCTATATGTTTGGAAATGAATCCTTTTTGATACATTTAGTTAGACTAGCAAACATCTCCTTTTGAACAAGTTTATCCTAAAGTCACAAGTCTACTTTTAGGATTCACAATTTCATTAGCATCCTTATCCAATCAACAAACATCAAACTTTAAGTCTAGTGTTGTCCAAAGTTAGAATTTCATCATCCACATCACTCACCCCCTTCATAATCCATTCACATCATTGGTCCTAAACACCTTAGAGGGTCACTTCTACCAAAATTTCAATCAAATCAAGAGTTCCAACAATACAAATCCCAACACACTACTCCCAAATTTGATCCAAAATTTATGGTAACAACAAGATCACAATACAAAAAATACATGGAGCAAAACAAAAATTCATCTACGATGAGTGATCCCAACCAACAAGAATTTTATCCTAGAAGTTACTCAACCCCATCACAAAATCCACCTCAAAATTCACTAGAAATGGGGTATGAAGTAGAAGATGTTACTAATAACCCAAATGAGCTCACCGCAGAGGAACTACTTGAAGCACAACAAGATCCCAAGACTCACCATCTCATCAACACATTGATGAAATTGAACCCAACACAATATATGCTAGCCTTGGAAAAGGAAGGATAAAAACTCCCTTCCTCATTCAATTTGGACACAATTAGAGAACAACCTTTAGGAAACGTTGCATCTATCACACAACCCTTGGTCCAAGGTGTAGTTCAATCTATCACTCAACTATCTTCATCACATGTTCCAAGCCAACCTTTGACTTCTAGTCTTGCAACTTGACTAGGAACCCAACTTGGTCTCACTCCCAATCTAGGAAATAACACAACTTTGGGCACCCAAGACACAACTATCTCCCAAAATACAAATTGGACACCAAAATTTCATGCCCAACCACATTCTTCCACTACAAAATTTTCCCAAAGTGTTCCTAAGGTTCAACAAAGTCAAGTGAGTCAAACACCATAAGTGGATGAAAAAAGGACAAGTAAACACCATAATTCAAGGTCAATTATCAACACAACAAGGTCCATCTTCATCAAACCAACCAATTGACCCTCAAAATCAAATAGTTCCACTAGTCCCTCAAATCAACCGAGGAAACACATCAAACTCATTGGTCACAAATCTAATCAATCAAGGAAACTCATTGGCCCCAAATCAAACACATCAAAGAAATGCATCCAAATAATTGGTCCCTCAACATCAAATCAATCAAGGTAATTCTTCCAATCAATTGATCCAAAATCAAAGTATGCCACTAACATCGCAACACCAAGTGGCACCATCTCAACCTTTGGTCCTCCAAATAATGCAAAATCAAATGAGACCTCAAGATTACATTCCTCCACCCCAATCTCAAATTTTACAAGGAATGATAGCACAAAATCAAGGACAAAATATACCAAATCTAAATCAAATGTCCAACCCTCACAATTTGATCACACACCAACCACCCCAACATCAACCCAATCCAAAAATTACTCACCACATGGTTCCCCAAATCCACCACTCATTCCACAAAATCAAAACATCTCAATCCAATACATTCAATCAAGTCAATTTGTCCCAAACTAAAACACCATCCCATTATTGCAAGGAAAAAATGATTGGCTTATCAACAACCTATTGTGAATCAACAACAACAAGAAGCTCAATTACTAGTACAATAACAAAAATCTCAACTACAAGTGCAACGAAAATCTCAATTGCAAGCTCAACTCCAAGTGCAATAACAAGCTCAATTGCAAGCACAATTACAAGCACAATAATTTCAAGTGCAACAACAATCCCAATTACAAGCACAACAATTTGCTCAACAACAACAAGTGCTTGCGCAATAACAACAAGTGCTTGTGTAACAACAACAACAACAAGGATTGTATTACAACCCACAACAATCATATGCAAGTACACAACAAAATGTCTTGAACCAAAAATCACAAGGAGCATACAACACACCACCACCATCATCACCATTTAATATGCAATATCAAAATCCACCATACACACCATATAACACCCCTGCTTATCAAAATACCACATAC
Source organism: Sequoiadendron giganteum (assembly GCA_007115665.2). Taxonomy (NCBI): domain Eukaryota; kingdom Viridiplantae; phylum Streptophyta; class Pinopsida; order Cupressales; family Cupressaceae; genus Sequoiadendron; species Sequoiadendron giganteum. The sequence goes on from CM021109.1 coordinate 509,064,937, forward strand.
AACTCATCTACCAATCCACAATATAATATGTATGCTCCACCCCCAAACAATCCTCAAGATGATCTTTCCTCCCAAATTTGAACGTTTACACAAAAAATCCAAGACATCCAAGCAAGAAAGATGAAGAAATTGTATGCACAATGAGACTTGTGTCCATAGCCCTTTGATAGAAACATTGTAATGATCCCATTCCCACCCGAATTTAAAATCCCAAAATTTGACAAATATAAAGGGCGGGGAAATCCAGAAGATCATATCAAGGATTTTTAGGTGGCATGCATGGAAGTAGCATACAATGAATCCTATTTAATGCACATTTTCCCACATAGTTTGGGAGGCCCAACAATAGAATGGTTCTCACATTTACCTCTAGGAATTTGAACCTTCCAAGAAATAATAAATTGTTTTGTGGATCAATTCTCCTACAACCTAGATATAGATGTAAGTTTGGAAGAGCTATACATGCTAAAATAGAAAAAGGGTGAATCCTTTGCAAATTTCTTGCAACAGTGGAGGCATAGAGCTAGTAAATGCAAGTGGCCAATTCCCAAAGAGAAACAAATAGGGATCATCATCACCAACATAGAAACATATGTCCTTCCAATTGAAAATGAAATGTGTCACATCATACAAAGAGCTTATCCCTAGGGGTCTTAACATTGAAAGAGCCCTTATCACATAAGGAAACATGTAAGCATACAAGGACAACCACCCATCTACTAGTTCCAATGACAAGCCCTGTGTATGGGCCAAGAAAAAGAACTTTACTAATGATGGTGTCATCGATGCAAAAGTGGTCCTAAGTGCTCCAAGATAAACAAACACCCAACCAATGAGCACACAACAACCAAAAATGCAACAAAAAAACAACTAAAACATAGTAAAAAATGCTAATAATAAAAGAGGACCACCCCCTAGAAACAACTACCCTCAACAACATAAGTACACACCTTTGGGGGAACCTATTGAAGTAGTTATGCAAAAACTAGTGCAATCCAATCTCATCATGCTCCCTAATTATCAAAATTACCAAGAACCTCAGACCAAACCACCATGGTATAATGAGAAGGATCTTTGTTATTTTTATAAGATCAAGGGACACAAGACAATGAGATGCATTAAATTGAAAAACATCATCCAAGATCTTATTGACAATGGAGACGTAACTGTTGACCAACAATCGAGAAATCAAGATTTTAAAATATGCAAGAACCTGATGTCAAATCATAATAAGGAAAATGAAAATGGCAAAGGGGAGGATTATACCAATGTAGGTAATGTGTATAACAATTTGGTCACCTCTTATGATAATTTTATATCCATCATCACAATCAAAGGGTTGAGTGCAAAGTGTAGTCACCACACATTGAGGAAAGGTCACTATCCAAGGAGCACCATCACAACCTAGGTCATCACCCACACTTCTGAAGTCGAACCCTAGTGATTATAGTCTCCTAGACCAATTGAAGAAAACCCCTACCCAAACCTCCATCTTGGAGTTACTGAAAATATCTCCCATGCATAAGGACATTCCTAGAAAAGGCTTTGTCAACTTCTTTTGTACTCGTGAATCTTGATACCAAAAAATTCCAAGCTATGATTGAACACATTACCACCCCTCATCTTCTCACATTTTCTAAGCAAGACCTCCCAATGCAACCATTACACAATTGCACATTGCATCTTGAGGTCCTCGTTCACAAAACAAAAGTCAAAAGAGTCTTGGTCTAAATATTTTAACCCTTCAACAAATCAAGAACTTGGGTTACTTTGAAGATGTCGTTGAAAAGGAAAAATGTGTTACTATAAGAGCATATGATGATCAAGAATGGGTTTCCCAAGGCACAATCAAGCTCCCTATCCAAGTAGGACCCACAATTGTAGAAACTACTTTCCAAGTGCTTGATCTTGATCTTCCATATAATATTATTCTAGCTCATCCATGGATCCATGCCATACAAGTTTTAGCTTCCACATACCATCAATACGTTAAATTTCCTTATGAAGGTAGAGAAATCAAAATCCATGGCAATCTCGAAACATTCTATTATTGCAAGAACCTTGAAGCAAAGTACTACAAGATCCCGCAAGTGCCTAAAAATTATGAAGTGCTTACATCCTCCTCATTCATTGACCCATCTTCCCTAGCTTCTAGGTCTGTGAATCAAAAGCACCCATCATGTAAGACATACCAGATATCAACGTAGTGATCAAAGATAATAGATGTGGAGACTATAACTTGAAGATGGATTCTTTTGTATTTGGAGAGTCGCCTTTTTCTCCTAAATCTCACAGGAAGCCTCAACCTATTAATAAGGGATCTAAGACAACCAAGATAGCATCTACCACTTTCACCAAGTGGGGAGATTTGAACAAAGAAGTCATTGATGAAGAAAATGTATCTAAATTGTTATATTTAGATAATAGGCCCAAGCCCATTCTTCCAATGGAAGATGAAAAAAAGGATTGCAACTAATGATGGATTGGGGATACACCAAAAATGAGAAGTTGGGCTAGAATAATAATGGTTTGTAAGAACCCCTTGTGCTTGAGAAATTACCCAAGAATCTTGGTCTTGGATGTATCACAAACAAAGTGACCATTCTTGGCAAGGGTGCTTCTATTAAATGAGTCAAACCTTCCTCTTGGTTACCTACATCATGTACTGATACCATTGATGACTTTCCCCTTGATATCATAGATTTATTCGAGGATATCTATATATTCATGATAATCACTACATCCTTTGGTCCAAATAACCAAATCACTAAACTAAAGCTAGTCTACATTCATGATAATCAACTCATAAACTGGGATCAACGAGGACCGCCTATTCTAGATTAATTAAAAAATGATGAAGCTATCTTTGAGTTTATGGGATTTCGTGACAACATGCCATACGGGGATCACAAAGCAGGTTTCAAAATTGAATTAAATACACAAGCTTATAATGGGGAAACAATTGATTCCCTCAGTCGCAAAATGAACGCTATGTGAATCACGTGTCGACCCTTAAGTGAAAACCACACAATGACACTTTTCGATCATAAAATAGTAAAAACAAAGGATGTATCCGATAGTGAAAACCTCTCTAAGGCATCAAAGGATGAGGGATTCAATCTTCCCCTTAGTGCTCTACATCAAGAAAATTCAATAGTGCTTGCCAAGAGAACTAACCTAGTAAATGTGGGGACAAATGAGGCACCTCAAATCACATTCTATGCAGAATCCCTCTTCGATGAAGAGCAAAAGAACTTGACAACTTTCTTAAAAGAGCGAAAGGAAAAATTTGCATGTTCCTATATAGATATACCCGACCTCGATCCTAAAGTAGTTGTACACCATCTTGTAGTATATCCTCATGCTAAACTAGTAAAGAAGCTGAGAAAGATGCATCCACAAATAGCGTTGTTGGTTAAACTGGAATTGTAAAAAAAATTGGATGTAGGATTTATCCGAATGATAGATTATCTTGAGTGGGTTTCAAAGGTGCCAGTCTCAAAACCCATTAGGGACATCAAAATATGTACTGAATTTAGGTATTTAAATAAAACATGTCCCAAACATGACTTTCCTCTTTCAAACATTGATATCATTATGGAGTTGTCTACTAGACATGAGATGTTATCACTTATGGACGGATTCTCAGGATACAACTAGATCATGATCCAAGGTAGACAACACAAAACAACATTTACATGTCTGCGGGGAACCTATTGCTAGAATATGATGCCACTTGGGTTGAAGAATGTTGAAGCTACTTGTCAGAGAGCAATGACATTGATCTTTCATGACATGATCAACAAAATTGTTGAAGACTATGTGGATGACATTTTAGCCAAATCAAAGAATGAGGAAGGAACATATAGCGGTATTAGGACCAATATTTGATATAATCTAAGAGTACAAGGTACGGTTGAATCTAAAAAAGTGTCTTTGGCATAATATTAGGCAAAATCCTAGGCTACATTGTGTCACAAAGAGGAATTGAGATAGATCTAGCTAAGGACAAAGAAATTCTAGATATGGAGCCACCACAAACATTGAAGAAAATGTGAGGTTTACAAGGGAGATTGCAGTCTATCAGGAGATTTATAACATAGCTAGTAGATAAGATTCATCCCTTTTCTCACTTTCTTCACAAGGAGATAACATACAAATGGGACAAGAAATGTGACAAAGCATTCCAAAAAATCAAGAATTATCTACTGAAACCTCATGTCCTTATGCCACCAATATTGAATAAACCTTTGATTATGTATATCTTAGCCACATCAACAACTTTGGGCTCTCTTCATGCTCAACATGATGAAACAGGGAAGGAGAGAGAAATTTACTATCTCAATAGTACTTTGGTGGGATACGAGATGAATTTCTCATCCATTGAAAATGCTTGCCTAGAAGTGGTGTTTGCTTCACAAAAAATTAGACACTACATGCTTTTGCACCAAGTAAAGCTCATTGATAAGATAGATCCGTTGAAGTATTTATTATCTAAAGCTACCCTCATTGGATGAATGGATAAGTTGGTGATGATCCTAACAGTGTTTGATATAGAGTATATGGATTGAAAATCTATCAAGGGGTAGGTTATCATAGATCAATTGGTAGAGGCACCTATCTATGCAAAGAATCCATTGGTGTCTAAATTTCTTGATGAGTCAATATTTTCCCTCAACGTAGTGGACCAGTGGAAGATGTTATTTGACAATTCCCATACACAACATAGATCTAGAGCATGCATTATTTTCATCACCCACAAGGTGATTGTATTCTTAAGTCATATCGGGTGTCTTTCCCATGCACCAATAACATCACCAAGTATGAAGCTCTTATAACAAGATTGAGAATCACAAAACGGTGGAAAATACAAGAATTGCAGGTCTATGGATATTCATAGTTGATTTTAAGTCAATTCAATGATGATTATCATACCAAGGATGATAAGATCACACCTTATAAAAAGAAGGTGGAAAGTCTCAAAGATTTATTTATCAAGATCACATTTGAGAAAATACCCCATATCAACAATCAAGCAACTGATGCTATGGAAACTATTGGGTCCTTATTAGATATGCCGCATAACATTCTTAAATGTGAGTTCCTTTTCAAGAAGCTTCTCGTCCCAATATTCAAGGTACCAAAATATGAGTTCATATGCGAAATCATTGGCCCTAGTTCTCCTTGGTATCATGACATCTTCACCTACCTACAAAGAGGTATCCTCCCATCTGACATAACTCTGAACCTTAAGAAAACCTTTGTCAAAAAAGCATCCCAATTTGTTATCTTAGGTGATACCCTTTATCGTCAAAGTCTCAAAGGGATATTATTATGATTTCTTAACCAAGAGGAAGCTTTGACTGTGTTAATAGAAGTACACAAAGGCATCTATAGATCAAATTCAAGTGGTATGACCTTAGCGAAGAAACTATTGAGGACAAGATACTCTATCCTACCATGGAATGAGAAGCTCATCAATATGTTAAGAAGTGCATGTAGTGTCAACAACATGGGGACCTTATCCATGCACCCACTCAAGAGATCCAACCAATTGTTACACCTTGGCCTTTCTTGTAGTGGGGACTTGACCTCATAAGAAAGATCACCCCTACCTCATCTAATGGTCTCAATTTTATCATTACAACCACTAAGTATTTTATGAAGTGGGTTGAATCTATCCCTATGACCTACATCATGGGAAAACAAATCTCTAAATTCATCTTGAACTACCTCATTTTTCACTACAGTGTTCCACAAGCCCTTATCTTAGACAACAAAACATCTTTCAAAAATTAGGATGTTTGTGAGTTATGCCAAAGGTTTAATATCCAACATTGATTTTCTACCCCAAAATATTCCCAAGGCAATGGTCAAGATGAGGTATTGAATAAAAACATCCTAAAAATTCTCAAGAAGACAGTCAATGAAACTGGCCATGACTGGAATCTGTAATTAAACCCTGCCTTATGGGCCTATAGAACCAATATCTGCACACCTACAAGTGCCACACCCTTTTCCTTAGTTTATGGAATTGAAGCTATCCTACCTATCGAGGTTAAACTCCCCTCACTGAGACTATCACTACAAAATCTCATTACTGATGAAGAGTATAAAGTATCTCAGTTGAATGAGCTAGAGCTGCTGGATGAGTGTCATATTGATGCTTTGAATCATTTGCATGCTTATTAGAACTGACTTAAAAGGATCTATAATAAGAAGATAAAAATTTGGTCCTTCCAGGTTGGAGATCTTGTACTAAAGGAGAATAAGAAGAATATGTTAGATCTAGATAGCAAAGGGAAGTTTGAACCTAATTGGCTAGGACTGTTCATTGTCACAACTAGTTACTGTTCAAGAGCATATCAATTGTCATCTGAAGGAGAACCCTTGTAGGAGCCTATCAATAGCTCACTCTAAAAAAAATCATGCCTAGACTTGAGGGGTATAAATCTAAAAATCCAAAAAAATAGAAAAAGGATTGAAAACAGTAAAGAAAAAATCATCCTCTAGTGAAAACCACTTTGGTGGTGCTTTGGGCAAGTACCTTAGTGAAAACTTGGAAAACAATAACCTTGTGTAAATAAGCACTATCTATCCATCATTGACTCTTCAACTTGTCCTGCTTCGCCATCCATCACATTCATCCTCCATCCTTCATTATCCTATTTATTCCATCACCCATCTACGTCTGTATCATAGCTAGATATTGGGTAAGTGTCATGTTCCCCTTCAGTACTACTTGAAACATTCCTTAAGGCCGGTTTATCCTACCTATATCGAGGTATTCTATCACATCACATTGGGGGAATTTGTCTATACTTGCATTGGATCGGGTTCTTGTATATCCCTTTAATGTTATTTCTAAAAATCCAAAACATTTACAAAATTAAAAAATCCAAAAATAGTCACAAAATCATTACAAATTAGACGTAGGTAAGGCCATCGTCGATGAGCCCCCAATATATTAGGTCAGTCCTTTAGGATTCCATCATAGTAAATTGACAATCCATCAATGTTCATATGCATCAATAAACGGTTACTGGTTAGAGTTAGTATAACTACATCATCTTTGCATGTATAACGTAGGCAAGGCCATCACTAATGAGCCCTCGAGGTGATAGGTTTGTTCCCCCTCAGGTCTTGGTCTTATATTAGAAAACACAAACACATTTGGAAAGTTTTAAAAGTCAAAACATTGGAAAATATTCATAAATCCTAAACAACATCAAATAGTCTGAAAACCTAAACATTCACATACACCCAAAAATATAAAAAATAACCTCAAAACATTACAAAACGTCAAAAATATTGAAAAATTCCAAAAATTCCAAAACCACCCATCCCATTTCACTTTCACTCACAATAATCTTCCATTCATAATAAATCGATCGCCACTTTCAACTTTTGGTAAAACAAGTGGAAACAAGTGTGGCAATTCGTGAAGTGAAATCCTAAATGTAAAAATCTACAATCTAGATCATGAGTAAACAAGTTAACTAAAATTTGTATCAATGACCTATCAAATAATTAGTATTAGTCAAAAAAATCTGATAACATGTACTAGGATGTCCTTCCTACAATGGACATCATCATCGAAATTCATCTTAGTTAAATCACTTTGGAAAGGGATATGAATAACATCGATTGTTTGTTTATTTTAATCTTTTCTTAGGATTTATCTTGTTGACCGATTCCAAGGACCTCTCGATGATGTCTATCTAGAATTATTTAGAGAGAAAGGAATGGGGCATCAATCATTTTATTTCATTTGTTGTGACTGTTGGATGTTCTTGTAATATAAATTTGGAAAATACTTGCTTTATTGTGTGTAGGGAGGTCATTTTAAATAAATTGTTGACTATTGTGTATGCTTTGGTCTGAAATGTTCTAAACTTCTAAAACTACATTCCAACGAGGTTTATGTATGTTAGGTGTAAGCATGGATACTCCTATTTGTTTGTAGAGTGAAATTCCATTGAATTAGACACAACACCATGCTCCTTATCAATACCTTGATGCATTGTGTCTATGTGTTATATCAAAAATAAGGAATGAAATGATGAATTATCCCAATCCCTAAAATAAGAAAATCATCACTCTCATCACCATATCTAATAAATTAAAATAATCATAGGCTTGTTGGACTTCTGAATCAATTTCAAAATCAATTGTTAATCCATTCATTCTATTCTTCTATCTTCTTTCCATGCTAACATGGTACCATGATAGTTAGCAAAAATAATAAATGCATCCATCCCACATCCACAAACCATCAGCATACATACATCCTACATCATCATAATCATAATCATAATCATAATCATATCATGTCATCATCACATAGAAAATACACAAAAATAAATGCATCCATCTCATAGCATGGACATCCTACATAATTGTGGCATATCATATAGAAAAGATACTGAAAAAGGAAGTAAATCATCCATTGCATTTGCATCAGTATCATAAACCATACATTGCATACATCCATATAACATCACATCATATACATAATAAAGGTACATATCCATAACATAAACATATGAATCCATACATGATCATAAAGCATGAAATAAATAAACCATCATTCATAAATGTCACATTGGATCATCTCATATATATATCTCATCAAAATATGAATTCCATAATACAAAATTTGAGTTAATGTGTAATGTCATCAAAATGAGTATACATGAGGCTATCAAAATCAACCAATGAATTTATACACAACATATCAAGGCTATACATAAAAATGTGTCTATAAGCACAGAGCTATCCTCTGCTCCGCCTGTCATCGTGTTGTGACTGATCCTGGTGACCAACCAATGGATGTCAGTGGCAACTACCCATTGGTTGACAAACTAATGGTGCACCTCTTGAACCACTAGGGGCAACACAACTCCTACGTGAAAATCTAGTTGGCATGAATCTTGGTGCACCTCTATGTGGTATAAGGTCCTATAGTATGTGGCCTCAAACATGGCCTATCCATACATGTGTGCTAACAAAACACTATCCTTGTGCCTGCAGAGCAGCAGCCTCTATTTGTTGCCTGCACCCTATCTCCTGAGAAAGTTGGATGGTCAGCTACTATACCTATTTCCTCTCTTGGTCTCACTCCCTAGTAACTTGTTATACCTGCTAGAGTGCCTGGTCTCACTCTTGTCTCAAGCGGTCCCTCTCTATGATCAACACATGAATATGTACATCTCGAGGATCAAGACCCAATGCCTATTACTACTGATGTGGTGGCGGTCGTGGTGGTGCCTGTCACAAAGGAAAAACTAACGGGGTCCCTGATCCTGCTATCCCACACCCCAATCTTGATGGTGCCCATCACCAGGCACCTGTCCTACCTGACTATCTCGAGGAGGCTAATACTATCCTCTGCCCTATCCCCTACTCGACCTCTATCCTCTGCTTCTTTGAGAACATGTCCCCCTACTAGATCAGTCAACTGCACCAGGGCATGCTGAAGAAAACAAGCATCATAAGCAAGTGTGGTTCCTACATCGTAAGGCCCAACGACATAAACTCATGGCTATGGGACAAGCTATCCAAAGTTGTTGATCACCACCTAAGGAGGGTCATGCTATCCCTAGATTATCTCTCTGGTGGTACAAGCATAAATTGTCTGAAAAATTGATCAGGAATATATCTCTCCACCATAGTGTCCTCTCACCCAAGAATGTATCTCGTCTATTGAGAATAGAATTACTGCTCTTGGTCATCATACCATGGATGGTCCTGGATCCATGACCTCATCAGAATATTTTCTCTTATTGATCACACGCCTCTGATAGGTTATCCCTGTAGTGCCTATGTGTTGCAAGGTGGTTATAGTTCCATATCGATATACAATAGGTTGATCTCAATCTACATCTACTAGAGTAATAATATTTCTTAGCACAACGATGTGCTCCTAGGCCCAAATGTGCAATAATGTCACCCTTATTGCTAAGCTCCACCCCCTCAGGTAGACAACTTGATGCATGCCATGATATAAGGAGGAAAGTATCATGGGGCTCCATGCATAGAGAGTCACCCGCTAAACCATCCCCGCCCAGGCAAGTCCCCAGCCAAAGTTGAATCCTCTACCTCATCTATTAGGCATCAATACTCCGCTGATCAAAGTTTCAATCACTATTGTAAGATCTGGAACTTTCCCTCTGTACTCTCATAGGTCAATCTGATGGCTATCAACCCAAATGGTATCAACCTCGAGAACATAAAAAAATGTGTCCTGACCTACATCAATGTCATATATAACCCTCTCCCCATGGATGAGAACTGGAAAAATATGAAACACATCCTCTAGGGTAATCATGGCCTCTCTAGTGGGAAGTTGGAATGAAGAAGTCTCATTGTGCCATCTCTCCACCAATGTAATCATCATAGCTAGATGGGTTTGAATCTTTAGCATGTGAGCTACAAACCCTATTCCAATTGCACCGAGGAAGAGCTTCTCATCATCCAAAAATGGTGAATGCGAGAAAGAATGCTAGGTCTATGCTCTCAAGACATAAGTGGTCTAATAGTATCCTACACGCACGAAGTCAACAACATCAAATTTGCTAAAAAATGACAAAATTTGGAGTCTAAAACCCTTAATCAACAATTGCATGCTAATTTTACAATTGCACTATGCTAGTCATTTGCAATTGCGTCGTTATACACAATTACACATTGACATTCAAAAGCATCGTGGGAGAAAAATTACTCATTGTGATCCTATCCTGTAATCGCATCACAATTTTACAATTGTATCGCTGGACCAAAATAGCCCATTGCACTGCTATTTCATAATAGCAATGCTATCCTACAATTGTGACTCTAAACCTAAATTGACCATAGTGATGCATTATGACAAATGCATCGCAACAACACAATTGTGCTGCTGATCGTGAAAAAGGCGTCGCAATACTATGACGCAATTGTCTGAGCAACTTCAAGACTTGAAATAAATTCTTAAAAAATGCAAAAATGAAAAAAGTTTTGAAGTGCGTACTGGGGGTCCTGCGTTGGCTAGCTACTGGTACTCTCATACCCTATTTGTGAGGTGTTGGGGGAGTGTTGGATCAATCATATTTTTAGAGTATCAGAGCAAAAATAACATCAATTCTCTAAAGCAATGAGTGCAAATGAATTGAAAATGACCCTTGCACTCCTACTTAAGCCTAAAAGTTAGGGTGGGAAAATGGGAGTTTAAATCCTTTTAATCAGTTTTTGAGCTATGAAGCTTGTTTTGAGGCATTTTTTAGGTTATGAGCCTATTTTCGCGTCTTGGAGCTTATTTTCTTCAACTGAACCTATGTTAAATATTTTTCGTGATCTCAACCTAAAAAAATAAAATTTTTGCTCTATCTCTCGAGGGGGTAGTGTACCAACACAATTCCTTGCATTGGGGCAAGAGTGAGGCATCCAAAAAATCAAGATTTTTTCAAAAAATGATCTAAGCAACAACGTTGATATGAAAAGCATCAATCTTTGAACCAAGGTAATAGGTACCTTGCTTTAAAGAGGGGCAAAAAGTAGACACTTAAACTCGTCCTGATCGATATTGCACATCTAGATTTGATTATTAACACCATTTTCATCCCAATTCACCTCTTTTTCAACCATTTAATTAAATAATTTGAATTGTTTAATTAAATTCATCACTTTCATCTATTAATCAAATAATTAATTTTATCAAGTTAACTCATCCCCTTTCATACTAATTTTTATCCTATTTAACTAGATAATGTGAATTATTTAATTAAATTTCTTAAGTCCTTTGATTTAATTAAATAATCTTAAATTATTTAGTTGAATGTCATTAATTCCCCTTTTTGATTAAATGAGTTAATTATTTAATAAAATTACTAATTTCCTCCATCATGCATAATTAAATAATGCTTTAATTATTTAATTAACTAATTACCTTCATCCTCCCACTTGCAAAGGAATATTCTCATGGAATATTCCTCCATTTCTACTCCTTCAAAATGGGAAATATCTTGTAACAACTTCCTAATTTCTAGGAAGTGTACTTCTTCAAATCAATGTGAGCCATTGATTAAAATCATTGATCCTTGTCAACTTGCAATCTCATCCATTGATTGGATTCTTGATCCGTGCCATCTCCTCTTATTGATTTTCATCCATTGATCGATCAAATCAATCTTGATCATTGATTCAACTATTTTTCCTATAAATAGTCCCCATTTCTATGATAAAATTATCCACATTCATTTAGAGTGACTGCACTATAGTGATTTTTAGAGCATTATCCATAAGCATTTTATCATTTAGCATCCATTTTAGTTAAGCTTTACATCCATTTTCATCAATCTTTATCAATGGAATCCATTTGAAAGCTTGTTTCAACCAAGGGATTGGGAAAGGGCTGACATTCCACATAAATGTAACACCAATCCCCCAATTGGATGAGGTTTGAGGCATTATATTAGTTTCTATTATGCATTTCTAGTTTGTTTCATGTTTAATGACTTCTTTGTTTAATGTTTTTAAGAATTTCATTGGGAGCTTGACTTAACTAGTTGGATTTTGGTCAATCTCTTGTGGATCAACCATGTTTAGATTAGGTTATGATCATGCTCACAACATAAATATGAATAGAACTTATTAAAATTCTACCTAAAGTTTCTCACCTTGTGCACCTCTAGTTGGTGAACAATTGTAGTTCATATTACTTATATATTTTCTAACTACAATAGAAGAATCTTAGCTTCCTTTCCCATACTATCTCTTGTTGATATAAACTCTATGCCACCCTCTTAACTTGTTTTGCTCTATGTTTATCCTTTATGAACCTCGAATCTATCCAAATAATACCTTACACGAATTAGTTTCCTACATAATGGAATAGGAATATTGCTTATAGTTATCAACTTGCTTATGACATAATTATAAATTTTGTACTCTCATAGGAAGAAATCCATGTACTAGGGAAAACATAACACACCATATGATATTTCGGTTCATGCAACAATCTTAAGTTGAAAAACATATAAATTCAATGGAGTGCCTTTGAACAAGTTGTATGTGAACGAAGGAAATAACTTTGTTCCACCAAGTTTTTGGGATAGGTATGATAAGGGACAAAGGACGTATTTTAGGATAATTTGTTTTTGAGACCATTGTTGTTATATGGAGCCTAATTAGACTCAGAGGTTAAATTTTCCCCTTTTATCGATGTGGTTTACCCCGAAATTATTTAATGGGGGTTTGGGGTCAAGGGGCAGTGCCCCTTGCGGGTTCCAAGGGCAGCCCCCTGGCACGCTCCCTACCACGAGACATGGCGGGGTCGAGGGGCAGTGCCCCCGAAACCTCAAACAAATTTTATTATTTTATAAAGGCATCGAGAGTTATTTTTCTATTGGTCGACATAAAAAAACCCTATTTTGTAATTGACATAAGTCTTGATAAAACATATAAGGGTTAGGGTTTCTGTTAATATTGTATTGTAGCATTTGCAGTGGTATTGAGTTGCAAGGATTGCTAGTTGTAATCAGTTCTATTTGCTAAATAATAATAATTGGACTCTCTATTGGTGGATGTAGCTCGAGTTTGGGTGAACCGCGATAACATTGTCTCTCACTGTTATTATTTATGTGTATTTTTCACTCCTTTGTTTGATCTTTATCTACACTTAATTGATATCTTCTGCATGCAATTCCTAACAAGTGGTATCAGAGCGAGTTGTGTTCGATTATCATTTGCAAGAAGGTCTCACGGTTAAGTGGGAGCAATGGCGGACAAGGGTAAATTGAAGGTAGATAAATTAAATGGGTAGAACTATCAGTTATGGAACATGTAGATGGAGGATTATCTCTATCAGAATCTCTAATCTCATCAAGAGCCCATCGCTAGTAAGCCTCTATCAGAAGGATTTATGGCAGCCATTGGAAGGGAAAATAAAGAAACCCTTAGCAATGTCCAATGAAGATTGGGATATTTTGGATAGAAAGGCACTTGGTAGTATTTGTTTATGCCTGACACAATCGGTGGCATTCAATATTACAACAAAAAAGATAACTCAAGAGTCGATGCAAACCCTAGTGAAGTTATATGAAAAACCTTCTGCTTCGAATAAGGTATTTCTTATGAAGCATTTATTTAATATGAAAATGGTAGAAGGTGGGCCAGTTGCTGATCATTTAAATGAGTTTAATACAATTACTAGTCAATTAAATTTTGTAAATGTAAACTTTGATGAAGAAGTTAGGACTCTTTTGATTATGTATTCTTTTCCTGAAAGCTGAAATAGCTTGGTAATGATTGCTAACAACTTTATTTCTGGTTCAAATACCTTGAAATTTGATGATGTTGTTGGTGTTATTCTAAGAGGAAAATCATAGGAAAAGCTCAGGTGGATCCACATCAGGTAGTGTTTTGAATGCAAAAAGAAGGGGTAGATCAAAGGAGAGAGGAAAAGGTTCTAGAGGTCATGGGAATTCACAAGGAAAATCAAAGGACAAGAGGTCCCTATCCAAAGGACATAAGGATTGCTGGTATTATGGGAAACTAGGTCATCTGAAGAAAGATTGTTGGTCTTAGAAGAGTTAAGAAGGAGACAAACAAGAAGGCAATGAGGAGGAAAATGTGGTAAGTAATAAATCTAAAGATGATGTTTTTATTATTTCCCTAGATAATGTTGATGATTCATGGGTTTTAGATTCAGGGGCCTCATTTCATGATATGCCCCATAGAAGTTATTTTCTTGATTATGTCCAAGGGGATTTTGGGATGGTTTATTTGGGAGATAAAAAACCCTATAAAATTGTTGGAAAGGGAAGAACTAAGATTAAGTTGTAGAATGAGAATCATTGGCTACTACAAGAGGTAAGGCACATTCCAAGGTTGTGTAGGAATTTAATTTCAGCAAGGCAACTAGCTGATGAAGGTTGCATAGTTACTTTTAGTGATAAAAATTGGAATGAAAGGTTTCAAGAGGTGCCTTAATAGTAGAAAAAGGTTTGAAAGTAGGCACCTTATATATTTTTACATTTCATATTGTTCCTTATACTTTAGTTGTTGTAGAGAAAAAACAAACGGGTTCAGGAACAGTTGTTGCAGGTTCACAGGAAGAGATTGAAACGATTGCTGCAGGTTTTGAGACAACACTATGGCATAACAGACTTGGGAAAATGAGTGAAAAATTATGAAGTTAATTCATTCTAAGAAATTTTTACCAAGTTTGAAATGTATTAATATGGATTTATGTGAAATTTGTGTGTATGGAAAACAAAAGAGAGTTAGTTTTCTCAAGGATGGGAAGAAAAAGAAAGATGAAAAGTTAGAGCTTGTGCATACATATGTATGGGGACCAACTCAGGTATCTTCTCTTGGTAGTTCTTGGTATTATGTTACTTTCATATATGATGCAACTAGGAAGGTTTGGATTTATTTCCTTAGGCAAAAATCTAATGTATTTGAAACATTTAAGAAATGGAGAAACTTGGTTGAGAATGAGATAGGTAAAAGATTAAAATTTCTTAGATCTGATAATGGTGGTGAGTATTGCAACAAAGAATTTGAAGATTATTGTTCCTTTAATGGAATTCGTAGGAAAAATACGGTTCCAGGGACTCCACAAGAAAATGGAGTGGCTGAGCTCATGAATAGGACAATAATGGAGCGTGTAAGGAGCATGATATTGCATGTTGGGCTGCCTTTAAACATGTGGGTAGACGCTGTCAATACTTTTGTATATTTCATTAATATAGGTCACTCTAATCCTTTGGGTTGCGATATTCCATAGGAAGCATGAACATGTAAGAAGGTGAGTTATTCTTTTCTCAAAACCTTCGATTGTGAAGCATTTGCACATGTAGATTCTGAAAAATAGAACCAAGCTTGATGCAAAATCAAATAAATTTATATTTTTTGGATATGGAATTGATGAATTTGGTTATAGGCTTTGGGATTTTGAAAATAAAAAAAAAGTGAGAAGCAGGGATGTCATATTCAATGAGAAAGTGTTGTACAAAGATCAGTTGCAACAACATGAGAAGAAAGAAAATGATTATGCAATGCTGGATGATACTCCAAACAATGATGTTCCAATGGTTCCTCATGCTCCGCAATAGTAACAAGAAATACCACAAACTCCAGTGCATGTTAGACAAACAACAAGGCTAAGTAGACCTACTAAAAGGTTTTTTCCCTCTTTGTGTTCTATTTTGTTAACAGATGCTGGTGAACCAAAAGGGTATGATGAAGCTATGTAGGTGGATACAAAGGTTCAGTGGGAGCTTGCAATGAAAGAAGAAAGGGACTCCTTGCTGAAAAATTAGACTTGAGAATTATGTAAGTTGTCTGCAAGTAAAAAGGCTTTACCAAACAAATGGGTTTATAGGCTGAAAGAGGAAGATGGAGGTAAGAATTTTTTTAAAGCCAAGTTAGTTGTAAAAGGATTTGCACAGAAAAAGGGAATTGATTTTGCAGAGATTTTTTCTTCGATTGTTAAGATGACTTCTATTCGTAGTATTTTAAGTATTGTGGCTACTAACGATTTGCATTTGGAATAGTTATATGTGAAAATTTCCTTTCTCCATGGTGATTTGGAGGAGGAGATATATATGGAACATCTCGAAGGATTTGAGGTTAAAGGTAAGGAGAAATTGGCGTGCATATTGAAGAAAAGTTTATATGGCTTGAAACAAGTACCTCAGCAATGGTACTTGAAATTTGATAGTTTTATGGCCGAGCAATGTTACAACAAGTGTAATTCTGACCATTGTGTTTATTTTAAGAGGTTGGATAATGAAAACTACATTATTTTATGTTTATATATTGATGACATGCTTGTACCGGGGTCAAACATGTATCACATAAGTGAGTTAAAACATTAGTTAGAAAAATCATTTGCTATGAAGGATTTGGGGGCAACAAAACAAATCCTTTGTATGAGAATTTTTAGTGATAGGAAGAACAAAAAATTGAGTCTATCTCAAGATGGTTATGTTGAAAAGGTGTTGCAGAGATTCCATATGGAGAATGCAAAAGCTGTCAGCACACCTTTGCCTAGTCATTTGGAATAGACTAAGGAGATGTGTCCAAAGACACAAGAGGAGGAAGAAAAAATGTCCAAGGTATCATATGCTTCAGCTATAGGAAGTTTAATGTACACCATGGTATGCATGAGACCAAATGCACATGTTGTAGGAGTCATAAGTAGGCATATGAGTAATCCTGGATTGGAGCATTGGAATGCAATAAAATGGGTTCTCAGGTATTTGAGAGGTACATCCAATAAACAATTTTATTTTGGGGGCTCTAATACTAATTTAGCAAGTTATGTAGACTCATATTTGGCAGGGGATATTGATACCAGGTGGAGTACTACATGTTATGTCTTTATTGTAGGTGGGACAACAATGAGTTGGATCTCATGGTTACAAAAGGTGGTTGATTTATCCACCACGAAGGCAGAGTATGTAGCTACAATAGAGGAAAGCAAGGAGATGATATGGATACAATATTTCATGGAAGAATTGGGAAAACAACATGTCAAAAATTATTTGTTTATGGACAGCCAGATTTCCATACATCTTGCAAATAATTCTACCTTGCATTCAATGAACAAACATATATAGTTGAGGTATCACTTCATTCACTCGGTGTTGGATGATGGAAAGTTAAGGTTGGAAAAGATACATACAAATGAAAATTGAGTGGATATATTTACAAAGGCAATGACAAGGGATAATTTGAGGTCCTCTTCAGCTTCAGTTGGTCTTCAAGATTGAAAACAATAAAATCAAAACAGTAGGGTCTAGGGTGCTTATTTCCAGTGGGAGCTATAGGGTCGACAATGTTATGATTAGTCTCCCAGTGGGAGATGATATGGTGTGGAGTTTGATCAGTCTCCAAGTGGGAGATTTTTGTTATATGGATCCTAATCAGACTCAGAGGTTGAATTTTCCCCTTTTATCAACGTAATTTCCCCCCAAATCATTTGATGGGGGTTTGGGGGTAGCACCCCCAAGACAGGGTCAAGGGGTAGCACCCCTTGCAGGGTCCAGGGGCAACCCCCTGGCACACTCCCTATCGTGATACATGGTGGGGGCTCATTGGTAGTGCCCTCAAAACCTCAAATTAATTTTATTATTTTATAAAGGCATCGAGAGTTATTTTTCTATTGGTTGACATAAAAAACCCTATTTTGTAACCAACAAAGGTCTTGATAAAATGACTAAGGGTTAGGGTTTCCATTGATATTATATTGTAGAATTTGTAGTAGTATTGAGTTGCAAGGATTGCTGGTTGTAATCAATTTGATTTTTTGAATAATAATAATTGGATTCTCTATTGGTGGATGTAGCTCGAGTTTGGGTGAACCACATTAAAATTGTCTCTCGATGTTATTATTTTTGTGTATTTTTCACTCCTCTGTTTAATATTTATTTGCATTTAATTGATATCTTCTACATGCAATTCCTAACAATCATTTTAGGGGAAAACAAGGGATACAAATTTCAACTGCATAATGATATAAACATAACAACTATGTTGCAACCCCTAAATGACATCTATCAACATTGCAACAAAATATGAATCTAATAATGTTATTGTTACTAAGGGGTTGCCTCATCCAATGGAACCCCAACCAATCCCTCTTGTACTACCTCATCAATATGGGTTGCATATATAAGATACAAATCCCATCATAAAGCTATAATATATCCATACTTTGAAATCTAATTATACTTAAGTTGTGAGACACTGTACATGGCCAACAACTTCTCCACTTGTCTAGAGGTAAGCCTTTTTATCTTGATAGAGTGGATGAATCTATATATGGACCAATTCCTCTTTAAAAAAGGAATTAGCAATTGGTGAAAGGAGGTAAATGACAAGCATCCTCAACTATAGTGTATCCTTGTTATGTCAATCCACCATCCATTAGGGCCAGTTTAAGCTAATACAAATCTATCTATCTTCACCTCTAGTTTGATAAATACTGGACTACAAAAATTATTAAAGTCAATTCATTATGAGTGAAGTATAGTTGATTCCTCACTTGAATACATATTTCAAAGGTACTTCATTAACCATTCTTTCACATCTTTAGCATCACAAGGAGGAAACCTCTTAGCCTTTGGTGCATATCATTTGGGATTTAGAGTAAAAGCTACCATATGAAGTAAGGTGTTCACAATGTTAATATGTTGTTAATATAATATCATATTGGGATCCCTATTATAAATTACTTATTTCATCCACCCAAGCATGTTGTCAAATATCTCATAAATCTCTCCAAGATAAGGAGAGTCCTTATTGGCATATATAATAACATCTACAATAGGTGAGATGAAGGAGCAAACATATATACAATTTTTTTTTTCAAAAATAGTAGCCCTCAAAGCCAAATGACAAGTTAGAAGCTTAGAACCAAAAAAAATATAAATTTATTAATCAAATCAATAGTTATTAAAATCTCGTAATTTTTTATCTCACAGTGGACCACCAATCATCATGAAGGGTCATTAGTTTAATAGATTTTTATTTACTATCATT
Organism: Sequoiadendron giganteum; assembly: GCA_007115665.2. NCBI lineage: Eukaryota > Viridiplantae > Streptophyta > Pinopsida > Cupressales > Cupressaceae > Sequoiadendron > Sequoiadendron giganteum. The sequence goes on from CM021109.1 coordinate 509,084,467, forward strand.
TTCAATAGATTGTATACTCTTGTCTAAATTAACCATAATCAACTATAGATACCCCTACACATCAAGAATATTCTTTAACAAAATGAAATAATTTGCATACCTAATCTCCAAAGTTTTATGGAATTCATTCTTCAAAAAGGTCCTAAAGAAAGTGAGGTGTGGTGGTTACAAATTAACATATGAATATCTCTAGATTTTATTATCATTCACTTCACATGATTTATCTTACATGTGTCTTAAAATACATGATGGGATTCTAGTTTATCTTTCTCAATCTTTGGGTTTAGCAAAACCACATATATATTCTTATCCTTTTCTAGATGCAATACAATGGAAGAAGGCTTAAACTCTCTTAAGAATTTTTCTATATAAAACTCTCTTGACCAAGGATCCCAAAGGCTATACATTTTCACACCAATAAAATAACCAATGAAGATGCATTTTAATTCATTTTTCTATAACTTTAACCTATTCTCCCTAAGCACATGAGCATATGGCTTGAAACCAAAAACTCTAAGATATCTCAATGGAGGAGTTTTGCTCGACCACACATCCATATGTGTCAAGTATCAACAAAAGTTGATGCAAGAGATATGTTTATCATGTTAAAAGTTGTGGCCATTGCTTCTACCCAAAAATTTCTTCCAATTCAGCCCCACTAATCATAATCTTAACCCTCTCCATCGATATCATGTTAATTATTTCTATAACTCTATTCTACTAATGGGTGCACAAAATTATCTTATGTATTTTCATTCCATGATCCTTAGCAATTTTTTTTGAGATATACTAAATAAATATTACTACCATTATCAACCCTTAAAGCCTTAATATTTTTACTTAGTTTGATTTTCAATAAGAATCTTAAACTCTTTAAAATCACTAAAGACTTTAGATTTACTCATAAGTAAATATACCTATGTCCCTCTACTCAATTCATCAATTAATGAAACATAATAAATATATTTTGAAAGAACATTAATGAGAACAAAAATATTATAATCTATCAAGTTCAATACCCCTAAAGATTATGAGAAAATGAATAAAATTGAACACCATTTTATTTTCCTTCAACACAATGTTCACAAAAATCAAAATCAAGGTTAAAATCATCTAACCCGTCAATAATGCTTTTATTTTTTAAGATCATTTAACTCTTCTCACCCATCTGACCCATCCTTTAATTCCATAACATAGTTTTCCCTATAGGAAGCTTAGTATCCAAAGCATGCGTACCCTTAGGTACCTAAAAAGAATACCATTAGAAGTGAATACAACACTCCTATTTATTATTGGATCCAATAGTGAAGGTGAGAATTTTATAGATCTCTTCACCGTAAGAATAGAAATACTATTACACTTAACCATACATACATCTAGTTGAAACATAGTAACTATCAAAACACCCTTAGCAATCACCATATCTCCTCTAGCCATCTTACACCTTCCACTTGAGAAAAATATATGTACACCTAAATCATTCAACTTATAAAAATTAAGTTTTGTCCCATACAAAGGATATGCATTACACCATTGATCCCCTTTACTCCTCCATTAGGGAATGAAATTAAGAATCTACCACAACCAAAAATCTTTAGATGAGAATAATCTCCAAGATAATCATTTCCATCATCAAATTATTCATATTTTTAAAACGAACCTTGATGTGAGGTCACGTGAAAAGATGCACATGAGCCAATCAACCACACACATTTTAATATATTTGTAGTCAAGGTTGCAACAAATGCATCACCATAATTCTAAGAGGACTTCTCTAAATCATCACTGAATTCTCTCATTTTATTTTTCTTCTCATCCTTCTATTTTCTTTTGAAATGGCTAATAGATTACAATGAATCCATCATTTTTCCTTAGACTTACCAAGAGATTTAGATCTCCCATGAGATTTATATGTTGAATTATCTTGATTTTGATCCTTTTTCTTAGCTTTTTCTTCTTATCTACCATGAAAAACTAAGGCCTCCTCAATAGCTTCATTTTTTTTGTATTTGTTTAGAAATAAATGATGCCACCACCTCATCTAATTTTAACTTGACGGTATTTATCACAATGTCCATTACAAGGTTGTCCCATGAATCGATAAAACAACACAACAAAGTCATGCAACAATCCTCCTCCTCTATTTTTATTTTAATGGAGTACAAATATGCAATAACCATGTTAAATATATTTAGGTATTTAGCTACAAAGTCACCATCCTTCATCTTGAGTGTGGTAAATAACTTATTTCCTAGAAAGAGTTTGTTAACTAAAGATTTATCTTGGTACAAATCTCCCAACTTCTTCTAGAGAAGTGTTGTGATGGTCTCTTCATGCTTTTTCAACAATATTGAATTAGCAAAATAGAGTCTCATGAGACTATTATCTTTTATGTATAAAATGTGTTAGTCTTCTTGTTTCATTTCCAAATGTTTTATACCAAATATTATAACCCATATATCTTTGTCTATAAGAATATCTTTTATTTTTAGTTTCCATAGCTCAAAACTACTATTAGGTAAATTTTCCATCTTGATTTTGAATGTGCTTTGTATCTCTTCCTATAATAATATTAAAATCCTCTTTGTGCCTGATCTCCTACTTGAATGAAGATTATTACAAAAAAAACCCCACCCAACTGTATTCCTAGGTGATCAATCTCTAATACCAAATGAAAGGAGCTAAGGTATGTTGAAATACTTCTACATTAAAATTTTAAGGAGAGTTTTGTGTAAATTTAAATATTTTACAATTATAAAAAATAGATACAAATATAAACATGAAATATATAATATACCATAACATAGATTTACACAGGGAAAACCCTTTTTGTAGAAAACCCCCACAATCTAAAGTAGTCCAATGTATTTATTTAGTAAAATAAGTAGATTATAGTACACTTGCATATAAAGAATTCATTTTAGTTTCAACAACATACAATTTTGGAGTGATTTTGGTAACATAATGGTACTTACAAAAAATGTTCCTACAAACTACAACTCCAAGAACTAGTAAATAAACAAGAGTATGAACTATAAATCTAAATGGTTTGGAAAATCCATTAGAAATTCCATAGAAGGTATGGCACCCAAACCAAGACACCAAATTCCAGTTCCCTCCTTTATAATATTATCTCAAATATTTTTAGCAATATTCCTTACATGTCCTTGTCATAGTGTTATATTTGACCACCCCAAATTTTCCTCATTCGATCATTCAAAGATGCTCCATGATAAGTGTCCAAGCTTGTGATAATGTTCACCAATATTCTAACACAAGTTCCCTCTTATATGCTCTAAAACATCATAAGAGTCTATCATGTGTAACTCCTATAATGATGACCTTACACACACCATATGATGTTGACACATGGAAAAACTATGCCACCTCAAAGTGGGATTTCCGAGGACCCATTAAAAAACTCCTTACCATCCAAATTAGATGCCAAATTTATCACATAAAGATGACCATAAATTTTGGGGGAAAAGAGGGTTCTCTAGCACTTCTAGGGTTTTCACCTAGAAGGAGAGTTCTTTCACACCTAAAATCTAGGGTTCATTCAAGATTATGTGTTAAATGTGTAATGTGTGTGATTTGGAATGTATCTAAGTGTTGTAATCTAATGAAATGAAACTATCTATTGAATGAAAAATAATGTAATGAAAAACTATTGAAAATAATATGTAAAATGACCTAAAATGTAAGCAAACTGTACCAAAACTTAAAGCAGCAGAAGGGGTGCACCTGGAAATTGAAGGTTGATGAAGAGGAGCTCTGGAATCTCCCAGAATCTATTGTTGAAGGCCACTGGGACACTTATGCCAAGTTGGGTGACTTAGCCCCACTTTGAGGAAACTTTGTCAGAACAAGTTTCGAGGAAATGGGTGTCCATATCTACAGAGATCACTTTTCAAGCCTGGTAGTGGGACTAATTTGCCAATGATGGCAACTTAGTCCACCTGCGACTTTTGGGAATCTCAAGGCTGGAATTTGTAGCTATCAACTTGTACTTATTGTTTTGACAGAGATCCAGATTTGAATCTTTAGATGTTGACCTGCAAGTTGTCTCAAGCTCCTTTTAGGGTTTTTTGACTTTGGATGATGTTGATGGAAATATGACACGCTTTAGCACCTTACTCTTTGACCTACATACAAACCTACAAAAAACATATACAAAGAGGGGAAAAGGTGTTAGGGTTAGAGAATAGGGGTTTTCCTTAGTCAAACCCCATTTTGTTAATCAAACCCTAATAATGAAATGAAATGTAAAGGTAAAGATGATTGAACAACATGCAAGTGCAACAACTCACCAAACCCTTATTGAAGAAGTTTGAAGATATGCAAGTGATAACCTCCAATAGACTTATGCTTGAATGCTTGAATGCTTGATTGAGATGAATTCAAATGTTGAGTGAGTTAGGAGAGTGAAAATGAAGATAAAACCCCTTATTTATACATAATGTGCCCTAATTTCTTGAAAATACCTCATCACAGTCCAACCTTAGGGTTTAGAAGACAATATCCCACCATAAATTTGGATTAAATTTGATTTTTATGCCTTGGGCAACTTAGTCCACTTGGGCAATTTTAAGTGGATGTCAGGAATTAAAGTGTGATTAATGTTGTTTAACGGTATTGTCTTCTGGAACACAGTTAAGTGGGACCTATAAGTGCATTAATGGGTCATTTTAACATAAGAAAGGGTCAATTTGTTGATGACAAGACTAGGAAAGTGTGAGATTTTGTTACAACACCTTACAACACTTTGAAATAAGGCTTGGTAAGTGATAAAAAAGGGTTATTTAGATGAATTATGATAGAAAGGTCTTAGAAAAGTGGGAAAGTGTGTTACAACACTTCACAACACCTTTGTAAGACATCATTAGGTTTTTATTGATTTACAAGCGTTCAAGGCCTAATGTGAATGTGCTGGCCACATCAACATTAAATCTAGGAAAAATTAGGCCAAAATCCATAGGAAAGGCCCAAATGAGTGAAAAATGTCAAGGATACATTTTTTTGTGACACAAAAGAAAAAATACACAAATGATGAAATAGTGAATGCATACAATTTTTTTAAAATTGAACATTAGGAATGCAATGTTGAAACACATTTTCTCAACATTATCCCACTTGTTGAAACCTTGCATAATCATAATGAAATCTCACCAACATTGAAATCTACTTCTAGGGGTCAAGAGGTGCATAAAATCATTGCACCACCTGAACTTCTCTATGCTTATAGACTTCATCAAAGAATCTACAACATTCATAGAAGTATCTACCTTTTCCAACATCACCCTCTCATCCTCTAAAAAAATGGTACTAAGCATCAATATGATTTTTCCTCACCTTAAAGGTCAAATTATTTGCTAGAAATATGACATTTTAACTATCACTTAGAACTATAATAAATCCTAGACTCAACTCCACACCTAAAAATAAATTCTTAAGCCAAATGGATTCTTTACAAGCATGATTAATTTCTATGTACTTTAATTTTATAGTGGAAAAAACAACCACAACCTATTGCTTTCTCATTCAAATAATAGCACAACCAAACATAGTGAAAATATATCCAATAGTGGATCTCATACTATCAAAATCACTAGCTCAATTTGAATCGACAAATCCATAAATATTCATTAAATGTTGGTCCCTTATAAATTTACCATGATAAATAGTGGACTTAGAGGTACCTCACAAATATTTGAAGACCCTCCTCAGTGTATCATAATGTACTCATGTAAGTTTGGTCATGAAATAGCCAAGGACTTCCACTAGTTGGGTTATGTCTAGTCTTGTATAGACCATATCATACATTAAGCTCCCAACTACACTAGCACAAAGTAATATAGTCATATCCTCCATCTCACTAGGATAATTTGGGCTCTGCTCAACTAATAAATTTGTCCCCATTTAAATTAGAACATACATAGCGCTATAAGATAACATTTGAAACTCTCTAAAACTAAGTTCACATTCTTTATCTAGCTGAACCAAAGCTTTATTTTAGCTCTATCTCTTCTAATATATGTTCCCAAGATTAACTTGGCTAATCCTAAGTCCTTCATCACAAACTACATTGAAAGTTAATTATTAAAATCACAAATCATTATCTTAGACCTAAGAATGTAATGATCTAATTTAGACTTCAAAAATCCCAATCCCAACATGAATGCATCAAACTTTTAGTACCACATCCTAGGAGATTATTTTAGACCATACAAAGTTTTCTTCAAGTTACAAGAAAAATTTGCTTTACCTTTTGCAATGTAGTTCCCTATATGTGACACATAAATTTCTTCATCCAAATCATCATGAAGGAAAGGTAACTTCACATCTATTTGTTCAAACTTGATATGTTAAAAAATGTTGTAATAGATATTAAAATTGAATGGATGTGAGCTTCACAATTGGGAAGAAAATATCACCATAATCAATTCCATAAACTTAAGAATAAGCCTTCACAACCAATATCACCTTGTACTTATTAAAAATTCCATCCAAGATAATTTTTTTTTTGAACACCCATTTACATCTAATGAGTTTATGTCCATTAGGCAAAGTTACTAGGTCCCATGTATCAATTTTATTCAATGCAACCATCTCTTCATTCATGGCCACTTTCTGAGAGTTTGCATCATTCACATCCGTATCGTCTTATATAATCCTAGGCTCATCAATGTTAGTAATCAAAGAAAAATATATCTCCAATCAATATGACTATACATGTCTGGTTGTTATTTGTGTTGAGTGGAGCTTGTTAAGAGATAAGTTGGACATTCCATCTCATCTTCTAAAATATTTAAACTAGATGATCTCTCCCCCTCTTCAAGTCCTTCATGGGATTCTAATTCAAATTTGTTATTCTTTGGGTTTAGTTTAACCATATATTTCTTCTCATCATTTTCTACCTACAATATAGTGGAAGAAGGCTTAACCTCTTTGAAGATAACATTTTTGCTATATAAAAATCTCTCGACCAAGGATCCCAAAGATTGTACCCTTTCACACCAATACCATAACCAATGAAGATACATTTTATTACCTTATTCTCCAACTTGGAACTCTTCTCCCTAAGCACATGAGCATATGCCTTGTGACCAAAAAATCTTAAGACATCTTAATGAAGTTTTTTTCTCAACCACATCTCCATAGGTGTCTTATCAATAAAAACTAATATAGGAGATTTGTTTACTAGGTAACAAGTTGTAGCCACAATTTTTTCCCAAAATTTTGTTCCAAGATATCCCTACTAATAATTCTCCTAGCCATTTTCTTGAAATATCTTGCTTCTTGTCCATTTTCTTTTCATTTTATTTTTGTCTAACAATGAACAACTAGGGCCTCCTTAGCAAATTTAGAATTTTTTCTAGTCATTTAAAAAATAATAATGATGCCACAATCTCATCCATTTTAAACTTGGTGGTAGTGCTCCCAATAACTATAATAATTTGGTCCCATGAATGTAAAATAACACAATAAACACAATAAAGTCAACAATCATCCTCCATTTTTACTCTAATAGAGTGCAATTGGGAAAAACCATATTAAATGCATTTGTGTGTTCAACTAAAAAGACACCATCCTCCATCATGAGGGTATATAGCTTCTTTCTTAGCAATATTTTGTTAACATACATACATACATACATACATACATACATATCTATGTATATATGTATGTGTATGTGTATGAATGTATGTGTGTATGTGTGTATATATATAAATATGTATGTATGCATATATGTATGTATATGTATATGTATATATATGTGTATATATAGTTTTTATATATGTATATATATGTATACACACACATATACATACATATATATATGTATATATACATGTATTTATATTTGTATGTATGTATATGCAAGAAATATATCTTCAAAATAATGTTTAATAAAATTATTTTTAAATAATTTCTTTTGTGAAAATGAGTGAAACTTGCAAAAAATCACAAAAGGATGATGATGATAGGAGACAAAGGGTTTCTTGGTGAAGGGAGCAGGATGTTGCTATTCAAGCAATTGAAATTTTAGAGGAGACCATGGAGGATGATGAAATATCGATCGATCCAATAGTTATATGTCATTTCATTGGCCTTAAATCAAGGAGAGATAGTTGTTAGATATTGTGGTTGTGTTGCTAATATGTGGTTGTAATTGATTTCAACACTATTAGAATTGATGATTCTGAAGGTTGTATATGTCGAGGATATTGAGAAAATTATAATAAATATGTTGCAGGTAGTTTGTGAAGTTGTGAAGATCAGAATGGTGGAAAGTTCTGTAAGTTGGTATTCAAAATTCATGCATTAAAGGGTTTTTTTTTTAGCCTATCTATTATGTTATCTATAACTTTTAGAGGTGCGCATCAATATTGGAGCGAGTTATGAGTTTATGAGTTCCTACAGTTCTTTTGTTACTATAGCAGGTGTTTCTGGAAGAAGAGAATTCAATTCTAGTAAATTAAGTTGTTGTGTATGCTCTTGTGATGTTTAGTGATGGTTCTAGATCACAATCTATCAATGTTGTACATCCACATTGATTGGTGTGCTTGTGATCAAAGAATTTTCCTTTGAGTGTTCAAGTTTTCATGTTCTTGGCCGACATGGTGGTTGTAGCATGTTGCAGATCCTTGTGGATTAATTTTTGAATGATTGGCATGTTCAAGGATGTTGATTTAGGTATTCATTATGTTGTGACTAACTTAGGTTGGTATGCATTGAGATTTGTTCATGAATTGGTCCGACAGTTTGTAATCCATTTATTCTTTATTTGCAGCCGACAGAGTTGTTGATGTAAATCCATGTAGTGGATATATAAGAGCGATTGTTCTCTTCATTTGTCATGTGCAAGTGTGAAGTGTGTATGAGAAATATGTGAATAAAGATCATATCATTCAATTACAGAGAAGAGTGTGAAGGAGTTTGAGTGAAGTGTGAAGAAGTGTTTTTGTGCCTAACTAAAACTGCCATCAGGCTTTTGAAGAAGCTAATTTATCAGTTCAACCTCATCAGATGGATTTAATCTAATTGTTTTATGTAAGGCAGTGAGCCTTCCCTTCTGAGCAATGTGCCTGAATGTATGTGCATTCCTTATTCATTTCTTTTATACTTTTAACAAGGTATAAATTATGGATTAACCTCCACCGTGGTTTTTCCCCTAACAGGGTTTCCAAGCAAAAATATTGGTGTTGTGTGTTTATGATGTGTTGTTGATTCATGCTTTCACTTTTAATTATCAAATCTGAGATTAAAGGTTGATAAAGGTTAAATAAGTTAAAAATTTGTAACAACTTATTCATTCCTCCTCTCAGTTGTGTATCCTTGTTTTTCCAACAATTGGTATCAAAGCAGGTTCCTCTGAAGAAGTTTAATAGCTTGAGGTGATCCGAGATGGCATCATACAAGAAGGATAGTCCTAGATTTGATGGTACAAATTACTCTCTATGGAAGGTCAGAATGGAGTGTCATTTGAAGTGCATTGGTGAACCCTTCTAGAAGATTACAAATAACACATATATTATTCCTCAAAATGGTCCCTCTACTCTTGATGAGATCAAACAAGCCGCAACTAATATTAGGGCTATCGAAGCATTATTGAGTGCTTTGACAGATTCAAAGATGACAAATGTGATAGGTCTGAAAACAACACATGAGATCTGGAAGAAGCTGGAAAAATTATATGAAGGAGATGCACAAGTGAAAGTTGCTAAGCTACAAAGTCTGAAAGGAAAATGGGAAAACATGAAGATGATTGAAGATCAAAACATTGTTTCTTTCATGCAGAAGATAAATGAACTAGTGATGGGTATTAGATGTGCCGGTGGAATTTTGGAAGAAGATGAGATTGTGGATAAAGTGCTTAGATCAGTGCCTACTTCTTACAAAACAAAAGCTCATGCTATTGAAGAGCTCATGACAGTAACAAATGTGACAAGATACATGCTAATTGGTAAAATTTCTACCTTTGAGTTGAGTGAATTTGGGGAGTCTGCTCCTAAAACATAATATGCATTTAAAGTACTGTATCCAGAAAAAGCCAACAAAGATATGATCCAGGAGAAATTTCAAGAAAGACATTCAAATATGAAGATGAGATGAAACAAATTGAAGATGAAGAAAGAGAGCTAGAAGAACTGGAAGCATTGATTGTGAAAAGAGAAGCCAGAGGACAAGGTAAGTATAAAGGAAAACTTCCTATTAAATGTTTCTCTTGTAGTAAGATAGGTCTTTTTGTATCAAGGTGTCCAGAAAGAGTTTCTAAGTACAAACCTGAAAAAGTCTAGATTTCAAAAGAAATTTTATTATACTGAAGAAGGAGTTATTGATGATGAATCTGATAAATAAACTGGAAATGAAGATGGATGGGTATTCATTGCTATCAAGGAAAAAAGTTCGGTGTCCACTGAATCTGCTAACAATCAGAATATTGAGAAAGATCTTGCAGCCAAAATTGATGAAAAGGATGAGTGGGTGATTGACAATGGATGCTCACATAATATGATTGGTGAAAAAATAATTTTTATAAGCTTGGAGAAATATGATGGTGGGGTTGTAAGATTTGGAGATAACAATGCTGGTGTTATTTGTGGTAGAGGTACTATTTCTCTTGGTGGTAAATATAATACTAATGATGTTCTATATGTTGAAGGATTGAAGCATAATTTGTTGAGTGTTGGATAGATGGTAGACAAGGGATACAATTTTTAGTTCAAAGATGGTAAGTGCAGGATATTGGGAAGTTCTAGAAATGTAATTGCTTCAGGTACAAAGACAAGAGGTAACATTTTTCACCTAAGTGATGCTAGTGAAAGTTGTTTAATTTCTCAAGTTGATGTAAGTTGGTTATGGCATAGGAGGCTGTGTCATGTGAATTTTGATAACATTGTCAAAGTAAGCTCCACATAAGCAATCAGAGATCTACCTAAGTTAGTGAAGCCTACTGACACTATATGCAAGGAATGTCAGATGGGAAAGCATCTACAAGAATTTATTTTCAAAGCAAACAAAATTATTCTAATGGAGTACTAGAGCTAGTTCATACTGATCTATGTGGTCCATCCAGAATCAGAAGTCTACAAGGGGAAATGTACTTTATGTTTCTTATTAATGATTACTCTAGGATGATATGGGTTGCTTTCTTGAGATAAAAACATGAAGCACTAGAAAAGTTCAAATGTTTCAAAGCTATGGCAGAGAATGAGACAGGTTTGAAGGTTAAATGCTTAAGATCAAACAGAGGTGGTGAGTTCACTTCTCGGGAGTTCAATTCATTTTGTGAAGAACATGGAATCAAAAGATAATTATCTGCTCCTTGAACTCCTCAACAGAACGAAGTTGTTGAGAGAAAGAACAAAACAATTCTAGATGCTGCCAGAACTATGATGTTGGAAGGTAATGTTCCTCATATCTACTGCAGAGAAGTTGTAAGAATTACTATATATACTATCAATTGGGTAAATGTTAATTGTAATTCTGGTAAGACTCCTTTTGAGCTGTGGTTTGGTTATAAGCCTACTATTAAATATTTCAAAATCTTTGGAAGTAAATGTTTTATCAAGAGAGATGAAGATATTGGAAAGTTTGATGCTAGAAGTGATGAAGGAATCTTTCTAGGTTACTCTACTAAGAGAAAAGCCTACTGGTGCTATCATAAAAGATTGAAGAAAATGGTTGAAAGTGCAAATGTCAGAGTTGATGAAGACACTGTCAGATCATCCAGATATTGTGGATATGATTTAGATGACCAACATGCTAGTACTGATAATGGAAAGAATGTGCAAACATAAAATCAAGTTCAAATTGTTCTGGTGACACAAGAAAATCATGAAGGAGAAGCTAGTGGAACTGCAAAAGAAAGAATAGAAGAACCAAAATTTTGAGAGAATCCCAAAATCCCAAGGTATGTAAAGCTAAATCATTCTGAAAATTAGATTATAGGAGACAAGAACAAAGGTGTGCAGACTAGAAGAAGGATTACAAAAGATTATTGTCCGATTTCCAAAACTGAGCCCAAAAATGTCAATGAAGCATGTAAAGATGAATATTGGATGAAAGCAATGAAGGAAGAATTGATGCAGATAGAGAAAATTGATACATGGATTATTGTTCCCAGACCTCAGGATAAAAACATGATTGGAACCAAATGGGTCTTTCGGAATAAGCTAAATGAAAAAGGTGAATTGGTCAGAAATAAAGCAAGACTGGTATGTAAAGGGTACTTAAATATGGAAGGTATTGATTTTGAAGAAACCTTTGCCCCCCTGTTGCTAGAATTGAAGTTGTAAGATTATTTCTTGCTTATGCTACTTTTAAGAACTACAAATTCTATCAAATGGATGTAAAGTCAACATTTCTGAATGGTGAACTAGAAGAAGAAGTTTATGTTGAGCAACCAGATGGATTTCAACTGACTGATGAAAAATACATGGTTTTCCGATTGAAGAAAGCACTGTATGGAATCAAGCAAGCCCCTAGAGCCTGGTATGCTAGATTGGATAGATACTTGTTGAAGCTTGGATTCAATAAAGGTACTATTGATAATAATTTTTATTTCAAGGTGGATCAAGATAAAGAGTTGATTATTGAAGTCTTTGTTGATGACATCATTTTTGAAGGTGATGATGCATGAAGTTTGCTAATGAAATGAAAAGTGAGTTTGAGATGTCAATGATTGGAGAGTTGAAATTATTTTTAGGATTGAAAATTACTCAGACAGATGATGGAATCTTTATATCTCAGTCCAAATATGTAAGAGAGTTACTGAAAAAGTTTGGAATGGAAGACTCAAAACCTATAAGTACACCCATGGTAATCGGATGCAAGTTTACATAAAATGATGATTCTCCTAAAGATAATCAAACAAGGTACAAGTCAATGATTTGTGGATTGCTCTATTTGAATCAGACCAGAATAGACATTATGAATGCTATATGTATGGTTGCTAGATATCAAGCCGATCCAAAGGAATGACAAGTGACTGCAATAAAAAGAATTTTTAGATACTTGAAAGGGACAATTGATTTTGGTCTTTGGTATCCTAAGGATGATGATCTAAATTTGAATGCCTTTATAGATGCAAATTGGACAAGAGATGTGGATGATAGGAAAAGTACTAGTGGCGGTGCATTCTTCTTAGGGAAGAAGCTGGTGTCTTGGTTAAGTAAAAAGTAGAATTCGATTTCCTTATCTACTACTGAGGTAGAATATATTGCTGCTGCAAACAATTATACTCAAGTAATATGGATGAAATAGATGCTGAGAGATATCAGAATTGAGTATGATGAACCTATTGCTATATTTTGTGATAACTTAAGTGCCATAAAAATTTCTAAGAATCCGGTGTTACATTCAAAGACAAAAAATATATCTATCAAGTATCATTTTTTAGAGACAAAGTGAGTGATAAAGAAGTTAGACTGGAGTATGTGCCCACTAAGGAATAAATTGCAAATATCTTTACTAAGCCATTGCTTAAAGATAATTTTTAGTATCTCAAAAGCAAGTTAGGGGTGATTTCTCCTCCTAATCTGAACTAAGATGAAAGTCTTTGCATCAATTCGTGTACTCATAGTCATATCTTGTTTCAGATTGATGTTGTGGTGGTTGCTACTCAAGGGGAGTAGTTAGATGATTCAAATATGTGGTTCAGATCTTGTGTACCTTTTCCATTGATGTCAAAGGGGGAGAAGAGTAATGTGAAAAACCTTTGTAGAAGAAAGGGGGAGAAGAGCAATAAGAACTAAGGGAGAAGATGGAAGAGGAAAATAGTTTGAGAAGAGTTAGTTGTGTTGATGGTATTTTTCACATCATGTGTTGCCATCAATGCCAAAGGGGGAGATTGTTGGATTCTATGGTTGTGTTGCTGATATGTGGTTTCCATTGATGTTAACACTATTAGCATTGATGATTTTTAAGACTGTATATGTCGAGGATATTGAGAAAATTATAATAAATATGTTGCAAGAAGTCTGTGAAGATCTGAATGGTGCAAAATTCTATAAGTTGGTATTCAGAAGTCATGCATTAAATGGTTTGTTTATGAGCCTATCTCGTATGTTCTCTGGAAGTTTCAAAGGTGCGCATCATGATTGGAGTGAGTTATGAGTTTCTGAGTTCCTACAATTATTCTGTTACTATAGTAGGTGTTTCTAGAAGAAGAGAATGCAATTATGGTAAATTAAGTTGTTGCATATGCTCCTGTGATGTTTAGTGATGGTTCTAGATCATGATCTATCATTGTTGTATGTCCATGTTGATCGGTGTGCTCTTGATCAAAGATTTTTCCTTTGAGTGTTCAAGTTTTCATGTTCTTGGCCGACATGGTGGTTGTAGCATGTTGCAGATCCTTGTGGATTAATTTTTGAATGCTTGGCACATTCAAGGATGTTGATTTAGGTCTTCATTATGTTGTGACCGACTTAGGTTGGTATGCATTGAGATTTTTTCATGAATTGGGCCGACAGTTTGTAATTCATTTATTCTTTATTTGTGGCCAATAGAGTTGTTGATGTAATTCCATGCAGTGGATATATAAGAGCGATTGTTCTCTTCATTTTTCATGTGCAAGTGTGAAGTGTGTATGCGAAATGTGTGAATAAAGATCAAATCATTCGATTATAGAGCAAAGTGTGAAGGAGCTTGAGCAAAGTGTGAAGAAGTGTTTTTGTGCCTAACCAGAACTGTCATCAAGCTTTTGAAGAATCTAATTTCTAAGTTCAACCTCATCAGATGGATTTAATCTGATTGTTTTATGTAAGGCAGTGAGCCTTCCCTTCTGAGCAGCGAACTCTAGGTAGTGTTCCTGAATGCATGTGCATTCCTTATTCATTTCTTTTATACTTTTAACAGGGTATAAATTATGGATTAACCTCCACTATGGTTTTTCCCCTAATAGGGTTTCCATGCAAAAATCGTGGTGTTGTGTGTTTTTGATGTGTTGTTGATTCATGCTATCACTGTTAGTTATCAGATATGAGATTAAAGGTTGATAAAGGTTAAATACATTTAAACTCTATAACAACTGATTCACCCCCCCTCTCAGTTGTCTATCCTTGTTTTTCCAACAATAGTATTATTTACCGAGCATGAAAATCACAATAATTTGTCATTAAATTTATTTTGAAGGGGTTCTTTGTCATAATTTTTTTATCTAAGGAAGACTAGGAAAATATTCTCATGAAGGGAAAATGGAAAATGAGAGACTTTCCTTTGTACATGACTAAATATATTATGAACTTTAACCCTACCCAAATTTTCCCCTATGATAGACCAATATGGATTTGATTATACAATTTACCCCTGGAATTTTGGTTTGAAGAGTGTTTGGATAAAATCAGGTGGTCCACTCTTACCGAAATAGACATAGAGATATTGGAAAAGGACTCATATCTTTATGCCATAATTCAAGTGGCATAAATTAAGGAATCCCAAAGAATTTATATCTTAGATCAACAAGAAATCAATGGACACACACTATAAAATAGAGGAAGCAATATTCTTCAATTTAAATTACAAAAAAAGAGATCATACGATAAATGAATGTACCAAACCACCATAAACAATAAATATCTGAATCCCAAAAGAAATTACTCAAAATAAAATTGAGAACAATATGGGTAATCCAATGGAAAAGGAGCAACCTACAAATAAACTGTAACATAGATTAGTAATTAAGCAAGAGGGACACAAAAATACACATAAATTGGGAGATTATGCTCAAACAAAAATGGAAAAGAACCCTAATTATATGCCTCTTCATTTCATCACCTCGCGTATCATCAAGAATGTGAAGGAAAGCAAACCAATCTTGATGAATTCAAAAGGATTTGACTCCAAAAATAGAACCCTGGACATGGAAAGAGATTATGAAAACCACCACTAAAATTATAAAATGGAAGTGAATTTATTCAAGGAACAATAGTTAAAGGAAGATGATTCAGATTATGATGAATTGGGGATCATAGATCTGACATGTATATCTCAACTAGCCTCCAAAGTGGTGAATTGTAACCTTGGGAAATAAACTTGAAGAGAAGGGCCAAAATAAAACAGACTAAAAAGAGAGAATACCACTCAAGAAAAAGGCCTATCAAGCATCAAAGAATTTATGTTGATATATAAGGGAGGAAACCCCTCCCTTATAGAGCAATGAATATTGAAACATGGAATGTTAGGGGCTTAAATGCCCCTAACAAGAAACATCTGACTAAGATCCAAATTAAAAAATATGTTAGTTGATGACCTATTGCTCCAAGAAACAAAACTCAAATCAAATGAATCTCATCGATCTAATTTCCATAATTTTGAATGGGACAAATACTTTACAAATTTAGTTGGTGCAACTGGTGGGTTGGGAATTCTATGGAGGACAAGAAATATATCAATCCATATTATCACCAAAAAAAGTCAATTGGATAATGTGATAGGTATGAAGTACGTCTTGTGATTTATAATTTGTTATTTAATGTATATGGACCAATAAGAAATCAAGATAAAATAAAACTATGGGATTCCCTTTGCACTAAAATTTTAAAATTGGGGTGAGATTTCAAGACAATTCTGCATCTCAAGGAAAAGAGTGGGGGAATTTTATTGGATTCTCGTTCAATAAATTATTTTAGAAAGTTCCTAGAGAATTTTATTTATGTCATCCCCATAATTTTCCATTTTTATATGATTTCACTCTTTTAAAGCTTTTATTTCATATTTTATTTATTTATTTCCCTTTATTTATCTCCATCGACTTAGTTTTCTCTTTTTATGTCATTTCACCCCTTTTAAGCTTTTATTTCATATGTTATTTATTTATTTATTCTCATCCTTTTAATTCCCCCACCCCTTTATGTTTCTCCACCTTTTTTCTCTAAATATTTAATGGCCTTATTACTTGCTTGCTCCAAAATTAAATTCTCTCCTTATCCCATTTCCCTCCAAAAATTATATAAAATATTCTTCCCCCTCACATTTCAAAAGGCAAGCTTATAATTCCTCTACATTTTTTATTTTTAAACCATTTTGGAGCATTGTCATGATTTTTTTGGATACTATTTTGTAAATTTTTGGAGGTTTGACATAACCATTGTGGATACATCTATCTATTCTTCTATTTTATGTCCCTTCTCCTTTCCTCCTTTCCTCAACTAATTTCCTAGATAATGTACTATATTTCTCTCAATCCTTTGTTTTTGTCTTTCCTTTCTATCCCTCTTTAGATCCATACCCTTCTTGTTGTATTTTGTTACTATTTGATTTCCCATTTCCATCTCCCATCTAACCCCTTTCTTCCTTGCTTCCATTCCCTCTTCAATAAGAGAACTAGGTTTATGCTTTCATTATTATTTATAAATTTATCATATATCAAATTTAAGTTCATTGTTGTCATTATCATGCTATGTGGATTCATGTTGAAACCCATCAAGGGATTAACTAAGATAAATTTCACTTTAATATAACCATTTTGCATGTTTTTTCATATAAAAATCTAACTTATAGGTGATTATAAAGGAATTCAAGTAGGTTATACAACTGTTTGATTATATGAAATAATTATGGTACTAAGATAAAAAACCCTATTTTTTTAGAAATTTAAGGATGAAGAATTTTGCCTCTACACTAGCACTTATATAAGTGCATTGAGACAATAAATCAATTCCCATAGCCTACTAATGGTGCATTCATTTTTACAAAAAATATTAGTTTGAAAACCTCCAAAATCAACAAGAATTTTTTGAAATACCCACAAAATTATTTTCTTCTTTTCCTTCAGTTCTAGCTACATATAAGGTTTCAAGCTTCTAATTTTCTCTTTCCCAGTTGCATGCATTTTATTTTGTAAATTTACACTAGGTTTTCACAACACTTTTCTTAAATTCTTCCTCTATTTTTGAGACTTGTCTTGATTAGACCCCACATCTTTGACTTAGTTCCTAAAATATCTAAGAATCTTAGAAGTTTAAACTAATTGTTAGAATTCAGGTAGATTGGAGCAATAAACATTAACAATTATATGCAGATAAATAACCTAGAAATAATAATGAAGAATAACATAAAAAAGATAACACAAAATTTAATGTGGTTCACCCAATATGGGCTACATCCACAAAAACTCAACCAACCAATAATTTTATTATCCAGTACAAAATAGATTACAATATCGCGAACGCCATACCGTAACATACATCCCAACTGCTTATATCAAGCTTTTGGAAGCTTCTAAAATTAGGGTTTTACAAAGTCTTTTTTCATTTATCGGTTAAAAATTAACTACCGACCCCTTGAAATGTTAATGAGGAATTTTTTTTTGGGGGCTGCACCCTTGAATCCCCACTATTGGGGGCTGCTGCCCTCGAACCTTTACTGTTAGGGGATGTTGCCCTCAAACCCTTGCTTGGGGCTTGGCCTGGCCTGAAACCCTGGCAGGGATACGTAAAGAGTGTAAAATATTTGCATGATCAGTTGCCACATATAAAAAATCTCCCACTTGGAGACTGATTAGGCTCCATACCTAACAATCTTCCACTTGGAGACTGATCCTAGATGACACTACTACACTTGCAACTCCCACTGGATTACAAGTATGGCTGATTTATTATGTCCACCATTATCAATCATGAAGGCCAACATAAACTGATGAGGAAATCAGTTTCTCCCATGTTATTGCCTTTATGAACATATTTGCAAGATTCTCACTTGTGTAAATTTTCTCTAGCTTCAGTTGTTCATCCTCCAAAACTTACTAGATGAAGTGGTATTTGAGTTACAGTATGAGTTTATTTTTTGAATGCAAAGCTGAATTATTAGCAAGATGAATGACACTCTGGCTATCAATGTACAAAGAACTATCTTCTTGTTGTTGTCCCAATTCCTCCATAAAGCGTTGTAACCAAATCATCTCCTTGCTAGCTTCTGTAGCAACAACATACCCAACTTCAGTGGTTGAAAGCGTAATTTTTTTTTGTAGTATTAAAATCCAACTAACTACAGTACCTCCTACAGTAAATACATACCTTGTATTACTCCTCCTGCTATCAATATCACCCGTCAAATCAAAGTCAACATATCCTTTTAGAGCAGAATTTGTTCCTCCAAAACATAGTTTCTTTGAAGTAGTACCTCTCAAATATCAGAGAATCCATTTTACCGCATTCCAATGTTCCATTCCTGGATTTCTCATATACATTCTCACAACTCCCACTACATGTGCAATATTTGGCCTTGTGCATACCATTGCATATATCAAGCTACCAACTATTGATGCATATGGTATCTTAGACATTTTTTCTTCCTCCTCTTGTGTCTTTGGACACATCTCCTTAGTCAAGTTAAAATGACTAGGCAAAGGTGTACTAACTGCTTTTGCATTCTGCATGTTAAACATTTTCAACACCTTCTGTACTTTTCCTTTAGTTCTAGCTAGACATAAGGTTTCAAGCTTCTAAATTTCTCTTTCCCATTTTGTATGCATTTTATTTTTTAAATTTACACTAGGTTTTCACAACATTTTTCTTATATTCTTCCTCTATTTTTGAAACTTGTCTTGATTGGACCCCACATCTCTAACATAGTTCCTAAAATATCTAAGAATCTTAGACGTTTAAATTAATTGTTAGGATTTAGGAAAATTGGAGCAATAAACATGTTAACAATTATATGCAGATAAATAACCTAGAAATAACAATGAAGAATAACACAAAAGAGATCAACACATAATTTAACGTGCTTCACCCATTATGGGCTATATCCACAAAAACTCAACCAACCAATTATTTTATTATCCAATGCAAAATAGATTACAATCTCTTGAACACCATACCATAACATACATCCCAACCGCTTAAAACAAGCTTTTGGAAGCTTCTAGAATTAGGGTTTTACAAAGTCATTTTTTATTTGTTGGTTAAAAATTAACTACCGAACCCTTGAATTTTTAATGAGAAAAACTTGAATTATTAACAAGAAAATTATTTTCAGGGGTTGCATCCCCGAACCCCCGGTATCAAGGGCTACCACCCCCGAACCCCTACTGTCGAGGGCTGCTGCCCCTGAATCCTCTCTCGGGGCCTGGCCCGACCTCAAACCTTGACAAGGATATGCAAATAATGCACATTATTTGCATGATCAGTCACCACATGCCAATAATCTCCCAATTGGAGACTAATCAAGCTCCATACCAAATAATCTCCCACTTGGAGATTGATCCTAGATGACACCGCTGCACTTGCAACTCCCATTGGATTATAGGTTTGGCTAGTTTCTTATTTCCACCATATTAGTTGTGAAGGCCAACAAAAACTGATGAGGAAATTGGTTTCTCCCATGTTACTACCTTTGTGAACATATTTGCAAGATTCTCACTTGTGTAAACTTTCTCCAACTTTAGCTGTCCATCCTCCAAAACTTACCAGATGGAGTGGTATCTAAGCTATATGTGCTTAGTTTTTGAATTCAAAGTTGAATTCTTAGCAAGATTAATGGAACTCTGGCTATCAGTGTACAAAGGGATATCTTCTTGTCATTGTCCCAATTCCTCCAAAAAATATTGTAACCAAATCATCTCCTTGCTAGCTTCCGTAGCAGTAGCATACTCAGCTTCAATGGTTGAAAGTGCAATAAAATTTTACAACCTCGAAATCCAACTGACTGTAGTACCTCCTACAATAAAATCATACCCTGTAGTACTCCTCCTACTATCAATATCACCCTACCAAATTAGAGTCAAAATATCCTTTTAGAGTAGATTTTGTTCCTCCAAAATCTAATTTCTTTGAAGTAGTACCTCTCAATTATCAAAGAATCCATTTTATCACATATCAATGTTCCATTCTTAGATTTCTCATATACCTACTAACAACTCCCACTACATGTGTAATATCTAGCCTTATGAATACCATTGCATACATCAAGCTACCGACTACTGATGCATATGGTATCTTAGACATTTTTTCTTCTTCCTCTTGTGTCTTTGGACACATCTCCTTAGTCAACTTAAAATGACTAGACAAAGGTGTACTAATTTCTTTTGCATTCTGCATGTTAAACCTTTTCAACATCTTCTCTAATTTTCCTTAAGTTCTAGCTAGATATAGGGTTTCAAGCTTCTAATTTTCTCTTTCCCACTTGCATGCATTTTATTTTATAAATTTACACTAGGTTTTCAGAACATTTTTCTTATATTCTTCCTCTATTTCTGAAACTTGTCTTGATTGGACCCCATATCTCTGACATAGTTCCTAAAATATCTAAGAATTTTAGAAGTTTAAATTAACTGTTAATATTTAGGCAGATTGGAGCAATAAAAATTAACAATTATATGTAGATAAATAACCTAGAAATAACAATGAAGAATAGCACAAAAGAGATCAACACAAAATATAACATGGTTCACCCAATATGGGCTACATCCACAGAAACTCAGCCAACCAATAATTTTATTATCCAATGCAAAACATATTACAATCTCGTGAACACCATATCACAACATACGTCCCAACTTCTTATAACAAGCTTTTGGAAGCTTCCAGAATTAGGGTTTTACAAAGTCATTTTTCATTTGCTGGTTAAAAATTAACTACTGACCCCTTGATGTGTTAAAGAGATTTTTTTTTTGGGAGTTGCATCCCCAAACCCTCACTATTAGGGGCTGCCACTCTTGAACCCCTGCTATCAGGGGTTGCCGCCCCAAACCCCTTTTCGAGGCCTGGTCCGACCTCAAACCTTGATAGGGATAAGTAAAGAGTGTACAATATTTACATGATCAATCACCACATACCAACAATCTCCCACTTGGAGACTGATCAAGATCCATACCAAACAATCTCCCACTTGGAGATTGATCCTAGATGACACCGTTGCACTTGCAACTCTTACTGGATTATAGGTTTGGTTTGTTTCTTATGTCCACCATTATCAGTTATGAAGGCCAATAGAAACTGATGAGGAAAATAGTTTCTCCCATGCTACTGCCTTTATGAACATATTTTCAGGATTCTCACTTGTGTAAATTTTCTCCAGCTCCAACTGTCCATCCTTCAAAACTTACTAGATGAAGTGGTATCTAAGCTGTATGTGCTTAGGTTTTGAATGTAGAGCTGAATTCTTAGCAAGATGAATGACACTCTGGCTATCAGTGTACAAAGGGATATCTTCTTGTCATTGTCCCAATCCCTCTAAAAAATGTTGTAACCAAATCATCTCCTTGCTAGCTTCCATAGCAACAACATACTCAACTTCAGTGATTGAAAGCGCAACAAACTTTTACAGCCTTGAAATCCAACTTACAGTACCTCCTACAGTAAAAAAATACCCTGTAGTACTTCTCTTGCTATCAATATCACCCACCATACTAGATTCAACATATCCTTTTAGAGTAGAATTTGTTCCTCCAAAACATAATTTCTTTGAAGTAGTACCTCTCAAATATCAGAGAATCCATTTTACCGCATTCCAATGTTCCATTCTCAGATTGCTCATATACCTGATCACAACTCCCACTACATGTGCAATATGTGGCCTTGTGCATACCATTGCATACATCAAGCTACCAACTACTGATGCATATGGGATCTTAGACAATTTTTCTTCCTCCTCTTGTGTCTTTGGACATATCTCCTTAGTCAAGTTAAAATGACTAGGCAAAGGTGTACTAACTGCTTTTGCATTCTAAATGTTAAACCTTTTCAACACCTTCTCTACTTTTCCTTCAGTTCTAGCTAGAATAAGATTTCAAGCTTCTAATTTTCTCTTTCCTACTTGCATGCTTTTTAGTTTGTAAATTTACATGAGGTTTTTACAACATTTTTCTTATATTCTTCCTCTATTTTTGAAATTTGTCTTGATTGGACCCCACATCTCTAACATAGTTCCTAAAATATCTAAGAATCTTAGAAGTTTAAATTAAGTGTTAGGATTTAGGAAGATTGGAGCAATAAACATTAACAATTATATGTAGATAAATAACCTAGAAATAACAATGAAGAATAACACAAACAAGATCAACATAAAATTTAAAGTGGTTCACCCAATATGGGCTACATCCACAAAAACTCAGCCAACCAATGATTTTATTATCTAGTGCAAAACATATTACAATCTTGCAAACACCATATTGCAATATTCATCCCAACTACTTATAACAAGCTTTTGGAAGCTTCTAGAATTAGGGTTTTACAAAGTCATTTTTCATTTGTTAGTTAAAAATTAACTACTGACCCCTTGACGTGTTAACAAGAAAACTTTGATGTGTTAATGAGATATTTTTTTTCGGGAACCCCTACTATTGGGGGTTGCTACTCCCGAACCCTTGCTATCGAGGGATGCCACCCCAAATCCCCACTCAGAGCGTGCCTCGGCCTCAAACCCTGGCAGGGATACGCAAAAGAGTGTTCAATACTTGCATGATCGGTCACCACATACCATCAATCTCCCGCTTGGAGACTGATCAAGTTCCATACCAAATAATCTCCCACTTGGAGATTGAACCTGGATGACACTGCTACACTTGTATCTCCCACTAGATTATAGGTCTGGCTAGTTTCTTATGTCCACCATTATCAATCGTGAAGGCCAACAAAAATTGATGAGGAAATAAGTTTCTCTCGTGTTACTACCTTTGTGAACATATTTGTAAAATTCTCACATGTGTAAATTTTCTCCAGGCTCAGCTATCCATCCTCCAAAACTTACTAGATGAAGTGGTATTTGAGCTATATGTGCTTAGTTTTTGAATGCAAAGCTTAATTATTAGCAAGATTAATGGCACTTTGGCTATTGGTGTACAAAGGGATATCTTCTTGTCGGTGTCCCAATTCCTCCAGAAAATGTTGTAACCAAATCATCTCCTTGCTAGCTTTCGTAGTTGCAACATACTCAACTTCAATGGTTGAAAGCACAATAACCTTTTGTAACCTTGAAATCCAAATGACTACAGTACCTCCTATAGTAAAAACATACCCTGTAGTACTCCTCTTGCTATCAATATCATTATATCACACACTAGATCAGAGTCAACATATCCTTTTAGAGTAGAACTTGTTCCTCCAAAACATAGTTTCTTTGAAGTAGTACCTCTCAAATATTGGAGAATCCATTTTATTGCATTCTAATGTTCCATTCCCGGATTGCTCATATACCAGCTCACAACTCCCACTACATGTGCAACATATATCCTTGCACATACCATTGAATACATTAAGCTACCAATTGTTGATGCATATGGTATCTTAGAAATTTTTTCTTCCTCCTCTTGTGTCTTTGGACACATCTCCTTAGTCAACTTAAAATGAATAGGCAAAGGTGTATTAACTTATTTTGCATTCTTCATGTTAAACCTTTTCAACACCTTCTCTACTTTTCCTTCAGTTCTAGCTAGACATAAGATTTCAAGCTTTTAATTTTCTCTTTCCCACTTGCATGCATTATATTTTGTAAGTTTACACTAGGTTTTCACAACATTTTTCTTATATTCTTCCTCTATTTCTGAAACTTGTCTTGATTGGACCCCACATCTCTGACATAGTTCCTAAAATATCTAAGAATTTTAAAAGTTTAAATTAACTGTTAGGGTTTAGGCAGATTGGAGCAATAAATATTAACAATTATATGCAGATAAATAACCTAGAATTAAAAATGAAGAATAACACAAAAGAGATCAACATATAAAATTTAATGTGGTTCACTGAATATGGGCTACATCCACATAAACTCAACCAACCAATGATTTTATTATCCAGTGCAAAATAGATTACAATCTTGTGAACACCATACCGCAACATACATCCTAGCTGCTTATAACAAGATTTTGGAAGCTTCTATAATTAGGGATTTACAAAGTCATTTTTCATTTGTCGATTAAAAATTAACTACCGACCCCTTGACGTGTTAACGAGAATTTTTTTTTGGGGGGCTGCACCTTGAACCTTCACTCGGGGCCTTGCCTGCCCCTGAAACTCGACAAGGATTCGTAAAGAGTGTACATTATTTGCATGATAAGTCACCACATACCAACATTAACAACAATAAACCATTGCCCCTACACTAGCACCAACACACATGCCCTAGGAAAATTGCACCCCTTCCCTAGTAGTGATGCAATTGTCCTACCTTATTTTGAAACAAAATTATAATAGGAGGTTGGGTTCAACATTCCAGGAATTTCTTAGAAATATATTGACTATCCATAAGTTATGTTGTATACTCCATTTTTTATTTATTTTTATGTATAGTATTATTCTTAAAATTTCTTGTTTCTATTTCTAAATCTATGATTTCCTATTGTTTTTATAGTCCCAAATCCTATATGATTATATATTAGGATAGTTAGTCTTACACACATTTAAATTTATTTAAGTTGATCAAATTCACCACACAAATTTAAGAGAGAAAGACCTAGTGTTTGACCAATGTATTTTAGGTGGATTTTTCTTTAGAGTTTGTTCATCTAATTTTGGCTTGTTGTTTTAACCCATTATTTTGTAAACTAATTACAATCCCTAACCTTTGAACCTATTAACATATACAAATTTTCATACATTTAATTTCACCTTATCCATATTCAAGTACACTTTCCTATATAGACCATATTTATTACACCCACCATGGTTATATATTAATTTATTGCACAAAATTTACTTTCCATTGTCCTAGACCAAATTCTATTTTTCACTTACCTAGATCCACACCTCATTTGGTGTCTTATCAACCAAAGAAAAATAAGGGAATTTATTCCCCAAATAATAAGCATTGCTTGTAGTTTTAACCCAAAAATATTGATCCATCTATGCACTACTTAACATAATTATAGCTTTGTCCATTAATGTCTAGTTCATCCTTTCTACCTACTAGATTTTTCTAAGGTGTATATGGGGTAGCTTTATTCCACACAATGCCTACATGTCTAAAAAAACATGAAATTTCCTAGATCAATATTCACCTCCATTATTTGACCTTAAAGACCATAATCTTCTTATTTGAATACTCAACAAGAACTTACAAACCTTTAAACTTATTGAATACTTCAAATTTATATTTTAAAAATTAATTGCACGTAAATCTAGAGAATTCATTGATAAATGAAAAATAATAATATGATTTACCAATGGAAGAAAATCCAAAAAACCAAATACATCAATATGAATAGTTTTTGAAACATTTTAGCTAGGGTACTTCTAATAAGAAAATAAACTAAACTTTGTTTACAAAAAATTGCAATGCATACAAAAATCAAAGTGTATAGGATAATAGATAAACCATCCACCATATTTTTATTAATTAATTTCTTCAATCATTAGCACAATTTTGTGGTGCCACAAAATATATAAATAGTATTTTTAAATTATATAGGCAAAGTTATTATATGTAGATGCTTCCAACTTAAATAAGATACCACATCATGTTCTCTTAGATAGCATTATATTCTCTTTATCCAACCTACAAGAATTTTTTCCAGAAGTGACATACACACTATCATCATTCATCTTAGAAATTAAAATCAAATATCATGCAATAATCTATAAGATATTTTAATCTCTCATCACTAAAAAATGGATTTACCTATCATTTTCCAATAATATTGTGCAAACTATTGTTGCTAAATATTGCCACCATCATATTTTTATGTAATGATAAAATAAATTCTTGTGAAGATTCATGTGATACGATGAATATAAATCAATCATCCATGAGTCATCATTAACAATGTTGGAAAAACAATAAAACATCATCATTAGCATCACATAATTTTTTAGTGGAGGAATCATCATTATATTTCTCATTTCTATATTCCTTCTTCAAATGGATTTGTTTCCCATAATTCTATAATTTAAAACTATTTCTACTCAAGGTTTTAGAACTTCCCTTAGATTTAGACCTATCTTTTTTCCTCTTTTTCTAACTACCCTTTCCTTGGGACTACCTCAAATATGTAGTGCATCCTTGGACCAATTATTTATGGATCTCATCCTCATTTATTTTCTCACCAAAGTAGCAACAAAATAATTTATATTAGGCTCTACAACACCACTATTAATTATAAGATCAAAATAATTCAATTTCTCAACAATTGAGTCTGCTTCCTTAATTTTTTATAAATATAATTTTCTTTCTAAAAATATCTTATTTACGAGATTCTTGTTTTGATATATTTAACCTATCCTTCTCCATATACTAGATGCGGTAGTTTCCTCATACAAATTTAGAAGAATTGAGTAAGACAAACACAACATTATGATTCCTTGTGTTTTCCTGTCAATTTTCTTCCAATATTAATTTGGTACAGAAACAAAATTTTCTTTGTCACACTCTCCATTGATCCCTTTCCTCTAAGATATCTTCTATTTTTAGTATCCACAAATTGTAATTAGAGTCATTGTACTTCTCAATATTTGAGCCAAATGTGTATTCTATGGTCTCAACCACACATAAATGTATAAAACCGTTAAATCAATTGCTCCCTCTCTAATCAAGTTGCAACTTTGATACTAAATACTAAATATAAGGTAAAAAATGCAATAAAAACATTAATGATGTAGTGTTTAAATCCAATTAAGAAACATGCAACAAACCATTACATTGAAATGTAATATAAAAAAAATAAAAAAATTGTATATATATATGAACACCATAAATACACGGATAAATTCTTTTGGGTAAAATATCCATTCAATTAAAAAAACATTAGAAGCTTGTATTAATCTTAAAAAGACAAGTACATAAAAAAAATCCACTTTATCCCTCTAGTTCGATAGTATATTGGTAGAGTATTAGTACCTACAAATCAATCTATGGGACTTATGTCACATGCCACCAATATATAAAGCAACTAGAAAAAATAAAATCATAAGTAGTTTACAAAACAATGGATTAAAACCAAAAGACAAAACTAGGTGAACACATTTTAAATTCTAATCAAACACTACGAATAGATTTGGAACTCCTTTTACACTCCTACACATCATACAATCTATAATATGCATCATAAAGCTCACTTTAATAATCTCAGGTGTTCCATGAGGATAATAATTGCATGTTATAATCTATCTTGGGAAGATGCTCCATAATTCCTAGTTTTTATCTTTTCCAAGTAACCTCCTCATTTAATGTCCTTACAACAATTGACTAAGAATCTAGAGAATAATAAATAATGAAATATTAACCTCCCTCATTTGGATGTCCACTTTCATCCACTACATGAAACTTGGAGGACACAATTTATTTGACTATGACATAATTAAATATAATAGGCTCTAGGACTTGCAAGGTGAATATCACACCTAAACTTAATATTTCTTATAAAATTTCACTTTAAATGACCTTTTTATAAATCTTTCTCTATAAATTTTGATAAAGGTAGTATGTAGATGATCTTTAATTTCTTCATCATTTATTTGTAGGTTGAAATTGGACCAAAATTATAGAGGTAAATGTGGAAGGCAAACCGAAATATAGATTACAACAAAGGAATATCTGTTAGGGTCTAATGATGAGTACCAAGTCTTAAACATAAAAAATATTTCCTATAAACATAGCCTAGAGTCTAAAATCTCTAATTTTCTTCTAATTTGTAGCAATTGATAAAAAATTATGCACAGGGAGCTAGGTCCACATGGTTCTTAACTAGATGCATCCATGCTTTAAATGTCCATTTGTGTAAACCTTTCAAGATAGTCCAAAACCTATGAAATTGACTAATTATAACTTAATGGTTTAAACATTTTTCTAAAAAATATACACTTGAATCCATGCCAAATTGACTTCAAGATTGTGATCTATTTTTTTGCATGAGTCATGAACCAAAATGATTATATTTACTTGTTTAAATATTCAATCAATAGTCCATTGACACTAGTAGGGGTTGTTTAATGTAACCCTTTACGACATCCATGTAGGGTTCTAGTTTCAACAAAGTCATGGCCTTAGGATCTTCAGATTGTTCCTAATTAAATTTCATCAAATCTAGAGGCAAGGAGCTTTCCAAAAGATATGTGCTTGGTTGTACATCATAATCAATTTTATTCCAACACAGACTTGTAAACTATTTGCCACAGTAAGATGAGGAGACATTTTCATCTAGAGAATCCATTCAACCAATCTACTATAAGTACATGAAGATAGACATGACATAGAACTTTACATTTAAAGATTGCATTTTTCTTGATCACAACTTATACACAAACATATAAATTGACAAAAAAATATTGAAAAACATAAATATACTATATATAATAACTTTTCAATAAAAATAAATAATAAAATAATTCTTAACTAAAATAAACAAAATTTCTTCTAATATTTTAATTCTTATTTTTTATACAATATACAACAAATAAAGGAATACCATTACATTGAAATTGATATAGAAATAATAAAGGTAAAAAGGTATTCCTAGGATAGAATGACTTCCCTCCATAACCTCACATGTATAATAAGTAGATGTTACAATTGTGTAATGTTGTGCATAGTTAAACCTCGATGGTATGCTAAAAAATAGAACGTGTAAAGGTAAAGAAAATCTAAGGACCATGGGTACTAAGAATAGTCTTACATTAAGAAATTTAAGTGTAGATAAATATTTTAATTTTCATGTGATATTTAAAAAATCATATTAAAAAATAACTATCAATTTATCAAAATAATTATAATATTAAATTATAATTTGTAAATAATTATTTTTATATGAAATTTGTAAATAGTTATTTTAAAGTAAATTATGATAAAAATTATATTGAACAATAAGAATTAATATATTGAAGAATAAAAATGAATATAAGAGAAATTAACAATCATATATATAAATAAAATTTATTATTAATTATATTTATTAAAACAATTATAATCAATTTAAGAATAGTTACAACAATTATAGATTTTTTATTTATTTTTATAATATGAAAGAATAATTTTTAATTTTTATGATTATTAAGAAAATATAATATATAATCATTTATCAATCAAATAATTTTTTTTGGTTGAGCATAATCAATGAGAATTATGGTATATTCCTTGATTACACCATCCACCAAGGTTCAAATTCCTAGAGGTGCAATAAATAAGGGACAACATTATGATTGTGGAACAACTTTGATAGAATGGATACCCCTCAGTCTTTGAGTCTCAATTAAAGAGGTTTCAACCTAAGCTACATATTCTCATGTATTGAATATCTAAAACAATTATGGAGGTTTGATATAAAATCCTCAATTTTTTTATTAATATAGTACACATCTTAAGAGATATAGAGAATGATTGTAAAAAGAGTCTTTACTGTACAAGTTATTGAGTTCAAACAAGGGAGTCTCTTTTAAGAACATTAAGAGTAGTGCTACCAACTAAATATTATCATATAATGAAAGCTCATTTGATCACATTATCAAAAACATCAATCTATAAACTATTTTTTCTTTTTTCTTTTTATATGACAAAAGATAAATTTTAGTTTTTTACATTATTTGAAAAATATAATATATAATAATTTATCAACCAAATAAAAAAAACGTTGTAGTTCAGTTGGTTGAGCACAATTGGTGAGGGCAATAGTATGTTCCTTAATTACGCCATGGACACCAAGATTGAAACTCCTAGAGGTACGATAAATAAAGAATGAGGTCAACATCCTACCTAGAACGACTTTGAGAGAATGGATACCCTTCAATCCCTAACTCTCAATTGAAAAAGCTTAAACCTAAAATTATTTTCCCATATCAAATAACTAAAACGATTAGTATTTTTGATATAAAATTCAAAAAAAAAATATTAATACAATACAGAACGTAAAAGATAAAGAATGATTAACTTATGATAGTTATGGATGGACGGGCTGGTGGGCGAATGTTAATCATGGAAGTTTTCTGGTTTTGACTTTAATGCATGAAGGTTGAAAGTAATTGCTATATCCTGCGATGGCAGACATTTGTAACTCAATTTTTTGATAATATAAATATAATCTTGCGTATCAAGAAAAAGAAAGATGAATGATTGTAAAAGAACGTTTTAATGTACAAATTATTGAGTTCAAACAAGAGAATCTCATTTAAGAAGATTATAAGCAGTGCTACCAGCGAAGTATGATCAAAACCAAAGCTTATCTGAACACCTTATCAGAAACATCACAGTCCATTAAATAACAGAAAAGTTTTTGTTTTATAATAACAAATCAAATTCTTCTGCACACTTTTCTCTTTTTATTTAAACTCTGTACCATCTTTGCTAGTTGTACAGGCCAGAACTAAAAATCAAGCAAGGAAAAAGATGCATTGAATATGAGAGCTCAAAAGTCACATCTCACTGAGTCTCAATCACTTTAATCACAGGCATTTAATTTGTATGTAGACTGTAAAAAAGTTGAAAATCCATTGCAGTATAACATTCTATTCCATGGAATACTAAGAAGAGGACAGCAGAATATGAGTGGTTTACAACATTCCTTCCAATTTTCATGGTTTCAAGCTGGTTTTCGCCAACAGATTGCAATTGTAAGTTGCTTTCAGTTTGTGTGATCTTCTGCATGTGATGAAAAAGTTAAGTTGTTTGTTGACTTATTTCAGTACAAAAAGTTATGGAGAAAAATCTCAGCAAGACGACGTAAATCATTTATAAGTCCTGTCTCCTGTCAATTTATAGAAATGGCCAGTTTGAGCTTTATATGTAAATTCCAAATTAGTTGTTACTTGTGTTTTGTTTCCTTATGGAAACAATTATTGTGAGGCATGCTAGTGATCAGTGCTTAATTTATGGTTCAACAATTAAAAGAATTAAAATTACAAAATATATATATATTTTTTTTATGTTGATGGGTTTTTGATTTTATGTAAATTTGAATAATTTTCAATGAATTTTTCGCTGAATGCAAGGTTTGGACATTATAAGAGATGAGGTCAGGATTGTACCTAGGTGAGTTTGACGAAATGGATATCCCTCATTCCTTTAGTCTTAGTCAGTCTAAGGCTCTCCCTTATTGGATAGAGTGGATATGTGTGAATCATTTGATCTCACTCAGTCTAAAGCTCTCCCACATAGAATAGCTCAATAATTCTCTAAATTTAATATAAAACATCTTAAAATTATCTTAGATATTTTTTAGATAAATATATTTAAGATATATCTATACTAATTTACTAATTTTTAAGTAAATAAGATATACAATTATCATTATATATTTAATTATTGGATTATTTTATATTTACATAGAACAATCATTAAGATATATATACATGTATAGAATTATATAATTATATAATTATATATACATGTATAGAATGATGTTAATTGTATTGGGTCAATGCAAAATGAGAATGTTTGTTATATTAAAATATATTTTTTAATTAATTAGAAGATATGGAAAGCAAGAAGAAGATAATATGACATACATTTTTTTTATGATATAGAAGATGATAGTTCACCTACAAATATTTTTTATTAATTAAAAGATAGGGAAGAACCTACAAATATTTTTTATTAATTTTAAAAAGATGGGAAAGACTTCAAATTTTAAGAGAAAAATATAATATGTGATATGGTTTAAAAGGTATTAAAATTTATTATTATTATTATCTTATATAAATTTGGGGTAAAATATTGTGTGAAGTTGGGCCCATTTATAGCCTTCACTTATCACCATATACACACATTTCCATATATTTAGTTGGACCTTATCCATATTTGTACACATTCCTATATAGACCATATTTATTACACCCACCATGATTAGATATTCATTTCTTGCACATACTTTACTTTCCATCATCCTAGACCATTTCTATTGGTGTAGGATCAATTCCCTACCCACAAATCTAACCCCTAAAACTTCATAATTCAAATTCAAATTTGGCCAACTCCTATTGACTCCACTAGTCATTGTGAATCAACTAAATAAATATTTGCATAAATTATTACTATCTTAATATTTAAATGCATTCATTTCACATTTGCACATATCCACATATATTATCTCATCTTAATAAGTAATCATTAGAATAATATTTCAAATTAGGTCACTAAAGGATATTAAAATTTGTATATTCATCCTAAGAGCATTTACACGAATGGATCTTATTATTTTCAATCATTGGCACAATCACAAATATAGTCATTTTTGGGGATTAACCTCGAAGAAATTTTCCCTTAGCAATCTAACAACCTTATAAAGGTAATCATAAATATTGCTAGTCTAGATAATAAAGTTGATATAAGAAAATTTGGTGACATAGAGAGTAGGAGAGTAGAACCAAAAATAAAATTTGTATGGTAGAGGATATAGTTGTGGAAGTAGAAAATTGACCTAGGTAGAAACACAAGCCTCACGTAGAATTCAAGGAAACACGTAAACAAAGAGGTTCTATTTTCAAGCTTGAGACATTCCAAATTTTAGAATCTTCATCAAATTCATCCATTTTCAGTCATTGATCTAATTAACTCTACCTTATTTACATCTACTTTCCTAAAATTAGCATTTAACTCTTAATTACATATGCCCACAACTATCAATTATTAATCTAGTTTAATTTATGCTCATGTAAATGCATCTTATTAGATTACCCTAGATTAAGCTTAGTGGAAGGTTATTTTCCTTTACATTTTCATGGAACCCATCTCATTTTACATGACCTAAACTCACCTAAGATTTCACCTTCATATTAGGGTCTAACAAATAGGTAATTATCCAATTTTCACATCTCATTTTTAGATCTAGTTATCCTCTTATTTAAAGTGCTCCATTGTTTTTACATTATTACATCCTTTCCTTTAGCTTTTTGGAGCCTTGTTGTGATCTATCTTTTACCTTTACCTTGGCCATACCATTAGGGTTTCATTTCTATATGTGATATGCCACTAATATTTTAAATTATTGAATTTGAAAGTGAACTTATGAGATTAATTCTCCCATCTTTTGTTTATACCATGAAATATTCATGATGCTAATATTTCAATAAGAAGTGCTCATTTAAACCTTAACATGGAAATCCAATAAAATTACTCTATTTTGGTGCTATTATGATCATGATGCTCATGTAGACAACTAAGATTTGGTAAATGAGCTTGTTAGTTTGGCTAATGTAAAAATCCAACATAGATCTAATATGACTCATAATTTGCATTCGGTAATAAACCATTCATATTAGAAATATTGCAAGTAGTTATTATTTCATCTATTCTAACTAGTCCATCTACTATCTTTCCCACTTCTACCACAAACCCATCTTCCATTATTTATCCTTTCACTACTACTACTCACCCTCATAGTACAACTCTTACTTACACTAGTGTAACCCACATAGTGTTTACCCCTTCACTTTCCATCCTCTTTATGGCCTACCACCTAACTATACACCTTTGATATATTCACATCCAAGCTTATGATGTATCATACTTATGTGGCTATTTCATTTACTAATACCCCACTTAACATTTACCCTCTTAATCATGCTACTAATACATCCACCATTACCCCAAGTGGAACTAGCTCCACCCACTTGGCGAAGTAATTGGTAGCCACTAATATCTATTTGTACCTATTGCTATAATTTTCTACAATATCCACCATGTAATCTCTACCCCACTATTGAAATGGATCCTCTAATGATATGGTAGTAAGGGGAGTGCACCTAAAAAATTCATGTTTATAGAAAACCTCTTGCAAGAATCACATTGTTTGGTAAATTTGGCCACCTCTTTGATCAAAATGAACCACCAATAACCTAATCTCATGGTTTTATGAACAATAGTTTGTGACATGAAATGCCCACCACGTGATCTTTGGTGGCATTCCTACACAACCCTTTTATAATACTCACTATCCAAACATCTAAGGAGAAAACCAACAAACTTTCTCCATATCAATTGACCTTGGATCAACACACACCTTTTAGTTATAAGTTTAATGTCATCTTTTATTTATCATCCATCTCTTGAAGAAAACTCAAAATTTCTAAATAAAATATAATATCATTTTACCACTGGGATAATCCTTCAAATGACAAAGAGAAAAAGATGGGTCAAAATTCATTGGATGCACTTCAATTACATCCAAATTTGTATCAACCATAAATTTGGCTAGTCTTTGACCTTTAACTAGCTTAGTTGTTTTCACCTCCAAGTCATATTCCTAGATCTTGTTGATCCACCTACATCTCTTTCTTGATTCCTCCTAATACACAATAATGTTTCTGATTGTTGTATGTAGTACAAATGCAATAGTTTTGGCCCCTATAAGATATGATCTAAAGTTATTTACTACCCTAAGAAGCATAAACATGTTTCTTCATGATGAAGTAGTTTAATTCAACTTCTCTTAGTGATTTTATAAATAATCCTATTGGTTGTTCATATCCTTCACATTTTTTTTTAGAACAATATTAATAGTATAAAAATAGCAAAGGAAAATAACTAAAAATGATTAGCATAATCTAGGCTTGCCAACATTGACACCTATTTGAGTGCATCTTTGATTTGCACAAAAGAATTTGTTGATTCCTTGTGGACTAGCACAATGGATATCCCATCTTCAATACATTGGAAATAGCCTTTGACTTTTAAACAATGTTAGGGATAAATTACCTAACAAAATTATTTTTTCCAAATAATGATTGGATTGCCTTTTAACTCTTTTTGGGCTGCAAGATGAGGTAAATTGATTTGACACATTTTAGATCAATCCTCAACCCCTCCTTGGACACAAGATTAAAATAAATACATTTCTTGGGATTCAAATAAATCACATACTCTAAAAATCTTTAGAAGATTAATTCCAAGTGTTTACGATGATCATTTCAATCCTTGGGAGTATTCAGTCAAATAATTTTAGTATACCATACTCTCATTTATTAGGCTAATGAATGTGACATCCATCACCCTTTAGAATGTGGCTCTAGTTTTCTTCAACCTGAATGACATCTTTACATAAAAATATCCTCAAATGGTGTAGTGAAGGCTAACTTATACTACTCGGGTTCCTTGACCATCACATGATTGTACCTGGAGAATCCATCCATCATAGAAATCAGTTCTATCCCTATAACTTTCTACAATATATAGTCTATACTAGGTAGTGGATAGTTGTCTTTCAATGATTTATTGAAATTTATAAAATCTACACATAGCCTAATATCCCTATTTTTATTTTTACA
The DNA here is from genome assembly GCA_007115665.2 of Sequoiadendron giganteum. Lineage (NCBI taxonomy): Eukaryota > Viridiplantae > Streptophyta > Pinopsida > Cupressales > Cupressaceae > Sequoiadendron > Sequoiadendron giganteum. The sequence goes on from CM021109.1 coordinate 509,120,595, forward strand.
AGTACAAGATTATATACCCACTTTGAATGTGTAATTGGTTTAAGTATACCTCCCTCTTTTAGCTTCAACAATTCATTTTTTCATTTGAAGGGAAAGAGCGGGGTTGATGGGTCACTACTTTTATCTAAATGGATTTATATTAGGATCCAAAGAGTGGTGTGCTAGCATAAATCATCCCCATAAGCCATCAACTCATTATAAGACAAGGAAAATAATTTTCTATATTTTTTAAATAATACAATAAACATTTTATTCTCTTCTAGTTTAAGTTTCTTATTGAGATAGATCATCTGAGGAGATTTAAGATAGGTCAAGAGTCACAACATAGAATTCTACATTACATATCTATTTTGAGATTTAAACTTGGGTCTCACAATGACAACCTAATGCTTTAACTAATTAAGCTCAACCCCTTATAATCCCAACTCATTATTGTGACTTGACATGTTAGATATTTTTTTCACAAATCTTGGGATAATATTTAGTTCTATGTGCTTCTACACAATGACCACATTGTAGAAATTTTGAATGGAAAATTGTGTGGGAAGTGAAACATCCTTATTACATCCTTCATTTATACCATCATGCATTATTTCATAGTTCCTTTGTCCAAAACCCATTAGTTTTTACTATTGGGCCAAATTTTGCATAATGATTTTGTAGTTAAATTAAATCTAGCATATAATTCCTTGCACCCGATGATTCAAATTGGTTTTTTAAATTAACATAAGTAAATATTGTTATAAATTAAAATATCTGTAAATATGTTCATCTCTTCTACTATGACAAATTATATAGTTTTATGAGGGGCTATCACATATTTTACATCATATAGATACCTAATTTAATTTTCTAAATTACAAAGTACTAATAGTTGATTTGTATTATTCTCTAGCTTTCATTTTCAACAGTAATTGTTATTTCATTAATATGATTTCTTAGACAACTAGTCCTTTTATGTCCTTAGAAATACATAAACCATAGGAAAATTTGATTTTGAACTATCTTTCTAGATAATTTATATGATTATGAAGTTATATTAGCAATATGAGATTCCAAAATGAACTTACTCTAATGTCAAAACTACTTCCATTATTAATTAAACTTATAAGTCTTCCCTCAAATAAATATAGATATTTTGAGATAGAGATATTCGATAAGGATATAGTGATCCACTGATAAACCATTAGACATATATTGTAAATTAGGTAGATTGTATAATAAAATTTAAACACTAAGATCTTAAATTAAGCATCATGTGTCCTTGTACTTTTAGTTAATTCTTAATTAATTTACTTATCACAATAATGCTATATTATTTGAACTTAGGAATATGGAACTCCTTTATAAAGAATGAGTTTAATCAGTTACAATGAACCATTGATTGGTTTGGATCATACTTTAATACTCACTACACACATGGGTGCTGGCAAGAAGTTGAGTCCACTTTTTGGTCAAAAAGTGGAAGTGTTTTCCCTGATTTTCAGAGTTTGACACATTTGACCTTAAACATTGAAGCACTTAGAGATGAAATGTTCAAAAAATTCACTGATCATTAAATGTAGTACTCAAAGTATAGTTTCCAAATATGTAATTTATTTCAATACCTAGATTGTACAAATTGAGTTTCAATAGGCTTTTGTAAAAACCACTAAATTTAAAAGTTATTTTTTTTTACCATACCATCCACATGTACGACATCCATATTTTGACCTAAATTATCATATTTTTCTAAATTCTTTTGGGAAAAGACTTGTGACTCACTCAAGCTTGTTTTGGATTTTTTTTTGTAATTTTTTATTGAATTCTTTTTTTTTGTTAATTTTTTATCAGGCATAGTTGTCGTTTTGAAAAATTGTCGTGTACAATGTACTCATAAGATGACCTAAAGTTAACATTTTTTGGATTTTTTTTTAAAATTGAAAAGAATTGTCTAAAGTTTGTTCTTGTGCAATCCGTTCGTCAAAATGTTATGTTGATCAAAAGTTATTAAAATAGTAAAAAATACTGATATTTAAAGTTTATGGACTAGTTTCATCAGAAATTAATTGAAATAGAAAAAATAATCCAATTGTAAAAAATATTACATATTTGAAATCTGCATTGTCTCATTTAAAATGGGTTTTAATTTTGTAAAAAATTTCTGCAAAAAAAGTCATCAGCCATATGTCCAAACTCGATTTTTTTCTCTAACATTGTTAGAACCTTCAATGAGTAGGTCAAACTAGGTTGAAGGCCTAGGTTCGGGATCCCAATGCTTTTCCCGAACCAAAATCCGAGGCAAAAACCCAACCACAAAGCAAAAAAAATTCAAATTTTAAAAAACGGGATCCTGATTATAGAACAGGATCCCATTCCCAATATTTAATACGGTGACCATTGGCAAAGGAACGAGATCCTATTTATAAAATGGGATCCCATTCCCCTGCCAATGGTCTCGACAATAAATATTGGGAATAGGATCCCGATTATAGAATAGGATCCCATTTTTTTTAAAAAGGGATCTCGTTCTATAATCAGGATCCCGTTTCTTTTTAACTCTGTTATTTAAATTTACTTTCAAATTTTACTGTGAAGTTTGCAACTTCACATGTAGGACTGAGAGCAGTAAAATTGGTTTATTTTTCATCAAGCATTTTTTTACAGGTGGTGACTTGCTTTTTTGATTAATTTTTTCAAAGGAGAGATCCCATTTTTTCAAAGAAGGAACAAAAGGTCTTCAACTTGCAATATGAATTGATTTTTTCAAAGGAGGCATGAAGAAATTAGTTTTAAAGTGGAATTGTGCTAGTTTTGTACTTGTTTTGAGGAACACAAGAGGAGGAATTTAGTCCTTATAGGTCTTGAACTTCCAATTTGAATTGAATTTTTTGAAGAATTTCACTATTTACATTCATTTGTGCTTGAGAATTTTATAATCATGAGAAATAAAGCTTGTAATAAGAGGAGGAAGACATTGACTCTTGAAGAAATTGAAGCAAACAAAGAGAAGGAGAGACAAAGACAAAGAGAGAAGAATGAGAATTAAATCAATGAATGATGGGGGAGCATCCAATTCCACAACTATTGAAGATGAAAACATAGAGGAGACCATGGTTGTAGATGAAGCGAATTTGCAAGAAGCCAATTTGGAGAAGAATATGATTATACAAGCAAGTACTACAATGTCAAGAAAATTATTAATCAAATAAATAGCTCTAAGGTTTGATGTAACAAATATTTTTTCCCTTTATAATATTTCACATTTGTGGAAATTTTACAAAACATTTTTTGTTCCTTGAAACCCTGGAAATTTTAGTAACATCTTATAATTCACATGTACTAGTGGTTGAGACTAAACTATTTATGGAACACGTGTTATATGGGTTATAATAATGTTTGGTTCGGAAATATTTTACATAACTTAATTGGATCCCTAAAAAATTGACATATAAATCGATTGAGATCTATTTTTAACAATTTTAAGTTATACAAAACAAGAAATGGATGTTACATTTATTACCCCACCAATTAGAATTATAGTACACCTTGGTGTTGATATTTGAACCTATGTTTATTCTAGTCATAATCTTTGCATAACTCATCCCTCACCTACTTATTTTTCAAGAAAATGAATTTGTTCTAGGTATAATGCTACAAGTTTATCCTATAGTCATGGATGCGATATGGAATTAATTGTTTTGACATAGACTCACCTCCTAAAAGCTCTTGAAGATAGTTCTCTCTTGATTAATCCTAATTAAAAAAAATGGGTGAGTTCTTTCTTTCATTTGGGAATCACTTGATATATTATGGCGCCTCATCATTTCCCAACTAATTTGTACATTATTATCATTTATTAGGTATCACACATTCCTCTCCTAGAAATCATGGATGTGGTATCCTTCCCAGAGTATCATTTTCACAACCTCCTCTTTCCCCTTAGCTCTTTTTAGTTTCTTGTAATACCCTCTACTCTTCAAAATCTATTTCTAAAAACATGTTAATCACTTTTATTTATACAAAATAAATATCTTCTCATTTTCACTTAATTCATTGTCATTTTTATTCACTTATCCTACACTTGCATTATACCAGCACCCTCTTTCTTCCACATAATTCTTCGTAGAAAAATAATTTTAACCTTCCATCTTTATATTTTAAATTCCTATATATATCATCAATAGAGAAATGGAATGGAAATTTTTACCTCTTTGTTCTTTAAAGAAGTATTGCTTCCTCTAGACATAAATATGTAGTAATTTTGATTTCTAATATATATTTGTAACACACTTTCCCACCCAAAATCAATAGCTCTAGTCCATTTTCATTCAAAATTACTTAATCTTTGTACCCTATCCTTAGTCCATATATTATTTTGTCTTAATTTTATACAATGGATTTAACTACATGCAAGGATTTAGTTAAATATCATCTTAGGTAATTCAACATAAAATATATCATATAATGGATCATGAATTTCCCATTCCACCACATCCTTGGCTTCAATTTCTGTTCAACAATTGATTTTATAGATTTTTTTTTTTGCGTAAAACAATATTTGAATCTATCTAATTGATAAATGATCCATACATTTCACTTAAAATTTGTAACTCTCTACACTTTTATCTTGTAGATTTCAACTCATATAAACAAAAAAACTAGACATTAAACCAATTAGTTTATGCATATTCCTAAATCATTTTTAAAAAAAATTCATCAAATTATTTATATCACTCCTTCCTAAAACTCACTATCTTAGACATCTAACATTTTTGTAAATTTTCATTTTTTATTATAGATTAGACATACCTATTTTACTCATATTTCCATCTTGACAACTTATAGTTTAATGTTTTTTGGTAGGTGTTCAACTAAAAATGATTTTCATATGGGTTTTAACAATGAAAAAAATATTAGGGCCTTTATAATGGCATGAGAACATGTGCATCCATCTTTCTACTCTACAGAGAAATATGACCATACAAATTACGAGTGGAAAACACCATATAGTGGTCTAGATTTCTTGGTGCTTGTGGTGCCCAATAATTCATTCAAAGTGTAGCACTCCTTAAGAATTATAGTGGAAAGCTTAGAAAAGTCCATTTATCATTAAGTCTGTATGCTAATTAGTGCCTGTAGACATGCAAATTTGACATCATTGTCAATGTTCACCTTTTGATTAAATAAATCAAGTTTTATTTAATTAAATCATAAATCTCCTAAGGTCTATTAATTTAATCACCAATATTAAATTAAATGATCAATGCTCATTTCCTCTCATTTGATTTTAAAAGAAATACAAAAATCTAAAATCAAATGTCATATCACTTAAATCATCTATTCGATTAATCAAATCATGATTAGTTTAATCCTAACTACATGAATCTTCTAGATTCATCCACTTACACCAATAAATCAATTTATTTGATTTATTAAAAAGACTTATTTTCCCTCAATAACTCTCATCTTTGACTTTTTTGGACAAACAAAATTCCCCCCAAAAACCCTCAACCACATTCATTTATTGCAAAATTCAAATTTGAAATTGGCACATTGGCCAAGACTCGCACATTCCTCACCCTCTCACACCTTGACAAGTGGCATCTTGTCATTGGCCCATGAATGATCCCACATTCATCAATTGGACCTTTCCTCTCTTCAAGTTCAACTATAAGTTGAAGGCTTCTCTCCTTCAAACACACAACACTTTTTCATGCAAGGTTACTCTCTTCATAAGAGAATTAATCTTGCTCATCACAACTCAATTTGACAACTCAATTTGACAACACAACAACACATCTTGATGCAAGGTTACTCTCTTCATTTGAGAATCAATCTTGCTCTTCCTCATCCACATTTGAAAGCATCTACACTATAGGCAACTTGAGCTCATAGCATCTCATTGTCTATCTCTATCATCTTGGCATCATCTTGCTTATCAAGGATTGGGAAAGGGCTGCCTTCTACACAAAGGATAGCACCAATCCACCATAGGATATATATACTTCATGTCTTCTTTACATGTTAGGATTTGTTTTTGTCATTTGCTAATATTTTGAAGAATGTAGTATTATTATATGAAGACATTGGATTTGTGTTTGGTTATACTAATCATGCTAACAAGATGTATGTGTTAGTTTTTAACCAAATTTGCAGATTTTGATGTCTACAGTACCATTTGTAGATGGTTATGATAAAGGAAATTATGCATACAAACCTAAACATATTTAACATTTATTGTTAAAGAATCTTCAATATTCAGTATAATTAGCATAATGTGAACATTAATTTATAATATGTCCATTATCATTAACTTCATTTCAAGGGTAGTATGTGAAAACCTAGAGTCAACAAAAAAAATCTAACTATCCCTATTACTGTTAATACTCATTTCTTGTATATATATCTTATCTCTCTCTCTCTCTCTTTCACACTCACTCATTCATAGACACACACACACACACTATACATATATATACATACATATATTCATCTATATACATATATATATATACATATATATATATTTATATATATATAAACATATACATATACATATATATGAATACATACATATATACACACATATACATACAATGTATGTGTATATATGTATGTGTATATATATATGTGTGTGTGTGTATTTGTCTATTTATTAAATTGGATAAAATATACTTAGTCACTTTTTATTCTATTCGTGTGGTTCTTATTTACTTTCAAAATTGACAACTAATATATGTTATTTACCTCCTGCTCTCCTAATATTTATCCATTAAATGATCAATCATAATACACATGTGTACAACCAAGTTAAATTTTTATTTGGAGTATTTTCCATTTTTTTTGGGTGGTACCTAGCTTTCTCGATCATCTTTTTCCATGATCATTCCACTACTTCAACCTCTCCTTCCTTGAACACCATTAGGAGCACTTTGAGAAGTGTCTAGTGTTTAACAACTTAGGAAATTTTTTAATGCTTCTAATTAGGACCACCACTCAACAACCTTATCTTCACTCTACCATTTACCTAGAGTTGACATTCTTTAAATCTCAAAAGCTCAAATGAGCTCAAAAATTAATGTTATAATTTTTATAAACATGACTAAGGGGATTTGGTCAAAACACCTTTAACAGAAGGTGGTTGGATTGAACCCCCTACAAATAATTTTGTTGGCAAAAAGTGGACATGACTTTGTGCTTACACCTAATGTGATCAATAGGTTTTTTTAACACTATGTTAACATAAAAGTAAAGACAACCCAATTATAATGGGTAAAAGGTTATGTACAAAATTTAAAATAAAAGTAAATAAAATAAATTTATAATGGCCAATAATTATGTAGAGGAGAAAAGTGCACACCCTATGCATTTTCCCTTTCATTTTATGCCACTTTCGGTCCATATCTTGACTACATGATTTTAGCATTCAATTTGACTATTATAGCACATTCATTGAACTAAGATCCAATCCAACACTCTCTTATACTACATTTTTATTCAATACTCATTTTTAATTCAATTTATATTTGTCTAATTACCTTGGACAAGATCACAACTATAATTTTATCTCTTGAATGAGATCATGGACATTATCACATACCCTTCTTTCAAAGTTCGCCTTCTTGATTTCTAAGGCTAACAATCTTGCGTTTAAAACCTTGTTAGTGTGGATGCCAAAATTTAGAATCATTCATCTAGGTTTGTTTATATAAAGGAATCATCCTAGGGAATTTGTACATAATGGAAGCATGAAATAATAATATATCAAAAGTGTTAGAAAAATATTTTCCATCTTTGCAAGTAATTAATCAACAATTATGATCTACCAACACCTAACATCAACAACTCCTTCACAATAAAAATCAATATTATCAAGGTACACTTGAAGTACATTATTTGCAACAGTTAGTCATTAATAAATTTTTAGCAGTCAACTTAATGGGTATTTTCTACCTCACATTAGTATCTTTTGCTACCTCTTATCTCTTTTATAATTATTGTTAACTTAATACATGGGCTTGACTAAACCACAAAGAGGCCCTAGACGAGCCAATCCTTACATATCAAGGACCACAATGGTTCCTAATACCATCACTTATTTCCTTATACCTCAAATATTATTAGGAAACAAAATTCTACATGTTCCTAAGATTAAATTCTTCCTAGGAAATTATTGTGCTCTTGAGTAGGATTGTTGTTGTGATTATGTCCCAAACTCTTAAATTCTTTGGTTCTATTCATCTTAACTCTTTGATCCTTTATCCAACCTCTATGCTTAATGTTTAGGTCTCTATTACAACATGATCGATTATTCAAAGTTTACATCATATCAATTTCAAGGTACACAACATTAATCTCTCTTATTTTAATTTTTAGTACATGTTTAATTTATCTTACTTAGGTTACTCTAATTAGTTAATAAGATTCAACTTATAAATATTTCCATGGTTTGAATTAAGGACCTTTTAGATATTTTTTAGGTTCATTTTATTTCCCTTCAAGTTGATCTAGTCCAATACAAGTTATGATAGTTAAAAATGAAAGGTATGTTATTTTTTGAAATAAAATTATTAGATGTGATATTCAAAATTAATTAAAATTAAAATTATTTCTTAGAATAAATTATATAAAAAATAACAAATAATATGATGATATATATTCACACCAAAAATACATGATTTAATATATGTTATAGACCATTTTGTTCTCTTTGTATTTAAAGTTTCCCTTGGGAAATGCCTTACAAATAAATTTTGACATGTTATAAATAAATATGTAAAATATAAATTATTTTTAACACATGCAATTATCATCTTACAAAATTTGGTTCATGAGCTCCCAACATAAGATACCCAAGTACTAGACCATCTCTTCTAAATGGATAAAATATAAATTTCAATTAATATAATACACATCCTAAAGAATCATTAAAGAAAATATTTAATCTCAAAGGATACATTTTTTTTCAAATGGTTGTTAAAGAGCCTTTGTATCTAAAGTTTGCACATCATGAAAATCATTAAAGAATGATGCATCAAAAGTGTTCAAAGGCATTTCTCTTCTTTATAGGTAATTAGTAATCAATCATCATCTAACAATATTAGGCATCAACATTCCTTCACAATCAATGATTGACATTCATTATCAAGATACAAGTTTCATGCATTTTTTTGGCATAATAATTAATAAATTTGCATCAAGGTGAATAATAATTTTTTTGTGATCAATTTAACATGAATTTTCCACCTCACATTGACATTTATTGCCACCTCTTAATATCTCTTTATCATTGTTGTTAACTTAGTCTCAGGGCTTGACTAAGGTGCAAGAAAGTTCTAAACTTCAATCCTTGTATATTGAGCCTCATAGTGCTCCTTAGCACCATCATTTTTTCCTTACCTAAGATATTATCAATCATTTCATTTTCTACAAGTGTCTAAGATGAAATTATGCTTATGATATTATTATAAAAACTAGGATAGGATCATAGCCCTAGACAAAATCGTTGTCACAATTGTGTCCCAAACTCTTAAATTATTTGATTTTGATTATTTTTATCTTTGATATTTTATCCAATCTATAATCTTATAACAATGCACCATCAATCAAAGTTCACGTCAAGTTGATTTCAAGGTACACAACACTAATCTCTCTTATTTTAATTTTAACACATGTCTAATTTATGTCTAAGTTAGCTTACTCTAGTCCATTAATAAAACTCAACTTGTTAATATATCCGAAGTTAGAATTAAAATTAATTTACATCTTTTAGGTATTTTGAAGGATCGTTCTATTTCCTTCAAATTGATCTATTTAACACTTGTGAGAGTATTTGAAATTCAAAGAGTGTTTCTTTTTAAAATGATTAGATGTAATGTTCAAAATTATGTTCAAATAAAATAATTTTTAGAACAAGTCACATAAGATAGAACAAATCATGTGATTATGTATATATACTCAAAAAGATGAGACTTAATGTATAAGTTATATAGACGATTTTTTTTTATATTTAACATTTTCTTTGACAAATACCTTAAAAAATAATATTTTTTTTGTATAGTATATAAATAATTTTATGAAATAAAAACTATAATTTTAACACATACAATTGAGATTAGCTCCCAATCATAAGATACCTAAGTACAATTTTTTTAAATCATTGTAAGAGAACCTTTCTAATGTTGAGACTAAAGAGTTTAAAGAAGGAAATTGAATTTGTTGTTATAATTATAAAGTGCCATATGTTTCCTTTAAACACAATTAGTATTAAATTCAAATTCATATTAGAAGAAAAACATAAAAAAAACATTTTTTTGATGCTTAATTTTTTTTCTAAAACCAAATCTCATGTAACCACCATACCCAAAACATCACAGTCTATATTGTGAAAATTTTATTGCAGTTACCGATTATTAATCTCCTATCTATAAAGATTACTTGACTGCCGAAAATTAATTCACATCAAATATTGAAAAATAATACAACTGCAACTTCACAAATAAAACCACAATAATAGAGAAGAAAACATGCAAAATAATAAACACAATATTTTTGGACAAATTGTCTCTCGAAAAACCTTGGAGGGAAAACCAGGCAGATGAGGAATTTTATTAACCTTCAGCAAATCAAGAGATATATAAATTGCTTGCCTCTTATTATTAGAGTTCCGACAATATTCTTCTCCGAAATTTTTTCTCTTAATTTCTTCTACTAAAATACTGAAATTCCACTACTGTTGTCTCAATGCTATCACTATGCCCTTGCTATCACTGCAAGACTATTTGCTCTCACTGCAAATCTTTCTCAAGTGTGTGTGTATGTTCTCCAAATGCTCATTGATCCCCTTTTAAATTATTCTCATTGAAAAACCTATGACCATGATTTAATCTCAATCAATGGCTAAGATTAATTAGACTCTAACAAACCCTAACTAACTGGTTTTTAGAAGTCTTTACGGGAATCAATTAATTAATTAATTATCTCTAACTAACTCCTTTCTAGAAATCTTTAAAATTAAATATTAATTCTTGAGAATGGAAAAAATAACTATCCGAACTATAATAAATTAACACATATAAAATTTTACTTTTAACTAAACAGTCAAATTCTTCTAAACACTTTTTCTTTTTACCTTCTTAAAGATCTATAGCTATCGATGTTTAAGCATACACCAACATTTTTACAAGAAAAATATGATTGTGTTTTGAACTTTGCTAGTTGTACAGACCAGAACTAAAAATCAACCAGTGAAATGGATGCATTGAATATGAGAGCACAACACTCACATCTCAATCACTTGCAATCACAGGCATTTCATTTGCATGGAGATGTAATAACATCATATTCCATGCAACACTTTGTACAACTAAGAACATGACAGCAGAATCCGTGTGTTCATGAATGAAGCAGCACCATTCAATCATGGTAAAAATAAATATATATATAACATTCCCTCCACTGGTCAGATTTCCCACTTTCATGGTTTTGAGGTGGTTTTCGCCAACAGTTTTGCAATTAATTCAATTATTCTGGTTATATATGTACATAAGTTGCTTTCAGTTGGTGTAAAAACATGACCCGATCTTCCGAATGGGTTTAAATCTCAGCAAGACGACTTGTGTCATTGTATAAAAGGAACCCTATTTCCTGTCAATTCATAGAAATGGTCGGTTTGAACTTTACATGTAAATGCCAAATTAGTTGTTGGTTCTGTTTTTGTTTCATTATGAAAATATTATGTGAGACAGGCTATTTAGAAAATAATGCTCTCGACCTGTTAACAACATATGTTGAATTTCTTGTGGATTGAATCCGTGCTATGGAGGATTGATCCCATGCTCTGCAGAAATGTATGAATGGGTGAAAGTGCTTTGAAACTCGCTGGATTCACTTTGCTGACTGTGGACTATAGAAACTCTGATATCTAAATGCAATTTCTGATGAAAAGTGTACGAGAGATCTAAATTGAAGTTCTGATGCTAAGCTCAAATGTCTCTAAGAATGTTCGTTATAATGGAGATAATGTATGATGATTTTAGGATGTTTCTTTATGCGTTTAAATATGTTTAGATGCATGTTTTTAAATACTAAGACATAATTAATCATCATATAAATATATATTGAGTTGGTTCGCAATAGTCAGTGGAAAAGAGCAAGAGTTGATAATATAAATCTTAAATTTCTTAATTTTGAGTCAAATCTACACCATGTGAGATTGTTCTTGTGTGCCTTGAAAATAATCCAAGATAAGGAATGATAGATCTTCGAATCAAGAGTGTATGGAAATATGGAATAATAAATGGGTCAGATATGTGTGAATCGGTACAAACAAGGTTGAATGTATGAAAGTTTAACAAAAGAACCAACCTTAGCAAAATGTTGTATGTAACATGTCACTATGTAATTATATTAAAACACTCAAAAAATACCTATACTATTTGGTAATTGGTATGGGTATGAAAATTTTCCATTACATTTTTCCGTCAATTTGAGGTGCATGTGAACATGTATTTTAAAGTATATTTGCACTCACAAGCATGCATGAAAAAATAAATATTCAAACATAAAAATAAAATTACAGCCTATGTAAAACAATGATCCAAAAATCTACTCCATGATGCACTGATCCACAATATATAGTAAGCATGTAATGATCTTCTACTCCTTATGTCACTAATCCACAATGCATTGTAACTCTACATAGCCTAAACAAGACTTACAATACCCAAAAACATACTATCATGGAGCAACTTGACCTACAAGTAGCTACTCTAAGCATTGACACAACTAATAATGCCTTCACTCTCTTGACATAGATGGTCTTTAGATACCCTAAATCCACATAGTCCACCATGAATAACCTATAAATACTCAATCAAATATCCTTCCCTCCCCTCAATCTCATTATGCAACAATGAATAGTAATGGAATCCTAAATAGCCATTAAATGTAGTGACTTGCAACCTCTATTCTCCTTGATCACTACTTCCAATCCTTGGTTATGAACCTTTGAATACTCCACCACTTATTTGATCATCCCTTCCCCTATTGAAACCTCTCACTTGTTCCAACTTAGAACCAATCAATTGAATTTCCCCCTTTCTCTTATGCATCCTCTTCTTGAATGAATTACATGCCACTAGAGAATGTCAAGGATCATCTAACCCTTACATCAACCTCTAAGAATCTCAATAACTATCCAATTTAAAATTTTCTACCTTAGGATATTTTAACTCAAAATTCTAAGTTCCCTTTAGATATTGAAGAACTCTCTTTGCTACTATTTAGTGATTTTCTCTCAATTGTTACATGAATCTAGAGAGAACACTGATAGAAAAATAAATGTTCAAATGGTCTAGTTATGATTACATAGATAAGCCATCCAATGAGTTGTCTATAATTAAATACATTTTCAAAGCTCTATAGTATCATCTAATGCCATCTTCATATTTTGTTCCATGGGCATGTTGATGGTTTATAGTTTTTCATTCCAAATTTTCTCATAGTTTCACCAATACACTTATGTTTCTGTGATGAAATATACTTAGATATTTGAATTGCTTCAATTTTGAAATAATAATGAAGGTGCCCCAAATCTATCATTCAAAAACTTTCATCAATTCTTTTTCTTTATTTTGCAGTGTGACTTTCATCATTGCTTGTTATGAGAAAATCATTCTGATATGCAACAAGGTATACAACTATTTTATCGACTATCTTAATAAAAGGGGTTATGGATCTTCAAATTAAAAACACCTAAAGCTCATGATGAAGAGGTGCTCAATACTTTTTCATACCAATCTCTTGAGGCTTGTTTTCAAATCATACAATAGTTTTACCAATTTGTACATGTCTTTTGTTCTTGAACTTCAACTACAATTTAACCTTTTGGTCAAGTCATGTAAACTATTTCTTTGATATCACCATTTAGGAAAATAGTTTTCATGTCCATCTATTGTTTGAACTAGACAACTAAGAGGGGGGGTTTGAATCAGTTGTAGCAATTTTAACCTTTAAAACTTTCACCAGAAGTTAGATCAATAACCATTCACAAATCCTTTACTCTACTAATGTGATTAATCATTAAGTGCGGAAGCATAAACTGAAAGAAGTAAAACCATGCACACAATAACACCAGATTTATGTGGAAAACCCAATGAGGAAAAAACCATGGTGAGGATTAAGGTGCTGGCAAGAAGTTGAGTCCACTTTTTGGCCAAAAAGTGGAAGCGTTTTCCTTGATTTTCAGAGTTTGACACATGTGACCTTTAAATTTGAAGCACTTAGAGATGAAATCTTCAAACAAGTCACGAATCATAAAATGTAGTACTCAGAGTCTAGTTTCCAAATATATAATTTATTTCAATACCCACATTGTACAAAATGAGTTTCAATAGGCTTTTATAAAAACCACTATTTAAAAGTCTTTTTTTTTTACCATACCATGCACGTGTACGACATCCATATTTTGACTTAAATTATCATATTTTTCTAAATCTTTTTGGGAAAAGACTTGTGACTCACTGAAGCGTGCCATGGATTTTTTTTGTAATTTTTAATTGAATATTTTATTTTTTTGTTAATTTTTTAGTAGACATATTTTTCGTTTAGAAAAATCGTTGTGTACAACACGCATAAGATGACGTAAAGTTATCATTTTTTGCATTTTTTTTTTTAAATTGAAAAGAATTGTCTGAGTTTTGCCCTTGTGCAATCCATTTGTCAAAATATTATGTTGATCAAAAGTTATTAAAATAGTAAAAAACACTGATATTTAAAGTTTATGGACCAATTTCATCATAAATTAATTAAAAAATAGAAAAAATAATCCAATTGTAAAAAAAATTACATATTTGGAATCTACATTGTCTCATCTAAAATGGGTTTTAATTTCATCAAAAATTTCTACAAAAAAAGGCGTCAGCCATATGCTCAAACTTAGTATTTTTTTGTGACATTGCTAGGACCTTCAACTTGCAGGTCAAACCAGGTCCAAAGCTTAGGTTCAGGTCCCCAAGCCTTTTCCTGAACCAAAAAACAAAGCAAAAACCCGACCAAAAATTAAAATTTTAAAAAACGGGATCCCATTTCATAATTTTTTTTTTTTCTATGAATTTAAGAAACGGGATCCCGTTTCAAAATGGAATCCTGTATTTTAAAAAGTGGGATCTCGTTTCTTAAAATCATAAAAAAAATTATTTTTATGAATTTAAGAAACAAGATCCCGTTTTCAAAACGGGATCCCGCTTTTTAAAATACGGGATCCTGTTTCTTAAATTCATATATATTTTTTTTATTGAAACGGGATCCTGTTTTAGAACGAGATCCCATTTTTGGCTCAGGGTGCCGAATCTAAACGGGATCACATTTTTTGCAAGCCGATTTCATTTTTTTGCCTAAGGCAAAAACTTCCACGTTTCGTGGACTCATCTTTGTGCTTCTACCCATTAGCTTACAATATATAAATAATTCCAAAATCAAATACAAAGGCTCACCATCAGAAAGACTCACTGCCAACATAGGACTTACTTGTCCAAAACAGGACTTATTATCCAATGAGGGTTCACTGCCATAGAATTACAAAAAATATAGAAGAGGATTGTCATAGAGAGAAAACTATCTCAATGCAACATATATTTCCACCACAATTCGCTTACACACTTGTAGACATGCTTGAATGATAGAGTACACCTTCAGCTCACTACCTCCAGAAACTCGCCACTTGAATTTCACACAGATCTGCTCAAACTCGCATCACACACTATTTTGTACCTATCTCAAATCAATTTTGCATCTATCTTTTCTTTCATCAACATATCAATTTATATTATACCGTCTTCAACCTTGAAACTCATCCAAGGTCGGCCACACACCATTTGTATTTAAAAATTCAAATTAGGTCAATGCCAAAACATTCTACAATGGAATTAGAATGAGAGCGACCCAAAAACATACTTAATGATGACCTAAATAAGTCTCAACATGCTTCGCCACACTTACATGAACTTTTTAAGTGGTGTTTAACACAAGGTCAGTCGACACTAGTGTAAAACACATAAAACAATTAAGCACACACATTCTTAACTTGATCCAATCTCTCTGGATAAAAAAATTCACTTGAACATGACCTTATCAGCTTATTCTCAGAACCACAAGTCCTGAAACCAAAATACAAAGAAATGTGGATCAATTACATTTCTCCCGAACCTCAACCAAACACACCAAAATACATAGTTCACAACTGGTGAAGATATCTCACACTGTACAATTATCCAGAAGCCCAAATTATGGATATAACAACTATCAACAACCATGAACAATATGTTTGAACCACACAAGCATAGAAGCACATCCCGAAGCATACACAAAATACCTGCAAACCTTCTTTGTTACAATTTTTTCAATATCCTTAACATATAAAACCAAAAACCAACTTCCATGACATCAATAACAACATCAACCAGTTGATAACCAGTTGACCAATTAACATCAATAACAACACCTTCATACTTGCAACACTATTTTTTGCTATCAAAGCCAACAAAACCCAAATGGTGCTCCATTTTTTTGTTGGCGGAAAGGTATCATTATAGTCTATCCCTTCTTTTTATCATATCCCTTAGAAAAAATCATTTCTTTATGATTTTCGCGTGGTTTATTTTATTTTTCAAAAAACCTACTTAGAACCAATGGGTTTATAATTGAGTGGCGGATCACTACAAAAATAAATGCTCAAATGTGCTCCATATTTGAAGATTGAACCACATTCTTAAAATTTATGAAAATAATTAATGCTCAAATGAACCCTAAAAAGGCAAGTTTGGATAATATTCATAAAATTTATAACAAACATGGTGATGTTTAAATGCTACAATCATACTCATCAAGTGTTACATGCCTTCTACTATAAATTATTTAAAAATGATTAGTATAACCTAACTAGATCTAATACCATGTTAATATTTTTCATGGATCATCTAGGAGTCAAACCTAGGACCATTGATTCACTACTAGGATGCTCTACTATTGAGCTACTTGCCACCAACTTGTGCTATCTTCATTTTAGAAGTTACTCATTTTTCAACAAATAAAATTCCAAGTTCCATTCTTGATAAGGGCATCATATTCATTTATTCTTCTTCTTCTTCTTCATGTATCAAACTTTTCAACTTATTTAAAGGAAGTTGGTTATGTACATATGCTATCATCTTATAGTGAAGTTTCAATATCTTCATTTTGAGGTTTTATTTTTTAATTATGAGAGGAAAAACCTATTTAATGGATTCCAAACTATATGCCCCTCCCTTAATTTTTAGGAAACTTTGTATCACTCTCCTTGAAAATATCAAATTTTGTAAATTGATCAAGTCAATTCAATTGTAAATCAATGTTGGCTATGTCCTTTGTGGATTTATATCTCTTCAATGAGAATTTTTAAAATATTTTTCTCATCAAATAGTTTGCATACCTTGGAGGATTCTAAAAATCCCAAAAGGATGTATTTTTAACTCTTATCATCCAACTTATTCCTCTTCTCCTAGGAATCAACCCATAGCATGTAGATCTAAAATCCATGGATGCCACATTGATGGAAGATGACCACACCAAATTTTATATGGTCTTCATTTGAAGAGTTGTTGAAGGTGACTTGTTTTTGATAGACTTATGTTTGAGTTTCTTCTACTAAAAAATGTAGTTTTACTCCTTTGGAGTGCAACATTTTCCAAACCATATTTCTCATCATTTTTTCACCCTCTCAACTTATCCATTTTGTTGAGGAGTGTGAGGCAATTGATTATAATTCTTCATTCCATTTTTCTTGATTTAGACTTCAAACACTTTTGATGTAATTTTCCACCATAATCAATCCTTGGTGTGTTAATATGGGATTTATTTTATTTTCAATCATTGTGCAATTTTTTTGAAAGGTTCTAATTTGCTTCAAAAAATAGATCCAAGTCATTCTACTTAGGTAATTATTTTTTACAATATAATAGGTTGCAAGTGGACCTATAAATTAGAGTGGATCAACTAAAATTTCCTTTTAGCTCTCCATTCTAACTTATTAAATGAATCCCTTTGTTGTTTAGCCAAGATACATGCTTCACATTTTTAACTATTGTAGGGAAAACTGAAAAATCTACAACACTATTTTTCATTGTTAAAAAAATTCATAGTTGGTGTACCAAATCTTGCATTCCATAAAAGACTTTCTAACATTTTTCCTTTAATAATATGATAATTTTTTTAAAACTAACGACTCATCTTTGAGTTTTAAAAAATTCTCTTCCATGTAAATACAATTAAGAAAAATGTATTATCTAGAAGGAATAAGAGGTGCAAAAACCACTTCTGACACTAGTATATGAGGAAAGAATATGTATTCTCATGTATCAAATAGTTGAAGAAATTATGGAGGTTTGATATAAAATCCTCAATTTTTTTTATTAATATAATACACATCTTAAAAAAGAATGATTGTAAAAGAGTCAAGTTAGTGTACACGTTATTGAGTTCAAACAAGGAGTCCCTTTTAAGAACATTAAGAGTAGTGCTACCAATAAAGTATTATAAAAAAGAAAGGTCATCTGACCACCTTATAAAAACATCATAGTTCATAAACTAATTTTTGTTTTTTGTTTTTAAAAGACAAAAGAATACCTTGTAAATTTTTGCATATTTATAAAAATATAATATATTATAAATTTATCAATCAAATAAAAAAAATCGTTGTAGTTCAATTGGTTGAGAAAATTGGTGAGGATGATAGTAGGTTCCTTGATTACACTATCCCCTAAGGTTGAAACTCTTAGAGGTGCAATAAATAAGGGATGACGTTAGGATCATATCCAGGGTGATTTTGGAGCAATAGATACTTCTCTGTCCTTGACTCTTAATTGAAGAGTTTTCTTCCTAAAAAGTGTTCTCCCATATCAAATAGCTAAAGAGATTCTATAGATTCTATAAATTTGATATAAAATCTTCCAAAAAATATTAATATAATACGATTAAAAAAAAAACTGATTGTAAAAAATACTATATTGAGTTCAAACAAAGGAGTCTGATTTAAGAAGATTAAAATCAGTGCTACCAGCAAAGTATTATCAAAACCAAAGATTACCTGATCACCTTATCAGAAACATCACAATCCATAAAATAACATAATTTTTTTGTTTTTTAATAACAAGTCAAATTCTTCTATACACTTTTTCTTTTTATTTAAACGCTGTACCATATTTGCTAGTTGTATAGACCATAAATAAAAATCAACTAAGGAAAAAGATGCATTGAATATGAGAGCTCAACACTCACATCTCACTGAGTCTCAATCACTTAAATCACAAGCAATTAATTTGTATGTAGAATGTAAAAAAGTTGAAAATCCATTGCAGCATAACATTCTATTCCATGGAATACTAAGAAGAGGACAGCAGAATGAGTGTGGTTTACAACATTCCTTCCCATTTTTATGGTTTTAAGCTGGTTTTCGGCAACAGTTTGTAATTGTAAGTTGCTTTCAGTTTCTGTAATCTTCTGCGTGTGATGAAAAAGTTCAGTTGTTTGTTGACTTGATTTCACTAAAAAGTTATGGAGATAAATCTTAGCAAGACGACGTAAATAATTTCAAAACCTGAAAGGCGCCCTGTCTCTTGTCAATTAATAGAAATAGTCGGTTTGAACTTTATATGTAAATTCCAAAATAGTTGTTATTTGTGTTTTGTTTCCTTATGAAAAAATTTATTGCGAGGCATGTTACTGATCGGTGCTTAATTTATGGTTCAATAATTAAAAGATTTTTTTTTAATAAAAATAAAATTAAAAGATCAGTTCGATATAATTTTTTTCCTTATAAGCACAATTAATATTAAATTCAAATCCATACTATAAAATAAATTAACATTTTAAAAACAAATCTCATGTAACTACCATACCAAAAACATCACAGTCCATATGAGATTTTGTTTTTAAATAAACAGTCAAATTCTTCTAAACACTTTTTCTTTTTACCTTGTTAAGATCTATAGCTATCGATGTTTAAACATACACCAACATTTTTACAAGAAAAATATGATTGTATTTGAACTTTACTAGTTGTACAGACCAGAACTAAAAATCAACCAGTGAAATGGGTGCATTGAATATGAGAGCACAAGAGTCACATCTCAATCACTTGCAATCACAGGCCTTTCATTTACATGGAGATGTAATAACATCATATTCCATGCAATACTTTGTACAACTAAGAACATGACAGCAGAATGATGGTAAAAATAAATATATTTAACATTCCTTCGACTGGCCAGATTTCCCACTTTCATGGTTTTGAGGTGGTTTTGGCCAACAGTTTTGCAATTAATACAATAATTCTGGTTATATATGTACATAAGTTGCTTTCAGTTGGTGTAATAATATGACCCAATCTTCCGAATGTGATGAAACAGCTCAGTTGTTTGTGTCATTGTATAAAAGGAATCCTATTTCCTGTCAATTCATAGAAATGGGCGGTTTGAACTTTATATGTAGATGCCAAATTAGTTGTCGGCTCTGCTTTTGTTTCATTATGAACATATTAATGTGATACAGGCTATTTAGAAAATAATGCCCTCGACCTGTAAAATATCTCAGTTAAACAACATATGTTGAATTTCTTGTGGATTGAATTTGTGCTATGCAGGATTGATCCCATGCTCTGGGGAAATGTATGAATGGATTGAAAGTGCTTTGAATCTCGCTGGATTTACTTTGCTGACTGTGGATTGTAGAAACTCTTGTATCTAAATGCAATTTCTCATGCAAGTGTACAAGAGATCTAAATAAGCAAAGCATCAAACATGGAAGAAGTTGGAAGTGAATGCATGACCCATAAGATCCAATGTCAAAAGAGAGTGAATTGTAAGAAATTTCATAAGGCTTGAGGAGGATTTTGTCATGTATATCCCCCAAAATATAACTATTCATGTGCTATTGAAGCCTTAGTGATACTAGACAGATGGTTAGGATTTTAGCATATAATGTACACGATGTTGTGTAGTACTCCATGTCATTAAGGTCATTTCTTAACCTATAAACAAGTTAAATAACACTTAAACACCTCTAATTACTCATGATGTGGATAAATAATCCATATAAGGAGATAACATCATAAATAATGAGATAATCATATTATGAAAGGATGTGAAAATATGCATAAAGAGGCTTTATAAGGAAGAGCAGAAAGGGAGATAAAAGCATAAGTGAGAATGAACAATATGTGAAATATATATGAGAAGAGAATTGAGATAAGACATAGATGAAAGAAACGTAATGAGAATGTGATAAGAGTAAATATTATAGAATAATAGAATGAATGCATCGAGGAAGAGTGAATATAAGAATGATACAAAGCATAGAATAGATAGCGAAAGATATATGTGAATGCAATAGATTGTAATGAATGTATAAGAGATATTGTATACTTTCTTGAAGGAAATGTCTATATGATTCTATCTTATGGTGTTTATTGGTGTATGAGTGTATATTATTTGTTTTGATTTTATTCAATCTACTAGTTTACAATGATTTCAATCTTTTGGCGTCTATTGATGTAGGTGATATATCTTATTATAATAGTAATTCCATCACCTCAAAAGGAGTTAAAATAAAAAATAATTTCGATGTGTAAATTTAACATACTTAGTGACATGTGTAATCCATTATGAATGTTAATTATCAAATATAACTAGCTCCATAGTCATCGTCAGACACTACATGAATTTCAAGTTAGTGGCATATTATTGCTTCATTTGTTTAATTAAATACTCATAAGACCTTACTATTAAAAGATACAACCTCTTTAGTATCATCCATACATTATCACTAAGGAAGTAAAATATTGTGCTTTTGATTAAAAATGCTAGCTTTTCTTGACATCAATCTAGGATTCTCTTAGAACTATTTTTCTATTCCTATATTTATTGGAAACACTAGATATTGAAAAAGAACTCTAATTAGGATATATCAATCATAAAATTTAATTAGGATAAATCAACCATAATTACAACACTCTAAGTGAAGAAGATAAAGTAATTTACTCAAAATTCAAATACACTAGGGTGATCCCACAAAGTTGGTTTACAATTTCTAAGAGGAACTGATTTTTGTTGAAATCACATATTTTTAGAAAATATAATGATTTAAGCCTTTAAAAGTTTCATTTTAAGGATTACAATTGAAGAGGTTTTGATAAAACCACCTAATATCAAACCCCCTTGGATAGTACCTTGCTAGTTTTAAACCATACCTATAAATGATTCTCCTTTACACCTATCAAAATGCTGATAAAAAAACACTTTTGATTTACCTTTTGGGGAATCAAATGAATTCATTTAAAATTTATTTGAAATTATTATGGTATTCCTCAAAATGAGCTATCCCATGAATATAATTTTAATATGTTTTGGTTTAATTATGTATGTGTATTTTTAGTTTAATTAAACATAGGGTTTTCACCAAAAATCAAGCTCTTTTTTTTGTACATGTGGAAAAATAGAAAATTATCAAAATAATTTTTTTTTAAAATATTTTCTTGCTGGGAATTGATGTCCTTGATCCATTAAAAAAAATAAAATTGAATTTAGATACATACAAAAAAAGTTATGTTGTATACAGTCCGCCTATGTTTGAATTACAATTGGTTTGACTTCGAAACTCTATTAAGGAAAAAATATTTAATAAAAAACTATGAGACTAAATTAAAGTGCTATATATCATAGTTACAAAATCTAAATTCTAAAAAATTAGAATTTTATCCTTCATACAAAAAAAATTATGTTGTATACGGTGAGCGTCACTTTTTAAAAATGTTGTTTTCTAAAAAAAACCAGTTTTCGTGGGAGATGGAAAAAAAAGTGCAATCTTATTCCAAAAATTTTGAAAAAAATATTTTTAGAATCTACAGACAAAATTTGATGAGACTCTAGTTTGAATCATCTTCAAATTTCTCACGGTTTAGCCGCTATAGGTGCCCGAATGTGAAGATTTAGTTAAAAATAATAATTTTAGTGTCCGATTTGACCAAAAATTGTAAACCACTATTGTGGGATCACCCACTAATAAGTTGGGATATATCTTTATCTAATCATTGAAGTGGGTCAAACTATAAAGTCGACCCATTTTTATCCCTCACCATGATTACTTGTTGGGTTTGCTGGAATATTTTTTTAGGACCTCCTAGTTGGATGGTTAGTTCATGCTAGTGTATAAATTTACTTTAAACTTTATGGCATCTATGGAAATATGTGTGTGTTGGGTGAATATTTTGTAATCACTTGATTAATTACAAAATAGTGATTTCAACCACAATTATGATGAGATTTATATCTCTCCTCTCAGAAAGGGGATGAATATTTTGTAATCACTTGATTAATTACAAAATGACAATTTCAACCACAACTATGATGAGATTTATATCTCTCCTCACAGAAAGGGGAGGCTTCCCCTTTCTGTGAGGAGAGATATAAATCTCATCATAGCTGTGGTTGAAATCACCATTTTATAATTGTAGACCTAGAATAGATAGAAATCTGCACAGATAGACAATGTTAAATCTAATCTAACATTATATTAATCTAAAATCAAACAACTAAGAACGAATAAAAATGAACAAAAAAATAAAAATATAACTAGAACAGTCTCACCAAATATGCGTCCACTCTTTCGAATTATCTTGATTGTCCTTCTCCATTTTTCTGTCTCAGTATTCTTGCCCTTAGATTTTCAGTATTGATGCAAGCATAACCTTTATGTATTGTCTAAGAAAAATATCGAAGATAATAAGTTCTTATAAAAAGTATTGATTTCGGGAGCAGAAATAATAATAATGACAGGTTGATTTATAGATTTTGGGTTTTCGAACGATTGACTCAGATTCGAAAGAGAGATCGACATACGAGATTGATGAATGCCATGCGATGTGAGTTTTGTGTCAATTAGAATGTGAGTTAGGAAATTCTATAGGATAAAGATTAAATTAGAAAAATAACTTAATCTTGTGTCAAGACTGTTCGAAAATAGAAAGAACACGAGTTCAAGATTAAATAAACAATTTAATCTTCAGTTGAGAGTCTTCGAAAATAGAAGAAATATACTTTGAATGAAAAAGACAAAGTTAGAACTCAAAGAATAATCCGTTCAAATGCACACATGAATTAATTAATTAATTAAATTTATTTAATTAATAAACACATTCATGCATATGAGTTAGAACTAGTTAACTGACTAGTTGTGACAGAGAGTCTCCTCGCAGAGATGATTAGATATTGAATCTGGAGATAACTGACGGATTTAAATAGATCTTGAGTTAGAAGGTGAGTGAATGATTAGATAACTAGATGAAAAAGAATGTGAGAGAAACAATTAATTATGAATTAAATGTTAATTTAATTCAACATTCAAAAATTGAAATAAATTAATTAAATAAATAATGATAATTTAATTAATTGATTGTTGAAAAGGATTAATTGAATAATTAAATAATAAATATTTAATTATAGTTGAAATATGACAAAGGGGTAATTAAATAATAAATGATTTAATTAAGAAAGGAGAATTAATTAGTTAGCGACATAATTAAATAAATATGATTTATTTAATTAATCAAGTTGAATAAAGGGCCATAATGAATTAATTAAATAATTAAAAGGTTATTTAATTAATAGAGGAAATATGTGTTTAGAAAGGTAATTAAATAATAAAAATTATTTAATCATGACCATGGACATTAGAAAATTATGTCGAAAGTGGTGCTCGCAGGCCTAGACCAATTTTCGGTGTCTACAGTTGCCCCTCTTTGATACAATGTTGTTTCTATGTTGCGTCAAAGAATGAAAAATAAGATATGCCCCAATGAAATTAGGGTGAGGAAGGATGATGAGGAGGTATTGGTATTCCCCCTCGAGAGAATAGGCGGGTTCAAAGAACAGGAGTGTGCTCTCGAAATGGATGAGAAAACTAGAAGCTGAAGGATAAAAATGATAGAGGAACATAGATAGCGGTGGTGAAGATGCAAAAAAGAAGAAATATTAGCGTGGATTAATCAAAATGTTAGTAAGAAACAAGAAAGGTTGTTTGAAAGACATATAATCTTTGATACTTTTCCATACATAAATTAAGCCTTCATTTTTATCATCATTGGGCAGGACTAACACAAATGGATAGTACACACCATGATATGAGATAGACCATAGTGTACAAAGTCATCCATCTACGAAAAATAGACAGTCGTAGACAAGGAGTGTCTTAACTCATACTAAGGACAAAATTGCCCCAGTCGTTTTGTCGAGACAAACCACAAACAAAAAACAAATAAAAGATGGGTCATGAGACGTCATTGTTCCTCTAAATCCTTGAGGAAACTAGTAACATGACTCAAAATCCAAAGTTTAAAAGACAGTTGACAGACATGTTCAATCAAAGAAAAAGATTCTTGAGACATCCTTGCTTCTCTAAATCCTTCAAAGGACATCCTTGAGAAAGCTAGTAACTAGACTTATTCACAAATCGATAAAAAGATAAGACAAAATAAGATATAAAGTCATAAAGCCAAATAAAAGTATTCACCAAAACTTGATCTTGTGGGATTGCTTGATTGTTTGATGTTTGAAATAGCATAATGTGAGGGATTCAACACATACCACATAAGACATTGAGTCTGGTTTCGACCTGGTGACAATCTGTGTAAGGCATGACAAAGCCTAGTTTCAGAAAGATATGTGTTGTATAAGACGTTGGAGCTTGATCACATTGATGTGACAAGCTACATTAGGCTATGACAGTCTGACGATGTCCGCTGACAAGAAAGACATATCTTGCTAAGACATAAGTTGATCACTTTGATAATGTGTTTGATATTGAATTGATGACAGTTTTGAGATGTTTGCCTTGTTGATGCATGACTTTATTTGATTCCTTGACTGATTAAAAGTGTGTGTGTGGAAAATGAATGACTTGAGATGATATAACCTAAAGGACTGACCTAATGTGACCTCAGGGGCTCATCGATTGATTAGCCTTGCCTACGTTGTACATGTAGATACCTCGTAGCTCAACCAAACTTTAACTGGCATAACTGACTGAAGATATGTACTTAAGCCAATGATATGCAACGTGTGTGATAGTGAATGTGAATGTGATCAACCCTATTGGACTGACCTAGTGTGATTTCGAAGGCTCATTGATTGATTAGCCTTGCCTACGTTGTACATGTAAAGACCTCGTATTTTGACATGACCAATGACTTTGAATGTACAAAGAGTCATGATTTTAATGTGTGTGATACATGACAAACCTAGAAACATACCTAATGCCTCGGGGGCACATCGTCAAATGGCCTTTCCTACGTCCAGTCGCAGAGGAAACTAGTTCGACTATGTCTACGACTGACTTAACATGATTGACTTGACTTTGTTTTTGGGATTTTCTGACATGTTTTGATTTTTTTTATCTTTTTGAGGTTTTCTATTGTTTTTGAATTTTTTCACGACATTTTCCGATGGTGTAATGCTATGTACAAGGTCCTCATGGCACGAAACAAAGATTTTCCCCCATTCAGGAATAAGACTTGCGAGATGGAGTGAGGAATGTGACATAATGGATTTGATGTCAATCATTCCAAGCAATGGATAGGACAACCATTTATTATGAGGGATGGTGAAAAAGTCTGATTGGAATGATGGTAGACAAAAGAGTGAGTTTGAATACACATGGTGCCTATTTGTCAGGTTTTCACCATGGTACTTATCCATAGCGCCACTGAAGTGGTTTTCACTATTGGATGGATTATTCCTCTTTACTATTTTGTTGATTTTACAATTTTTTTTTTTGGTGTGACAAAACCACCTATTTGCCGGGTTTTCATCAAGGTAACCATTTTTTTGTATTTTTCCGATTAAGACAAAGACTCTCAAAAGTTACACATAGAACCTCTTCAGATGAAGGCTGTTGATTGGTGAAAAAAGTGGTTCTCCTTCAGGGGTAGAGAGTTGGTATGCTCCTGATCCAAAATCTTCTATGACAATATAGGGCCCTAACCAGTTAGGTTCAAACTTACCTAGCTTTTCTTGTTCAACTTGATTCTTGGGATTCTCCATTAAAACCAAGTCACCAATGTCAAAGTGTCAATTTATAACTTTCCTATTATAGCTATGACGAAGACGATTCTGATATGCTTACAAACGGTCTAGTGATTTTTGTCTTCATTCATCCAATAATTCTAACTCTTGTAATCTGGATACACGATATTCTTCATCATCAATGTGACCTTTCAAGGATACCCTCAGGGAAGAAATTTCAACCTCAATAGGTAAGATAGCTTTAGATCCGAATACTATGGAGTATGGAGTGGCGCCAGTGGGAGTACAAATGCTTGTGTGGTAAGCCCATAAGGCAGGATTTAACTATCGGTGCCAGTCATGACCAGCGTTATTGACAGTCTTTTCTAGGATTCTAACAATGGTTTTATTAGATGCCTCGGCTTGGCCATTACCTTGTGGGTAATATGGGGTGGAAAAATGATGTTTGATATGGAACTCTTCACATAGATGGTGTACTTCTTGGTTTTTGAATGGGTGGCCATTGTCTGTGATAATGGATTGGGGTACACCATACCGACAAATGATATAGTTTAAGATAAACTTGGATATTTGTGTGTAAGTGATGTAGGTCATGGGAATAGCTTCAATCCATTTGGTGAAGTATTCAGTGGCGGTTATGATGAATTTATGGTCGTTGGATGATGGAGGGTGTATCTTACCTATGAGGTCAAGTCCCCATTGGGCAAAGGGCCATGGTGATGTAATCAGATGAAGCTCCTGTGTTGGTGCTCTTATCAAATCTCTGTGTATCTGAAACTGTCTACATTTCTTTACAAAGATATATGAGTCTTTTTCCATTGTAGGCCAATAATAACCTAATCTCATAATCTTATGGGCTAAAGTAGGACCACTCGAATGGGATCCACATATACCCTTGTGTACCGTACACAAGGTTATTTGTGCTTCTTCAACATCGAGACATCTCATTAGGGAATTATCTAAGGTACATCTATACAGGGTATCTTTGATGATGGTGTATTTAGTTGACTTACGGATAAAGGTTTGGCATTGGTTGTTTGATAGGTCTAAAGGTAAGGTTTGGTCATTTAGATAGTCGAATATGTCTATGTACCAAGGGGAAATAGGACCAACAATCATACACACCATCGCAGAATCGGGGACATCATAGGCAGGGACCAACAACTATTCAACTAAAAACTCAAACTTAGGCATGTTGAGCTCGAAATATCCAATAAGGAACCCACAGTTGCCATAACATCTGCAACCCTATTCTAAATATGTGGTATTTTTTGAAATGTAATGTCATCAAAGTACTACTTGAAACTATCGGTCATGCACTTATAAGGGGCAAGTTTCTCATCCTTAGTCTCATAATCATCATTTACTTTCTAGACTACTAACTGAGAATCACCAAAAACATGTAGACTCTTAAACTTCCACTGGGATGCCATTCTTAGTCCTGTCACTAAGGCTTCATACTCTGATATGTTGTTGGTGTAAGGGAAATCAATTCTGAATGATTTAGGAATAGTATCGCCTTGAGGTGTAACAAATAGGATACCTGCTCCTGAACCATGATTTGTATGTGACCCGTCAAAGTATAATTTCCATTCGGTTCTAGTGTCAACTTTGAAGATAAATTCATTAGGAAAATCTGCCACTAAAGTATGGTCTGCCTTCATGGGTGCATCTTCTAATTGATCTACAATCACTTGTCCTTTTATAGCTTTCCTTTCCACATATTGGTTGCCATATTCACTAAGTATCATAACCCATTTAGCTAATTAACCTGTTAATGTTGCTTTACTTAGGAGATATTTGAGGGGATCAATCTTTACGACCAAAATTGTTTGGTGGTTTAGCATATAGTGCCGAATTTTTTGAGTAGCAAAGAATACCACAAGACAAGCATGTTCTATGTTACTGTAATTTAATTCATATCCCACCAAGGTACGACTAATGTGGTACACTGCTCTTTGATGACCTTGATCATTGTTTTGTGCGAGAAGAGCTCCTAGTGCTGACCGAGTTGCTAAAATGTATAGTATCAATGGTTTTCCATCTGTAGGTGGCATTAAGATAGGTGGAGTGAGAAAATAATCCTTGATTTGTTGGAAAGCCTCCTGACATTTAGGTGTCCACACAAATGGTACTCCTTTCTTGAGTAAAAGTTGAAATGGGTGTATTTTGTCTACCAATTGTACAATGAAACGCCTAACAGATTGTAATCTTCCCTGTAGTGTTCTTAGTTGATCAATGCTGACTGGAGGAGGCATTTCTATGATAGATTTTACCTTCTCTAGATCTAATTCAATGCCTCTTCT
This sequence comes from Sequoiadendron giganteum, assembly GCA_007115665.2. Taxonomy (NCBI): domain Eukaryota; kingdom Viridiplantae; phylum Streptophyta; class Pinopsida; order Cupressales; family Cupressaceae; genus Sequoiadendron; species Sequoiadendron giganteum. The sequence goes on from CM021109.1 coordinate 509,149,990, forward strand.
GGAAATGATATACCCTAGAAGTTTCTCCGATTTCACTCCAAAGACACATTTATTTGGATTTAGTCTGATGTTGTAATTCTCTAGCCTCTAGAGTATCTTATCTAAAACTTTTAAATGATCTACCCTTGTTACTAATTGGCTATAATGTCATCAACACAATATTCCATGAGAGTATGTACAAAGTCATGGAAAATAGTAGTCATTTCTCGTTGATAGGTAGCTCCTACACTCTTAAGCCCAAAAGGCATAACATTCCAACAGTATGCTCCCCATGGACACGTGAAAGTTTTCTTGTGTTGGTCTTCAACTACAATTTTGATTTGGTTATATCCAGAGAAACCATCAATGAAGGATAGATCTCGTATCCTACTGTAAGATCTACTATCATGTCTATGTTCAGCAAAGGGAAGTCATCCTTAGGACATGCTTTGCTGATGTCTCTAAAATCTATGCAAATACGGATGCCCCTAGTTGGTTTAAAGTCACTGACACAAGATTTGAAATCTAGTCTGCATAGTCTATGGTTCTTATGAATCTGACATGCAAGAGTTTCTTAAGTTCTGCTTTGACCAGTAGAGCAATCTGTGGATGCATTTTCCTTAACTTTTGTTTGACTGGCTTAGTACCTGGCTATAATGGTAGATGGTGCAATATAAGGTCTGGATCCAACCCAAGCATGTCTACATATGACCATGAAAAGTTTATTTGTCTCTTTGTGAAGAAGTCCCGAAACTCTTATTTTTCTGTCTCTATCAATGATGCCACAAAATATACTATCTAAGGGTTTTCTTATGTATTTATGTTGACTTCAACAAAATCTTCTACTAGCATTGGTGAATTTTCCTGTTCAACAAGGTGAATGTTTAAACCTCCATCCTTGGGTGCATCAGAGAGGTTTTCACCCTTGGATACATCCTTTATTTTTACTATTTCTTCATCCAAAGGCACCTTTCAGTTTTCACCTAGGGACTTGTCATTTTTCTCATTTTTCTCATTTTTCTCATTTTTTCTTTTATTTTCATTTTTGTGACTAGAGGTGTAAATAGACTCCCCAAAATATTATTTTTCATCCAAGTCTATGGTAAAACCAACTTTATGATCCCCTCTTGGTATGCCTTCTTGAAGTCCCATGAACTCAACTTTTTCTTCATCGTTCTTGAATGTGTCTAAGATGGGTGTACCTTGTTGATACCAGTCAATAATTTGGGGATATATGAGGGGCATGCCACCATCAGAGTTATCATAGAGTGGTTGACATGGTCAGAGAATTTTTGGACTAACTCCTTCTTGTTCTTTTTCCTATGGGTAGGTAAACTCTAATGTGGGACTATTACAATGGCTAGGTCATCAGAAGATGGTTCGTCAAGTGCCCAAGATGCATGATCAAGGGTTTCCCAATAATAGTGCTTAAGCCATTCTTCTTTGGACAAGGACTTATTATTACAGTGACTAGATGGCTTTGGTAAGGGATTTATCATTAGTTCGAGTTCTCCAAATAGATTATCTAGGTTCATGGTACTGGTAGAGGAAAGGGAATCCCATTCACAATCGCTTGAGTCAGGGGATTCATCATAAACTAGGGGAAGTGGTTCATGAGATATCTCGAAGTCTACATAAGCACTCACTTCCTCTTGAAATGGTGACGAAGTACTAGGAAAACCAATTATAAGCTGTTGAAACCCTAGCCCTAGGTATTTCGGTCGTGGCGAGACAATTATTGGTTCCGTCCTTCCATTTTGATGTAGTCCTAACTCACTATGTCCATCATAGCCTTTTCTTTGCATCATATTAAATCCTTTTCCATATTGATCCTTAGCTATTTGAATAGACGGTGAGGGGTATTCATTGTCTTCTTGGTATAACGAGGAGGTAATATCGCCTTGGTCCATAATTTCTTCACTTAACTCTCCCCATTTGGTCAATGTCATTGTAGGGGGAACATGAAATGTGACTATTGATTGTCTTTTATTTGCCATGGGTAAGCCATATGCCTTAGGTGGAACCAAATGATTGACACAATAGGATGCCTTCATGTGATATTCTCCACAACCCTTGTCTTGGATCTCAACCTTAGGAGTGGATGATGGTGGTTTGAATGAAATGGAATTGGTAAGATGTGATGGATCAATGTATAGGGATAAAGTGGATGATGAAGCTTCTTGGTTAACTGGTACCTGTCATTGTGGAATTTCCCTTAGTCTTGTACAATATTGAAAAGGATCTTGATCACCATCAATCGTGATCTCAGTGCCATTATACAGGAATTTAAGACATTGGTGATATGTGGAAGGTACGCCTTTCATTGCGTGTATCCAAGGTCTACCTAACAATAGGTTATACAGAAGGGTGAGATCCAAGACTTGAAAGTTGGTGTTCATAATTGTTGGGCCAATTTTGATTATAGGGAGTGTGACAACTCCTTTGGATGATCTTTCCTCATCATCGTAAGCCTTGATTACTATACTCTTAGAGGTGTCTACGCATGTTTATGAGAATCCTAATCCCTTAACCAATTTTAGGGTACACAGGTTAAACCTACTCCTTCGTCTACCAAGACTCGTTTGATTTTGGTTTGATGGACTAGGACTTCAAGATGTAATGGGTCATTATGATTAGTCTTTTCAGCTAAGTAATCTTGTTGGGAAAATGTGGCATGATGGGAGTTGGTTAAATATCCCACCATTTCTTCAAAATTATTGACATCTAAGTCTATAGAAATAGTTGTGTTCTATAAATATTTTTTGAGAATGGCTCAATGATCAGGTGATAAAGTCAACAATTCCAAAATGGATATTTATGCGGGGGTTTTTCTCAATTGATCAAGGAGATTGTACTTGGATTTGGAATAATGTGTAGGTGGCTCAGAAAAAGGACTTGGAAGAGTTATCTTAGTTTTGCATGTGTTTACAACACATTCCAGATGCTTCTTAATGGCAATGGTACGGATGTTTTCATTTGCAGCTTGGAGGTGATTTATGATCTTTCCTTTTCCATAGTCATACTTGGTATTTGCATAATTGGTTGATGGAGTATTCTTGGTTCTCAAACTAGAGGCCTTTCCTTTCATGTGGTCATGTAATGGGTCTGTGAAGACCTTATGATCACCGTTCTTGGTATTTTTCTGCCCATTGACCTCTATGGTTTCATTTTCAACAAAGTCTTGTATAATATTCTTTAGTTGTTGACATTGTTGTAGGTTATGTCATTTTGTTCAATGATAGTCACAATAGGCATTATCCTCCCACCATGAAGGGTTAAAATATCTAGGATCATACTCTCTTGGTTCCAAAGGTTTAATGAGATCATGTTTAATCAACTTTTTGAAAATTGTCTCAATTGGTTGCCCCAAGGGGGTAAATTCACATGTAGGAAATCTCCTTTGTGGTCATTGTTTTTGTGAGTTTTGGACAAAATTTGTTGTTTGATCTAGAATATTCGTCATGTCTTGATTGGGGTTGTAACCTCTAAGTGTGATAACTAGTATCGTATATATGGTTTTAGCATCAACAATGTCATCATTTGTAACATTTTTGTTTCTAGACCAGAACTTGTTTCCATCATTAGGTGCGTTTTGATGTTGAACCACTGGGTTTTCGCCCGGTACTTTAATTTCTCCTTTACAATCAATAAGGCCTTTTTCAAGGATGATGCCCTTTTGTACCAAGTATAGGAATGAAGTACAACAGTTTACCCTTAAGTCACCTCTCAGTTTTGGATTGATGTTTTCAAGGAATATCGTGACCTTTTGTTTTTCTGGTATTTCCACTAGACATCTGCTAGCTAGACTTCTCCATCTCTGGAAGAAAGTGGTGAAATTGTCTCCATCTTCTTGTGTTGTGTGGCACAAGGTAGCTATTGCTACTTCATTGTCTATGTCAAAGGAAAAGTGCTCGACAAACTTCTCAGCTAATTCACTCTAGGATCGTATGCCATATGGTAATTTAAAGAACCATTCCTGTGTTATCCTGATAAGGGTTCACGGAAATAGTCTCATCAAGTATGTGGGGTCATATGATATGCCCATGCATGTCATAGGGAATTATCTAATGTGTTCTAAAGGATTCTTCCTCCCATTATACTTAGGAAAATTTGGTATAATGTATCCATGGGGGAAGGGTGTCATGTAAAGTGCTTTGTAAAAAGGAAATGGACATAGATCTTGCACTGAGATAGTTTGTTTGCCTAACATAGACATGTTGTCCATTTTTTGTTGAAGCATTTGCATTTGGTTTTGGAGAACATCTACTTGTGTCAAGAACATGTTGTTTGTGTTGTTTGGATCAATGTAGGTGTTCTGAAATGTTGTGTTTTGTGACGGGTTGTGATTTGGCAAGGGAATATATCCCGTTAGAATGTTCTGATTCGGTGTGGGGACATTTCCTGTCTAAATGTTCTGATTTGGTATAGGAATTTTTCCTGTCTGAATGTTCTGATTTGGTATAGGAATATTCATGCCAACTTTGGATCTCTTACTAGTAGTGTTTGTGCCAAAGGGGTTTGATGAAGTTGCTCCCGCATTAAATTTTAAACCTTGTGTTACGTTGAAAGGGATTGTGCTTACAATTGATGATGTTTGAGTAGGTATTCTAGTTGGTATTGCTACAGTAATTTGGGGAATAGAAACACCTGACATCACAATTTGTGTTGGTTGAGTAGATGATATTTTCAAAGTATGAATATCAAATCCTGGTGGTAGTGTGGCACCTTCTACTAGAAACTTTGCTAGATATTGTTGGGGATCATTTGCAAACACTCATCCATAAAGGATGCAAATTCAGGATCTTGTATGGCGGCGTCTATGTGTTCAACATAAATTTTTCCATGTGTGTCTCTAGTGATGTATTTTTCAAGCAAAGGTTTGTGTGGTCTTTCTTTTCCTGATGGTTGATTTCCGAAAGGATTGACAAATTTGTTAGGGTGCGGCATTACTTTCTGTTTCTTTTTAGACCTTGTTTCAACCATGAAAAGTTGCTTAGAATGGGGAAATGCAAACTATGTCTAAAAACTAGTATGTCTTATTGCTATGGTTTTTTGGATTTTTTGAATATAAAGGATATTGCTAAAGATTTCTAAAATGACGTATACTAAGATGACTTATGGTAGGATGAATAATATGCAAAATCTCAAGTAGACTATGATGGTAAATGATTCTAAGATGTGTATAACCTACCACCTATGGAATAAATCCAAGAAATGATTTGAGTTGACCAAGGAACCTGATTGTAGGACAAAGATAGTTGACAAGGTGAATTTCCCAAACTAGACTGTTGAGCTGAAAAGATTCACAAATAGGATAATAGTGACTAGGTTCAATGATAGTGACAAATCGAAACATTAACGTATCTAATGATGAGGAAAATTATTCTATTCTATGATATGCAATTTCCTGGGAAGTGTCTAAATTCTTGTAACTTAGGATGACTATGACTAGGACGTAAATGACACCTAATAATGCAAGGTTTTGCGCAATTTTTTCCAGTTTCTATCCAAGGTTGATCTTAAGAAACAAAAATGAAAAAGACAATTATGCGTTCAGACTCAGTTTTCAATTTTTGAAGTTTTCTATTGACAGTCAAATGTGGTTCACTTATCAGATGCATTGATATTTTTGATAGATGGGGTTTCAGTTGCACATGCGGTGATTTGACTAAAACAGGTTTCAAATGTTGACATGAAATTATAGTTTTCTAACAAATATGGTTTAATGTATTGCATATGCGACTCGACTGATAAGATGCGACTCAAAATATGGACTTTTTGAATCTAAAACTGTTGGCAAACAGTTGCGGCTTGCATATACACATGCGAATCAAAAATTGACAGTTGTGGCTTAGTATCTAGACTGTGAAACTGGACTTTGTTGACTTACACATGCGTTGTTTAAATGAATAGTTGCGACTCTCTAAGACAGATGCGGTTCTAAAAATGACAATTGCGACTCTGTTTGACAGTTGCAATTTTTTGAAGATGATGTTTCAACTGAATCCGTTAGATGATCAAGTTTTTTTTACGAATACAACAAAAACAATCACAAAATATAATGTGTTTTCAGTTTGTAGTGATGGATTTGTTAAAATCAGAGAACAATTACACCCTAGGCTATGTTAGACAATATTTACTGAGTTCTTACTTGGATAAATCTAGCTACACATTCAAGGCAGATGACTAGTAGCTTGACCCCATTGACTCCCCTCCACGACACTCACTTATACGGGGCAGCCAAACTACTGTACCCATGAAACTCCCATGGAATACATCTCATCTCCACACATGAACTGTAAATATTTAAGACGACTTCATAGGTCTGAACCTGTTGCACCAACAAATAGAAAGGATTTTGGTAAACTACAACAATTTGGATTTTTAATTCGGGCACCTGTTTAGAAGAGCCATGCAAGAGGCAATATCATCCCAGTTCTATAAAGGTTAGGCTCTGCAAGTTTTGACATACCACAAGGGTACTGGGGAGTCAAGTGCTGGTCCGTTGGGATCCTCGTAATACTGAGCTAAATCCTCGAGTATTAAAATTTGTATACTGGTTGGGAGTCGCTAGCGATAAGCACGTAACCAGTTTTGAGTCGTCTTGGGGTGAGTACTTTTTCCCACCCAAACAGACCCAAGTTCTAGAGTTAGTAATTGTTTCTCTTACACCCAGGATCGCATAAATGCGCAAGGGGAGAGGATACTTCGATATACCGAATCATGGTTCTAAACTAAACAATTGCAGACACGCAAAACACTGGTTAATTTTTTAAACCCAAATGACAATTTTCTATCTACCAAACAAAAAGATTTAAAAAAAAAACAATGTCTTCATAAGGTCCTGCATGCAAATGGTTAGTAGTTTTGTTTGTGTCTTTGACTTTCATCCTACAGAAAAAATAAGATGTTTTTGGTTTTTCTCTTTGGTCTTCTACGCTTTGTCTTGAAAAAACTAAGTTATCCCCCTAAACATAGCTGTAAACAAAAAATTAACGAAAACAAAACAAGACAAAAACTAAAAATCAAATCGCAAAAATACGAAAGTCAAAAATAATGGAAAGAAATTTTTTACCAAGCAGATGCGGCTTTTAAACTTACAGATGTGGTTCAATGTTGACAGTCGGATGCGGTGTGGTGTTGACAATCAAATGCGGTGCAAAATGTCTCAGATGCGGTTCGCAAAAGCATATGCGTCGTTTCTTCAATCAATTGCGGTTTGCCATACGATTCCTACAAAAACAAAAAATGGAAAGACGAAAAAATGTTGCAAAAATTGAAGCGTAATTCACGTCAGGTTCACCAAATGTAGACCTAGAATAAATGGAAATCTACATAGATAGACGATGTTAAATCTAATCTAACATTATATTAATCTAAAATCAAACAACTAAGAACGAATAAAAATGAACAAAACAATTCAAACTATAACTAGAACAGTCCCACCGAATATGCATCCACTCCTTCGAATTATCTTGATTGTCCTTTTCCATTTTGTTGTCTCAGTATTCTTGCCCTCAAATTTTCAGTATTGATGCAAGCATAACCTATATGTATTGTCTAAGAAAAATATCGAAGATAATAGGTTCTTCTCAAAAATATTGATTTCGGGAGGAGAAATAATGATAACGACAGGTCAATTTATAGATTTTGGGTTTTCGAACTATCGGCTCAGATTCAAAAGAGAGATCGACGGACGAGATTGATGAATTCCATACGATGTGAGTTTTGTGTCAATTAGAACGTGAGTTAGGAAATTTTGTAGGATAGAGATTAAATTAGAAAAATAACTTAATCTTGTGTCAAGACTGTTCGAAAATAGAAAGAACACGAGTTCAAGATTAAATAAACAATTTAATCTTCAATTAAGAGTCTTCGAAAATAGAAGAAATAGACTTTGAATGAAAAAGACAAAGTTAGAACTCAAAGAATAATCCATTCAAATGCACACATGAATTAATTAATTAAATAAAGTTATTTAATTAATAAACACATTCATGCATATGAGTTAGAACTAGTTAACTGACTAGTTGTGACAGAGAGTCTCCTCGCAGAGACGATCAGATATCGAATCCGAAGATAACTGACAGATTTAAATACATCTTGAGTCAGAAGGCAAGTGAATGATTTGATAAATGGACGACAAAAGAATGTGAGAGAAACAATTAATTATGAATTAAATGTTAATTTAATTCAACATTCGAAAATTGAAATGAATTAATTAAATAAATAATGATAATTTATGATTTATTTAATTAATCAAGTTGAATAAAGGGCCATAATGAATTAATTAAATAATTAAAAGGTTATTTAATTAATAGAGGAAATATGTGTTTAAAAAAGTAATTAAATAATAAACATTATTTAATCATGACCATGGATAATAGAAAATTATGTCAAAAGTGTTAGTCTAATTAATTAATTATTACACTAGCATAAGTTAACTTAGGTTTTAATTAATCATATTAGTCTTAAGTTGCATTTAATCATTTAATAAAGTTGTTGAGATAAGATTCTCTTCTAAAAGATGATTTGTCTTTTCTAGAACTTATCTCCATCTTGTTATCATTCCCTAGGTAGTTGGTTAGGGTTTCTTGTTGTCACATGAAGTGTGATTTGAACACTTGGCAACATCCTTTTTATTCTAGGTTTAGCACTTGCCTATATAATCAGTTATATGTACTTTTTGTAAAATATCCATCTATCTATCATCTGATAGATCATAATAGAATCTATATTTGCATGCCATTATCATAATTTCTTTGTGGTTGAATATTTCTTCCTGGCAAAGGTCCACCTGTGCATCCATCATTCCAATATGGTATCAGAGCTATTACAGTGAAGGTTCATCCTAGGATCAAGAAAGTTTGGCTAGTGAGATTCTTGGGCAAGCAAGGGTTTGTTGCAAGCCATTTTTTATTGGAGCTGTCATCATATTTGCTTCAAAAATCCAGTTTTCACTCATTTGCAGGAAAAACGATTTCTGGGTTTTGTAGCCAGCATTGAAATCTGAACTGGGTATATGTTAGATTTTGCATATTTTACACAGATCTGGAGAAAATTGTAGATGAAAAAGCGTTAGGCGTCATTTTCTCCTGGCTGAAGGTTAAAAAAATCAATTTTTCATCTTTTTCTTGTTGGATCAAGAAACGATTTCTAGGTTTTATTTTAGCATCAAAATATATCTGGGTTTTTATTTTTGTCTACAAAAAATGAGTAGATTTTCCAAAAATCAAATTAGAAATAAATGTTTTTGCTAGAAAACTCATTTCCTACAAGCTAAATTTAGTTTTTTTGAAAAATTCATAACTTTTGGCCACGATGTCCATTTTTGGCAAACGAAATATTGACGAAAAACTTGTTTCGAGCACTTCATAGTGGTGTGGGCCTTTTATTCAGATTTGGTCATCTACACAAATTTGAGGTTATTTTTCATCATGGAGACAAATGTGAGCATTGGTTTGTGCATGCACTCTTTTTAATTTTCTGTTTATGCATATTTAGGCATTCTCTCCTTTTGCAATCATTGGGTATTGTAATAAATGAACTGATATAAAGTTCCATCGGGGAGATTTCTTGCATAATAATCTGATTATAGTGTGCATGCACTTTGATCTTCATTGTGTTTTGATGACAACTTGCATGGGTTGTAATCTGGTTTCTTAGTTTCTTTTGGCCATATTTTGTCTTAGTTTGACACATATCAGATTCACATCGGATCCATCTCAGTTTGAGGGCCACTAAATTTGTGGTTATTGTTCCTGAATCTTTATGGTGCTTGTTCTCATGGAAAAGTTTTAGTCTCAGTTTGACATCGACATCGAGATTCACGACTTACAGATTCTGTCATCATTTTTTCATCTACTATTGCTTTATGGATTCTAGGGTTGTTCCAGTTTGGTGTTTTCGAGTGTTCCATGGCATCGGGTCTGCTGTTGCATTATTATGATTCCTATATGATTTCTTGTAGATAGAAGTATCTTTCCTTGCTTATTGGATTGCAGTTCCAGTGTTACTCCACAGTGTTCTTTCAGTGCTTCTTTGCTGTAGTCACCTCATTGTAGGGGGGTTTGTCCCACTGGATTTTCCTTCTCTACTTCATTATTGTATTTGTACATGGGTACCTGATCAGGCCTTGTTGTCAGGACCCATTCATGCTTTCTTGCATTCATCTTAGTTTGAGGAGCATGCTTATCTTTCCTCCCTAAGTTGCACTTATGAGGGGGTGTTAGTGTAATTAATTAATTATTACACTAGCATAAGTTAACTTAGGTTTTAATTAATCATATTAGTCCTAAGTTGCATTTAATCATTTAATAAAGTTGTTGAGATAAAATTCTCTTCTAGAAGATGAGTTATCTTTTCTAGAACTTATCTCCATCTTGTTATCATTCCCTAGGTAGTTGGTTAGGGTTTCTTGTTGTCACATGAAGTGTGATTTGAACACTTGGCAACATCCTTTTCATTATAGGTTTAGCACTTGCCTATACAATTAGGCATACGTACTCTTTGTAAAATATTCATCTATCTATCATCTAATAGATCATAATAGAATCTATATTTGCATGTCATTATCATAATTTCTTTGTGGTTGAATATTTCTTCATGGCAAAGGTCCACCTGTGCATCCATCATTCCAACAGAAAGTGGTACTCACAGGCCTAGACCAATTTTTGGTGTCTATAGTAATTAATCAAGTGATTACAAAATATTCACCCAACAGTGTGCTAGCCTTATTGCATGTGATTGGTACTTCCATCAATGTTGTGGTTAAATATATAATGTTTTACTAATGTATTACCATTTTATTTTTTTATTAAATTTATTTAGAAACCACTAATGTTCTAATTTGAATGATTAATTGATATTAGTATAATTTAATAAGTTGCATTGGGATTTCATAGTTAATGATGATAGATTAGCAACACTCTATTGCTTTGTCTATCGTTTCGTTATTGGATTGCATGAACATAACTTGGAGTGTGTAAGTTTATATAGGTTCAATGGCTAGAGGGGTGGCATATGGAGAATTAATTCATGGATCTAACTTGAAACCACCTTGCTTCACCTAAGGAAGTGATGAGATTGTTCCCATGTATTGGCTCATTTACCTCATCACCTTGGGCATGGAAGACCCAATAGTGTTCATAAGTGTTCAAGTGTGCTGCTATAGTTGTGGTATTGTTTTATGATTGTTTATTCATTCTACACTTTTGGAAGTGTCAAGTTCATGAGTCATTTGTTTATTTTCAACTTTTATTTGGCAAAGACAAATTGCATGATTATTTAATGAACTTGACATTTCTCCAATTTTAATTAAATTGTCTCCATGAATTTGGAATTCTCATAATCATCTTGTTGATATTTGTCTTCTATAATTTAATGATTTTTATCCTTTTTTATTCTAGAACTAGGATATCTTATTTCAAGAATTGCATTTGTATATCCTTGGCATGTTGTTTATAAATAAAATTTATCAAGGTGGTTTCTTTTAGTCTTTTAAGTCATTTCAAAATAAAATTAAATAAATTGCCAATTTATTTTTTTGAATAGGACATCAACCAAAAAATATTATTTTTATTCTACTTGGTTGAGGGAATTTTTTTAATGATAAAAATAGGTATTTGGGGGAAATAATTTTTTTTGGGAGAATCTATTTGAATAAACAAATAGGTTGGTTCTCATAGCTATTTGAGGGATTTTTTGGAGGTGATTAGGCATGCTAGAGGCTCATAATGGATGGACTTTTATCACTTTTAATGGATTTTAGAATTTATGTCTTGTTTCTATTCTTGTGATGTTTTAATGGTTGCACATGGCTTCCATATGTGTCATTGTTTCTATGATATATCTTCCTTCTACATTGGCTACCCTTGTTGTGTGTTCATCTGTGATGAGCCCTGCTAGTTCAAACCTCAAACCCCTATCTTTTATTTATGTTTATTGTGTTTTACGTTTTTTAGAGAAGAATTTCTAGAGAGAAATCGAAGGGGCGCACAACATAAATGCTTATAAAATGTAAATTTGAGCTAATGTATGTGAATTGAAATTACAGAAGGTAATAAATAAGCTAAAAAATGGATTCAAAACTCATAAACATACCTGAAAGCTCCCAGATTATTTATTTAAGAAATGAAGTCCAGTTTGCCAGCCAAGACGGTGAAATTTGGCTAAATCCAGTGTAGGAAGCTACAGTAAGTGTAAACCAGCCCTGAAACTGAGGCAAATGAGTAGTATATGCCAGACGCTAAGAAAGGTGAAGAGAAAACCTCAAACTGGAAGGCATTTCTCCAAGAAACCCAAAATGCCCTTACACAGGAAGCCACACACTTCAAGCAAAAAGCCCGACTCTCAACTCTGAATGTACGACCATGATGTCAAATGCCTGCCATGATGAAAGAAGGATGCCATCTCCACAAACCCTCTTGTATTTGATAAATAACTAAAAAAAATCTGATAAAGCACAGTAGAACCTCTATATGAAGCCCTCACAAACTACACAAATTTGACTGGTCTCTCATAGCCTCAAAAGTGCTCAACATTGAAGAGATTTCGTTCTCCAATGGAAGATTGCTCAAAAACCTGATCATAGGTGAAAGCACAGGAAGAAGCCAAAGGCAAAGTTGAAATAATCATGAATCATGTTCTCATTGCCAAAAATGCCTTATATCCGCAAAAGGCACGAGTTTCAACAAAAATACGACTTGGCATATTAAAATACATTTAAAATGTATTTAATTTACTTTTTTCCATAGTTGGCAATTAAATAATTGCTTTACCAAGTTGAGCGCAGTTTTTGTACCTTAAGTGATTTAATATAAATAACTTTATGATATATTTAAGTGATATAATATTTATAAAGTCAATTTGACTTTATAATAAAGCGTTAAGTTAAATAATTAACTTAAACCACTTAAATATCCATAACTCCCTCTAAACTCCATATATCTCTGTGTCGTCAGAAGTTGGTGAACACTGAACCATAGATGCCTATACTAAAACCAATACTGGAGTGAAGGAATGGGCAACGACAATACCCACTAAAATGGCTACTGACCCTCTAACCAGATCCTATTAGCCTACGAGAGTCTGAATAATAGGCTAACCACCATCAAATAAGATCACACCAAAAAGGGGGACATTACATCATCCATCATTTTAGACACCACATATAGCTAGAATTTGCAATCCTTTTAAGCACCCAAATAATTACCTACATATGTGAATCTAAATTATTACCTCCATGATTGTTGATCTTAAATTCATCAAGTAGATTTCTCATCTTTAAAATCGCCTACATAGTCTAAATCTAAATAACTATCTAGTTTTAAATTTTCCACCTTAGGATATTTTAGCCCAAAATTGTAAGTTCCCTTTAGATATTGAAGAAATCTATTTAATAATATTTATTGATTTTCTCTCAATTGTTAAATGAAGATTCTCAAGAGAACACCAATAGAAAAAAAAAAATTTGGTCTAGTTATGGTTACATAGATAAGACTTCCAATAAGTTATCTATACTTACATACATCTTCAAGCTCTATCGTATCATCTGATACATCTTCATATTTGATTCCATGGGCATGTTGATTGTTTATAGTTTGTTCATTCCGAATTTTCTCAAAGTTTCACCAATATACTTATGTTTCTGTCATGAAATATACTTGAATTTTTTAATTGCTTTGATTTTGAAATAGTAATGAAGGTGCCCCAAATCTATCATTTCAAAACCTTTCATCAATTCTAATTTTAATTTTTTGCAATGTAGTTTTCATCATTTCGTGTTATTGGCAAATCATCCACATATACAACAAGGTAAATAAATATTTTAATGAAAAGGGTTACATCTTAAAATTAAAAACACAAAAATTTCATGATCAAGAGGTTCTCAATAATTTTTCATACCAATCTCTTGAGGCCTATTTCAAATCATACAATAGATTTACCAATTTGTATACCTTTTGTTCTTGACCTTCAACTACACAACCTTTTGGTTGAGTCATGTAAACTACTTCTTTGAGATCACCATTTAGGAAAATAATTTTCATGTTCATCTGATGGACTTTCCATCTATTTTGTGCTACCAAAGCCAACAAAACCTAAATGGTAGTCCATTTTTTTTGTTGTTGGAAAGGTATCATTATAGTCCATCCCTTCTTTTTTATCATATCCCTTAGAAAAAAAGTATTTCTTTATCTTTTTCAAGTGGTTTATTTTGTTTCAAAAGATTGACTTAGAACCAATAAGTTTATGATTGAGTGGAGAATCACTAAAAAAAATGGAATGCTCAAACGTGCTCCACATCTGAAGATTGAAGCACATTCTTAAAATTTATGAACATAATCAATGCTCAAATGAACCCTAAATTAGCAAGTTTGGATAATATTCATAAAATTTATAAACATGGTGATGTTTAAATATTACAACCATACTTATCAAGTGCTACATGTCTTCTAATATAAATTATAAAAATGATTAATATAGCCTCTAAGCTAGATCTTTAATACCATAGTGATATTTTTTATGGATCATCTAGGAGTCAAACCTAATACATCTGGTTCACTACTCATGTGCTCTATTATTTAGCTACTAGCCCCTTGTGTGACCAATCCATATTCATTTTAGAATTTACTCATTTTTCAACAAATAAATTCCAAGTTTCATTCTTGATAAGGGCATCATGTTCATTTTTTATTATTTTTCTCCATGTGTGTCAATATTTTCAACTTGTTTAAAAGAAAGTTGGTTATGAAAGCATATTATCATCTGCTAGTGAAGTTTCAATATCTTCCTTGGGAGGTTTTCTTTTTCAATTATGAAAGGAAAAACCTATTCAATGGATTCCAAGCTATATGTCCGGGCTCCCTTAATCTTTTGCAATCTTTGTATCGCTCTCCTTGAAAACATCAAATTTTGCACATTTGTCAAGTCAACTCAATTGTAAATCAATGTTGGCTATGTACTTTGTGGTTTTATATCTCTTCAATGATAATTTTTTTAATTTTTCTCATCAAATAGTTTGTATACCTTGGAGGATTCTAAATATCCCAAAAGGATGTAATTTTAACTCTTATAGTCCAACTTGTTCTTTTTCTCCAAGGAATCAACCCATAGCATTTGGATCTAAAATCTATGGATGCATGGAAGATGACCACAACAAATGTCAGATGAAGTCTTCATTTGAAGATTTGTTGAAGGTGACCTATTTTTGATATACTTTTGTTTGAGTTGCTTCTACTAAAAAATGTAGTTTGGAGTGCAACATTTTCCAAACCATATTTTATAAAAAATTTCACCCTCTCAACTAATCCACTTTGTTGAGGAGTGGGGTAATTTAATCTGATTATTTATTCCTTTTTTCTTGATATAGAATTCAAACACTTTTGATGTGAATTTTCCACCATTATCAATGCTTCGTGTGTTAATATGGGATTTGCTTTATTTTCAACCATTGTGCAACTTTTTTGAAAAAGTTTTGGAAGGTTGTAATATGCTTCAAAAAATAGATCCAAGTCATTCTTCATAGTTATCAATAAATAGTATGAAGTAATTTTTTTTTATAGTAGAATAGGTTGCGGGTGGACCTCATAAATTAGAGTGGGTTAACTAAAATTTCCTTTTAGCTTTCCATTCTAACTTTTTAAATGAATCTCTTTGTTGTTTAGCCAAGATACATTCTTCATATTTTTTAAATTATTTTAGGGAAAGTTGGAAAACCTACAACACCATTTTTATTGTTCAAAACTTATCATACTTGGTGTGCGAGATCTTGCATTCTATAAAAGACTTGCTAACATTTGTCCTTTAACAAGGTGAGAAAAGTGTTTTAAATGAAAGGCTCATCTTTGAGTTTTAAAAATTCCCTTCCATAAATACAATCAAAATAAATGTTTTATCTAAAAAGAAGTAGAGGCGCAAAAAATCACTTCTGACACTAGTATATGAGGGAAGAATATGCATTCTCATGTATCAAATAGCTAAAAAAATTATGGAGGTTTGATATATAGAATCTTTAATTTTTTTAATTAATATAATACACATCTTAAGAGATAGAGAATGATTGCAAAAGAGCCTTTTAGTGTACAAGTTATTGAGTTCAAACAATGAGTCTCTTTTAAGAACGTTAAGAGTAGTGCTACCAATAAAGTATTATCTAAAAGAAAGCTCATATGACCACCTTATCAAAAACATCAAAGTGCATAAACTAATTTTTTTTGTTCTCTTTAAAAGACAAAAGAATAACTTCTATTTTTTTACATTTATTCATAAAATATAATATATTATAAATTTATCAATCAAATAAAAAAAATCGTTGTAGTTCAATTGGTTGAGGAAATTGATGAGGGTGATGGTAGGCTCCTCGATTACACCATCCCCCAAGGTTGAAATTCCTAGAGGTGCAATAAATAAGGGATGAGATTAGGATCGTATCTAGAGCAATTTTGGAGGAAAAGATACCTCTCAGTCGTTGGCTCTCAATTGAAAAGTTTTCTTCCTAGACATGTTCTCCCATATCAAATAGCTAAAATGAACCTATGGATTTAATATAAAATCTTTTCAAGAAATAATAATATAATACAATTACTTTTTAAAAAAAAAATGATCGTAAAAGAACCTTTTTAATTATAATCAGTGCTACCAGCAAAGTATTATCAAAACCAAAGCTTATCTGAACACCTTATCAGAAACATCACAGTCCATAAAATAACAGAAAAGTTTTGTTTTTTAATAACAAGTCAAATTCTTCTGCATACTTTTTCTTTTTATTTAAACTCTGTACCATCTTTGCTAGTTGTACAGGCCAGACCTAAAAATCAAGTAAGGAAAAAGATGCATTGAATATGAGAGCGCAACAGTCACATCTCACTGAGTCTCAATCACTTAAATTACAGGCATTTAATTTGTATGGAGACTGTAATAACGTTGAAGATCCATTACAGCATAACATTCTATTCCATGGAATACTAAGAAGAGGACAGCAGAATATGAGTGTGGTTTACAATATTCCTTCCAATTTTCATGGTTTTAAGCTGGTTTTCGCCAACAGATTGCAACTGTAAGTTGCTTTCAGTTTTTGCAATCTCCTGCATGTGATGAAAAAGTGCAGTTGTTTGTTGACTTGATTTCAGTACAAAAAGTAATTATGGAGAAAAATCTCAGCAAGACGACGTAAATCATTTATAAGCCTCGTCTCCTGTCAATTTATATTTGAACTTTATATTTAAATTCCAAATTAGTTGTTATTTGTGTTTTGTTGTCTTATGGAAAAAATTATTGTGAGGCATACTACGGATCAGTGCTTAATTTATTGTTCAATAATTAAAGATAATTTTAAAAATAAATAAATTGAAAAATCAGTTTTTTTTTTTTTAGAGTTTAAATAAAATAGTTATTATATTAATGGGTTTTTGGTCTTTTTGATAAGTTATAAGAGATGAGTTCACGATTTTGTGTAGGTGAGTTTGGTGGAATGGATATCCCTCATTCTTTGGCTTTTAGTCAGCTATAGTATAGATATCCCTTGGTCCTTAGATCTTTGTATTGATTTACTATTTTTTATGTAAATAAGATATACAATTATTATTAAATTAATTTACATTTAAATAGAACAATCATTTATAAATTTTTATACAATTTAATTTATGTCTTTCTTTAATAATATAAAACAATTTTATCAAATTATATAATTACCCGATAGGCTACATATAGTGTGAGATTTGAGCCTGAAACAAATCTCACGCCTACAAACTATTGTTGAATCATCGGAAAACAAGTTTCAACTATCGCTTAATGGTAAACCAACTATCATTTAATAGTAAAAGCCTTCAAAATATTAGGTAAAAGCCTCCAAAACCTCACTTATCACATAAAAGCTAGATAAATATCGATTTGACAACTGGATGGGAACATTCTATTTCCATTTGTAGAGTTTTTTGTCAATTTGATGGCAACTTAATTTTTTTATTTGCATTGCTTTATGTTTTAAATATGCATGCAAATATTTCATAATTAGATAATACTTAATTTCTTTAAGGAAAAAATCTAGATTTGTCTAAGCTTATTTTATTCCATTATTTAGCATTTATTATTAATTGTTTAATCCAACCACATGGAACTAGAATTGGCATGCACAAACATGTACTCGCTAACATATTAACATACATATATTTTTCTATTGGCGTAATCCTTGAACCTCCTTTAGGTGCAAGTGCTAATTTATTTATTTTTAATAAATTTTCACTTTTAAAACATAAAATTAATTCACCTTTCATTTCCAACATGCCCACATATACATGCATAGAATGATGTTAACTATATTGGGTGGGGGCGACCCTTTGGTGAAGTGTTGGGGCTTCTTGTCTGTAGGGTCAACAACTAAGGTTCAAACCTCGCGGGGTCTTTCCCTACCACGTCAACAATTGAGACTATTTGACCTTGGTGTTAATGGGAGACTCTTTGGTGAAATGGTGGGGCTTCTTTCCTGTAGAGCTAATAACCAAAGGGTCATACCCTTAATATCATACAATTTTCCTTTGCTGAATGAGAAGGCATGTAAATGGATCAGGGAATCAATCATTAAGAGGATAGATACTAATGAAATGGAGGATGGCAGTCTGAAGGGTGGGCTTGGTAAGGGTATCAATACTGGTCCTTGCATTCAAACAAGGAGCAAGATGAAAAAAAATTGTGATTTTGGCTCGAGAACTGGTAGAGGTTGTCGAGATGCATGAGTAGGTCATTTTTAGGGACTTGGAAGCCGCAAAGATCTTGAAGAACCTACAGTAGTTTCTTGTTTTTTTTGTTTGTTTGCTAATGGTTTTTTGTTGGATTTGTAAAGCTTCATCTTAGTGGCAAATTTTTTGGCTTTGGGGATGCTTTTTTTTTTCTTGTCTTATCTTTAGCAGCCCGTTTCTTTTGTAAAAGGTTTTGGCCCCCCTTCAAAACCTGTTTATCCGTTAATCAAAAACTATATTGGGTCAATGGAAAATGAGAATTTTATATTAAAAATAAAATTTTAATTAATGGAACGAAAGAAGAAGATGATATAACTGAAAAGATGAAAGTTCAAAAACAAATATTTTTTATTAATTAAAAGTTTAAAAGGTATTAAATTATTATTATTATTTTATATAAAATCTTGATGGTATAATTTGCATACTCACATTGTTTCTTATTTAGTTTTATGTTTATTTTAAAATCATGACCTTTAATATTTAATTATATCAATAAATGGTGAAATACTATGTGAAGTTGGGCTCATTCCTCTGGCCTTCATCTATTATCATATACGCACATTTTTATACATTTATTTGTGCCACCCATTTTTGTAGACTTTCCTATATTTATTACACCCACCATGGTTAGATATTCATTTCTTGCACATACTTTATTTTCCATA
Source organism: Sequoiadendron giganteum (assembly GCA_007115665.2). Taxonomy (NCBI): domain Eukaryota; kingdom Viridiplantae; phylum Streptophyta; class Pinopsida; order Cupressales; family Cupressaceae; genus Sequoiadendron; species Sequoiadendron giganteum. The sequence continues at coordinate 509,169,368 of CM021109.1, forward strand.
TTCCTAGATTGGGTGTAGGATCAATCCCATATTCACAAATCTAAAATCCAAATTTTCATAATTCAAAATAAAATTTGGTCAACTCCTACAAACTCCATTTGTCATTGTCAATCAACTAAACTAATTTTTGCTATGTCTTAATATTTAAATGCATTCATTTCACATATGCACGAATACCCACATATCCTCTCTCATCTTAAGAAGCAATCATTAGAAGAATATTTCACATTAGGACAAGTTAAAAGGGATAGGAATTTACATATTCATCAGGTAGGAGCATTTGCATGAATGAAGCTTATTATTTCCAATCATTGGTACAATAGAAAATATGGTTCTTTTTGGGAGTTAACCTAGGAGAACTTGTCCCCTAGAAATATAACAACCTTACAAAGGTATTCATAAACCTTTCATCAATTCTAATTTTATTTTTTTGCAGTGTATTTTTCATCATTTTGTGTTATTAGCAAACCATCCACATATATACAACAAGGTAAACAACTATTTTAATAAAAAGGGTTATATCTTCAAATTAAAAACACCAAAATTTCATGATCAAGAGGTGCTCAATTTTTTTTCCTACCAATCTTTTGAGGCCTATTTGAAAACGTACAATAGATTTACCATTCTATACACCTTTTGTTATTGACCTTAAACTACAAAACCTTTTTTTTGAGTCATGTAAACTATTTATTTGAGATCACCATTTAGGAAAATAGTTTTCATGTTCATTTAATGGACTTTCCATGTATTTTGTGCTACCAAATCCAACAAAACCTAAATGGCGATCCATTTTGATGTTGGTGGAAAGGTATCATTCTTCTTTTTTATCATATCCCTTAAAAAAAAAAATTCTTCATATTTTTCAAGTGGTTTATTTTTATTTCAAAAGACCCACTTTGTGATGAGCCCTACTGGCTCTCAACTCAAACCCCAATATTTTCTTAAGTCTTAATGTGTTTTTGATATTTTTTAAGAGAAAGTTTGTAGACATAAGAGAAGGGGTGCATCATATAAAAGCTCATAAATTGAGAAACAAAGCTATTTTCCATGGAATGCAAATGCAATAGGTATTATTTAACAATAACAAATAGATCACAAGTGCTAAATATACCAGAATGTTTCCAGATATTTTATTTAAAGAAGTAGGCCAACTCGCCAGCCAAGAATGGTGAAAATTGGCATATGTGGACGCCTAGCCTCCATAAATGACTTCCCTCTCTCAGAATCAGGATACAATGATATAATAACAATAGCCACCCATAATGAAGCTCAAACATGAGGCAAAAGAGAAGCACCCTAGCTTCTAGCTTCACACGCCATTCTCTCAGAGGGCACAATTTTCAATGCACATGGTACGACCCAATGAAGATTCTAAAGACTCAAACCTGTAGCTGCAAATCTGTTGAAGATGGCGACTCTAGATGAAGTAACCCTCTTCCCTATTACCAACAAATGAATACTAAATAAATAAACCCTGATTGAATCATGTAGAACCTCTGTATGAATCTCTCACCATTTGCACAAATTCGACTAGTCTCTCATAGTCTCAAAAGTGCTCAACATTGAAGAGATATCGTTCTCCAATGGAAGATTGCTCAAAACCCTGATCACAGGTAAAGCACATGAGGAAACCAAGGCAAAGTTGAAATAATCAATAATGATGTTCTCATTGCCCAAAAATGCCTTATATCAAAAAGGCACGCATTTCCAAGAAGATACGCCCTTTTCCATCATTTAAATCTTTTAAAATATTATTAAGTCCCTTTTCAATAGTTAAGAACTTAATATTTGGCACCCACTTAAATGATTAAGTGATTTAATTTTAAATCACCCTTTTTATGAATATTTAAGTGATATAAAAGGGATAAAGTCAATTTGACTTTATAAAATAATAATAAGTTAATTAATAACTTAAATCACTTAAATAAGCATAACTTCCTCAAATCTCCATAGAATTTTGTGTCGTCAGAAGTTGTCCACTCCTGAACTGCCAAGGCCCGCTGTGAACCAATCATCGAGCTCTAAAAATGAGAACGATCAACTCCTCCAGAAAACACCACTGACCCTCTAACCAATCCAACTAGCTCACGAGGGTCCAAGAAAAGGCTAAACACCATCAAACAAGATTACACCAAAAAGGGGGACATTACAGTTTGCCCTCCCTGAAATTGCTTGTCCTCAAGCAATCTCAATAGCAACAAATACACCATTCTACCAGGATCCCAAGGATAGTGTCGTGTAATGTCCCTACTATCATCAATTGTCCCATGTAACTCATTCATCTGATCAACTGGCTCATCATGTTGTACTCTGTTAGTATCAACACCATTTGTCACTGTACTAACCACAGGAGAACCTGATGCAACAAGGGGTTCTCTACTACTCTCAACCGAAGTACTCACCTCAACAATGTGGATTGCACCTATATCAGTGATGGATATGACCACATCCTCACTACAACTTGTGGAAATAAGATCATCACCAACTGCCTCTATAGGAATCTGTACAAAATCAATAGCTGGCAAAGTATGTGTCAAACTCAACAACATGGTAAGCTCCTGTAACCGTGACTGAGACTCCTGAAGGGCCAACTGGGTGCTCTCCAACGAGTTCAAAGTCACCTCAAGCTCATGGGCGAGCTCATCAACCTCCTCCTCCTTTCCCCTTAGTGCATTGTAGCAAATGCAATCCCACTCGAGAAGGTAATCTCTATCAGCCAATAACTGCAAGTAATTTTGTTTCATAATTCCAATAGCTTCTCGAAGTGCATAAAACTCTAGAAGGGAAAGAACACCATCATTGTGCCCATTTGTCTCAGGAATACACCACCCAAAGGTAGCCAACATCTGACGAGCAACATCAAAATGCTCCAAGGCTATGGAAATCATGTCATCACTAACCTTCAACTGTCTAGCTAAATGATGATACCCCTGTGACACATCATCTCTGCTCAAATCAACACTATGGTATCAGGATGAATCCTCAACACTCACCACATGATCAGCAAAATCATGTGTGCTAACAACTGTGCACACATCAACATCTGAGGTACTATTATATACCTTCTCGGATGGCTCTACTGGTAAAGTAGAAGTTGCTGATATGACGATATCTGTACCCACTTCCACCACCAAAGTCATTGAATGTCCATCTGACTCACGATCCTGGGATTCTATGCCAACAAATAAATTTTCTAAGGTCTGATTTGAAAAATTAGAGTCATCATGGCATGAATCTTCAACATACAATGCACCATTAGTACCCAATTCTTGAGTACTTTCATGTGATAACTCATTGGTAGCATCATGTACACTAGTAGCCACTGCTGTCCCATTCTGATGTAAAGTTTTACTACTGCTATCATGTAAATCAGAACTGTTGTGGCTCAAATTCTCCATGCTATCTTCATGTATGACACATGTACCTTGTACGTCATTGCTCAAGGTCTCTCCCACAACACTTTCTAGACTTTCCATGACTTCCAATTCATCTTCACGCTCAAGTGGACAACTATTGTTATAAAAAACAGTCTTGTTATCATGACTGAAAACAGTTTCTTGAACGTTGATAATGACCACTTCCTCCTCAAAATTTCCCTTCTTCTCCTCAACCCAACAAGGTTCTAATCTGTCTTTACATTGATCAAAGACACCACATACCAACACATAAGCAGCTGGAGATGTTAATTTCTCACGCTTGCGTACTGCTAGAAGAAGTGTCATAATGGGCTGAGATATGCTATCAATTTTCTCCACTATGGAGATCATGATATCTCTCATGTAGTCCTGTATACACCTCTCATGCCCTGAACTAATGGATTCTACAAAGACTCTGAATAACTACAACACAAGAGCATGCTGATCAAAGTCAATCATGGCAACACATGATCTAACCTGTGCCATGAGCTCCAAGACCTTAACCCTTTGTGCATAGTTAGGACTCCCAATGTCTCCTATCCCAGCCATACAGTCAATGAGCAGCTGAAAAACCTCTCTCATGGTATCAACTGTATAAGGAGTCAGAGGAACTGTGAGCCTCAAAATATGAGTATAGCATAGGGCAACAACAAGCCTGGTCTCACTATCATTATGTCTCAAATACCTATGCTCACTCAACACCTTCACTGCAGGATCCATAGCTATCCGAAGTGATGCCGAAGATGAATGCTCTATCAAACTGAGATGTTCTTCCAGCCTCCTAAGAATGCATAATGTATCATACCTAGACTGTGGAATCTCACCAAGTTTCATACCTTGTTCCTGTATAGTTCTAGCCAACCAATTCCCATCACTAGATACAATTTGTCTATCATTACGTGAAGCATCTCTATGTGCAAATAGATCTTGAGCTTCCTTATGATATTGTCTTTTAACCACATCAATCTTATAGCATAGCTTTGGATGAGAGTCCATGAAATTATTGAAAGATAAATCTATTTCAACAAATTGAGGAAGAGTATCATATTCTCCGAACACACTAAGTATTTCTTCACTTCTATCACCCACGACTGAAAAAAAATAGAAAAGTGCTGGTCATATCGGAAGTCACTATATGATCAATATAAATTTTCTTTTCAGACCTTCCCACAAGCTGGCAGGATTAATAAGCTCTGATACCACTGTGATGAGCCCTGCTGGCTCTCAACTCAAAACCCGATATTTTCTTAAGTCTTAATGTGTTTTTGATATTTTCTAAGAGAAAGTTTGTAGACAGAAGAGAAGGGGCGTGTCATATAAAAGCTCATAAATTGAGAAACAAAGCAATTTTCCACGGAATGCAAATGCAATAGGTATTATTTAACAATAACAAATAGATCACAAGTGCTAAACATACCAGAATGTTTCTAGATATTTTATTTAAAGAAGTAAGCCAACTCGCCAGCCAAGAATGGTGAAAACTGGCATATGTGGATGCCTAGCCTCCAGAAATGACTTCCCTCTCTCAGAATCAGGATACAATGATATAATAACAATAGCCGCCCATAATGAAGCTCAAACAAGAGCCAAAAGAGAAGCACCCTAGCTTCTAGCTTCACATGCTATTCTCTCAAAGGGCACAGTTTTCAATGCATGTGGTACGGCCCAATGAAGACTCTGAAGACTCAAACCTATAGCTGCAAATCTTTTGAAGATGGCGACTCTGGATGAAGTAACCCTCTTCCTTATTACCAACAACTGAATACTAAATAAATAAACCCTAATTGAAGCATGTAGAACCTTTGTATGAAGCTCTCACCATTTGCACAAATTTGACTGGTCTCTCACAGTCTCAAAAGTGCTCAACATTCAAGAGATATCGTTCTCCAATTGAAGATTGCTCAAAACCGTGATCATAGGTAAAGCACATAAGGAAACCAAAGGCAAAGTTGAAATAATCAATAATGATGTTCTCATTGCCCAAAAATGCCTTATATCAAAAAGGCACGCATTTCCAAGAAGATACGCCCTTTTCCATCATTTAAATCTTTTAAAATATTATTAAGTCCCTTTTCAATAGTTAAGAACTTAATATTTGGCGCCCACTTAAATGATTAAGTGATTTAATTTTAAATCAACCTTTTTATGAATATTTAAGTGATATAAAAGGGATATAGTCAAGTTGACTTTATAAAATAATAATAAGTTAATTAATAACTTAAATCACTTAAATAAGCATAACTTCCTCAAATCTCCATAGAATTTTGTGCCGTCAGAAGCTGTCCACTCCTGAACTGCCAAGGCCTGCTGTGAACCAATCACTAAGCTCTGAAAATGAGAACGATCAACTCCTCCAAAAAACACCACCGACCCTCTAACCAATCCAGCTAGCCCACGAGGGTCCAAGAAAAGGCTAAACACCATCAAACAAGATTACAACAAAAAGGGGGACATTACACACTTAGAACCAATAAGCTAATGATTGAGTGGAGGATCACTAAAAAAATAGAATGCTCAAATGTGCTCCATGTCTAAAGATTGAACCACATTCTTAAAATTTATGAACATAATTAATTCTCAAATGAACCCTAAATTAGCAAGTTTGGATAATATTCATAAAACTTATAAACATGGTGATGTTTAAATGTTACAACAATACTCATCAAGTGTTAAACGTCTTTTAATATATTATAAAAATGATTAATGTAGCCTAGCTAGATCTTTAATACCATATTAATAATTTTCATGGATCATCTAGGAGTCAAAGCTAGTACCCTTGGTTCACTACTCGTGTGCTCTACTATTTAGCTACTAGCCCCTTGTGTGACCAATCCATCTTCATTTTAGAATTTTCTCATTTTTCAACAAATAAATTCCAAGTCCCATTCTTGATAAGGGCATCATATTCATTTATTATTATTTTTCTCCATGCATGTCAATCTTTTCAACTTGTTTAAAAGGAAGTTGGTTATGAAAGCATGCTATCATCTGCTAGTGAAGTTTCAATATCTTCCTTGGGAGGTTTTATTTTTCAATTATGAGAGGAAAAAACTATTGAATGGATTCCAAGCTATATGTCCCTCCCTTAATTTTTTGGAATCTTCATATCTCTCTCCTTAAAAACATCAAATTTTAGAAATTTGTCAAGGAAACTCAATTGTAAATCAATGTTGGCTATGCACTTTGTGGTTTTATATCTCTTCAATGGGTTTTTTTTAATTTTTCTCATCAAATAGTTTGTATACCTTGGAGGATTCTAAATATCCCAAAAGGATGCGATTTTAACTCTTATGGTCCAACTTGTTCCTTTTCTCCAAGGAATCAACCCATAGCATGTGGATGTAAAATCTATGGTGCATGGAAGATGACCACACCAAATTTCATTTGAAGTCTTCATTTGAAGAGTTGTTGAAATTGACCTATTTTTGATACACTTTTTTTTGAGTTGCTTCTACTAAAAAATGTAGTTTTACTCCTTTGGAGTGCAACATTTCCCAAACCATATTTCAGAATTTTTCAGCCTCTCAACTAGTCCATTTTGTTGAGGAGTGTGAGGTAGTTTAATCTAGTTCTTCATTCCATTTTTCTTGATATAGAATCCAAACACTTTTGATGTGAATTTTCCACCATTATCAATCCTTGGTGTGTTAATATGAGATTCACTTTATTTTCAACCATTGTGCAATTTTTTTGAAAAAGTTTTGAAGGGATCTAATATGCTTCAAAAAATAGATCCAAGTCATTCTTCACAGTCATCAATAAATAGTATAAGTAATTATTTTTATAGTAGAATAGGTTGGAGGTGGACCTCATAAATTAGAGTGGGTCAACTAAAATTTCCTTTTAGCTCTCCATTCTAACTTTTTAAATGAATCTCTTTGTTGTTTAGCCAAGATACATGCTTCACATTTTTAAATTATTTTAGGGAAAACTAGAAAACCTACAACACCATTTTTCATTGTTAAAAAATTATCATAGTTGGTGTGCCAAATCTTGCATTCTATAAAAGACTTGCTAACATTTGTCCTTTAAATTAAAGGCTCATCTTTGAGTTTTAAAAAACTCTCTTCAATAAATACAATCAAGATAAATATATTATTCAAAAGAAAGTAGAGGTGCAAAAAACATTTGGATGGCACTAACATATGAAGTGAGAATGTGTATTCTTGTGTATCGAATAACTAAAACAATTATGAAAGTTTGATATAAAATTCTATTTTTTATTAATATGATACACATCTTAAAAGAAAGAAGGATCGCAAAAAAATCTTTTAGTATACAAGTTATTGAGTTCAAACAAGAGAGTCTCTTTTTAAGAACGTTAAGAGTAGTGCTACCAATAAAGTATTATCAAAACGAAAGCTTATCTGAACACCTTATCAGAAATATCACAGTCCACAAAATAACAGAAAAGTTTTGTTTTTTAATATCAAGTCAAATTCTTCTGCACACTTTTATCTTTTTATTTAAACTCTGTACCATCTTTGCTAGTTGTCCAGGCCAGAACTAAAAAATCAAGTAAGGAAAAAGATGCATTGAATATGAGAGCGCAACAGTCACATCTCACTGAGTCTCAATCACTTAAATTACAGGCATTTGATTTGTATGGAGACTGTAATAACGTTGAAGATCCATTACAGCATAACATTCTATTACATGGAATACTAAGAAGAGGACAGCAGAATATGAGTATGGTTTACAACATGCCTTCCAACTTTTATGGTTTTAAGCTGGTTTTCGCCAACAGTTTGCAATTGTAAGTTGTTTTCAGTTTGTGTAATCTTCTGCATGTGATGAAAACGTTCAGTCGTTTGTTGACTTGATTTCAGTACAAAAAGTTATTATGGAGAAAAATCTCAGCAAGACGACGTAAATAATTTCAGGCGCTCTGTCTCTTGTCAATTAATAGAAATGGTCGGTTTGAACTTTATATGTAAATTCCAAAATAGTTGTTATTTGTGTTTTGTTATCTTATGGAAAAAATTATTGTGAGGCATGTTACTGATCAGTGCTTAATTTATGGTTCAATAGTTAAAAGATAATTTTTCTAGTTTAAATAAAATAGTTATTATATTAATTGGTTTTTAGTTTTTTTGTGAAGTTGAATAGTTTTGAATGATTCTATAAGAAATCAAGTCTTTTTGAGTGCAAGGTTCGACAAGTTATAAGAGATGAGTTCATGGTTGTATCGAGATGAGTTCACAATTTTGTCTAGATGAGTTTGATGGAATGAATATCCCTCATTTTTTGAGTCTTAATCAGCTTAAGGCTCTTTCGTATCAGATAGTATAGATATCCCTTAGTCCTTAAATCTTTGTATTGATTTACTATTTTTGATGTAAATAAGATATACAATTATTATTAAATATTAAATATTAATTTAATTTACATTTAAATAGAGCAATCATTATAAGTTTTTATACATTTTAATTTATATGTCTTTCTTTAATAATGTAAAATAATTTTATCAAATTATATAATTTATTTATTTTCAATAAATTTTGAGTTTTTAAACATAAAATTAATTCACCTTTCATTTCCACCTTGCCCACATATACATGTATAGAATGATGTTAACTATATTGAGTCAATTGAGAATGTTATATTGAAAATAAATTATTAGATGCTATATTTAAAATGATGTAAATGCTTTTTTTTGAAATAAAATTATTAGATGTTATATTCAAAATTAAAATTAAAATTAAAAATATTTATTAAAAAAATTACATAAAAAATAAAAAATCATGCAATGATGCATATATACATCAAAAAGACATGACTTTTTTTATAATAAAAAAGAGGTAAACACTTTTGATCCAAAACTATGAACTGATGAGATGACAAACGAGGGACCCCATTCCCAATATAAACATTCAACCAAAACACTCTAGTAGGGTTTGAATCTTGATGGCAAGGACAACAACACCACAACTTAATCATCACACTATGCCACTATTGGTTCCAAAAAGACATGACTTAATATATAAGATATAGACCATTTTTTCCCTTTTGTATCTAAATTTTTCTTTGACAAATGTCTTAAAAATTAATTTCCACATGATACAAACAAATATGTGAAATATCTTCGTGTAAAGGGTACGACACCGTAATGTTGCTTACTTTATCAAAAACAAATATGTGAAATAAAAATTGTTTTTAACACATGCAACTAATTGTCTTATAAAATTTGGTTCATGAACTCCCAACATAAGATATCCAAGTACTAAATCATATCTTTTAAATGGGTAAAATATAAATTTCAATTAAAGCAATACACATCCTAAAGAATCATTAAAGGAAACATAATCATAGAAGGACACATTTTTTTCAAATGGTTGTAAAATAGCCTTTGCATTTAAAATTTAAACATCATGAAAATCATAAAAGAACGATGCATCAAAAGTGTTCAAAGGCATTTCTCTTCTTTATAGCTAATTAGTGAACAATCATCTGGAAAAATTAGGCATTAAGATTCTTTCACAACCAATGATTGACATTGATCATCAAGTAGACTTTGGGCATTCTTTGGCACAATCATTCTTCAATTTTCATCAAGGAGAATAACAAAAAATTTGTCATCAATTTAGCATGCATTTCCCACCTCACATTGGTATTTATTGTCAAGCATTTACATGTTCTACAAATGCCTAAGATCAAATTATGCTTATGACATTATTATAGAAATTAAAATAGGATCATCCACTAAAACAAAATCATTGTCACGATTGTGTCCCAAACTCTTAAATTCTTTTATTTTTTACTATCTCAACTCTTTGATACTTTATCCAATCTCTAATCTTACAACAATGTGACATCATTCAAAGTTCACATCCTATTGATTTCGAGGTACACAACACTAATCTCTCTTATTTCAATTTCAACACGTTTAATTTATGTCTAAGTTAGCTTACTATAATCCATTAATAAAATTCAACTTGTTAATGTTTGAATTAAAGTTAATTTACACCTTTTATGTATGTTGAAGGGTTATTCTATTTCCCTTCAAATTGATCTATTTAACACTTGCAAGAGAATTTAAAAATAAAAGATTGTGTCAGGTTTCCCACTTTCCTGGTTTTTCAGGTGGTTTTCGCCAACAGTTTGGAATTAATACAGTTATTCTGGTTATATATGTACATAAGTTGCTTTCAGTTGATGTAAAAACATGACCCAATCTTCCGAATGTGATGAAATAGCTCAGTTGTTTGCTGACTTGATTTTAGTACACAAAGTTATGGAAAAAAATCTCAGCCAGACGACCTCTGTCATTGTATAAAAGGAATCCTATTTCCTGTCAATTCGTAGAAATGGTCAGTTTGAACTTTATATGTAAATGCCAAATTAGTTGTTGGCTTTGTTTTTGTTTCATTATGAAAATATTAATGTGAGACAGGCTATTTAGAAAACAATGCTCTCGACCTATAAAACATCTCAGGTAAAAAAACATATGTTGAATTTCTTGTGGATTGAGTCCGTGCTATGCAGGATTGATCCCATGCTCTGCAGAAATGTATGAATGGGTGAAAGTGCTTTGAAACTCGCTGGATTCACTTTGCTTCAACTGTAGACTGTAGAAACTCTAATATCTAAATGCAATTTATGATGCAAGTGTAGAAGAGATCTAAATGTAGTTTCTGATGCAAGTACTATTCTTTTTAATGCTTGAGTCTAAATGTTTCTATGAATGTTCCATGGTAAATGCATATCTTTAAATATCAAAGACATAATTAATCACCACATAAATATTTATCAAGTTAGTTTCCAATAATTAGTTGAAAAATGGTAAGAGTTCGCAATTTCAATTTTAAAATTTTGAATTTTGAGTCAAATTTATATTATGTGAAATCATTCTTATGTGTCTTGAAAATAACCTAGAACAAAGAATGATATATCTTAGTATCAATAATGGGTGTGTGGAAATATGGACTAATAAATGAGGCAGATATGTGTGAATAGGTGCAAATAGGGTTGAATGTATGGAAGTGCATGTGGGTGAGAATAAATGAGGATGGATAAAGATTTACAAAAGAACCAACATTAGCACAATTTAGTGTGTCACATGTCACTATGTAATTATGTTAAAACATTCTCTCAAAATGTGCCCAAAACTATTTGGTAATTGGCATGGGTATGAAATTTTGCCATTACATTTTGCCCCCACTTTGAGGTGCATATGAATCATAAGTGAACATGTATTTAAATTATGTTAGCACTCACAAGCATATATGAAAAAATAAATACTCAAACATAAAAACAACATTGTGGTCCATGTAAAGCAATGAACCAAACGTCTACTCCATGATGCACTAATCCACAACACATAGAAAGGATGTAGTGATCTTATATTCCTCCTGTCACTAGTCCATAATGCATAGTAACTTTACATAGCCTCAATAAGACTTACAATACCCAAAATCATACTATCATGGAGAAAAATGACCTACAAGTAGCTATCTTAGGCATTGACACGGCTAAATATGCCTTCACTCTCAACATAGATGGTCTTTGTATACGTTAAATCCATATGGTCCACCATGAATAACCTATAAATATTAAATTGAATTTTCTACTACAATCTCATTATGCAACAATGTATAGTGATGGCATCCCAAATAGCCATTAAATGTAGTGGCTTGCAACCTCTATTCATTGCTTTATTCTCCTTGATCATTACTTCATGTCCTTCGCTCTAAGCATTTGAATACTATGCCACTAATTTAATCCCTTCCCCTAATACAACCTCTCACTTGTGCCAACTTAAAAGAACTAATCAATCCAATTCCCCTCCTTTCTCTTGTGCATCCCCTTCTTGAATGAGTCACATGCCACTAGAGAAGGTCAATGATCATTTGAAATTTACACATACCACTAAGAACCTATGTAATCACCTTTATACTACTTGCATGGGATCACTTCAATCACTATAATATACATTTGCGCCCTATTTATCATCACTTAACCATCTAACAACTATCTACAACCTAGACACATAAAATATCAACCAAAACAAATAGCTCTAGTACCACATGGGCCCTACAAAATTCTCATAATAAAAATGGAAGAAAACATCAATAACAAGGAGAAAATTCTCACACTACTAGGGAATGTGAAACTTCTTGCACTATCAAGGAATGTGAAACAATGCCCAAGGATGGGAAAGATGCCCAGACACTGCCACCAATCACAAAAATAGTACCTAGGTGTAGAGAAGGGGGATTCGTCACCCCTGAGACTCTCAAGTCATGAAAGAGCCTAAGGGAATGAGCTACCCTAGAAACTACCTCAAACTACCTAATAAGTTAAAGAAGAGAGGACTAGCTGAAAAGGAGGGGCAAACAAGACTCTGTTTCCCTTCAGATTATGACAAGAGTTTTCAGGAAACGAGTGAGCAGACTGCATAGATCTCAAACTATGGACCAGATAGCTCTTTTTCAGGGGACAATAGTGAGGGAGTCGGACTTCAACGCATCGCATTGGAGTCTCAGATATGTGTTGGCATCCTGTATGAACAAAGGGTCAAACAACAACTAGGAATTCATAGAGTCTACTGATGACCCAAAAGTTATAGTTTTACAATTTGACAAAAAGTAAAGAAAATGTGAAGTACAACAAGAATACTGTAAAAGTTACTCTAACATCGAAATGACAAAGAGAGAAGAAGAATTCCAACTTAATCAAGGTCCAGTTCGCCAGTAAGCTCCAAGAAAACAAACAACACCTACACACAGTAACGAGAAAAATTTTGGGGGTGTGTTTGGAACTTGCCTTAGTAAAGTCCCCATTTCAGTGTTCCCACCTCCATGGACAACCAATAGATAATGGTATTGTAGAAAAGTGATAAAGAGTTAGATATAAGAGACACAATAAAGTAGAAAGTAATGACAACTTGGATGCTACTCTATAAGAATGATAATGCAAGATAAGCAAACAAGTAAATAGACACAATATCACATTTCCTTCTACAAACGCTCAAGGTCAATAGAGGAAGAAGGAGAGCATTATCACCATGCCAAGGAGGTAGAACTTTGTGAACCTACAATGAAATGGCACTAGAGCAAGAAGCAGTAGAAATCTAATAGAAGAAAATGATAGTGAGAATGAAGCAAGAAGAATCTTGAGAATGAGATCAAATTGAAAGATTGTGAAAGGATTCTCTTCAGAATGAAAGAATGAAGTTCCTAGAAGTTACAAATGGGAAAAATGGAGGAAAATAGTTGTTTCTCATTGGTCAAGATTCAACAAGAAATGTTACATTCGTAGGTGGCCAAGAATCATAACGTTTATGTTGCTTCTTGTTGTGCGTATGGCATACACGCCCCGTTCGGAATGGGGACCCTCTCTTTTCCCTCGCATCGGGTCGCTTTCACTTTGCCTCATTTTGTGTGCCCATATTTTGAGTTCTAAGTGATTGAGGAGCCCTTAAAGAATCACCTTAAATCAATCACAAATTCCCCCCCCCTCAAATTTTCTAAGTCCTAAGTCCCTACGGGCCCCCCCTTGGTTGCTTGCCTTCAAAGGTTGATTCTGGCATTCTTGAACTAGTGTGGGTCCACCCCTACAAACTGCCATATGCAGGACTCCCTGATGCTTTTGTTGTTCTGGACGGTGGACACTTGGCATCCTCCTGCATTCCTGTTGGCTCTTTTTCAACGACGATTGTTCTAAATGAATCACTTGACTGCCACCCGCCCATCAGACTCCGTTGACCCTAGCATCGTTCTGAAGTGACTGCTCATCAACCCCATCAACCTCTGTATGAGCATTTATTGCAAGCATTTAATGCTGAATTTCCCTATAAATATCTTTCCTGACATGTCATTTTCATGAATTTCTTTTTGTAGAGAGGAGTCAGATCTCAGCCATCGTTGCCGTCGCACCTGCAGCTTGCCTTTGCCAAGTCTAGCCTCATTCTACACAGGATCATCAGGTATGTCCACCATTTTCCACGTCATCCTTGTTTCTCCTAAAATGGTTAAAATGGTTAAGTGTTTCTTTCGGAAAAATGACTCAACTAGGTAGAGAGGTGGCCTCCCAGTAAAACCGACAAATTGAAAACCTCAGAAAACTTTGAAAACCAAGATTTGATGTCCTTCGGAACTTGGCAGCTCCACTGTCATTCGACATCCATTCCTATCGGATCCGGTCCCCCTCTCGTCTGTCCCTTTTTCTCACGAAAATGTAAACTTTCTAAAATCAGTTGCCGACCCTGTCGAGCCCGCCTTTGCGGGGCGACCCCCCCTCTCTGCCGTCTCTTTGCACCCCTCCGACCATCGAGTTTCACCTAAGCAGTTGAAACATGCATTCCTTGATCATTTCACAAATCAAATGGCACATCCATCGGCCTCATCGGGTCCGACAATGTGGGTTTGCGCCCACTGAAAGCGCTTAAGTTCTGTCGTTTCAAATTGCTTCTCAGACCCACCGTTCTATTAATTGGATCCCGCACCTCCATTTGTCGTCCGTCAAACATTGCACAATCAACCAATGAAAAGAATCATCTGCCACCCCTCTCGGGCCCACCGACGTGGACCTTCGGCTGCTTTCGACCATTGCCCCTCGCCATTTTGAATGGTCGTCTGGTGTCATCCCTCCGCCCATTGGATCCTGCTGCCGAAAATGTCATTAAGGGTTAAGCTTGCATGAAAATGACTAAGTCTTGAGTTTTGTGGGTGAGGTCTTGTGGAATTCCATCCATAGAACTCCGCCTCTCTTTCACCATTCTAAATGGCCTTCAGCTCCTGTCTTCCCCTGTTGCAGAACCGATGTTCTGTTCGCCGCCAGACTAAAGTAAAATCAAACAAAATGGAAGATAGG
This sequence comes from Sequoiadendron giganteum, assembly GCA_007115665.2. NCBI lineage: Eukaryota > Viridiplantae > Streptophyta > Pinopsida > Cupressales > Cupressaceae > Sequoiadendron > Sequoiadendron giganteum. The sequence continues at coordinate 509,184,598 of CM021109.1, forward strand.
CAGCCATAGCCCTCCATGGGCCTGACGCCGCGGAACTTCGTTTGTGGGCCACCATGCCCTCTTTGCCATTTTGAACATCCAACTCCTTGCATCCTTCCGCGTCCTCTAGCCCGCATCCTTCCACCATCCTCTGACCTTGCAGATCCTGCAATGTGGAACTCCATTTGCGAGATGTTGTCCCGCCAGTGCCATTTTAATGGTGGAGACATTAAATAGTTGCCAGCCCAGGGAAGTACGCACTCTTGGGCCCGCCTTGCCCAATTTCCTTCAAACGAAAGATGAAGGTGATTTTCAGAGGATTTAATGATTTCTAAGGCATGAATTACATTATCTAAAGTTGTTTTGCAGGATCTTGGCTAACGTCCCTTATGCTCTATGCTTGAATTATTTACTACTCCCTTGGTTGCAGGATATATGGAACCAGCTGTCGAACCCTCGGGGGTGGCTATAGAAAGGGATAAAGGAAAGAAAATCACAAAAGCACCTCATGGCAAGGAAGATAAAGACCAAATGAAGTACAAGTTCCAAGGGGAGGCCCTTAACTCCAAAGTGCTCACAGAATGGAAGGATATCTCAGATACTAATCTAGGACATATAGACATAGATGAATTCAAATAGAGGGTCAGGTTTAATCCTAAGATAGAAAATGCCAAGAAAATAAGAGGTAGTGGATTGGCCAAGGCTGTAGGGTTCCCACCAGCCCTCATCGCCCTCAAACTTGTAATGGCTTGTAGAGAGGCATACCAAGAAGACACCCGAACAATCATGGATAGGGAGGGAAACATATTGGCCAACTTCTCTGCCAAATCAATAGGGTGAACCTTTTGCATCCCTACATACAGTGAAATGGAGTAGACTTCCATGGAATATGGCAAGAAGATGTGGGATGAAGATCCCCTCAGGTGCAAAAAGTTAATCAATCAATATTGGCTAAAAGACAAGAGGGGTAGTGCTAATAAGGTTCCTCAGGAACTCTTCTGTAGTGACTTCTTCGAAGATTACCACAACTTGGTAACTCTTCTAAGAAGAGTTATGGGCCTCCCGACCGCGGTTTTCTTCCAAGATTGGATGTTTTATTTCATTGAGGAAATCATCCGGGGGGACACATTCTTCTACTGGGTTGGAATGATCAACAATTGCCTACATGAGAAATTTTTGGCAGTAAAGAAAACTTCAAAGTTTTACATGACATCATACCTTGTGTACTTGCTTGCTGACCATACCCAATATAGGGGTTTATTTGTAGCACTGGATCCAGACCCACAAACAATGCTAAAACTATATGACAAGTACCCTCAATTATATTACAAAAATTTCAAGAGGGATTACTGTAGTGTCAACGACGCCTTTATAGGCCACATCATCAGATTGCTCAGGGGTGATCCCGAAAGGAGAATCTCACATAGTGCAAGTGCCTTCATCCACCAGTTCGGATTCTTATTTATACAATTTTTGAAATTCACCTATATCTGAGCCGAGGGATTCTCAGATAAACCATATAAGTTGCCCTGATATCCAAATGACCGGATAGTGTTGCTCAAAGTCTCCCTATAGTTGCAGTGATCACACACCCTTTTGAGTGACAAGAATAGGGCAGGAGTCCCCTATCCCCTCTCCTTTGGACAAGGGAAGTATGAACTCCACACATCTCAATGTGTGGAGAACTCTGACAAGGAGCTGAGTGAGTACAATTTGAATTTCTATACTGTTTGGCTGCAGATAGATCCGTATGGAAAACTAAGAAGGATGGTTGGAGTAGAGTATGCCCACCTACACAATGTCAAGTAATTTTGGGAAAATTGTAAAGATGACAAGGAGGTGCGTATGTGGTGATATATGCGCATGACAACCTACTTGGTTAAGATGGTCAAGTTGTTTCCTGTGTTGGAGCATGTGATCAAAGAAGAAGGCATAGTGATAGACCCAAGATATGAAGTCGTCACCAACTTGTCATTACCAACAATAGATTGGAGTGAAGAGGAGGTCAGTGACCTCGATATTATCACAAATCTTGTAGAGGTGAGAACCAAACAATGGATTGATGGGAAAATTGATCAGTTGAAGCGGTAAAGAGTAGAGTTAAAATTTGTAGAGCCCGAGCATCCACACAAGGGCGAAACTGATAGTGCCGCCACTGATGACACCTCTACAGGAGAGACCTCGGCATCTCTCCCCCTCACAAGATCAAAAAAGAGAAAGGAGGAATCTAAAGATCAGCCTAAATCCAAGGGATCTCAGGGGAAGACTACGGAGGTTGGGACTTCAAAAAAGTGAAAGAATTCAGGCAGTTTCACAAGAATGCCCACTATATAGGAGGACCCTCTCTGTGAGGGAGAGGAACCACTGAAGTCTTCGCCTGTCACACTTGCTGCCCCTGCTACAACTGTCACTGTTGCTGTCACTACCCCGCCTACTACATAAGCAGTAGTTGTCACCTCTCCGCCTGCGTTGGACATCTTCGTCCACCTCGCCTCCACCCCTCCTACAATATAGGTTATAACTGTGGACTCCTCTTTGTCCACTATTTCCCCACTTTCCTCCTCAGCTATGTCTCCATCGTTGTCTCTTCTAGTTTCCACTGCAACAACCACAATGCCTACCCTCACCCTTCCGGAAGCTTTTAAAAAATACATGCAAAACATGCCATCAGAGCTTTCCAGAATGTTTGCTAACCTCGCGGTGCAGGCTGCCCTTGCCCATGCCATAACCGGTCTCCCAGTCCCTCCTCCTCCTACTGAACCACCCTTGATGGAGGATACAATGCAAATCTTTGAAGAATTGGACATAAAGTAGAGGGAAGCAACCGAGAAGTTGGAGGAAGAGACAAATGATTATCATGAACATCCCATGTTTGAGCTTCTAGTAATTGATGAGGTCGTCTATGAATCCTCTGAGGGAGATGAAGAGGAGTCAAGCACAAAGATTATTGAGGAGACCTATGATCCTGACCTTGAAGAGGAGTTGGCCCAGCAACTCAAGGATGATGAAGAGGAAGAGGCTAGAAAACCACCCGCCATTGAAGGAAAGGGTGCTGATGTAGAAATGAAGGATGCCTAGTCTCCAACAGGAGAACATGATCAAAGCTCCAAACCTAATGAAGAGATGTCTCTCCTTGATGAACATGAAGAAGAAAAGAAAGAGGAAGGTAAGCCTGAAGGAGATGTTGAAATAAGGGAAGATCTAGGGTCATAACACCATGAGGAGCATGGAAACGAAGAAGAAGAAGAAGAAGAAGAGACCTCTAAAAAGGAAGCCAATCCTAAAAGGCATGTGGGTGTTGGGTCCCCAAAGAAAGTAGTGATAGTCACCTAGGACTCAAATGAGGATGAAGGGGAGAAGCATGAACAAGAGGCCTCAGGTGAGAAAGCATCACAGGCCTTGAATGCCCAAGAAGAAGAGGGTGATCATGAATCACAAAGGAAAGAAACTCAAATACCCAAATGGATTGGGAAGCAGTTAGAAAAGAAAACCCCAAATCCAACAGATCCAAAGACTAGGCTGGAGGCCTTCCTAGCTCAAGCTCAAATTAGTACAAAGAAAAAGAAGAATCCAAAGGTTAGATCCCAATTGACTATGGATACCTTAGGATCAAGAACCATACAAATTGTCACCCCAGTAGTGGGTGAGGAAGGGGTTAGTTATAATATCTCCACCATTGATCTGGGGACAACAACGAGGGAACAAAAGATTGACCATCTTCAGGGATTCGGTTCCACCATTGTGCACTAGATGAATAAGGACAAGACCTCCAAGGAGGAGCTCAAGGCACAGGTGGCAGATATAACAACATATATTCAACGATGGTCCTCGGCTGACAAGCTCCCTCCAACATCAATAGCTACCCCGCTGTTGTTATTAGAAGAAAAAATCAACAAGTTGGAGAAAAGGAAGAGCTGGAACAAGGCCACTAAGGATTGGTTCAGACAAGTCCTCTATAATGGCAATATGGGTATTGGATGGGCTGTTAGAACAAAAAACAAATTTTTGGATGTGCAGAAATATCTTGAGGATATGAGGAAAACCTGCTTTGACTTCCCAGAGATATACCGGGTTACATATCCTAAAATTGAGGCAATCCTCAAGATGCCAGAGAAAACGGTGAAGACGGAGCTAGCAATGGCAGAGAGTGATTTCTGGTTGGTGGAAAATTGGAGACTGGGCCTCACTCATAGAAAGGAAGTCCTGGATCAGGTGCTCCATGAGGTTGAGCAAGATCTCAATTGGATGAAAGAAATCAAAACGGCATCTGAGGATTACCTCAAGCTAATGACAGATTATGACATGCCTACTACTGAGATGGATCCGGAAAAGGTAAGGCCCTATTTTCATAAGAATATGGAAGAGGGAACCAAGGGCGAGCTTATAACAAATTTCATGGGTTCCGTTGCTCGTGCCTTGACCCATTCATAGTAGATGGTGCAGAGTACTACCAAATATGACGAAGATTGGAATACACTCACCCGCCGGTCCAAGAAGTTGAACTTTTAGGTGCTTCAATCTGACATCTTGGAGTGGGATAAGCTTCATCCTTTGATTGGCAGGTTTGTGAAGTATGCCATTCTACAAAAGGAAGTTGGAAAGCCTATTATTGAGGATGAGTTTCTCACTGTGTAGCTACAACCAAAGAGAAAACAACAATCTGCTAAATGATAAAAGAGCTACAGTGCTGCCACAAAAGACAAAATAGGTTAGGTGACAAAGGATATATTTTAAATTGTAAAATATTTGGGGGTAGGTGAAACCCTAGTGTAAAGTGAATCTTGGCCACACAATGAGATTGAATCTTGGCCATTTGTTTTGCTTTTTGAAAACAATAAATATGGGTCTCCTCCTCCCATTTTAAGAGAGTTGAGTTATTGTAAAGGCATGCTGCAAATTTTTTAATAGAAGTTCATTGGCTTTTGGTGGACTCTTGAGTTTCTATTGCATGTTACATGGTTCATCTCCCATAGTTAGCTGATTTAGAAAGATTTACTTTTTTGTTGAGAATGTTTTAGTTTTCTTTAATAGAGTAGTCGATGTTGTTCAATGATTGTGTAGCATTTTACTGTGTTGATGCCTTTCTTGTCCATAATTTTTGTTGTTTACTAATGGTAGATAACTGTGTAAAGTTAGTCTGGGCATAAACTAAAAGCTGCTCCAAACTTCAATATTTTCTTCATGCATGTTTATGGTGAATGAATGGTTGAATATTTGCAGTCCTTAGAAGCTTGCACAAGTTTCATAATATACTGTGAGTTGATCTGGTTAAGTGAAATTCTATTTTAAGGAAAATGTCCACAGTAGAATCCTCCATGATCACTGTTCATCGCTACTTTCAGATCTAGGAATCTCTTCCCTTCCCTGCCTTTTTTCTTTTTTTTTTAATAAAAAACCTATGCTAAGGTTCATTGCACATTGTTAAGCCAAATCTCAAGATAAGATAGGAGTTTAAGATTGTTATTCGAACCTGCAACAAATTGCACACTAACTTCCCATTTCAGGAACTCCATCCTAAGATCCAAATTCCTTCCAACCTAACTTCTATAAGTCTTCCCTGTGATTGCCAGCAAAATCACATCAAATACCAACTAAGAAATTCCAAGCATGTCATGACCTGAGAATCGAGAGACCTTGGGGTGATTTTCAACAATTTGTTGTTGGAGATTGTCTTTCAAGAGAGGTGATGCACCTACGCATTACCTATGTTGAGAAAGTGCTAAAACACACATCAACACTTCTTAACGCAGGAATCTTGTTAGGACATCAGCGCAACATGCAGACATTAGTGTGGTGCATGTGCATCCCCAACAAAAAAATCCCTCACCAACACAAAACAATAGGGACACGCAAACAAAGCAAGATAAAAGTGGTGTGTATTTACATTATCAGACTTGTAAGGCTAAAATTAGGGTAAATTAATAGGGAATTTTCCTAGGTTTGAATTTATGCCATTAAATGTTTCCCCCACTTTAGTGAGCATACATGTCAATGTGTATGTGAGCTAAAGTAGAAAGAGGTTGAAGAGAATATATCGATAACATTGAGGAAGCGGATCTCTGATCCGGTGTACCTTGAAGTGAAAGAGGGAGCTCCACCAAGATGTGAAGATGACATGGGTCTTCAATCCTATAAAGCTAGCTGCAATCTCACCACAAAAATGTTAGGTTGGAGACAAACATGTTAAGAGAAAAAGCTAATCATAAAATACACACATTCATAAGACATAGGAAGACACACGTTGGCATAATAAGACATGGCCTAATTAGATAAGACACAAGATACACATTGATTAGATGGATAAGCATGTGGTTGTTGCTAACTACGTTGCAGGATAATCACAAAAAAATGGGTCTAGTCAGGCTATACTCAAGCTAGACACCAAGATATAAGATGTCTGACACCAAGAAATGCTACATAAAATATCAGATAGAAGACACAAATTGAAGGACACCAAATAATTATTCTAAGGAGAAAGCTTTCAAAAGGGTTTCTTTCAACGAGGAACCCTTCTAGACATCAAAACACCAAGGGGTCCTTTTGAAGGAACAAGTCATTTGAAAGATACAATTTTTTGTAAGTGCTTCTGTCATCAAGGAATCCTTTAGAAAGATCTTATGTTGAGGAATCCAGTGGAAAAAATGCTCCTTTCTCAAAGGAAAGTTTTCAAAATATTTTATTTTAGAAAAAGTGCTCCTTTTTCAAAGGGAAAATTTTTAGACTCTTTCACTATAGAATCCTTTTCAAAAGAAAATTTCATCAAGGAGTCCCTTTTTGAGAGAATACACTATTTTGGAAAATGAGAGATTTTTCAATAAGGGATTCTTTTTTGAAGGAATTCATTGTAAAGAAAACTTGACACCAAGGAATCCTTTTGAAAGAATTTTCCTTATTGAAAATTATAAAAGCATGGTAGCCCCCCCTTAGTATGGTGTGTCCTATGCAGAGTAGCACATGTCATCTTAAGGAGATAAAGGAGAGGTAGAGATGTTGTGGCATGCAACACATGACAAGATGTATTTGTGGTATGTTGTCACGCACACAAGGGACAACACATTGAAACCACAACATCAAGAAGCAGACAGACAAAGACAAAGAAATCAAGAGACAAGGGGATTTGAGAATTTGAGGTCAAAAATGCTTATAGATATAATATAATGTATATGAACATAAAGAAGAGTGCATGAAGACAAAATAAAAATAAAAATTGGGTCAACATGGAAGAAGTCCTAAATGCCCCCAACACTTTGCATCTTCCCCAATATCGAAAAGCAATATTACAACACATAAATGAATGATGATACAAACAAAAGAAGTGCATGAAAAACATTTGTGCATGTATCCAAGTACCTACAAGGGTAGCAAGGGTTCTCTAGGTAGGATCACAAACATACAAAGAAAAGCATGAGGAAACACAAACACAAGCAAATCGAATCCATAGATAAAGAAGAGGCACCACCCTAGTCCTCATCGACCAGAAGGTCGTCCTGCTCCCAATCTAGCATTATAAGGGGAGGGAGAATGAGCATGGAAGGGTGGAATAGCAAGGGTAGTTCCCTTTGAGTCACCTACAATAAGGGCCAAGGAAGAAGGCCCATCAAGGTCTTCTTTTCCAAGCTCTTGTGAAGCTAAAGTCATCAATTTTGCAAAAATCAACAACAAAGTCGGGATGTCATCAACCAATTGAACATGCACTTTCTAGGGATACCTTGTTGCAATTAGGTGGGGGAAGGGCATTGCACCAAGAGTCATTGCCAACCTCATGAAAAGGGGCAATGAAAAAATTTGGGGACGTAGGGCCTACCTCTGTCACAAGGATAGTGCAAGTCAAGAAATAACTAGCTTTTGAAGAAGATGAACCCTTCTTCCAACCTCCACCCATGGTGAGATCATCCTCCAACTTATGCTTCAGCAGACGATGTTGAATCCCCATAGAAGAAGCATAAGTGGAGGAGGAAGAAGACAAGACCATAGTGGACACCAACGTCGTATTTGGCATGTCAATGGGCTGTGAGAAAGGAGGGATTTCTGGGATGGACATCAAAAGAGGAGGCTCCACAGAGGGAGTGATGAAGACCTGTGCCCTTTTGGGGTGAACATCAACAAGACCCATCAAAGGATCCGGAAGCAAGACAAAAGCGATGGGAATTGAAGTAGGAACAACAAAAGAAGATGCAACTGGCTCCCCCTCCATCTTTTGTGAGGTGGTGTGCTTCATGGCTAGATCCTTTCACCTATACTTATGCTCATGTGAAAGACAGTTACGTCGATTACAAGCACTGGAGGATGCGGCTTGAGAAGAGGTTGGGGTTGTTTCTCAACCATAGGATAATCCTTCATAACCATTTCTAGTGGAAGGGTGGTCTCTTGAGTAGGAGTAGGAGAAGGAGGCACAAAATAAAAAATGACAACAGAAGGAAAAGTAGACACAAGAGTCTTGGCGGTGGGCCTCTTCCCATTCGCTACTCGAGGGATAGGTGGAAGAACAGTAGGAGGCCACAAAGTCTAAGAAGTAGGAACAACCCCATGGGAAGGCCTCCCCTTACCATAGATAGTAGGTCGGGGAACTATGGGAAAAATAGGCAATTGAAAATCCTAATGCTTTACCTTTCACCACACGAGTACCATTGCACATCCCATGCGAGGCATAGGAGCGAGAATCAAAGACTGCCATAGGATGAGAAGCAAAAGCAAGTGGAGCAAAAGATAAAAAAGTAGAAGGCTCTAGAGCACAAGCAAGCTTCCCTTTCCCTTTTGATGGGGCTGAAGAAATAACTTGTTTTTGTACGATCATAGAAGCCTTTACAAAAATAGCATAGGGAGAGACTGAATATCTAACTTTCAACGTTGAGTCCCCAGTCTTATATTTAACGTAAGCCTTATATAACAAATCTCCCCTTAGAGGGAGAGGTCCAACTGAGGTAGGACAAAAGTGATCCAAAGAGAAGCCCCCACATGACACTAGCAGTTTATAGCTAGTGTCATGCATCATATGCATAGTGCCTTCGTGGGGGAACTTTAAGCATTTATGGATTATAGAGGCAAAGTTGTTCAAAGAGGCTAGCCAAGGGATGCCTAGCCTGACTCTAAATAGGCTAGACTTTGGGATCACAACAAATGACACATCAACATCCTTGGATCCTACCAAGACTGACAAAGAAATGATGCCCATAGGGGCAATAGAAATTTTGTCATGAGTACGGAGGGTGTCCCGACAATATTTGTATTTCTCCTTATGTAAACTATTTATGAACAAGGTTTCCTCTATTGTGCCCTAGGCCTTTGTATTTATATTTAGAGATCACATTTTTAATAGCCTTATTATTTACAAAAACTGACACTACTGACCAATTATCAGGATGAGAGCACGGGGATGAACCCCCAAACTGAGCGATTGTCTATTGATATTCACACACTGTTGCATATATGTGTGCAAAGGAAGGATATTTCATCAGGGGAAACTTCTCTTGCCTCTATTTCTGCAAGTTCTTGATGAATACCCTCTAAACATCAAAGTCTAGTAAAGCATAAGATATTTTAAAAAACAACACTTGATAGCGAGAGATGAAGTTAGTTACCTTTTTTTGGTTCCCTTGCTTGTATCAAATGAGATCAAAGAAAACCATCTTCAATTCGATGTTAGCTTGAAATCGCCTCAAGAACTAATTCACAAACTAATCAAATGAAAAGACAAAATTATTTGGTAGATTGCAATACCACTCAAGGTCAGAGTCCTTAAGGGATCACATAAAAAAAATTTCCATCAAAGAATCATGGTGGAAGAAGTCAATGCACATAGCATTATATGTTGAAACGTGCATTTGAGAGTCTCTGCAACCACTATAATTTTCAAATTCTAGAATCTCCATCCCTTGAGGGATAGGAGTGTTGAAAATAGTGATGGACAAAGGAGTATGATGAAAGAAAGGTTAAAACATAGGTTGAGAAGAAGAGGTGGAAAGGTTCACCAACTAGTTTTGCGTCTGTCCCATATTCTGTAATGAAGCATTTAAGACAAGGTCAGAGAATGAAACATAACCAATGGAACCACCACCAACACTACCATATCCACCAACCCCTATACCAATAGAGACCCCACCACCAGGACCACTATGGGCTCTAGGATTACTGCCAAGAGCATTAGGAGTGGAAAAACTGAAACCCAAGGGTACCTTGCTTACTTTAATGGTGGGGGCCGGATGAGGTCCAAAGGTGGTGGTAATAGAAGGGCTAGACTTGGTCATACATATCAACACCCTAGGCATCAAGACTTCTAATTGTTTCTCAGTGGTCTCAAAGCCAAAGTCTTGGGTGATGCCTAGGTTAGGATTGTAGGTCGGGATGCGAGTTTCCACAATGTCTGCAAGGCCCCAGGTAAATTCTAGACCACTCCAATCCTTGTCCAACATAGCTCTCAATCTCTTAACAACCGTAGCGGCTTTACCAAGATTTTTTCTTTCTCCAAATACTTCTCAAACTCTCTAAGTCATTTGTCCTGGGAAGGATGTTGCTCTACGGGGACCTTAAGAGCATCATCTTCCTCCACAAACAAAGAAAAAGGAGAAGAAGGAGGGGTAGGAACATATGTAGAAACTTCTCCAAAGGGGCTGGAGAATCTAGTAGACATCCATGAAATTACTTCCTCAAAGGTAGGACTAGTGACCTTCTTAGACTCCATCCCTATAGCTATGTGAGGGGGAAAATCATGGAGCATAAAAAAGATAAATGCAATGAAATAGAAGCTAATTTAAATCAAAAATACTAATCTAGATCTATTCCTTCACTCTCGAAATGAAGCTAAACTATTATTAAATTCAATAAATGAAATTAAAAGAGAAATAATACATGAATTCATAAAAATAATAGCGTTACCATCCCATGTCGGAGTGTATTCACAAGATGTTGGGTTGTTCATATCACTGTGAAGCCTCCATAGTTGCATTGTGAGAGCTTGCAGAATATGTGTGTTGATCGAAGATATTGGTTGAAGCTTTGATAATGTTGATTTGGCATTACTTCATTGTGTAAACTGTATGTTGATTCTCTGATCCTTTTTTGTGAGGAAAGAGGTTTGTTATATAAAAATTGGGCTTTGAAATGGAAGATTTGGATCGCATAGTAGAATATCTTGATCAACTATCGAAACATGTTGAGAGGATTTAGATGGTCATAATCTATGCAAAATAGATTATGTAATTAGTGTGATTGAAGAAATAGATTGAATAATTTGTGGGATTGAATAAATAAATTGAATAATCTATGGGATTGAAGAATAGATTGATCGATCGGGGATTAGATTGAGCAATCGATGATTCATAATTTGCTCAATTAGGAAAGTGGTTGAGAATGATTAATTAATTGATTTAATTAATTAATTCTTTTTTGGAGTTGAACGTACAAATCAAGTTTGACTTTTGCAAATAGAGTTGCATTAGTTTGATTTGATTTTTGATAATGTTTTGAATAGTTTATTCAAATTATTCAAATTTGGAGGGAAAGTGAGTTAATTAAATTATTATGTTTCAATAATTCAATTGACTTAGGGGAATAAAGTGATTTAGCGACGTAATTAAGTAATTGGTGTTATTTAACTAATCGAGACAAAATAAAGTGAGATTAGGACTTTATTAAATTGGTCAATTTGATGAAAAAGTGAATTAATTAAATAATGTCGTAGTATTCAATTAACAGCATAAATTAGGGTTTTAGGACCTTATTAAATAAATAAAATTTATTTAATTGGTCGAAAATGATGAAAATTTGAATTAATTAAATAATGTCATATTATTCAATTAATAGAGGAATTTAGGGTTTTTGATGCTTTTGATGTGAAACACAGTGATATTCGTTAATAATGATGTCGATGATGTGAAAATGTCATTTAAAGCATGTGATAAGTGTTAGGTCAATTTTACATGTCTACATTTTTCCCTTCTTTGATACAAAGTACGAGTTGGTTTGTTTCAAAGATTTGATGTTAAGATCAAGATTTTGAAAAAAAAATTATGTCCCACTGTGCCTCGACGGTCAACATAATGATGGTAGGACTCTATGCTACCCCCTCAAGAGGTTGGCCAAAATTTTTGATTTTGAGGTCAGGCTCATGACACTGTTCTATTTCAGTTCAGTTGCATAGAGGGTGAAAAATTAAGACGATAGGCCTTCCATTGCTCATTCAAATGTTCCTAGGAAGTCCTAATTTTAACCCAGAAAGGTTTTCTAAGAAAAAATTAGGGTTTTTTAGGGTTAAAATAGGTAATTAGGGTTATAATTACCTCATTTTCACTTTGAGCCTATAGAGAATTCTTGCCTCTAGATTTCTCATTTTGTCGGTTGTCGAGGAGCTATGGCGAGGATTTAGGGAGCCCCACATTATGCAAACATGGTTTAAGAGTATGGATGACACGCATGTGTTGGTGCCCCAGTATGTACTCTCTCAATTCTTGTTTTCATCTTTTCATGTTCTTTTAATTAATGCTTAAAGTCCAACAAGTCAAAAGCATAGGTTTTAGGGTTTTAGCGCTATTGCATTAGTTTTAGTGCTATTGCATCAGTTTTAGCGCTTTTGCCATTTTGAAAAGCTCACTTTTGATCTTTTATTGTGCACTTGACTTTAATTTGTTCCTTTTACCTGCATTTTTGCTTTTGAAATGCGCTAAACGCTTTTGCCAATAATTTATCTCCTTTTCTTTGTTTCACCGATTTTGTTACTAACTTCATTGCTTTTGCTAAAAATCCCTCGCTTTTGATTTTTTGAAACTTCTAAGTCAAATTTTCTCATTGTTTTTTGGTTTGCTTTGTGTGTTTAGAGTGAACCCCTTACATTGTGGCTTGAAATGATTGTAGGTGGTACTTAAAGCACTACAGTTGATGGAGCGACAACCCCACGATCTATTCGATTTGATTGCCAGTTTTGACATATTGGAGTAAGATATTCTCGATGTTGTTAGTTTGTGACATATTTGTTATATGCCTACCATCTGGTGTCACACTACGATGATGACCATGCTCGTAGAGAGGTGGCATTTAGAGACTTCCTCATTCTATTTACCTACAAGGGAGGCCACCATTACCCTCAAGGATGTGTGGAGGATTCTTTGCATACCTATCCATGGTGAGCTCATTACATACTCTATTTAGCGGGGTACCCATGCTATGTGACATGTTGTCAGTGTGAGATGTTTGGAGGTTCACCAGTCGAAGATAGATTTATTTGAGTTTGTTGGTAATGTCGATCATGTTTCCCTTGTTATGTATGGTTTGGTGTTGGTTCTAGTTGTTCCTGATTAGGGGAGGCCGCTAGTTCCTTATGGGATGGGGTATATGTATTGAGGGGATGTTTGAGCATGGGACTAGATATGCAAGGGCTCCCTATCTTCTCGCCCACTTATATAGAGATATGCATGAGGTTGCATATCGGGGTGGGAAGTCCATTTCTGCAGGTGTCTCTCTTTTACATGTATGGGCTTGGGAGCACATTGTGGTTCCTCAACCTGATGGTGTATAGGATCATACTGCTAGGGATCCGTACTCTTATCGTTATGGAGATTTCCTTCACTATACCCTTCTTGGACAACTTTCCTACTGGTGCCTTGTATTTGATGGCATGCCAGGTTTTTTTTGGAGACCTTATATGGATTGTGAGGCATGGATTGAGGATCAAGAGTAGTTGGTATACTACAGATAGACCAGATGGTTGATTGGTCATGCACATTCTCTTCTAGAGCAATATTTACCCAACAAAGTATGCAGGTAGTTTGGGGAGAGAGATGGTCAGTTTCCTGATGCATATGAGGCTCGGTTCAGCTGGACCACCAGAGAGGTCTGTTTATGGAGTCTACAGCCTAATCAAGATGTTGTTGTTACTAATTTTAGAGCTCTTGCCCCATTTGGATGGGGTTGGCCAGTGGGCTTAGCGGATCTGGGTACTACTCCTGATTTTGATCGGTGGTGGGCACGACATATGCCTTTGAGATTTATAGATTCTGGTGGTGATCCTACAGCGGGTAGAGCATGCATCACATGTTGGTGTGGAGAGAGACAACACATTGAGATCCTAGCAGAGAAGCTTGGTAGGGCCTGACAGGATGGTGCCCAGGGTGGTTAGGGCGATTAGATGCCTCAGGTTTGGGGACAGGTTCTAGGTCCCCCTCCACCACCTGGGGATGGAGGTGCACAGTTGGATGCGGAGATAGGGCGACAACAGGTTGCAGAGGCACAAATTTCCATATTGACAATAGAGCGAGATGGCTTTAGAGCCGAGTGATATATAGAGATTGGGCATCGTCTCATTGCCGAGACATAGTTGCAGGTTGTCACCATAGAGAGGGATAGTTTGAGGAAAGAGCGAGATAGTCTTCACATTGAGTAGGGTCAGTTATTATAGAGGGCTACATTCTATCAGAATTTGAATGATGCTTTTGTTCCTCGAGCACAACGATGATTGAGATTTAGAGAGCCTACCATTGCAGGTGGTGGTGCTAAGTAAGTTGGTCATTCTATTAGATATCCAAATCTAGATGGTGATCCATAGCCTGGTCTATAGAGTCTTCCCCTTTCTACCGAGCAGTGGCATATTTCTACTTGATCTTTATGATATTGTTATTTAGAGATTGTGTATACATGATTTTGTATATCTATTCATCAGCCCAGTCGAGGCCTCGTATATATTTTGTATTATCCTATCATACATTTTTTTAATGATGATGATGTACTATGACACTCTCCATTTTTGATGATGATATATATGAGATATACCTTCTTTAGTTTGGCTCATTTATATGTTTATGTGATGATTCATGGGTGATGATGTATGATGATGTATGTTTTATATATATTTTTGTGATTTTTTAATGTATTCATATGATTTGGATGGATGGATTGATCATATTTTATATCTATTGATGCCAAAATTTGGCAAGGTAACAACCCTTTGTGGGAAACTCAGTTAAAGGGGGGACCTATTGCGCTAAACTGAGTAACCTACAGATTTTAAAGAAGTCGGCTTCTTCTATAACTAGGGTTTTGAATGGGAAAATGAAGCAGATATAAAAGTAAAAGGATCTAACTAGGGCGATGCACCAAGATTTAGATGTAAGGCATGGTAAATCTATCTTTTGGATACGATTTAAGGGCCCGTTCAATAGTCTTCTATGTTCTAGAATGACATAAATAAATATAGAAGCTTGAATGATTCACCCAGTGACATAAAATAAACTTCATGTATATTCACTGAAAAGAGGGATCAAAGATATGATCTAAGCCAACAAATTTGCATTGAATTTATAGATTTTTTGCAAATGAAACATTCAACACCATGATGCCATAGTAAAACTTATAAAATATCATAAGAAAACAGAAAGGCCAAACAATGGCACAGTCTATAAGTTATTTTACAATAATCTAAAAAGTAGTAAAAGACCTGACTCTCCCACCAATTTCTCTATTAAAATCTAAACCTTTGCTTCGAAAGAAGAAGCAGTATCATGAACGAGGATGCCTCAGAGTTAGATGCATCCTTTTTGAATGATGGCATTGGTCCTAGCAGACTAGAGTGTCAACATGTGTCATCCACTTATGATGGAAATTACAATACGTGGCAACTTTTGTAAGGTTGTTTCTTGTTTCACCCACTTGTGTGAAGAAGAGTTTAGAAGATCAACGTGGCAAGCGATTGGGGCCCAAAGTTCATTCTCCCCTCCATGTGATGAGAACTTGCACTGTGAAGACACGCGGAGGGCTCCCAAAAAAACTGCGTAGTAGGTGGGGTCCACTAAGGAATTTTGCCAGGCTAATGCTACGTGGCACGCAGTTGGGGCCCGATAGGGGGAGCGATGAGAAGAAGCAATGAAGAGTTCGAACTATCGACACGTGGAAGCATGGCGGCAATTTTTTGAAAAGCAAAGGAAAGGATCCTTGCGAGGAGCGCCCGACTGACGGGTGGAAGCATTCGTATAAAACCTTGCGAAAGGAACCCGATGTTGCTTTCAATATGTGGGCATGGTCGATACGTAGCAAAAAATAAGATAACCCAAAGGGAGCTTGGGGAAATTTATATCCATAGCTTTTGGTGACTTATCAGGGGCATTTCGCCTGCAGAACGAGGAACCCAAAAAAATTTTGGTTTGTAGACTAGAGCATTATCTATTGGGTGACGCAATAAGAGCTTAGAGATGGAGATATGCAAAGGAAACCATTCAGACTTAGAGGGAGTCGATATGTCACGCAAAATTTCTTGCACTCCATGTAGATTGATCATTTATTTGTAAGGTAGTGTCATCTATATACAAGCCCATGATTTGAGTTGAAAAATAAGTCATGCAATTAGAAGAGTGGCACTCTCTATATGTCCTATAGCAAGGGGCTAACTGAAACTCTAAAAATTAGATGCATCACATTGCTTCTCTTCGATTTTTTATGCAATGTGCTCCACCGTGGCAACTGATTCATCCACAAGAAATGGGGATGGTAAGCCCATTTGAGTTAGGTGGGAGAACCTTTCCCACATGCTACTCATGGTCTAATCTAATGTGGTGGCACACTCGCTGGCATGAAGGATGGTTGTGTGGCAATGGATGAACTTGTTAGCAATTTTAGTAGCGGCCTTTTGGTCTTCAACTCCTACGCTTGTCAAGACTTCATTTGGGACCATATATAGCCTCTCCAACAATCTCTTGGCTTTCAGAACTCTCTCGGTGATGGATTGAGGGAACCACTCGATTGCTTCACAAACCTCTCTACCCAAACTTGTTGCCTTTGCCATAAATTGGAGCGTCGGCTGTAGAGTTAGGAAAAAGACCTTAACTCTTTCCCAGTAGGAAACATATAACTATTGGGATATCTAAAGAAGGTCTATTTGAATGTCATGAGGCTGGGTGGAGCTCTCTAATAGGGTTATTTTTGCATCCCTTGATTCCATATTATGCTTGAGTTCGGTAACCTTTTGGTTTGCTGTGGTGAGTTGTCCTTGCAAGATATGCAATTTTGCGATCCAGCTAGCATCGAATCGTTCCTTGTTTGTTGCTTCCTTCTCCAAAGAAGACTTCATTTCTTGGATCTCATTCTCCAATTGGGCCTGACAAATATTCAAATCTGCATCTTTCTATTGTATTTATTGCTCTAGTTGAGCACAGTGGTGGTGAATCTCTTCATCTTTTTGTTGCACTTCTTACTCCAAATGCGCCAACTTGTCTTGATATCCTTAGTTCTTTTGTTGTAGCTCAATGATTAGGTTAGAATCGAGAGATTGGAACTTCGCAAGTTCTTCTCGGAGCTTCACTTGCTCTATCTCCGTTTGTTGGGAAAAATGATTATATTCAACATCTCTTTCCTTTTCCTTGTTGAGCAAGACCTCGACTCTTCCCTTGATGCTTTGAAGCTCTTCTTCCTACTTCTTTAGCTGACAACCGGGCTTAAGAAAGCCAATTTTCACCACCCACTTTGTTTCCTCCATGAGATCTACCTTATTCTAAGGTCGGGCTATGCTTAAGTCGAGCCCCACGACGTACATGTTGTAGTCATCCAGTTGCATCTCTCCTTATGGTTTGCTGACTGTTGGGTACATAATCACAAAATGTAGCAACTACTGAGCCTCATTAAAAATAGCTTGTACTTTTGGCTCTACTGACCTCTTAGAATCTTTAGCTTTTTTCTTTTTCGCTTTGATTGCTCGTGCCTGTCTAGTTTTATTTCCTTCCGATAAGAATTTTGAGGGTGACCTGATGAGTCCGCCTACGAAAGGTGCATCGAGAGGAAGGGAAAAAGGGAATGAGAGGGTGGCAGTCCTGAATTTATTCCCTGGAACACTAACTATGTGAGGAGAGAAAGGAGGGATATTCCAATATCCGAACTTTGAACCAATAGGAGGACTCGAGGGGAGCGATGTCGTGGCAGATTCCATCTATTGGGGAGACTTGATTTGGGCCGACATGGCAATAGTAGGAGATGTATCAATGATGGCAGTAGAGGTAGAGTGTGAGACACTTGGGGATGCGGAATGGGCTAAGGAAAATGGTCTAAGGGTCCGTGAAGGAGTAAGGGAAAATGGGGTCGCATGAGAGAACTATGTGAAACCCCTGGCAATGATCTTTGAAGCAGAGGCTGAAAAGGAAGGGTCTATGTTTGAAATGAGAGGCACCACAGACACAATAGGGGTAACTAAGGACTGTGAAACAAGAGAAAAGGGAGTGAAAGATAAATATGGCATGGATTATTGTGATCCTTGGCTTGTCACTGGCTCTTGGCTTGCTTCAAGGTCCTACGTACATTCTCCAAAAGATGCTTTAGTTTGCTGCCTCTTTATCAGTGGCGAGTCTTCTACCACTACAGATTTGAATTGTTGCAGCTAGGTTGTTCTGGTCCTTCTTGCGGTCCAAGTACAAGTCAAAGAACACCTCACGCATGATATTTTCACCTGTATGTTAGAAGAAACCTTGTCCAATTACTTCATATCTTTCAACTGCGTCGAGGCTGTTTGAGCTTCCATCTCTGGTTCTACTCCTTCATCTAATTGTGCTTCGACCTATTTCGAACCAAAGCCCTTCTCATTACTGTGATCAGAATCTTGATGCTCATCATTCCACAATTTTTTGAACTTTTCATCCATTTCTATGTTATCATAGGGTGCCTCAACTTGCCAAGTCTCTTGGCGGTATATCCAGAAATCGTTAATATTTTCCTCTTTCTAGTTGTAATTTTTCTCTTGGTTGTTGCAAAGAGTAGCCCCAATCTACTTTGTCTTGTCATACTTCCTAGTCCGGTAGTAAAATCTGAGCTAGGGAGGCCGACCACCTGCTATTGGAATATGATCTAGGTCGACCATAAGTTCATCCACATCCATCATTGGATTTTGACGCTTCTCCCAGTAAGGTCAGGGGTTGTGCGTTACCCTGACATATTCATTCGGAAAGTCATCATCGGGGTTGTAATTCCACTTATCGCAAATCCACACCAACCCCAGATGAGCTAGCATTGCCTCTAGAAAGTTATGATTCCTCCTCTTGGCCATGATTGCAGTCTTGAAGCTCAAAGGGCAATTAAAAAATCCTTTCTTCTTAGATTTTTCGTTGCAACAGGTGAAGTCAATAATTGATACCTAGAAAAATACTTCGAGCAGTAGAATCCGATCTATAAGACAAGCTGGAAGCCGAAAGGGTTCCCTAGTGAAGCTGCACAATTAGACGAATGTGAAATCCTCGCCCAGAAACCAGTTACATTTTAGAGTGAAATTTTACATGAATTCAGTCTAGTCTGAGTTGAACCGCAAGACACTGTTGTCTTCCCTCAAATCCTTCAAAATTGGATTTAAGAAATAATCTAAGAATGCGTAGTAATCATATGTTGCAGAGAGGAGAGGAGTCCAAGTAGAAACCGACTTCTTCCTTTGATTTTCATAAAAAATGGACAGCCCCAGATGCTTTTGGAAGAAGTCGGGGTTATGATGCAAAAACATGCAGGCGAGGAAGGATGGAAACCTGAACCTTTGTTGTAGTTGGTACTCCACTATCTGGTTGAGCATCTCTTGAACGAGGAACTCTGTGAAATCATACTAGAAAAGAGAATGTTCCTTGCATAACCGAAATCCCAAGCCTAGTTGAAACTCTTGAACCTCTATGTCGGTGTCCAGGTCACAAAAAAAACAACATCATTGAGAAGGCATCCTTCATATCATCTTTGAAGTTTTTATGCGTTGTCGGGATCTGCATTGTCTTTTTTTGAGCTTCTTTGTACCTTTGTGCTTCCATGTTATAAAGTTTAGAGCAAGATCTATGGTTCTCCAGTAGGTTTCTCCTTTTGCTGGAGTGAATGAATCCATTTGAGGTACTTTGGGGCTTCGCTCTGGGATGCACAACATATCCCAGATAGCCTCTTTATAGATAATAACACTTAGATCTTGACCCTCAATGGTGTTGGTATCCGGTTTGAAGTGTCTGATGGCCTAGTCAACCAATTCAGGGCAGTAGTGTATAGACGAGACCATATACTATGGAATCCCATTGAACCAATATTTATGCGCCAAGGAATCTGAGTTGCTATTTCTTTTCATTCTTTCACAGGCTACCTCCCTAAGCATCTTAGGGTTCCTCGCAAGAATGGGATCATGAATATTATCCCATTCTTTAATTTTTCTCTAATCCCTGTGAGGACTCTTCCTTTCTGCAACCCACGTATTCACCCGTGTTGGCTTATCTAGTGTACCAGGAAAAGCATAAGAGATATTCTCGAATACATAGGCATTTGGTGTTGTGCGCATGGCTTTAAATAAAATATGGGCCCTTTCTTCTTACATTTCTGTTTGGGAACTTTGAGAAGCCTCCATCTTCTACAAACCTCTACTTAGTGAGCACACTGAAGTGGTATGAATGGAACCTAGAACACCATGCAAGGCTCTGAGCTCAAACCAAGCGGCATTTTGTTTCAGTTTTAATTCACACCGTGGCAGAGAATTTTATGCAATTACCTCTGTGTTCAACTACTTTGTTGCTAGATACACCACATTTGGTTCCTTTAACAATTTTGTTCTTCCAAGTCGCTTTGCATGCTCAAGAATTTTTATGCTCTTTTTAGCCTTTGCATTTGATACTTAGCTTTTTCTTTGATTTCTTGCCTTCAACCGATAGACAACAGTTGCCTTTTTGTATTTAATTCGGTATGTACTACTAGCTTCTCCGTCAATGCAAAATGAACTACTTGTCTCTTTTGAAAAGACAAGAATTCATAATTGCATTAATGATAACATCCCTTTGGCATGATTTTCATGGGAAATTGAGCAGCCGGTGAAATGCTTTCCATCTCTCCGCATGCCTTAGCAATTAATATCTCATAAAGCATAATTAAGTTGAAATTGTAATGAGTACTTTAGAAAAGATTTGTGCTCATCCTTGGAGCTTGAAACTTCCTGCATTGTGCCACCTAGCCTCTGTCTGTATGATCCATTTCTTGAGACTGCCACCAATTTGCACTAATTGATTGTCACTCCTTAATATTGCACACAACAATTCGTACCTACGGACACAACTGGGTTGGAATATCGAGCTGGCCTTTTGGTGGGATTTTTGAGTTAACACTCAATTATCACCATGCTTTGTATGCAGGCTACCTCAAATATTTCTATAAATAGGTCCTAATACAGTAGAGAAATCACACTTAGTGATTTAGCAAAAGTATCATTGGGTGATTTATATAGGATTATCGTTTAGGCGGTTGAGTAGGTTCTGAATTTGCATAAGGCTTAGACCTAGGTAGTTGTGTAGGGACTGATAGGATGAATACTCCAATCAGATTATTGAACAACAAGTCTCAAACAACCTTTCTAGGAGAGATTTCCAATAGGTGCCTTAAGTGCATAACTAGAAACAAGCACTCATTGGCTATCATAGCCATGAAATGGGTCCTGGGTAGGGATTGTATTGAGTACGAAGATAAGTATTGGGTAAATACCGATATCTGCTCCCATTTTGTTGCCTCGTTGCTTGATGTCCAAGTTCCAAAAGCCATTATTCTACGCTTGACACTCCATATTTTTCCAAAGAGGTACCTCAGAGGTCTTGTTGAAGCATTGAGCCATCTGGTGTATGGTCTGGGTCTTCCTATTGTGAGTGACCTGAGGAGGCACATTGAAGAAGACATAGTGGTACCATGGGTGCCATTCTTGAGTGGGTTTCAGCTTCACTCGCTCGTTGAACATCGTGATAGAGCCACCTGTGCATGCCACTTTTTGTTGTGTTCCTGTAATGTAGTGTTGTTTTATGACGTGGATTGGTACACTAACTTCAGGAACCTTGTGTTCCCTTCACCGCTCATTCTAGATGTTGATGTTGTTGCTCTAGGTCTCGTTGCTACTAGTGATAATCCCACTGCTACCTCTAACAATGCTCCTACTGATGAAGACAATGCTCATGTTCCATCTACTTAAAGTTTAATAAAAAATTTCTCCTTTTGTATATAAATGCCTAAAAGAAGGCTTTGCATACACATATATATAAGGAAGCTGTATATATAGTCATACTTTTGAGCACATGGCCATAGAGCCATTTTGACAATTTTTCAATCAAAGTACATATATATAATGAATATACTTGCTTATTTTAAACTCATTGTCTTCATTCTTGTGTTTTTTGTATGGATTGAATTCCTCGCATATGAATTTATTTTCTGCAACATGAGCAAGATATTCTATCTCTATTCAAGTAATAATGAGTTTCATAAATTTTCATGCTTCCAGTAACTATGAAATTGGTGAAAAGATCGGCCAACAAAACACGGAAGGTAAATTAATTATATTATTCACATATTTAAATGTGCGTGAAGTAAGTGCAACTTAATTGAACAATTTTAAGTGAATCTCGTTAACCGGAATTCCCAGTGGTTCTAGTTCCATGTTCTCTCATTTTAATGCATTATTTTGTTTGCATTGAATTATTTTGAAAGGACCCTCCCAGAGTTTGTCGGATTTTCCATGTTGGCTAGGCTTTGCGGCCCTTTCGTTGAATTTTAGTACTAGGTCTCTACATTTTACACCTTGGTCTGAAGCTTTCTTATCGAACCACCTCTTAACCACCTGCTAGTAGTTAGACATGGCTATTAGGGCTTTCTCCCTTTTTTCTTGTACTTCCAGTAATTCGGCCAACCGAACCTCCATAGCTCTGTTTTCTTTGATTTCTAGAGACTTGAGTAGCTGTAATGCAAGTATTTCTATAGAGATAGGCAACAACGCTTCTTTTTCGTACACTATCTCATATGGTGAAGTTTTCAGGACTTTCTTAGGAGTTATGTGGTCTTCCCACAATGTTGTTCAGAGGTTCTTGTGCCATTCTTTTTCATGATCGGACCTGCTCCTTTTAATGAGTCGAACTAGTCTCTTGTTAGTCAACTCAGCCATGTCATTCCCCTGCGGGTAATAATTTGATGATGTTTTTAAGAATATGCCATGTGCAAATGTGAATTGAAATACCTTAGAGCCTAGGAATGCTTTGGCTTTATTTGAAATGATGGTCTTTGGTGGGCCGAATCTCATCACTAGCCCTTCGAGAAAGTCCACAATTTTTTCCTTTGTCACATTCTTCAGGGTTATGGCTTCAATCCACCTTGTGAAGTAGTCCGTGGATATGAGAATCCACTTGTGGCCAGCACTGGAGGTGGAATTGATCATTTTGATGAAGTCTAGCCCCCATTGTGCAAACGATTCATCTGCTACTATCGGACTGAGAGGCATGGCAGAATTTTTCCTTCTACCTGTGTAGTGAACCACGAAAAATGTAACACTGGACCTAGGGAAAAAGGATTCCCTCTACTAGGCCCCTAGGGTTTTTCACCCTAGGAGCACTTGTTGTGTAGGAATGGCACTCTTGCCTTTAGGTGGTTACGAGATTTTTGGCGGTTGCATTCAAAGGGAGGGTTGATTGATGAAGGTTGTGATAAGTGTGTGTGTATTGTGTGGCTAAAGACCTAAAGTAAAATGATACTAATCTAAATGTATGCAATATAAACAAAGTAAAACTGAACTAATGTAAACTAACTACACTATATGCCCTAAATGTAAGTAATTTGGAAATTAACAGAGAAGGATAGAGGGTGTGCACCTAGAAATGTGATCTTGTAGATGAATGGTCCCGGAATCTTTTGGAAAATGCCTAAAAAATAGTAATAAACTTATGCCAAGTTGGGCGACCTAGTCCTCCTATCGGGAAAATCTGTCGGAATAGGTTTCGGGGAAAAGGGTACCCAAAAATACAAAAGCCCTTTTTTCAGGATTAGAAGAGGGACAAGGTCACCAATAGTGGCAACCTAGTCCTCTTGGTGCTTTCTAAGAAATCAGGTCCTGATTATGTGGGTCCCGGTTGATGTTTCCCTTTTCTACAACAATCTATGTCTGAAACTCTCGAAAATGACTTGTAGCTTGTCTTTTTGTCTCACTTAAGGTTTGATTCTTTGATGTGATTTGGGTAGGATGCTTGTACTTTCTTCAACACTTTGTACTTCCCCAAATATGAGTAAAAAACCTACAAACATATGCAAAGACCAAGAGATTTTTGGGATTAGGGAATAGGGGTTTGCCTAAGTCAAACCCCTTTGATGGTAACTAAATCCAAATGAGATGAAATCAAAGGAAACTAAGATTGAATGATGGACTCAATAGAAATGCTTACCAAACCTTTGTTGTTGATGGTCTGCAATATGCAAGGACAAATCCAATGGAGGTTGCTTGTGAAACCCTTGTGATTGATTTATTTCTTTGGAAGATTTGAGTGCTAGAGTACTTGTGAGGAGATGTAAAAATGAGCTTGGGAGAGTCTAAGAGAGGCAAAATGAAGGTGAAAACCCTTATTTTTACATGTAAAACCCTAATTTTCCCGAAATGCAACGTAATAGGCCAACACTAGGGGTTTAGGAGGCAAGATTCCCGTTGAATTTTATTTTAAATTTGAAATTTATGCCAAAAGGGACTAGGTCGCCCAAAGTGGTGACCTAGTCCACTTGGGCAATTTCAAGTGGTGACCAGGAATTAATTTGTGTTTAATGAATTTTATCAACTTTGCCTCACAAAACACACTTAAGTCAGGACTAAAAGTACATTAAGGGGACAAATTAGCATTGAAAAAGGGTTAATTTAGGGGTGATAAGCCTAGATAAGTGTGAAAATGCATTACAACACTTTACAACGCTTTGTCATAAGGCTTAAAAAGGTGTAGGAGGGTGTTGTTTAGGTGAATTATGTTGAAAGGGTCTTAGAAAAGTGAGGAAATGTGTTACAACACTTCACAACACCTTAGTATAACACTGTTAGGTTATTGTTGAATTGAAAGCTTACAAGGTTGAATCAAGGTAAAACAAGGCCAAAATCCAATGGAAAAGGCCGAAATGAGTGAGAAAGTGCCAAGGTCTAGACTTTTTGGTGCCACATGTAGAATTGACATTCTTTGCAGGTTTTTATCATGTTGTAGGAATCATTGAATAATCTAGGCCAGAAGTACCCAACGCACAAAATTTTGATGGCGGTGGTCTTCACAGAGAAGTGTCTGCCTTTAGGGTTGTTGTGGAAGGTATCGAGAATTTTCTTTGCTTACTCGATGGCAACGCATCGTAATAGGACGTCATTGAAATTCCTCTTGAAGAGGATCCCCTCAATAAGTGAGTACCCACTGTTTTGCAGTCGGTAGAATCTTCTTCTTTGAGAAGGTAGTCCCGACAAATACTTGTTGGTTTGCATAAATCTTACTCTATTCACCAGCCAGTAGCCTTTAGATTCGGGCTCATTCGTTAGGACCAGCTCCACTTGCTCTTCTTCATTTTACATTCCTTCATCGTGCACCATATATTCACACAACCCTCTTCCTTTGAATGTCTTTGAAGGCTTGACCTCGATGTCGTATTCCAGGATCTTAGTGATCTAGTTGGCCCTTTTTCGATGATTTCTCCTTCCATAATATATTCACGCACACTGTAATGTGTGACATAAACGATCACCTTGTTGTAAGATATAATATGTCAAAACTTCTTGAGTCCCTTTACAATTGTGAATGCTTACCTTTCGACAAATTTATAGCTCGTCTCATATTCCTTCAAGGTCCAAGAGTGAAAATCTATCGAATGTTCTCCCTTTCCTTCATCATCCTTCTGAGTCAGGATAGTGGTGATGCTTGTCTTCTTACTAGAAACATACATCATGAAATCCTTTGACAAGTTTGGGTTTACCAACATAGGAGCTAAATAAATAGTGTCCTTCACCTTCTCGAAGGATTCTCTCGCTTCTTTTCTCTATTTAAAAAATTGGTCCTTTTTTAACATCAGGGTGATGGGCTAAATTATCCCCGCAAAATCAGAAATGAATTTTCTTATGAAGTTTACCTTTCCAATAAAGGACTAAACTCCCTTCTTGTTGATTGGAAGGGGAATTTCCTTGATTTCCTTTACCCTTTCAAGATCAATAGTGATTCCATCTTTGGACACTACGTGTCCCAGTAGCTTGCCTTGTGGCACGTCGAAAACACATTTTTTCAGGTTCACAGATACCCCCGAACTCTTGGAATTTTTTGAAAACCATTTCCAAATGATCAAAATGGTCATCTTTGGACTTGAAAAATACAGTCAAATCATCTAAATAGATGAGAATAATTTTATTGATCAGTTCGCTGAAATCGATGTCCATTGACTGCTGGAAGGTGGCTCCCACATTTGATAGACCGAAAAGCATTTTGAAATATGAAAATGTTCCCCACTTGGTGGTAAACGTGGTCTTATGTTGATCTTCTTTTTAACCTGAACTTGATAGTAGCCTGAGAAGCCATCCAATAGAGAAAATATCTCTAAACTTGCCATGGTCTGCAAGATGGATTCCATGGAAGGCATTGGGTAATGATCCTTTAATGATGCTCTATTCAAATCATGGAATTCAACACATAGACGAATATCTAGGTTCTTATTTCAGACCGAAACGAAGTTAGATACCCACGTACTGTGCTTGATTGGAAACATGATCTTGGACTAGATCAACTTCCCTAGCTCTTGTGCCATTAGGGCTTCAATCTTTGGATTGAAATGCCTCTATTTTTGTCAAATAGGTTTCACACCTTCTATGAGTTCAATGGTGTGTTGGATGATGCTAGGATCATATTCCCTAAGGTCATCACAAGACCAGGCCATGACCCCTTCATATATTTCACAAAAGTGTATAAGCCTATCCTTGTTGCACTGCGAGACTTCTTTCCCGACCTTTAGTTTTCTTCCGTATCTGACCTCAAGGTTGGTGTAGTCTGCTTGGTCTACTACAAATTTTCTCCTATCATTCCATGCATCATCACAGTCAAACAGATTTTTCAGCGTGACCAGCCCTTTCGAAAGTTTTTTTGATCTCAACTGAATGATCTTCCCTTTGTATGCTTCTTCAATCTTCGGTTGAAGCTGATCAGCAAACTCTCCTGACTGTTGAATGAACAAGGTGATGTGTTTTTCACTTTCAAACACTTTCCAGATCTGATCATTATATGGAATGGAGATTCAGATGATCACTCGCACAGAGTGTACATTCTCAATCAAGTCAGATATAGGATTGAATTGAGATCCTATCATTACCATGTGATCTATAGCTGAATTTTTCTCCCTTGGTATCGTGTGGATGTTAAAAGCTTTGAAGATTTCAATGAGGTACCATACCCTGTATCTATAAGACCTCATATAGAAATTTTTTGGAGCAAAGATGTTTCTAACTTGATTGATTATAAGTTCAGAATCTCAAAACACCATTATTTGTTTGACACCCATATGCTCCACGAGGCTTAGTCCTTGCACAAGACCCTCATATTCGGCTTCATTGTTAGAGAAAGCAAATTGGAAGCAGAAAGATCTATAATCTACTCATTGTTTGGAGATGTTAGGCATATCTCGGTGCCAGTGTGAACTTTGCATTTTGCACCGTCGAAGTGCAATGTCCAAATCTTTGAGGCGTGTTCAATCGCAGATTCCTTCACTATCAGAAATTCTTGATCCTCATCATAGATGACATAGGTTCCTAACCCGGTAGCATGGTAATTTCCAAAAGGGTTATCATCTACATACTTGCTCAAAAAGACCTCTTCCGAACTGGATTTGTCCTTGGTTTCCTTCTCATCTCCTAGTAGCTTGCTATCAACGATTTCTTCTTTGGTGAAAGAAATATGAGAAGCTTTGAAGTTGATCATGGCTTCATCAGCTACATGTTCTAAATGCAGAGGTTCTGATATTATCTTCATCTTAGCTTTTTGCTTGGTCCTAAGAATTAGGTGAGACCAATCCAAAGAAAGGTATTTGCCTATCTTTGATGTGAACCCCCGTGATAGGTAGAGGTTGAACATGGGGGGGACATCTATAATCATGGGTATCTTGTGGCACCATGATGCTAGGATAGGAATACAAGGTTAAGGGGAGGTCTTTAATGAGGCCTAAAATTTTGACCTTGTTCCCATCCAGCTACATAACTCCTCTCTTTAAGGGCTCATATCTAAGCCCTAAGGCTTCAGCTATTTGCTTGGGAATGATTGTGGTGCTGGCACCAGATTCAATCATGGAGTTGTGCAGCGATTTCTTCCCCACAATGAGAGTTAAGAAAAATGGTTTAGGTTTCAGCTTCTCCTCTTTGGCCTCAGTCGAAGCCTCCTCTAAAATATTCGCAAGAAATTTGGCCAGAGGTGATGAGTCAGTAGTATTTTTGAAATCTTGTTCTATTGGTTGCACAACCACACCTTTCTGTAGGGCCTCCTATAGCAACGTTTTTTTCTCTAGAATGGCTAAGATATCCCAAAGGGATACATTAGCAGAATATTTATTCAATTGTTCCACTACGTTGATCGGTGATGGATTTGGAGGCTTTGTTCCTTCACCCTAGTGATAACAATCTCCTTGCATGATTGAGGCTTTGGAGCAATTGTGGAAGGGCCAGGGGGTTGGTCTGAGATGATTCTAGGTTGTGGAGTGATCAGCTCACCTATGAATATCCTTTTCAATTGAGTATTGTAGTCGGATTGTACTTGTGGGGTCGCTGATGTGGATGCTTCATATGTGAACATTGCTTCCTCTCCTTCCATCCATGAGAAAAGGGTGTGATCAGGAGCTATGTCATTTTCTTATTCTAGAGACATCCCTTGCATCTATGTGGTAAGAACCATGTTCTCCATTTGGGGAGAGGCATACATATAACCTCCTGAATTTGGCACTACGCCTTGGTTGTGTTGTTCTGCAATTTTTTGTTGTAAATTTCCACGTAGACAATTTCGAGGCATATGCACGTCCCCAAGAGGGAAGCACCAGGAATTTGTGTCTTCGGTGAGGTTGTTCTACTCTACTATCAGCTCTCTTCTTGTACTTGTCTGAGCATTTCCTAGTGGATTCAGTACTGGTACAATTTGGTTATTTGTTTGAGTCAAAAAATTTGTGTGTGCGGCTCCTTGATATTGGTTATGTTGGTAGGAGGGCTTACCTCCTTGATAAATTTGGTAGGTTGGTCTTGGAGGAGCGACCTGATTCTGCTTGATAGTGGTTACTTCATTTGTCATATTCTGTAACATCTCCTTTAGTTCGCTCATCTCATCCTTTGAAGCACTGGATGTAGAAGTAGCATTCGATGGTGCACTTGGATATGTGTACATAGATGGGGGTGAGGCGGTTGTGCTAGTTGATGGAATCTCTTGGGTGGAGGTTGATACTTCGGGGAATATCGGTATAATGGGCCGAGGCGGTAACTTCCTAGCATCGATCAAATTGTTCTCTGCTTTAATTGCTATGTTGTATGCATCTTGTAATGTGGTTTTGCCAAGTGACTGGATCATCATGGAGATGTTGGCTTTGATGGATTTTAAGTAGAACATAAATGCCAACTCAGCCGATGGACGGATGGCAGTTTGGATTCTCTGTCAGGTTGTATGGAGCCGAGCATTGAAGTCTATCATGGCTTCAGAAGGGGCCCACTTTATTGTTTCTATTAGATGATATAGCGAGGACCTGTCTCCATCGTTTCATAATATTTCATATAAAGGATCCCCAAGCTGATCCCAAGTACCAATAGTGTTAGCTGGCAGAGTGCGATACCAATCCAATGCTTTTCCTCTAAAAGAAGTTGCAAGCAATCTCAATGATATATTTTTATATGTCACTCTGTGTACCAAACACACATCCACCACATCTTGCAGATGTTTGGATGGTGTTCTTAAGCCATCTCCGATAAACTTTGGAATAGCTTTGAGAGTAGAGAGTGGCATAGGGGCCCAAACGATGGGTGCAATTGGGCAACAAGGGGACTCCCGACATCCCAAGCCACATAATTTCGATTTGTGATCTGCAACATGGTTGGTGGAGGTATCCGAAAGCCTTACTGGGAAAGTGTGGGTATGTGTTGTTACTAGCGGAGGCACTAACAAGCCAAGATTAACTATGGTTTGTGACCTAGAAGTAGGTCGATGGCTTATACAACCCTTTTGATTTTTGGTATATTTAAGCGGTCCCACTGGGCATGCCAAAAAAAAGAAAAACTGTTGATTCCAAAATCTGCAAAGGTAACAACCCTTTGTGGGAAAATTAGTTAAAGGGGGGACCTATTGCGCTAAACTAAGTAACCTCCAAATTTTAAAGAAGTTGACTTCTCTAGATATAAAAGTAAAAGGATCTAACTAGGGTGATGCACCAAGATTTAGATGTAAGGCATGGTAAATCTATCTTTTGGATACGATTTAAAGGCCCATTCAATAGCTTGCTATGTTCTAGAATGACAAAAATAAAGATAGAAGCCTGAATGATTCACCCAATAACATAAAATAAAATTCATGTATATTCACTGAAAAGAGGAGTCAAAGACATGATCTAAACCAACAAATTTGCATTGAATTTATAGAAGTTCTGCAAATGAAACATTCGACACCATGATGGCACAGTAAAACTTATCAAATATCATAAGAAAATAGAAAGGCCAAAAAATGGCACAATTTGTAAGTTCTTTTACAATAATCTAAAAAGCAATAAAAGCCTTGATTCTTCCACCAATTTCTTTGTCAAAATCTGAACCTTTGCTTTGAAAGAAGAAGCAATATTTATAATAAAATTCCCAACTTGTTGAGCCAATAATAGAAAATATCCTTCGGTCATGAGCAATGATGTATATGGTAATGATTTTCCCTAGTCATTGCAATAGAAAAGATTTGAGCTATGAACAAGGACACCTTAGAGCCAGATGCATCCCTTGCGAATGATGGAAGAAGTCCCAACAAACCAGAGTGTTGACATGTGTCATCCACTTATGACAATAGTTATAATACGTGGCAACTATTGTAAGGATGTTGCTTGCTTCACCCCCTTGCGTGAAGAAGCCTTTAGAAGATCAATGTGGCAAGAGATCGGGGCCTGAAGTTCATTCTCCCCTCCATATGATGATAACTTGCATGGTGAAGACACGCGGAGGTCTCCCAAACAAACTGCACAGTAGGTGGGTTCTGCCAAGAAATGTGTATGGGTCGATGTTCATGCCATGCAATCGGGGACCGATAGGGGGAGCGACAGGAAGAAGCACTGAAGAGTGCGAACTATTGACACGTGGAAGCATGGTAATGGTTTTTGAAAATTGAAGAAAAGGATCCTTGCGAGGAGCGCTTGACTGATGGGTGGCAGCATTCAGATAAACCCTTGCGAAAGGAACCCGATGTTGCTTTCAATATGTGGGCATGGCCGATACTTAGCAAAAAATAAGATAACCCAAAGGGAGCTTGGGAAAATTTATATCCACAATATCATATGATGTTTTATGATGGATGATAAATATATCATTTTAATATGTGATGTTTCTGACATATGTGATGATATGGATATATGATGGATGTATGTCGACTATACACGATACATAATGTTTTTATTGCTTTATTATCATCATGATATGTATTGATGACATTTTGGATGTAGGATGGATATGGTACTAATGATATTGTGATGCAGGATGGATGTTAGTTAGAATAATTTTTGATGATGGATAGAAATTTGATGTTATTAGTACTGATGAGTATTGCTTTCGCTTTTCTTGGAGGCTTCACATTTTGAACAATATTGTTTAATGTAGCAAACAAATACGATGCACTAGGGTATTAATGACCAAGGTGAATTTGTATCCATTGTGTGGACTTTGACTCTACATGCAAAGAACATTCTTGCTCATACCAAACATACATAAACTTTGTTTAAAATATATGGTTGGGTTGTGTTAAAACCTTCTGGACCAGTTACACAGAAAGGTATAAAATACCTAACATGCACCTGATACACAAAATATTTCAAGACAACTTCCACATACTCAATAAAGCAAGTATTCACCATGGTAGTATCACAAAAACATCTTACAAACAAAAAACCGAAATGATGCTTAATTGCCCCCATTCCTTCTTCTCTAAATCCTTATGGACATCCTCGAGAGATCTTGGGAATGAGTTAATAAATAAATAAAAAAGATAGGACTATAAAAAGATAAAAGCAAAGTTGTAGTATCACTTGCCATATCTGTTTGGGTTGGGAGTATCCATTGTTGACCATGTCTATCATAGGAACGGATCTGTTAAGGCATATCTCAGGATATTGTTGGTGAATTGTCAAAAATATAGGTACTTAATACTTTGTCTTTGTTATTATTTGTTTTTTGATCAAATCTTTGTGATTGTTTTGCTTGAAATTTCTAGATTTTGATGTTTTCTCTATTTTTTTTGTTTGTTTTGTCAAAGGGTGAGTGGGATGATTTTTTTTCTATGGGTGAAAATTTTATTACAAATTGTGATGATGGAGTAGGACTCTGTTTGATTCTTTTGTGAGTTTTAATGATGTTTTTGTTGTTTTCAAGGTACTAACCTAGGGCCTCAGGGGCTCATCAAAGATAAGAATTGCCTACGTTTTACAAATAGAGGCTTGTAGTTCACTTGGTTTGAATTGTTTTGACCTTTTCTGTTTTGTAAATGTTTTTGTATTTTGAATTTTGTGACTATTTTTAGATTTTGCAGTTTTTGACTAAGTTGAAATAAATCATGATAGAAACCTAAGGGGACCGTCTTAAGGCCTCGGGGGCTATTAAGCCTTGCCTACGTTGTACATGCATAGACCACATAGTTTGACCGGGTGACTCAAAGCATAAACTTTCTTTTTGGGTTTTCAAACAACATTGATAACTTGGATTGATATTCCACTTTTTTTTCTAGAGGATATGTTGCGATAAATCTACTTGAACTAGCTGTGGGGTTCAAGAAAATGTTGATATCTTAGAATCTATTGAGTGAAGGAATAATCCAAGATTCTTATTTTTTTTATTTTTTTTTCTAGATGTTTTCTATTTTGTTGTTTTTGACCATGATAGGACACATAAAGATCTAACCCATTAAAATCTTCAAGGAGTTGCCCCCAATTTGAGACAAGACTACTTTCCTAAATCAGTACCAAGCCATGGTTGGATATATGTTTTATTATGAGATGAATGTGTGGATGTTGTGGATAGTACTAATAGATAACGATGCAAGTCTTATTCAAACATAACACATGTTTTCCAGATTTTCACTATGGTATGTCTTCTATGAGTGCCACAAAGTGGTTTTCACTTAAAGAATGTTTTATTTCTCTTTACTATTTTTCTTGCTTTTTGATTTTTTTGCTTTTTTGATCTTTTTGATTTTTTTGGATTTTTCACCCTTTTTCCTAGGGTATTCTGGCATGCTTTATGTGTAGAACTTCTTGAGGTGGTTGTTGTTCAGTGGTTCAGCTAAGGGTTATCCTTTAGGAGTAGCCAACTAATAAGCCACAAAACCATAGCTTGTTGTGATGATAAATGGGCCTAACTAGTTGGGTTCAAATTTTCCTTTGTCATCCTGATTCAATTAGACCTTTTGATTCTCCTTGAGGATCACCAACCAAAATTTTTTTGTCTTTTATTTTCTTATCAGAGCTTCGTTTGATCGGATTATGATAAACCTAAAGATGGTTTAATGTGCTCAAAATCCTTTAATCTAGTAGTTCCAATTCATTTAACCTAGATACCTGATATTCTTCATTACTGACCATGCCTTTTA
This sequence comes from Sequoiadendron giganteum, assembly GCA_007115665.2. Lineage (NCBI taxonomy): Eukaryota > Viridiplantae > Streptophyta > Pinopsida > Cupressales > Cupressaceae > Sequoiadendron > Sequoiadendron giganteum. The sequence goes on from CM021109.1 coordinate 509,218,125, forward strand.
GTGAGATCTGCAATGAGGAGATTTTGACCTCGATAGGTAAGACAACCTTTGATATGTAGACCAAGGAAAATGGTGTGGCACTTGTAGGTGTTCGGATGCTGGTTAGATATGTCCATAGGGATCAGTTTAACTACAAATTCCAATCACAGCCAGCTTCATTAACAATCTTCTTTAGTATTTTTAGTATGGTTTTGTTAGATGCTTCAGTCTGACCATTTCCTTGAGGATAATAGGGCGTGGAAAATCTATATTGGATAGAGAATTTGGAACAAAGTTCTTGCACATCTTGATTCTTGAATGGGGTACCATTGTCCATTATGATTGTTTGGGGAATTCTATACCTACAAATTAGATATTTCAAAATGAACTTTTATATCTGTTTGCCAGTGATATAGGTCAATGGAATCACTTCTATCCACTTGGTGAAGTACTTTGTTATTGTGATAATAAACATGTGCTCATTAGATGAAGCAGGTGAAATATTACCTACCAGGTCTAATCCCTATTGTGAGAAATTTCATGGTGTTGTGATGGGTCTCAACTCCTGTGTTGGTGTGTGCATGAGGTCACTATGCTACTAGCATTGGCGACACTTTCGGGAATACTGGATACAATCCTGTTCCATGGAGGGCCAATAATATCCCATTCTTAGCAACTTCTGGACTAGGTTAGGTCCACTAGAGTGGGACCCACAAATACCTTCGTGTACCTCTTGTAAGGTCCTTTGTGCTTCTTCTATGTTAAGACACTAGAGTAACATACCATCTAGACTACGATGATATAGGGTATCTCCTAAAATTATAAATCAAGAAGTCCTACGAGTGAAGGTCTTATTTTGGGTGGGTGTTAAGTCAAGTGGAACGATACTGTGTTGGATGTAATCAAAGGTGTCTTGGTACCATGGCGAGTTAGGGCCAACAACAACACATACCAGTTTTGATTTTGGGATTTCGAATGCAAGTACAAGTAGTTGTTCAATGAGGAACTCATACTTAGGAACATTCTATGGAATATCAAGAAGTGAGCGTATTCTTTTCATTGCATCAGTAGCTATGTTATTGATCCAAGGAATTTATTCAAAGGTTATTGTGAAAAAATATTCCTTGAAGCTATCCACCATCCTTTTATACTTCATCAACTTATCATCTTTTGTCTGGTACTCGTCGTTCACATGTCTGATGAGTAGTTGAGAATAATTGAAGACCTATAGCTCTTTTATTCTCCATTCAATAGCCATTTTGAGCCTTGTGGTTAAAGCTTCATACTCTAAGATGTTTTTTTTGCATGGGAAAGTGATCTTGTATGCCTTGGGTATGCTATCTTCTTGAAGTGTAAGAAATAGTATACCTGCTCTAGAGCCATGCTGAGTGTGGGACCCATCAAAATATAAGGTCCAATGAACTGTCTATTTTGTCATCAAAATTCTTTCATCTGTAAAATCTATTGTCAAAGGATTGTGATCCTCTATGGTTTGTTATGATTTGTCCCTCGATAGCTCTTCTATCCACATACTCTATATCAAATTCACTCAAAATAATCACCAATCTAGCAATGTGGCCTATTAGGGCTACTTTTGCTAGTAGGTACTTTAGTGAGTCTACCTTTGATATCAACTTTACCTTTTTGTTTAAGATATAGCTTTTTAGCTTTTGTGTTGCAAATATGACTGAGAGGCATGCTCTTTCTATGGGAGAGTAGTTCAACTCATAGCCCACCAGTGTTTGGCTGATGTAGTAGACTTCTCTTTCTTTGTTGTTATCATCTAGCTGGGCTACGAGAGCTCTTAACATTGTTTATGTGGTAGACACATATAGTATCATTTCCTTGTCTGGATAGGCGACATGAGTACAGGAGAAGTAGGTACTCCTTGAATTTATAGAATGCTTGGTCACATCTCCCATCCCACTTGAAGGTGATGTCCTTGTGTAGGAGATGAGTGAAAGGGTGACATTTATCTGTCAATTGTGCGATAAATAGCTTGATGGATTGTAGCTTCCCTTGTAGACTTATCAACTATTTAAATGTCTTTGGTGGAGGCATCTCTAATTTTCCTTTGACTTTTGTAGGATCCACTTCAATGCCCCTCCTTGACACTATATACCCTAGTAGCTTTCTAGATGTTACTCCAAAAACACACTTTTTTGGGTTGAGTCTCAAATTATATTGTTCCAGCCAATCAAACACCTTTGCGAGATTGCCCAAGTGATCTTCCCTTTTGATGAACTTTTCTAGAATATCATCCACATAATCTTCCATGATGGTGTGTAGCATATCATGGAATATGGTTTTCATTACTCTTTGATATGTTGTGCATGCGTTCTTTAGACCAAAGGACATTACATTCCAGCAGAAGGTCCCCCAGGCACAGGTAAATTTTGTTTTGTTTAATCATCTGGAGAGATTTTTATCTAGTTATATCTGGAGAAACCATCCATTAAGGATAACATCTCATGCCCCACTATTAGATCCACAATCATCTGAATACTTGGGAGGGGGAAGTCACCCTTTGGATAGGCTTTATTTATCTCTCTAAAGTCTGTGCAGATCCTTATGCCCCCAATAGGCTTTGACACTGGTACCAGATTTGATATCCATTGTGGATAATCGATGGGTCTGATAAAACCCACATCTAGTAGTTTCTTTAGTCCTACCTTTACCAGTAATGCTATCTGAGGATTCATTTTTCTTAGTTTTTTGTTGATAGGATTTTCTCCAAGGAATACAACTAAATGATGTACCACTAATGTTGGATCTAGTCCAAGCATGTCAGCATAGGTCCAACCAAAATTTACCTTTCTATCTTTGATGAATGTTGTGAAATTTTCTTTCTCTTTAGGATCAAGTGATGCCATGTGGTATGTGATTTTTGGATTCTCTGTTGTGCCAACATTTATGGACTTTGATTTTTCTACTAAGAGCGTTGATCTTTCTTGGTACTCGGATATGGGGAGATTGAACCCTCCATCCTCAGGTGCCTCCAAGAGGTTTTCACCTTTGGATGTGTCCTTTATTTTCTTCTTTTCTAGATCTAATAGAGCCACAGTGTGGTTTTCTCTAGGGGAGCTTGTTTTGATCTTTATATTTTCCTTTTAATTTTTGTGACTAGAAGATTCAATCTCTCCATCGAAATAGGCATCCTATTCAAGCTCCATGATGAACCATACTTTGTGATCCCCTACAGGTATGTCTGTTTGAAGTCCCATGAACTCAGTGATTGCTTCATCATTCTGGAATTGATCCAGAATAGGGTGTATACTATTTTTGGTCCCAATCTATCAGTTGTGGGTAGCAAATGGGTGGTCCATTTTCATTATCTGCAAAGCTTACAGAGATTACTGAAATGGTTAGTATGGCTTTGGTATCTTTTTCCCATTGGGTGTCTAGGTTGGCATTACTAGAATTGGGGGAACCATATCCAGTGATAATGGAAGGAGAATCCCATTCATATTTGCTAGAGTCCGTTCTAGAATAATAATAGATATTGGGAATAGTCTTGAGGGATTGGAGAAGGAATCTATCAATGGTAAAGTTCTCAAACAAGTCTTCAATAGGTAAATCTTCATCCATGATATGGTATATATCAAATGCCTTAACGCTAGCATAATTTTCTTGTTTCTTAAAAGAGGTTGATCTGGTTTTTGGAGTAACCACGTCTTTTGGCTCATAACCTAGTCCCATATTTTTCTTTCTTTGTTCCACTATGATAGGCTCCCATCAGCCTTGTTTGTGTAGCCCAAGGACACTTGTTCCATAGCCCATTTGTTTAGCTAATTGATAACCTCTATTGTTAGGATCAATTAGAATGGGTTGTGGCTTTTTTGGTTCTTTTTGGTCCTCTTTGAATACCTCTTCATCTTTCATATCTCCCCACTTTGTGAAAATCATGGGTTTGGCTATTATTTGCATTGTCTGAGAATATTTGATCTCTTTCGTACCCCATAGAATTTGGGTGTTGGTGGAAGCATGCCAATGCAAAATTCTTGGTTGAAGTGGTAGTTTCCATTACCCCTGTCTAGTACTTGAACCTTGGTTTCCATTTTTTGGTTGCTCACTTGATGTGATCTTGGTTGAGGTCAATGGTAGCTTGGAAGGGTCAACATATGAGAATGAATGGGATATTTCATTGCTAAGTATGTGTTAGATCTTATTATACTTCTCCTCCAACTTTGCACAAAAGTGGAAGGGTTCAGGGTTGACATTTAATGTCACCTCTTTTCCTTCATGGGAAACTTTAGGCATTGGTGGAAGGTTGAAGGAACTTCTTGTAATGCGTGGATCCAAGGGTGTCTAAGGAGTAGGTTATATGGTTACTTAAGGTCAATTACTTGACATGTAGTTTCCATTATGGCCAATCCTATCTACATTAGTAGCCTCACTGTTCCTTCTCAATTCCTTTCAAGGTCATCATAGGCCCTTATAGTGATAGTATTTTGTTTTATCTATCACATCATCGGAATACCCCAGTTGTTTGATGAATTTCAAGGTACAGATGTTTAACATACATCATTATCTATCAAAACTCTCTTTACCATGTTCTTGTGGACACCAACCTATATGTAGAGGACTTGGTTGTGAAATGAATTTAGTGGAAGATCTCTCTCGAAAAAGACTAAATGATTGTTGGTTGTGATTTTTCCAACCATAGATTGGAACTAATTAGGATTGAGTTCATTAGGGATTGATGCTTCAAATGATTTTTCCAATATCTCCCTATGTGTAGGTGACAATTTTAGGAACTCTAGGATTGAGATTAAGGTGGGAGTCTTCTTCAGTTGTTCCACAATATTGTAGTCATTTGATGACTTAGTTTTGGGTTTGGGTGGAGCTCCTTGTATTGTAACTCTCCCTCGATGGGTAGTTACATTGCATTTGGTGTCTCAACCTCGTATAGTCACTACATTTTCCCTATTGTCATTAGCTTGTGAGAGAGTTCCTAGAACTATGTCACCATACGTGTAGTTAGCATTGTGGCAATCTTGGTCCTTCCTTTGTCATTCCTTTTGGTGTGGTTTGGGATTGGGTTTGTGTATATTTGAAGGTCCTCTTTTTTGAGATAATGTTCAACATCCACTTCTCCTTTGTCTATCAAGTCTTGGATGAGGTGTTTGAGTCTCATGCAATTGTTTGTTGTGTGTCCTTTTATTTTATGGAATTCACACATCTTTCTCATTATACCACTGTGTCTTGAAGCTAGGCTCCTCATAGTTTAGGTGATCATTGACCTTGATGAGGTTTTGTTGCACTAGTTTACGCATGAATGTCTCAAGTGACTCTCCTAGTGTCGTGAGCTACCTCCTTGGTTGATCATATTTCCTCTATTCCCCTGCACGATTTTTTTGTTGGTGGACTACCTGATTGTTCTTGGGATATGTAAGTTGGTTGTTTTGTGTACTATTTTGAACATAGCTTGTTTGTGCCACTTGTGGTTTTTTTTTAGGTATATTTTTTCCATGTCATAGTGCTCTAGCATCAACTACTCCATCGTTTGTAACATTCTTGTTCTTCACCCAAATCTTAGGTTTATTGTTTGAACTAGAGAGACTGTCTTTCGAGTTGTTCAATTTAAGGACTCCCCTTGCTATGAGGGATCTAATAATATGTAATCCCTTTTCAATAGTTTCTTCAAATTTTTTCAGACATAAAATAGTCAGTTGATAGTTGATCTCAGGTAGGACATTTGATACGAAGATATCTACCAATTCCTTGTCGGGAATGGGCCATTTGCATCAGCTAGCTTTGTGCCTCCATCTTTGTAGGTAGGAGATAAAGGAATCTCCTTGATTTAGTTTAATCTTGGATAAATATGTAATGGTGATGTCTTGCTTTATTTTGAATGAGAAGTGGCTTATGAACTTTCTAGATAGTTTGTTGAAGGTTTTAATCCTTAGTGACAGATGGGAAAACCACTCCATAGAATGACCTGCAAGGTTGCTTGGAAAGAGCCTCACGAGGTAAGTGTAATTTTTTTGTACCTCCATACATGATACTGAGAAGTCTCATGCGTGTTCCACTGGATATCCTCTTCCTTTGTATTTGTCAAAATTGGGTATTTTGAAGTTCTTTGGAAAAGGTAGTGTAGTGATGGAACAATCGATTGGGAATGGAAATATTTCTTGAAGGGTGTAAGTCTTCTTTGTTTTCCCTACCTACATGTCTACTATCTTTTGGTTCACTACTTCTAGTTTGTAGTTCTATCTTTGTTTTCGATACCTTTGTTTTCAACTCTTGCATGTAATAGCCTTGTTGTCCCATAACATTTGTTTGGTCATAATTTGGATAGAACGGGGTTATTGAATCTTGGTAGTTGTTTTGAACATAGGGTGGGTTAGTTCCTTGTTGTGTGTAAGGAGGGTTGGCTCCTTGTTGTTGGGATGAATTATACTGAAGGTTTCCTTGTTGATGAGTTATCGAGACACCTTGTTGGTATGATGAACTAGGAAGGTTACCCTGTGGCACACCTTGTTGTTGGGGGAACTATATTGAAGGTTTTCCTGATGATGCGTTAGCAGGTTACCTTGTTGATGGGGTGACTGTACAAGGGTACCCTGTGACACACCTTGTTGTCGGGACATACTATACTGAAGGTTTCCCTAATGGTGTGTTGGCGGATTACCTTGTTGATGGGATGACTAAAGAAGGGTGCCTTGTGGTACACCTTGTTGTTGGGATGAACTATACTGAAGGTTTCCCTGATGGTACATTGGCAGGTTACCTTGTTGATGGTATGATTGAAGAAGGGTTCCCTATGGCACACCTTGTTGTTGGGATAGACTATACTGAAGGTTTCCCTGATGGTGTGTTTGTGGGTTACCTTTTTGATGGGACGACTGAAGAGGGTGCCCTATGGCACACCTTATTGTTGGAATGGACTATACTGAAGGTTTCCCTGATGGTGCATTGGTGTGTTACCTTGTTGATGGGACGATTGAAGAAGGGTGCCATGTGGCACACCTTGTTGTTTGGATGGGCTATACTGAAGGTTTCCCTGATGGTGCATTGACAGGTTATCTTGTTGATGGGATGACTGAAGAAGGGTTCCCTATGGCACACCTCGTTATTGGGATGGACTATATTGAAGGTTTCCCTAATGGTGCATTAGTGGGTTACCTTGTGGATGGGACAACTGAAGAAGGGTTCCCTGTGGCACACCTTGTTGTTGGGATGGACTATACTGAAGATTTCCCTGATGGTGCATTGGTGGGTTACCTTGTTGATAGGATGATTGAAGAAGGGTGCCTTATGGTACACCTTGTTGTTGGGATGGACTATACTGAAGGTTTCCCTGATGGTGCATTGGTGGGTTACCTTTTTGATGGAATGCTAAAGAAGGGTGCTCTGTGGCGCACCTTGTTGTTGGGATATGTATGGAAGGGGAACCTATGGTCCACCTTGTTGATGGTACTTGTTTAGAAGGGGACCCTAAGGTCCACCTTGTTGATGGTACTATGTGTTTTGGGAAGGGTCAATTTTTAAAGTGTTTTGAGGTACATATAGTCTTGAGGGTGGATTGTTTCTTTGCAGCACATACTAGGATGGACCTCTTTGATATTGTTGTGCCACTAACGCTTGTTTGATCTGAGTTATTTTTCTATACAATGGGTTTTCCATGGGTTGACCATTGTTTTGTGAGAATATAAGTGGCATGTTTTGAATCTCTGTGGGTTTGGGTATCTATCTCACAACTGAGTTATCCCCTAAGGGAATAAGATTAGGATCTTTGAGAGCCTCCATGTTAAAATCTATTAGTAGTTTAGCACCACTATATACTAACTTGAAGAAGTATGAATTTGGGTCCTTTCTCAACAATTTGTCCATCAGTTTGAGCACCTTGGGGTTTTTGGAATGCTCAAATAGTTCCTCATCATTTATTTCCTCCTCAATATCCACCTCCTCTATGACTAATCTTTCTGGGTTGTGGTGGGATTATTTTATCACTTCTTGTCATTTACAGTTTAGCTCTTCCTCACTGAATGTGTCTCTGTATGTGGGTCTCTTTTAGGGTGTTTCAAGGTCACTTGGCCTATAGCCCCATGGGTTACCTTCGTTGTTTGCATTGTTTGTTTGAAGGATACTGGCATTGATCTTGCTTGCTTCCATGTTCTTCCTATGTTGTGATCTTGTAGTTGTCATAAACAACTGCCAAGCTTTTGTGAACATTTTTGTGACTCCTAGCTACGGAAAAAGGAATGTTCTTGGTTTTGTGGATTTTCTATTTTTAAGGGAAAATGAAATTGCTTGTGTTTTTTTTAGATTTTCTATTGAATATCTAAGGGTGGTTGGTCCATTGAAAAGTGCAAATAGAGATGGTCTTAGTCAATTTTGACAGGTGTAATATCTCCTAAAGATGTACCCTTTGGAAAATTTTAGAGTAGAACAATTCTTTGAAAGTCGAAATATGGATTTCTACTTAAGGATTTTTCTCTTGCCAGAGATCATAAAGGATGGATATCTATTGCCATGCAAGAGGTGGTAACACGGGTCTTCTAGCTGCTAGGTCTACTTTCTCTTCCTGTTTACCTAAGATGTTTGTTGTGTTTCTCCATTGATTGGGTGTTTCATTCTTCTCAAATATGAAGGTCCTTAAATTTCTAATGATATCATTTTTTTCACCTTCAATTTTTGTAAGACTCAGTTGTAGGATTGGTGCTATAAGGTTTAGTTGTTGAATAGGAGCAACAATCACCAAATGGTCATATGGTGAAAGTGTGTATGTTTTGATATGGTTTGTTATGAAGCTCAAGACCCTAAGGTTTGAGTGTTGTTTGGAGGTGGCACTATTCTTGGAACTCAAAATGTTGGGAGGGGCCTAGATTGATATCTCACTTCTTCTAGAGGATATGTTGCAGAAAATATTACTTGAACTAGTTGTGAGGTTCAAGTAACTATTGATATATTAGAAGTGTGAGCGAGGGAATAATCCAGGTTTGTTTGCTTTGATTTTGATTTCCAAAAGTAGGATGGAATTTTGAGAGTGGATGAAGGATAGAGCAGAAGCGATGTGTTTTGAGAAAAAGTGAGACTCTGAGCAAAAGCAGCTAGGTTTGTCAATTGTAAGCATATTTTTTTCAATTGTGCTAGATATTAAGAAGCAAGTGCGCATAGAAATTTCAAGTGCGGCCTCTGTATATTTTTGTAAAATTTGGTGAATTACCTAGTCAAAAGTGAGCTATTTTGACAAGTGTGAGCATAAAAGGAGCAAGTGCACTGGTTTTGCATCAAGTGCATAGATTTTGTCAAATGCAACATATTTTCATCAGTGAAGTTTATGGGACAGTGACCAAAAGTGATCTTTTTCGGGAAATTTTGACCAAGTCTTAGTCAAATACGATAAAATCAGTAGCAAGTGCGGCCTCTTTTCATTTTTGTTTCCCAGCTTCAGTATTTTGATAGTAGCGTTGATATTTTTCTTGCAATTTTTGGATGTCTCGATTTGTTTCTAGATGTGGAAAGTTATACAACAATTTTGAATGACTCAAAAATAATTTACTTGTGTGACTATATGTCTATGGATTTAAGTTCTGAAATCACGATACCCAAGCCATAGTTTCCAATGTTTACTTTGAGATAATGTAGCCCAAAATTAAAGCCTAAATATTTAAAAACCTTATCCCTTAAGGAGTTCAAATATAGGGATTCTCTTACAAGCATACACTAAGTCAAAGGTTTTGTGATTCAACCATCATGTTTAGTGTTTGTTTTGATATGTTCTATTTAGCTCAAGCACAATGTTTGATGTCAAAATTTGCTTTGAATGTTTTTGGCAAGTTTAAAATAAATAAACATTACAAACCTAGAGATAGAAACCATCCTTTTAGGTAGGCATGCCTCATGCCTTGAAGGGATGATTTTACATGCAACTTATGGCGTGGGCCTAAAGTTGGACATGGAAAGTAAATTCTCAGAAGTAAATTTTGATGCACCACTTTCAAAGAATATTTTCGGATAAAGGGTAGCTTCTACAAACGTTGGTTCTTAGTCATGTTTTGGGATTATTATTTTTCGGATCTCTATACACATGACGTTTTGCTCAATTAAGAAGCCTCCTAGCCCTTGCAATTTTTATGTATCACAAGGATACTATGGGAGACTGATGTCGGTATAGAATAGAAACACCTGGTGGGTGATGAAATTTCCTCACACCCATAATAATTTATATAGCGGACCGATATAGAGTGTCACTTGAGTCGCCTTTGAGCTCTCTAGCATGAGATGTGTCTCAAAAGGCAGGCCTTCTAAAGTTATTCTCTTAAGTAAAGAGTGTGAAGCTCAATATTTTCACTCACCGAAGATCACCAAAAGGTGCGAGGGGAGAATACAAACACCTAGCTTTCCAAACATAGAATGCACAAAATACACTTCATAGAAATTTGATTCTTTTTAAGCACCTCGAGCGGTGCTATCCCAAAAAAATTGTGAATAAGATAGTAATGGTTTTTTTTTTAAAGCATCAAATGGAAGTGTTTTGGATATCAATCAATGAGATAGCAATGGTGCAAGAAAAAAACAAATTTGTTCATTTTTAAGCCTAAAACTTGAGTGATTCTAAATTGATCCAAGTCTGTCTTGGTCAACAAAAATGAATCAAGCATGTGTCAATAAAAAGAAATCATTTTGGTCAACAAATAGAAAATAAAACATTCCAAGTGTCAATTTGAAAGCTTAAAAACATTTTTTTAGAGCACCAATTGAATTGTTTGTTTGTGGTGTTCTTTTTATGCACCAAGTGAAAATTCTCTAACTATGAAAACTTGGATAGAGTTCATTTTAGAGCACTTAAATTGAAATGTGTTGTTTGTAGGGTTCTTTTTAAGCACCAAATGAAAATTCTCCTAACTTAAGAAAGTTTTGAAAATGATTAATTTGTAGAGCACTTAAATCAAAAATGTGTTGCTTGTAGGGTTCTTTTTAAGCACCAAAATGAAGGATTTCTAACTTAAAAAGCATTGAAAATTTGAAACTCTTTGACCATTCGTCTTCCCTGTAGAAAAGTGTTAATGGTTATTCATAACTCTGTCAATCCTATATACACATACATTAGTAACAGTCACACATTCCAAACAGGCACCCATTAGCATTAAAAAATCAAAATTCAACTTGCAGATCTTGAACATAGGTTTAACAGGGAAAAAGAGTAGAAAAACCAACAAAAGCACCCTCTACCAGAGAGAAAAAGGCACTAAAAAATATCAAGAGAACCTCTATCAGAAGAAAAATATGCTGAAAAAATTCAATAGCGTAAAAACTAGGGTCAAGTGCACTAGAAATGAAGTTAAGTGAACTGGTTCAATGAAATCAAGTGCAACAGTTTCCTAGAATCTATGCATGAAGATTTTTCCAGAGCACCTCTAGGACCTGTAACTTCAAATGTAGCTCATAAAATTGTTAGTGTTGAGGACCAAGGTCCCACCGGGCGTGCAAAAATGTGTGAGGGGGGAAATCATGGAGTGTATTAGACAAGATAAATGCAGTGAAATAGAAGCCAATCTAAATCAAAAACACTAATCTAGATCTATTCCTTCACTCACAAAATGAAGCTAAACTATTGTTGAATTCAAGGAAAAAAATTAAAAGATGAAAGAATACATGAATTCACAAAAATAATAGCGTTACCATCTCGTGTCAGAGTGTATTCTTAAGATGTTGGGTTGTTCATATCACTGTGAAGTCTCCATAGTTGCATTGTGAGAGCTTGAAGAATGTGTGTATTGATCAAAGATATTGGTTGAAGCTTTGTCAATGTTGATTTGGAATTACTTCATTGTGTAAACTGTACGTTGATTCTTCAATCCCTTTTTGTGAGGAAATATGGTTTGTTATATAGAAATTGGGATTTGAAATGGACGATCTCGATCGCGTAGTAAAATATCTTGATCAATGATTGAAAGATGTTGAGAGTATTTAGATGAACATAATCTATGCAAAATAGATTACATAATTCGTGTGATTGAAGAAATAAATTGAATAATCTATGGGATTGAAGAATAGATTGATCTGTTAAGAAATAGATTGATCAGTCAGGGATTAGATTGAGCAATCAATGATTCGTAATTTGCTCAATTTGGAAAGTGGTTGAGAATGATTAATTAATTAATTCTTTGTGGAGTTGAACATGGAAATCAATTTTAACTTTTGCAAACAAATTTGCATTAGTTTGATTTATTTTTTTGATAATGTTTTGAATAGTTTATTCAAATTTGGAGGGAAAGTGAGTTAATTAAATTATTGTTTTAATAATTCAATCGACTTAGGGGAATAAAGTGATTTAGTGACGTAACTAAATAATTGGTGTTATTTAACTAATCGGGATGAAATAAAGTGAGATTAGGAATTTATTAAATAAATAAAATTTATTTAATTGGTCAATTTGATGAAAAAGTGAATTAATTAAATAATATCGTATTATTCAATTAATAGCAGAAATTAGGGTTTTAGGACTTTATTAAATAAATAAAATTTATTTAATTGGTTGAAAATGATGAAAAATTGAATTAATTAAATAATTTTATATTATTCAATTAATAGAGGAATTTAGGGTTTTCGATGCTTTTGATGTGAAATGTAGTGATATTCGATAATAATGATGTCGATGATGTGAAAATGTCATTTAAAGTGTGTGATAAGTGTTAGGTCAATTTTACATGTCTACAATTGCAAACTCCTAACCACGTGCCTTAAGGTTATAGACTAAGTCGCAAAGCTCATAAAGCTTCACAACACATGAATTTGTAATGCACCTAAGACACAAGAGAAAGATTTCTGAAACAAAGAAATGAAAACAAGAACTTCACATCGGGTTCACCAAAAATGTAGAGAAGGGGGATTCATCACCCTCGAGGCTATCAGGTCATAGAAGATCCTAAGGGAGCAAACTTCTCTAAACTAACTCAGATTACCTAATAAGTTAAAGAAGAGAGGACCAACTAAAAAGGAGAGAAAAACAAGACTCTATTTCCCTTCAAATTATGACAGTTGTTTTGAAGAAATGGGTGAGTAGACTCCACAAGTCTCGGACTATGAACCATACATCTCTCTGTCAAGGGATGGAAGTGTGGGAGTTGGACTTCAGTGTGTCACACTAGAGTCTCAAATATGTGTTGGTGCCTTGTATGGACATAGGGTCGAGCAATAGCCAAAAATTCACAGAGGCTACTAATGACTCAAATGTTATAGTTTTATAATTTCACAAAAAAAATAAAGGAAATATGAAGTACAACAAGAAGAGTACTGTAAAAGCTACTCTAATAGTGAAATGACAAAGAGAGAAGAATAATGCCAACTTACTCAAGGTCTAGTTCGCCAGCTAGCTCTAAGCAAACAAACAACACCTACACATACATTAACAGGAAAAATTTTGGGGTTGTGTTTGGAACTTTCCTCAGTCAAGTCCTCATTTCAGTGTTCCCACCTCCACAATTAGCGAATAGATAATAATATTGTAGAAAATAGATAAAGAGGTAGATAAAAGAGACACAATAAAGTAGAGAGAAATGACAACCTAGATGCTACTCTACAAGAACGATAATGCAAGATAAGAAAACAAGTAAATAGACACAATATCACCTTACCTTCTACAAGTTCTCAAGGTCAATAGAGGAAGGAGAGAAATATCATTGTGCCAAGGAGGTAGAGCTTCGTGAACCTACATGAAAATGGCGTTGGAGCAAGAAGAAGTTGTAGAAACCAAGTAGAAAGTTGATAGCAGCAAGAGATGGTGAGAATGAAGCAAGAAGAAGCTTGAGAATGAGATTGAATTGAGAGAGAGTGAAAGGATTCACTTCATAATGAAAGAATGAAGTTCATAGGAAGTTCAAAATGGGAAAAATGGAGGTAAATAGTCATTTCCTATCATTCAAGATTTGGCAGGGAATGTTACATTTACAGGTGGATAGGAATCGTAATGTTTATGTTGCTTCCTAATGTAGGAATCTTGTTAGGATGGTAGCGTAGCGCGCAAAAATCCACACAAATTGTGCACATCCTTGACAAAAATCCTTCGCCGACATAAAATGATAGGGAAACATGGACAAAGCGAGATAAAAGTGACGAATATTTACATTATCAAACTTGTAAGGCTAAAATGAGGGTAAATTAATGGGAAATTTTCCTAGGTGCAAATTTACACCATTACAGTAGGTAATATGAAACTTCCTATAGATATAAAATAGGTGCACATAGGGAAATGAATAATATTACCAAGGATGAGAAGGATACAATTATCCAAAATTTCCCAAATCACTTGTCTACTAGCCATTTCACTACTTACATTCTCCTACTTCTACTCATGATTTCACTTCTATACTTCCACACTAAAGACATATACATTTCTTTGACTTCTATATTTCCATGCTAAAGACATATATGCTTTTATACTTTAATTTTATAGGTATCATAAACCTTTTCCTAAACCCTAGCAATGGTTGAGTAAATTTTTGGGTGAACATGCATAGTGAATAACTAACCAAGGTGAGACTATCCAAGGTACCATGAGACAAGATTGAGATGATCAAGCAAGAGAAGGTTGAGACACTTATAGCATTGTAATAGTTTTCACTAAAGGGATAGTCATTTCAAATGAAAAGGGACAGTCACCTTGAATATTCAAGAGGACAGTGACTTCAACATACTAAAACCATAATTGTTATTAAAGAAGAGACCTAGTGACAAGGTTTGAAACACCAAGATTAAGATAGTCATAACTCTCTTCAAGGATATCACATTGAAATATCAACAAGATTGTTACCTTAAAGATAACAATCATAAGCAGTCATGAATCACGGTGCTCTCCATAATATTAAATGGAAATGCTCATTCAAAGTGACAACACCCTAGAGGGAAACCTCAATGAGGAAAGGCAATTTGTTCAAGGATATTTATAGTGTTATAAAGAGAGGCAGTCACCATGAAATATGTTTCAAAGGACGGTCCAAGGAAAATTAATGGAAAAATATAGGTAGAAAGATAGTCCACATTGCAAAATCTATAAGAGAGGATAGTAACCAAAGATTACGGTTTTGAGGATACTCACCATGAATCACCAAAGAAGATAGTGCATGATGGATGGAAAATAATTTTTACAAGAGTTTTAAAAAGAAGAAATTTCTTAGATATGGACAATCACTTCATCAAAGAGGACAATGAAATTTTAAGTTCATGAGCAGTCACAAGAAAAGTGTCATACGGGAGAAACATACAGATAAGGATCAATGAGGAAGTTATGGACAATATTCAAAGATAAAGAACAAGATTTCAAACATGAGATATGAAGGGATAGTCCTTTCAAGAAAAGATGGAATCCATGGGAATAGCAAAAAGGACAGCTAAATGCACAAATTTGAAAAAGATAGAGTAAGGTAACAATGGATAAAGGATGATGGTCTTAAAATAAATGTGATAGGAATCATAAAGATGCCAATAAGGTTCCATTAAAGAGTAGTCATATACCTTGCTATAACCATGCATGCACTAGTGAACATTTGATGAGTCACCATGATAATAAGGTAGCAATAAATAAAGGGCAGTGAGTTGGGCATTACGATCATGAATAATGTAGTAATTCAAAACCATAGTTAAAACTTGTAATCATCATGAAAAAGGGGACATCAATCTTAACACTCCATGGATCAAGGTTAGATGAGAAAAAGGTAGTCATGCAATGAATGAAGATGGTCATAGACAAAGAGGGCAGTCCACCATGAAAGCTACAGGAATAAGTGCATCATAGACAAAGAGGACAGTGCATAATAAATGAATGGTTGACCTAAGTTAAAACATTATGTGAACATGGATGGCCATATAAATTCTTTACAATGATCACAAAGCAGTCATAAAAATTTGACAAAGGGCAATGACTTCATCAACAAGGAGGAAATCACATAGATGAATAACATATTACAAAATACCATATAATGGCAATCCTAAGAGAAATTTTTCATGAAGGGACAATCATTTCAAACAAAAAGGGCAGTCACCATGAATATTCAAGAGTACAGTTCTTTTGAAAGATGGATGGTGAGGTAGTTATTCCAAGAAGATAGTCACCAAGAAAAGAGAGAATGGTAGTCCATACCAAATCCATGAACACAATGAAAAGGAATGATAAATGTTGACAATCATATGGCTTTTGAATAGTCATTAAAAAGGCTCATGATGACAGTTACTTGCAAGCACTTTAGACAATCAAACACTATTCAATTGCATGAGGACGGTCACTTCTACAAACTAGGACAATAAAGACTTGGGTTAATAGGATAGTCCAGTACTTATACATATGATATCCCTATGAAGAGATCCCATTAAGATCTAATAAGATTCATTTCAAGGTCTTCATATATGAATATTTTTTAGGATGAACATAACATGAGGATGGTGACAAGTTACTAGCACAAGCCATGAAAAGGACAAGTTCAGAGATGCATAACATTATCAAAATTTTAATGATAGTCCTTTATGAAAAGAGATGGAATTCACAATGATGAGCAATAAGAAGTTAGGATAGTAATCAAATTAAAAAGAGGGTCAAAGCTTCATGCAAAGTGGGGACAGTCACATGTTTAAAACAATGAATCTACAACCTTGATAAGTCAATAATGTGCACAAAATTGAAAAGGACAATCTTGAAGATCTTGCATTATGAAAGGGTTTGAAGGGTGAACAAGCATGAATAACCAAGATGAGAGTATCATGCTAGATGAAAGTTGTTCAGGGTTTGAATGCATTTAGGAATGCATACTCCATAAGAATTCACCATTTCAAAGAGCCAGCTAGGGGCAGTCCATGTATGGACTATCATAAAGAAGGAAGCCTCAAGAAACTACATGAATACATTCAACAAAGGGTTTGATGGATAAAATTCAATATTCATCATAGAAGACAACTATGTAGGTCAATCAGGAAGGGAAAGGTATATAAAGAGATGGATTGAAGTTCCTAAAGCATGCATTATTTAATAAACTTAAGGATTCTCCTATGCCACCTTAAGACATTAGTCATCTTTAGATAACTCCATATCACATATCATCATGCAAGTAAATTCACAAGCTAATGAAAAAAGAAGGTTAAAGTTTCATTTTAGAGGCACTTACCACCAATTTAGGAGCTGATAAAGAGGTTGCATGGGTGGAACTTGAGTTAGGTGAAGTTTTCAAGGCATAAGCAAGCAGTTTGGGGCACTTTGATCCATAAAAAGAATTATTTTTCACTTTGTACTCCTAAGGAGCCCATTTCCATGCAAATTGTTGAAGACAACTGACACAATCAACATGCAAAATCAGCCTCTTCCTTGAGGACGACTTTAATTATGCAAGAGATGGTTTTTCATCAAAACCAAGCACCCAAGTCTATTGAGTCAGTTCTTTCTATTCTCCTTTTTTCTTTGAGAAAGAGAAGGCAGATTGTAACTCTTTTAGAGAGATTATTCAATATAGAACAACATTTTTATGTATTTTTTTAAGTATTCTCATATTTGTAATTATAAGAGCTCCTATTTTTCAATAAAAGAAATATATTTTTCCTTCTCAAATTCATGTGTTAAATGTAATTACAATTGATTGATCTGATTTCTATTATTATTAATAAAAAATCCTTAAATTATTTCTTGTTGCAAAACATTCTTATACGCGAATAAGAAAAACTCATACAGGTCAAAGGATGTGTTAATTCTTTCAGTAGTTGTAGTTGTGAAAATGCTTACTTTTCCTTCAAAAAATGTGGAATATAACCTTCTTATGAAATATTATTGTTTGAGCTTGCAAAAAACTAATTTGTGCATAGAGTATAGAGTAGAGCATATTTTGAGAGAAATTGTGAGTTGAAACAACAATATAGCCTTATAAATTTTGTTGCATCACCTCCTAGGATTAGATTTTTCAGTTATAGTTATTTATCTATTTTCCTTGTTGAAGCAGTAGTATATAGAAGGTTCATCAAGGGAAACAACCCTCTCCGGAGGTTCATCTTCACCATAAGCAACCCACATCTTGAAGATGATCCCATGTTTCATAAGATAGCTAAGTTTCAAACTTAGCCAAAGTGCAATCCTCATGAGAACAAGTTCTATAAGTAATTTACAACTATTCAATGACTAACAATAGTTAAACCACAAGTAACTTTACAATAGACTACTTATAAACATATATTGAAGCAAAGTTAGATGAAAACCTATAAACAGGACTAGAAATCTAATAATAGTAACAAAATAGGAAAATTTGTTTAGTAGTGGCCTCATAAACATCAATTTGGTACCATTCAAATTCTTTAACCATACCAAGAATAAATCACTAAGACTCAACTATATAGAGGAAATAACCAAAGCAACTAACATGGAAGAAGTTGGAAGTGAATGCATGACCCATAAGATCAAATGTTAGAGGAGATTGAATTGTAATAAATTTCACAAGGATGAGATAACTAGGATTGAGGAGGACTTTTGCATGTATAGTCCCCAAAACTTAACTATTCATGTGTTGTTAAAGTCTTAGTGATATTATAGATATTATTATGATTTTAGTGTATAATGTACATGACGTTGTGTGGTACTCCATTTCATTAAGTTCATTTCTTAATCCATACATGATTTATATAGCGCCTAGACACCTCTAATTACTCATAATTTGGGTAAATAATTCATTAAAGGAGAGAATATCATAAATAAAGAGATAATCACATGGGAAGAGGATAATTTAGAGCTATTATGAAAGGATGTTAAAATACACATAAAGAGACTTTATAAGGAAGAGAAGAAAGGGATATAATACCATAAGTGAGATTGAACAATATGTGAATGAGATATGAGAAGATACTTGAGATAAGGCATAGGTGAAAGAAAAATGATGAGAATGTGAGAGTAAATATCCTAGAATAATATATTGAATACAATGAGGAAGATTGAAGAATATAATGAGTGAATATAAAGATATACAAAAAGAGAGAATAGAGAGATAAGATATATGTGAATATAATAGATTATAATAAATATATAGGAGACATTGTATATTATCTTAAACTAAATGTGATCATATCTTATGGTGTCTATTCGTGTATGATTTTGTATTTTATTTTTCAATTAATATATTATTTCACATTGATTTTCAACATTGGGCCCATTTTAGTGTAGGTAATCTAATTTAGCCTATTACAATATAAATTCCTTCACCTCAAAAGGAAATTAAAATAGAAATGAATTTCAATGTGTATTTAACATACTTGATGGCATGTGTAGCCCACTATGAATGTTAAGTGCCAAATGTAACTAGCTCCATGATCATCATTAGACACCACATGAATTTCAAGTTAGTGGCATATTATTGCTTCATTTTTATAGTTAGGGACTTATAGGAACTTACTATACAAGATACAAACTCTTTGGTATGGTCCATACACTATCACTAAGGAAGTAAAAGATTATACTTTTGAGTAAAAAAAATAGCTCATCTTGACATTAATCTAGGATTCTATTAGAACTATTTTCCCATTCTCATATTTATTGGAAACATTAGATATTGAAAAGTGAAATTAATTAGGATAAATTAACCATAATTACAACACTCTGGTAGAAGAAGATGTAGTAATTAACTCAAAATTCAAGTGTGCTAATAAACTGGGATATATCTTTGTCTAATCATCAAAGAGGATCAAATTATTAGGCCTGATCATGTTTAGCCCTTACCATTATTATTTGTTGGGTTCGATGGAATATGCTTTTAGGACCTCATAGTTGGATGGTTAGCCAATGCTAGTGTATGCATTTAATTTACACTTTATGACATCTATGACCATATGCATGAAAATATTTATTGCATCTTACTAACCTATATTCACATTTTTTTGCATGCATTAATGTTGTGGTTAAATATATCAATATTTCGCTAATGTATTTCCATGTTAAGTTTTTATTAAGTTTATTTAGAAATCATTGATGATATAATTTAAATGATTAACTAAGTTTAGTACAATTTAACTTTGTAACGGTATTTCATAGAACGTGATGATAAATTAACACTAGCTATTGCTTTGATTATGATTTTTTTATTTAACTTCATGTGCATAATGGAGTTTGTAAGTTAATATAGGTACAATGGCTAGTGGGGTGGCGTCTGGAGAAGTAATTCATGGATCTAACTTGAAACCACCTTGCTTCACCTAAGGAAGCAATGATATTATTCACATGTATTGACTCATTTATCTCATCACCATGGGTATGGAAGACCCAATGGTGTTCATAAGTGTTCAAGTGTATTGCCATAGTTGTGTTATTATTTTATGATTGTTTGTTCATTCTACACTTTTGGAAGTTTCAAGTTCATGAGTGATTTGTAGGTTTTCAACTTTTATTGGGAAAATTTTAAAACTTGCATGATTATTGTTGTGCCTATAGCACACATGCACCATTCGAACTAGGGACCCCCTCTCATTATTTCGCTTTATTGGGTCATTTTGCTTTCGCCTCATTTTGTGTGCCCTTATTCTGAGCTTAAATTGGTCACATGTATTCAAGTCATAAAACTCACCTTGACCAAATCACCTAACCCAAATTTCACTAAGTTTGAGACCCATGCAGAGTTTGGCTTGCTGGTTTTCATCTTCCATTTGTTGTTGCATCCATCAAACTTGGTAGACCCACAGCTGCGGGTTTCCTTGAGTAGACCGCCACTCTTTTTTTGTAGCTAAGATGTGGCCGACCCCTAGCATCCATCCGCATGGCGAGTCCTGCATTCGCTTTCGCCATTTGAGTCTTTATTGAACGCCATCACCTGCACAAGTTTTCATGACCCCTACCTACCAAAATTCTGTCGTACTTGCAGTTAATGGGGGGCATTAATGGCAGACTATTTATAAATAGACCATTGAAGGGATGTCATTTTCATTCGTAAAATTCAAACTCTACCCACAAAAAAGATAGCCTCACATGCGAAGGAGGATTGGAAAATATCGATAGTTGTTGATTCATCCACACATGCAGAAGAGGTATGCATTCGAGCCCTTAAACACCTGTCATTTTGGTGCTACTCGAAAGTTTTAAATTAGGGTTTGGGGGTAAATTCGTGGGTATAGGTTTTAAATAGAGAAAAAAATCCCCATGTGTGGCGATGTTCACAAGATTCTTTAGTAAAATCCCCTTCCCTACCCTAGGGAATCGCCCCTCAAAGGATTGATCTAGCAGGCGAAAAAAAATACCCTTTAGCACTATGCTCAAAGCATTGTAAGAGGTGTTCATCACAGGCCCCGCGTGGGAATCCAGTTATCCACCACTGCAAAATGATGTCCTACCTGACACTGCCTCTCGTTTTGTGCTCCCTGCCTTCATCAATTGCCACTAAATCACCCTAAGCCCGGATTAAGAAATTTGTTAAGCGACGACATCCATCAAATGTAATGGACCCCACTATGTGGGTTGTTGCTCAGTTACTGCTGTTCCAAATAGTGAAATTAACTCGGATCCCCACCCTTAAGGTCCCGTTGCGGCATCATTCAAAGTGGCTAAGTTACTAGGCCTTTGCGGGCACAACCGATCAAGTCGCTTCGCATGGAGGGTCGCCCCTTCAACGTCGCTTCCAACAGCGTCAGTAAGGCACCTTCCCACAATTTCTTTCTCGCACGCTGGGTCTTTGCAAGGCTTAGTGTCAAAATGATGAAATTCCAGGTAAAGGTTCTCCGACGGGTTCACCCTTGCAAGCAGCCATTTCCATGTCATCGTTAACTAACAGCATAAACTTGCACCATTCCACCCTACGAGTCCCGTCGGCCAAATTTTTGCAAATCCAATATTTTAAGTTTTCCAACAAAGTTTTGTGATAAATGACCCCTGTGGGTCTACCTATACAGACTGTCGCCTATAGCAAGTCGTCATTCCAACTCCATTTTCTACCATGTCCTCCCACCATGTGGACTCTGAGTTCCCCAATGTCATTTATACAAAGAACACAAGTAATATATTTTTAGTGGGTCTCTTCGACAGGCCCACTCATGCAGGCTTCCGTTGTTGGAGTGTCCTCCTCACAAATTTTTTGTTTAATGACAAAGTTCCAACGACCTTCTGCTCCCTCTCTTCCGCTCACTGAAAATGTTCACAACAAAATTGACTAAGGAAAAGCACTTCACGAGTTTCGTCATGCGAAACTCTGCATGCGGGAAGATGTTCACCATTCACCGCTATTTTAACTACAATGACCTAACAAAAATCTATCACCCAGATCCCACATTGCTTGACTCCGCAAATTCCAACTCAGAGAAGTTCAACAAACCCATGAAGGAAAACAACCATGTGGGTTCTGCCATGCGGAACTTTGAATGTCGGATGTTGTCCACCCAAGACCATTCCCTAGCAACAAAACCTTAGAGGCTTTCCGCCGCATGAAACCCGCCTTCCTTGCACATACATAAACTAAAGGAGGTCAATTTGATAAAGGAAAATAGTTTAAGGTGCTTTCACTGAAGATTTCACACATGCCAAATGACTTCACCATAGATCTACCTCACAATTAAACCATGCAAAAATTCTCTCGTGGGTGGTTGTCTACGGATTTCTCCTTTCCCTATGTCGTCCCTTAATGGCTTTCATCATAATGGATTTTGTAGAGAGGAAACCCACATCCCCAGATCTGCATTCTCGTAAACTGACCAAGTGAGCTTCAAATAGTAAACATTGATGAATGTTGTGATCTTTCTGGGGTATATGAATACATTCAACCATGAATTTGTAGGATTTAGCTAAAAAAAATCCTCTTGTTCTGTCAAAACACTTACTACACTCTTTGTGTGCAGGATTTATAGAACCTATTGAGGGGCCATAGGGAAGCTAGTGGGAAAGATTGAGAGAGGAAAGAAACTCGCAAGAACTCCTAGGGGGGAAGAAGAGAAAGAAAAAATGAAGTACCGGTTCCACGAGGTGGAATGCACCTCCAAGATCGTGTCCAACTGGGACACAATCTCTAACACCAACCTAGGGAATTTGAACATAGATGAATTCAAGCAGAGGTTTATGATTAGGCCCACTACAGAGGATGCCTGAAAGATAAAGGAAAGTTGCCTTGTGAAGGCAGTCGGCTTTCCTCCTGCACTGGTTGCTCCAGAGTTAGTCATGGCTTGTCAAGAGTGATATCACTCTCACTAAAAAAAGATAATTACCAAAGATGGGAGGGTACTGGCAAGATTGTCTACCAAATCTATTAGCAAGACATTTATCATTCTGACCTTTGAAAAGATGGAGGAAGTAGAAAAGGATTTTGTTCAACAAGTATGGCAACTAGATCCTCTTGGCTGCAAGCAAACAATCAATCAATCATGGTTGAAGGATAAGAGGGGTAGTGCCAACAAGGTGCCCCAAAAGTTATACAGGAGCGATTTGTTTGAAGAATATCATGATTTGGTCACACTCTTGAGCAAAGTGATGGGCTTGCCTACTGCCACCTTCTTTGAAGAATGGATGTTATATTTCATGGAGGAGATCCTCTGAGGCACAAATCAATTCCACTGGGCCAATATGATAAGCAAAAATTTGCATAATCATCTCATGGCAGTTAAGAAGACTTTGTAGTTCTACATGACATCATACCTGGTCTATCTCCTAGCAGTTAAGTTACCATATAAATGGTTATTCTATGCAAGGACATTCGAAACCAAGAGGGGAGAGCTTAAAGTATATGATTGCTATCCCCAATTACAGTATAAGAATTTCAAGAGGGAGTACAAAAGGGTGAATGATGCCTTCATTGGGAATATAATCAGGACCTTGGTTGGGGACTATGAAAGAAGAGCGACACACAGCGCCAAGGTTGTCATAAGGGGTTTCAAATATTTATTCATCCAATTCCCAAAATTCTCCTACATCAGGGCAGAAGGGTTCTCAGGAAGACCCTACTGGTTGCCACGCTACCTCAATGACTAGATAATTTTGTTAGAGCTTTCTCGGCAACTGCAGACTGCCTGTAATACCCCTCTGTTTTGTCCTTTTGATTAAACAATGTTCTCTTCTTTTATGTTGTACTTTATGTTAGTGCCTTGACTATGGTACTCGACTTCTATTTGATCACTATCTATAAAGCGACATTAATGTTATGTTTTGATGTGATGGTATTTTAATATGATGTTATCTTTATCTCATGTTTTGAATTAACATAAATGGATATTCAAATTAATGATGTCTATGCTTTGGATTATATTAGCATGTTATATTTGTCAGTTAGCTACATTGTATTGGTGAAGGGGACGATATCGCATCACTCGCTTGTGAGCGCCCTGCGATTCTGTGATTTCCTCTTCACGGTGTGCCGTATTTATGACATATTATTGCATGTGGATATACTCTTTGTTCATAGGTTGACAGGTACAGGACATCGACTCCACCTAGTTTCACAGGTTTAAGCGTGTCCAATGCCCAACGGTATTTGATTGGGAGATAGTAGCTAGGTTTTTCGTGCCAAGTCATCACCCTAGTCGTAGTGTGTCGTCAGGTGTTAGTCAGGTTGTGTTGCTTTGAATATTGTTCCCTCTCTACATTTATTTAATTGCAAGTTAAAAAAAAAAAGAAAAAGGTTAAAATATATATGCTTGGTAGTTAAATTGTCATTTAACTTTATCTGGTTTATGTTGAAATATGATTTAATTTATTAATTAATTTAATTTATCAATAAATAAATTTAATCTTTGATTAGATTTAGTTTATTGATAATTAAATTAATTGATTGGAAATAAATTAAGTTTTTCCATTTTGGAGTTAATAGAATTTTGTGTAAAATTGAGAATATTGAAAAGATGAAATTGAAAATAAAAGAAAATGTTTAAAAGTCAATTTAGAAAATTTGAATTCAAAATTGAAAGAAGAAGATATTTGCTATTCTGTTTTCAGAAATTGATGAGGGTTGGTGCATGGATATTTTGAGAATTTTTCTTTGTTATTTGGTTTTTCTTCACAATTTTTTTTTAACAAGTTTTGAGAAATTGAAAAATAGAGGAGAGGAGGAATTGTTGCATTTTGTGGGTTTTGGATTGAAGATGTGAAAGTTGGAAGCTGAGCACCGTTTGGATCTCTTCACAAACTCAAGAAATCAGGTTCATGTCTTTAGTTTTAATGGTTTTTGTAAATACATTTATAAATGTTTTGTTGTTGGAATGCATGGTTGAAAATTCAAAAGCTGATCTTTGTTGGAACCTCCATGTTGAAAATTTTATCAAATCATAAACCTATGTTCTTGTTTTGTTTTCTCAAGGAAAGAAAAATGGTGTTCAAGGTTGAAAGTGATTGTTTCTTTTCTGGTTTTTCAATTTCTTTTTTTGAAAAATATATAATATATATACATATGCATATATATATATATATATATATATATATATATATATATATATATATATATATATATATATATGATATATAATATATATATATATATACATATGTATATACATATATATATATATATATATATATATATATATATATATATATATATATGTATATATATATATATATATATGTATATATATATATATATATATATATGTATATATATATATATATATATGTATGTATATATATATATATATATGTATATATATTTATTATGATGGGTTTTGCTGTCAAAAATTGTGTTAAAAAATGTGACCCTGGCCCAAATCACGTGGATTTTATCTGCAGGGGTTTTGTTTTGTTTTTTTTTTTGTTTTGTCTGTTAAAAAATATATATATTCTTTTTATGGGGAGGCGTTGGGGGCTCACCTCCCCATCGTGCCCCCATGGGAGGCGCATGGGGAGGGAGCCACGCCCAGTGCGGACTCCCCCGGCTGAACTGTGGGTCAGTTGCATACACAGCCGACACCCACAGTTGGGTCGACGGTGTTTACATCGCCACGCCCAACTGTGGGGGCCGACTGCCGATGCAGTCGGTGCCCAACCCTTGGCGCACGTCGCCCAGTCAATGGCACGCGGCCCCAAAAACCTCAGTGGGTCCTTTTTTTTCAACAAAAGCAAAAAAATAATAATAATAAACTAAAATATGTTTATTTAAAATCTTTATTTTATTATTATTATATTTTATAATAATATTAAAATATGTTTAATATTAATAATTATTTTATTATTATATTTTATAATAATAAAATATGTTATATTATTATTATATTTTATAATTTTAAGATATGAATATTTAATATTGCATAATTTTGTCTCATATAATGAAATATAAATGTATATATAATATTATATATATATTTAGGTGTTTAAATTATGTTGTTTTCTTATGTTAGGATTTAAGTTGGATTGAACAAATTTAAACGTGGTGATTTTAATTATATCATTGTTTCCTTTTAAAACGTTATTTCAAAGGAGGTCTAGTTTTAAATTTTAAATGATTATTTTAAAACTGAAGAAACAATATTTATTTTTAAAACAATGTATTTTGCCTGGTGAAAATTAACTGGTTAATTTATCATTATGTAAATGCAAGTAGGGAAATTAGATTATTAGTGTTAATTTCTCTTTTTTCTAAAAAGATGTATTT
Organism: Sequoiadendron giganteum; assembly: GCA_007115665.2. NCBI lineage: Eukaryota > Viridiplantae > Streptophyta > Pinopsida > Cupressales > Cupressaceae > Sequoiadendron > Sequoiadendron giganteum. Next base: position 509,244,614 of record CM021109.1, read on the forward strand.
AATTCAGTTTATTTAATGCGACAAATTGTTGAATGATAAGGAGGAAATGGATTTAGGGAATCCAAAGAAGATTTAATTCTTGTCTTGATTTGAATTGTTCTTGTTATCATTTGGGAAATTTGGGTCATAGCATTGGACAAGTCTTCCAGTTGGGTTTTCTATTATGTGGGTTGTCGTTTTGTGATGTCAACCTGTTATGAATTCCCTTGAGTAGTGCATGGTGTCTAGTCAGTGTTAATACCCGGTTTCCACGAACGGGAATGTTTTGTGCCTCCTATTGGATTAGGAGTGGATTATGTGAGTTATGTCTCTTTATAAGGAGTGATCTCGTTATGTGGTTTGTTGCCTCCAGTGTTGGAGTGAGTTTCATTTTATGTCACCTCCTGTGAAAGGAGTGGTCGTGATATCTTGTTTGTTGCACTTTGTACCCTTGGAGTATGGTCGAAAGTGTGTTGTCAAGTACAAGAGTGGCTTCCATTAGGAGCCAGAGCCCAGAAAGGTAAGATTGGGTAACCTTCAAAAGTGGTTTAATCAAGTGATAACTAAAACAATACTTAGAAGATTAGGACTAACTTCTCACTAATCAAGATAATTATGCCTCACTCATAGACCCAAGTGCTTGGTTAGGCTTGGGATGGGTGGGAAGGCCTGGAATGGCAAGGTCATCTATCTTGTCTGTACGAAAGGTATTTGATTCCGCATTAGTAAGTATGAGGGCCGAGGATTGGTTGAGGCACCAGCTTAAGCGGCACCTATGAAGATCCACAGTGGGTAACTCATGATGAGCTGTGTGATGACACTCTATCTAAGACAACAATTGGTATTTTATTTTGTGGTTATGGTTTCCTTAACATACCTGATGTTACCATAGTTGGTATTTGATTATTATGTGTATGGTTCTCGTAACATACTTGATCTTCTTATATTTGGAAGCAATGTGACCATGTTAGGGTTGTACTTGAGTTGTACTTGTGATGTACTTGTGTTGTACTTGTGAGGTACATGTGATTGGATGTGTCAGTTTGGTTCATTTATGTGTTAGTATGTGTCTAGAGGTAGATGGCCTTGGCTAGGATTCCTTGTTACTATCTCCTAGCACGGGGGGTGGACCTTTGGGTTCCACTTGGTTGGGTGGCATGCACCTTAATCCGTTGGGCTTTATTCATGTTTGTGCGGATGAGACTTCCAGTTGGAGAGCTCGTTGGATTCAGTTTCATTTCTTGCTTTATTTCTTTTCAGTTGCTCTTGTAATTTATTACCCCTCAATTGTTATCGAGGTGGAAAGTTGTAACTGTAACCTTATTTATTGGACTTGCCTCATTCAGGGAATGAGAGTTGTAACCATATTGTTTTATTATGATTAATGAAATTGAAAGTTCTCTCTTATGCTTGATGTAAATTATCTTAATTGGAATGTATGTGTTTATTTCTTAATTAAATAATTGGCATGGTTTAAGTTCATGTTTTTTGTTGAGGTTCTATATAACCTCTGTCTCGTAACCTTAGAGGTTTTTGGCATTAGTTAGTGAACTTGCTTATTAATTGTACTTAAATAATAAAAAAAAATAGTTCGTTTAAGTAGTTAATTGTAGCTTCCTCTAGGGTTGTGTGGTGGGGCGTTACACTACCCATACACTGTTGAGCGACAAGCACCGAGCGGGGGTCCCATATCCCCTTACATTTGGACAGGGAATGTACTCTCGCCCTACTGCTGAGTAAAAGCACAAAGTTGTGTCACACTTTCAACCAACATATCAGCACAACTGAATTTAAGTATTTCTAACTAAAAATCAATTTCGGTCAAACATATGACCTAGTAAGATTCGTTCTAGCTAAGTTAGATACTTCCAAAATTTATTCAACTAAAATTGTTGGCTAAAAATATATGGAGCACCACTTTGAGTCCAATTTACCAAAAAAAAAATTATTTGAAAAACTTGAAGTTTTAATAACTCCTCCTCATGTAAATAACATTTTCTTTTAAATGTAAAAATACCCTTTTGTAGATCCATAAGTGTAGTTTTCAAAAATATATTTATTTTAATAGTTTATTATTATTATTTTTATTTATACTAAAAGTAGGTTATCAGCAAAAAATATTAGGTTGATTACCATGCCAAGGAAAAATACTAAAACTTATTAAAAAAAATATGATGCACTAGATAAAAGAATCTATTTCAAGATGGTATAATTTTTTTTCCATTTTAGATAAATATTTAATATGAATGTTGACATCCGATGGAAACAATTGTTTTTTATTCACGCACATTTTAATGTTTATATAAAAATATACATTTATCAAAATTGGAAAAAAAATATATCCATGCACTAAAGTTTCAAGTTATAAATACACACAAAAAATTTGAAAGAAAAAAAATAAAATTTACTATAAAAAGTTTGACGTCCCGTGCAACTTCATTTTTTAGCATTTTATCAGCAATTAAATTATAGTGTTAATTTATGAAAAACTAGTTTAAAATATTTTTTTAATTTCTTATAAAAAATACAAACATAAAACATACTAAAAAATACATATTTTACTAGTTTACATCATTTAAAAATTCAAAACATCTATGCTACTTTTTAGTGATTCAAGTTTAAAAGTTGGATCAGCATTGGTCATTTCCTTTATAAAGTGTGACACAGCTTTGTGCTTTTACCCTGCCCAATGTGTTCAACACTCTGAGAAGGAATTGGTGGAGTACCACCTGGACTTGCACACAGATAGAGGAAGCATGGATCCTCATGGTAATTTTAACAAACAAGTTTGGAGACAGCACACCCATTGACCTCACATTGAAGACTTCTAGTTGAACTATGAGGATGAGAAGGAGGTTCAGATGCGGCATTACATGAGAATGACTGCCCAATTTGTGAAGTCCACAAATTTGTTTCTCATACTTGATTAGATTATCGAGGACGATAATATTTTAGATGAAAGGTATAATGCCTTGGCTAATATGCCCCTGCCAATCATTGATTGGGCCAAAGAAGAGGTCACCGACCTAGAAATTCACACTCGCCCCATTGAATACAGAACCAGGCAATGGGTGGATGAACAAATAGCTCAATTGCAAGAACAAGGTGCGTAGCTCACATACGAGGAGCTTGAAGATGACATCGAAAGTGAAACAGATAGTGGTGAAACTATGGGTTCATCAAGTGAAGCTCCCAAGTCCCCGCCTATCACTAGATCCAAAAAGAGGAAGGATGTACCTAAGCGCAAGCCCAAGAAAAAGGTGTAGTCAAGGAAGGCAACAGAGGGTCAATCATCAAAAAGGGCGAAAAGAATGAGAAATTTTGTTCTCAAAATGTCAACCATTCAGGAGGAGGAGCACCCACATTCAGAAGAAGATGCAGTTGAGCAGCCTCACTCACCACCGCCCACCACTTCCACTCTCGCTGTCATTGCTGCCATCACCACTCCACCATATTCCACTCATAAATCCTTGCTCATCTCATCTCCATCTACCGTGGACATCTCAGTCCACCTCACATTTGCCTCATCGACTTCCCACGTGGTGGTGTTGGACTCTTCCTCTTCAACTACTTCCCCGATGTCATCCTCCTCGCTCTCGCCTCCACTGGCTACTCTTTCCATTCTTCCGCTTTTGTTGCCAACAGCTACCTTGGCACCTCTCACTTTTTCGCATGGATTTGTAGCCTACATGTAGAGTGTGCCCGTTGAGCTCTTCAGGGTGATCCTCAACCCCAAAGTCCAAGAATTCATGGCCAAACTTTTCACCTCTTTGCCTCTTCCTCCACCACCTACTGAACCACCAAAGATGGAGGCCACCATGCAAATCTCAGAGGAGATGGAGAGACTCAATGCGGAGAAACACAAAGAAGCTAAGAAGGACACCACTGATGAGCCACAGGTTTCTGACCAGGATGATTATTTTGAGCATCCTGAAGGTGGAATAAGCATAAATATAGACAAGGTGGTCTCTGATGAAGAGGGGCGACAAAATTCCAAAGAGGAGGCTGATGATAAGCTCGATGAGTATTATGAAGTTGAGACCTCCGATCAGGAGCAAGATAAGGACGCGGTCCTCGAGGAGCATCGCTCCAATGAAAGAACAATGGATACAGATGCTGATGCGGAAATAATCAAGGAACCTTCCCAAACTAGCCAAGATGAGGGTCTAATGCAAGAAGAAATCCCTCCTAAAAGGGAAGGAGGACAGGAAAAATATCGAAAGGAAGAGGATGCACGAGAAAGGAGCACTGAACCTGAGAGGAATGTTGAGGATGAGCCTAAGGCCACAAAGGGGGTGGTGTTAGAAGAAAATATTGTTGAAATGAATGTAGAGATCACTGAGCCTGACAAAGGGAAGAACGTGCTACAAGAAGAGGAGTTGAATGAGGAAGAAAGGCATGATGAAGAAGCTCTTGGGGATGAGGAGGATGAGTGTCGAAAAGAATGAGAAGAGGAAGGTGAACATGAATCACCAAAACAGCAAACAAAAGTCCCTACATGGCTAGAGCAACAGTTAAAGAAGAAAGCTCCTATAGTTGTTGATCCCAAGGCTCAACTAGAAGCAATTTTGGCTAGAGCTCAGACAAGGACTCGGAAGGAGAAGAAGCCTAAGATCCAATCACATATTGTATTCGATGCTTTTGGATCCAGAACCCTGCATATAGCCACCCCAACAACAGATAAAGATGTGGGCTCTATTCAGGGCAAAGATTATCAATATCCACTATCAACTTAGGCCCTGCCACCCAAGACCAAAAAATTGATGAGTTTCAAGGGTCCGTCTCCACTATTTTGCAACAAATGAACAAAGACCAGCCCACGAAGGAGGAGATGAAAGCACAAGTAGCAAATCTTACTTCTTACATTCAGCAGTGGACTTCAACAGAAGAAGAGGCTCTGACCAAATCACTAGCGCCCTCCTTGCTCTCAAAGGAGGAGATAAATAAAATGGAAAGGATGAAGAGTTGGACCAATTCCACTGTAGACTGGTTCCACAAGGTGATATATAGATGGTGACATGGCCATCCGTCATGCAGTCAGAATGTACAATAAATTTTGAAGTTTGCAAACGGAAGTGGAAGACATGATGAACACCTACCAAGAGTTCCCTAAGCTATATAGGATCACCCATCCTAAGCTGGAGAGCATCCTCAAGCTCTCCTGAGAAACTTGGGAAAAGGAGCTAGTGCTACCTAAGGAAGATCATTGGCTAGTCAAGACCTGGCAGCTGAATCTTGAATACAAAAGGGAGAACTTGGAAAAGGCCTTGCGTGAGTTAGATCTTGATCATGAATGGGTTGTGGAACACTAGATAGATAGCAAATATTATTTGAAGATGATGACAGATTATGAGATGCCTTCCCTAGAGTTGGATCCGGAGAAGATCAAGACATTATTTCACAAGAAAATGGAATAGGGAGCTAGTGACATGCTATTGCCAGATTTTATGGACTTTGCTGCAAGGTCCTTCACCGAGTTGGAGTAGGCTATCAAGGCTACACTAAAGTGCACCAAACACTGGGATCAAATCACTAAAAGATTAAAAAAGATAGCCTTCCAAATCCTTAAATCTGAGCTCTCTGAAGAAAAGAAGTTGCTAGCCATGATCAGCAAGTTTATAGGGTATGCAATGACACAGAAGGAGGCTAGAAAGCCTATCATTGATGATGAATAATTGCTAAAGTAGCTTAAAAGGCTAGAAGTAGCTAAAAGACAAAATAGATTAGGAGATAAAATAGGGAAAAAGACATAATTCTATTTATATATTGTAATATATTGGGGGGTAGGTGAAACCCTAAGTTAGAATGAATCTAAGCCACTTATTGTAAATGAATCTTGTCCATTCATTCTACTTTTTGAAAGATATAAATAGGGGAATCCTCTCATTTTCAAAAGGAGAGATGAGTTGTTGTGTAAAGACATGCTGCAGAAAATATATGAGAAAAGCATTATTTTTATGGTTTCTTGTGTGTTCTTCTCCATGTGTGCATGATTCTATCTCCAAATAGTTTATTTCATCTTTTTTGTTTCAAGTTTTAAGTTATTTTCAGTTAATGGTTCATATCGTGCTTTAATGGTGAAGTATGTTATGGTGTTTGATGCATTTCCAACTCATACTTTTTGTTGTTTATTGATGATAAACTGATGTGTAAAGTTAGTCTGAGTATTATTTATCTTGATGCACTTAAGTTCAATTTTTATTCATTCTTAAAAGGTGAATATATAGTCTGAAAATCTGCAAACACTTCTTGAAGATTGCACTAGTTTCATGAGACTACGGGTTGTCCCTGTTAAGTGGAACTTAGTTTGTGGAAGTCTATCCACTATGGCATCTTTCATTGTTACTATTCAACTTAGTTGTAGGTTTAGGAAACTTCTACCCCCTTTTCCCTTTTGAAATTTCTTTATAATCTAAAGTTAAAACAAATTTCCAACATCATTGTAAAGCCAAATCTGATGAGCAAGAAGGAGTTTTAGTTTTTTGTTTTGAACTTGCAGCAACTATTCATCATTTCCATAATTTATAGAACTCCATTTACAGACCCAAATTTTCATGCTTAGCAAACCATAAATGCCCTTTGTGATTACTATAAAATCACATCAACAACTAAGTTGTTTTTGCAAGTCATGACCTGACACCTAAGAGACCTTGGGGTGATTTCCTAAGACTTAGTTGTAGAAAATTACCTTTCAAGAGAGATAGCATACTTGTGTGTTGTCTGTGTTGAGAAAGTGCAAAAGCACCCATAACAATTATTTAATTAACTTGATATTTCTATATTTTTTAATTAAATTCACTTCATGAAATTTAACCTTCTCATAATTATCTTGTTGATTTTTGTCTATTATAATTTTATGAATTTAACCACTTCTATTCTAGAACTAGGATATCGTATTTAGGGGATTGGCATTTGTATGTCTTTGGCATGCTTACCTTTTCAGTCCTTTTGAAGTAAAATAAAATAAATTGTCAATTTATTTGTATTTGGATAAGGTATAGCCAAAAATAATTATTTTTATTCTATAGTATTGATGGATTTTTTAAAGGAAATAAATTAGGTATTTGGGGGGAATAGATTTTTTTTGTGGGGGGAATCTAGTTGGAAAAAAAGAGGTTGGTTGTCATAGTTACTCGAGGGAAGTTTTTGGAGGTGTTTGTGCATGCTAGAGGCACCATAGTGGATGGATTTTTATTGTTTATGATGGAATTTATAATTTATGTTGTCTTCTCTTCTTGTGATGTTTTTATGGTTGCACACAACTTCCATTTGTGTCATTTTTGTTGGACTTTCTTTCTTCTACATAGGCTACCCTTGTGTGTTCCTCCATCATTTTGGATGCCACATCTAACTAGAATGTGCAATCCCTTTAGGCACACAAATAATTACCAAAAATCCCTATATCTTGACTCTAAAATTTGCATATAACTCACTCAAAGATAAATTTAATCATTGTTGAATTTTATCCTCTTTTATGGGTGTCATGTGTGCTAATATACACCTATGGTTTTACCCCAAATACATTGGAAACCCTTATTTTTATGATAATTTTTTTTATTTCATATTTAATTTGAGCATCATTATTATGGTTTTTATCATCCTTTTGGGATGGCATTCTTAGTGCCAAATATGTGGTGAAAACTCTCTTTTTTAATGTAAAACCTTCTACCATTACATTCATCATGAAAGTCACAATCTTGTTTGATTCTAATTTAAAAAGTTAGGAGAGTATGGTGAATAAAATTTGGGTTTGGGGTTGGAATCTCAAGGGATATTAGACTTGAATCCATAGTGGATGTATATTTAAGTTTTTATATGCACTCTTCCATTTGAAAGAGATTATTACCACCTTAATCTGGATATGTTCTTCCAAAAAATTGGATATCTCTTTAAATTTTTGGAATGACTCTTTCCATGCTACTATATTGAAAAAAATTGTGGAATATTAGAGAGGTTTGAATTTAAAGGGGGGTCTAATATGATTTGTATCAATCTTTGCTTTCTTATTTTGTTAAATTATGCATTTTGATCATGGTGATTGTATGATCCTATGTTGAAAGAAGGTTTTTGTTAGAGTGTTTCCTTTGATTGATTGTGTTTCTATGTCTTTTGGGGATTTGTAGATTTCAAACTTCCTTGTCCTTTAATATGCACCATGTGGATTTAATCCATGGCTTCTTGATGTGAAACCCTTTTCCCTAAACATATATTTATGTGGTTAAGTTCTAAGATATTCTTGTTTGAAACTTTTCCAATTGTCATGTACTTGTATTGTGATTAGTGGGCTAATTTGTGAAACTCTTGTGATCCTAAAAGTGGAATCTTTAGAATTGAAAGTTGCTAATTTTATAGGAATCTTGTAAATCTTTGTAAAGATTAATTGTGTCTTATGAAACCACATGTTTTTTTTTTTTTGGCTTTATGAGTGCTCATTGTAAGGAATTTCAATGGAATTAAATCCTTCTTAAAGTACTTGTGAGGTTATGAAATGAAGGTGATCACTCCATGTATGAGGAATATGTATTAGGATCATGAAAAAAATCATATGTGTAGCCAAGAGTAGTCTAAGTGTAGAATCTAAGTTAAAATATGTGTTAGTATTATGTAGACCTATAGGTGGGTTCTTCAACCTTGGAATTAAACCTAGGTGTAGATTGAATGTGTTTAATGTTGGGTATATAAATCCATGGCTCTTCTCCATTCTAAAGGGATTCCTAGAGTGGTGTGTTACTCCCACATGTGTTTGATGATAGTATTATGGTTAGGTGGTAGTTATCTTTGCTCCTTCAATATTGAAGCAAGTTGGTAATTCTTGGTTGATCCTTCTCCATATAGATGACTTAGGTTAAATTTGTCAAGACAAGAAATTGAATGCAAAATAAAATTGAGAATCCAAGCCCAAAATTTTATTCATTGAAATGAGATACAAAGTATGTATTTATCAATAATGTGTGCCCATTCAGTTCATGATTGAGATGTTCGTTTGGTTCATCTTCAAGACAACTATAAAAATTCTATAAAATAATTATTGGTAATAATAATATAATATATTATTACACTTATTTACTATAACCTAGGATTATTTACATAATATTACATCTGCATTTAATCTACAAGGGTTATACTAATGCCAAGCATGCCCCTAAACTTTTCAAATTTCTCTCTTTCAAGCGATTTTGCTAAGATATAAAATAGTTCTATAGTTTGACAATTTATCAATTTCAAACTACCATTTTTCACATAATATTAAATAAAATGGAATTTTGTGTGATATGTTTGGTTCATGAGTGAGATAATGGTTTTTTTCCATTTTAATCGTAGAAGTATTTTCAACCAAAATGGTGTTGATGAAACTCATTTTTCTTGCAAATTCTCAAGTATCATACTAAGCCACAATATTTCCTTAGTTACCTCTAAATCTTCCTAATACTCTACTCTTGTTAAATAATAGCTCGCATAAAAAATAACCTCCAATTGATGATTATTGATCCTAAATTCATCAATAAAGTTGAAGTTGATTTCCCATCTTTAAAATCACCTATGTAGTCTAAATCTAAATATCTAAATAGTTTTAAATTTTCTACCTTAGAATATTTTAGCCCAAAATTCTAAGTCCCGTTTAGATATTGAAGAACTATCTTCCTACTATTGAGTGATTTTCTTAGTTATTTCATGAATCTAGAGAGAACACCAATAAAAAAATTAATGTTTGATCTAGTTATGGTTACATAGATAAGACTTTCAAAGATTTGTATATAATTACATGCATCTTGAAACTTTGTAGTAACATCTAATGTCAACTTCATATTTTATTCCATGAGCATGTTGATGGTTTATAGTTTGTCATTCCATATTTTCTCAAAATTTCACTAATATACTTATGTTGTATGATGAAATATACTTGAATTTTTATATCAATTCAATTTCCAAATAACAATAACTTATATCATTTTTAAAAAATCATCAATTCTAATTTTATTTTTGCAGTGTAATATTCATTATTTCTTGCTACGAGCAAATCAACCACATATACAACTAGGCATACAACTATTTTTCCAGCTATCTTAATACAAAGGGTTACATCTTCAAATTGAAAATACTTAAAGTTCATGATCAAGAGGTGCTCAATGTTTTTTCATACCGATCTCTAGAGATCTGTTTTAAATCATGCAACATTTTTACCAATTTGCAAACTTTTGGTTCTTGACCTTCAAATATAAAACCTTTTGGTTGAGTCATGTAAACAATTTCTTTAATATGACCATTTAGAAAAGAAGTTTTCATGTCTATTTGATGGAATTTCCATCTATTTTGTGCTATCAAAGTCAATAAAACCCAAATGGTGGTCCATTTTGTTGTTGGTGGAAAGGTATCATTATAGTCCACACCTTCTTTTTGGGAATATCTCTTAGCAAAAACATTTCTTTGTGTTTGTCAAGTGGTTTATTTTTGTTTCAAAAGATCCAATTATAACTAATGGGTTTATAATTGAGTGGAGGATTACTATTCAAAAATTTAAATGGGGAAAGCTCAAATGTGCTCCACAATCAAAGCTTGAACCACATTCTTAAAATTTTGAGCATAAACAATGCACAAATGTGTTAGTTTTTAAAATCAGATGTATATAAAACTGAAAGCAATCAGAATATGCAGCACTTAAGACAATAAACACAACAAGATACCCTGGGAAAACCCTCCAACTTGAGGGAGAAAAACCCAGCAAATATATCTCTTATATATTGATGTATTAAGAGTAGAAATCTACTTAGAACTCAAGCAAAACTCAATGCTGATTTTTGATACAATGAATAATCGCACCTCTCCTAGATGCAGATGCAAATGAATATGTTTCTCCTTGAGATCAATTTGTTGCTACATAATGATGACCTACTGCTAGGTGCAAACTTCTTCAGGAAAATACGAATTATGATGAATGAACTTGATAATCTAATGAATGACCATCACTTGCATAAATACCCGATGGAAAGGAGAAAGGTATGCCTCCTCAAGGAATAAGTCAGCCTCAAGGAGACACACCTCTTGAATGTCATCATGTCGACCTTAGTAGAAAATCACAACTTCCCAAAAAGTCAACTTAAGTAAATATTAACAATATTTAATATTTATTTTATTACTTTCATTTGAAGTGCCTCTCCATATTGCAAATCGATTATATAAATTAAATAGCCATAAGGCTATATTTAATTTATTGCCTTTGGATAAAATTGTGCCTAGAAGTAGATCGATTGAAGTTGTAAACATCAACACTCCCTCTCAGCTAGGGAGGAATACTTCCAACTGCGCAAGACATATCACCTCACTGTGATGTCAACCACCATGGCTACACCCATGTGTGGAAAGAGCATATCACCTCATCATGATATCGACCATCATGGCTACTCCCATAAATGGTATATGTGCACAAGTACCCATAACTCAATGTGATGTCATCATCTCATCATGACATTCACCATAGATACTCCCAGAGGGTGAATGAACACAAGTACAAGAAAATCATCACGGACTCTCTCACGTGATTTTGTCATGGAGTCACACACATGACATCCACCTTGGCTACTCCCAGAGGGTGGAAACAAGAGCTTGCACCTCAAATCTCTCTTATACAAAGAAATGCATTAAAGCAAATCATAGAAGATCACTAAAGCTGAGACTCCCTCTTAGCTAGGGCTTCATTCTCCACAATACCAATACCAAGCTTATCTCGAAATTACACAAACTTTACTCTAGAGAGGGGCTTGGTGAGAATGTTTGTCGTCTGCTCATCAATGCTAATGTATCTCAACTGAATTGCTTTCCTCAATACCATATCTCTGATATAGTGGTATTTGATCTCAACATGTTTGGTTTTGTCATGAAACACTAGATTGACAGAAAGCTTCACACAGCTTTGATTATCACAATGAATGATAGTAGGCTCCAATGATTGTCCAAACAATCCTGCAAGGAGCTTTAAAAGCCACACCGCTTCTCGAGCTGCCACACATGCTGCAATATACTTTGCCTCTGTAGTGCTCAGTGCCATTGAAGACTGCTTCCTGCTACACCAAGAGATCATGTTCTCTAAGATACGATGAGGGCTTCGATTCAGAACATACACAGTTGTCCTAGAAGCTTCGGCCCAAAGGAAGGTTTGCAGATCTTGATCATGAATCATGGCCTTAGCTGCTTCTAAAATAGATTTGTTCTTCCTTTCTGCTACACCGTTCTGTTGTGGATTGTAGGGAACGAATCTCCCTCTTAATTCCTGCTTCAACACAAAATTTGCAAAAGCTTCCAGAGATGTATTCTCTTTTGTTGTCAGATCTCAAAACTTTGATCCTCTTCCTGGACAAGTTCTCTACTTGAGCTTTAAATTCCTTGAATCTCTCAAGTATTCCCTCAGATTCTTTAGTCTTTAAGAAATAAGTCCAAGTCTTTCCAATGCACATCCTCGGCAAGTACCTTCATGTTCCTGGCTCAGTTTAGGAATGTCGGTGACCATCTTCTCTATGGTTGGAAGTTCTCTAAAGTGAATGTGAGCAAGTCTTCTATGCCAAAGCTCACATGAATTTGATGTATCATGCAACAACGCTTGTAGAGGGCAAGTGGAAACTCTGTAGAGACAATCTTGTTGAACACCAATCACACTGGTTGTCTTGATGTTAGAGTTCTTTGTCCATGCAAGAAATTTTCCTTCAAAGAATGCTACTTGATACCCCTTGTCTTATAAGGTTGAAATTGAGACAAGATTCCTCTTGATGACTGGTACAAATAGTACATCACTCAATTGCAAGGTGATGCCAGAATCTAAATGAATAGAGGAGGTCCCAACACCTTTTACAGAATAACATGCATCATCTCCAATTATGACTTGAACACTTGAATCTCTCATCACCAAGTCTATAAGATATTCTCTGAAACCGTTGATGTGGTGGGAGGCACCACTATCAATCAACCAAGTGTTGTTATCTGTAGGAACATTGCTTGATAAGGAAGAATAGAATAGGAATTCCCTTGAATCCTTTTGAGGAGAGGTCTCATCCACATCTGCAAATGAAGCATGTTGCTTAGGCCTGGTTAGGCAATCCTTTGCATAGTGACCAAACTTGTCACATCTAAAACATTGAACGTGAGATAGATCCTTCTTCTTGAATGCAGGGTCACCATTTGACCCTTTATCTCTATTCCTCTTGAAGTGTCCTTTCTTTCCTCCTTTTCTTTTCTTCTTCAAGGATTAAGCGGAAAGAACATGAATGTCTTCATTTGTAGAGCTTTGACCAATGCCTCTTGCAGCCAACCTTGATTCTTCTTGAATACAATTTGCTCTCAATCGATCAAACTTAGGAAGTTTTGATCTTGCACTGATTCCTTGAATGTATGACTCCCAAGATTTAGGAAGACCATTGAGAGCCAACATAGTCAAATCCTTGCTATCCACAATATTCCCAATGGTAGATATTTGATCTCTCAACTCGGTGATCTTCATGAAGTGTGAGATGGCGGATTCTCCTTTTTCCATCTTGATATGATGAAGTTGTTGCTTTAATGCAAGAGCTCGACTTGTGTTGTTGATCTCATACATCTCCTCTAAGGTCTTGAACATATCTCTTGTTGTTTTTAACTTGGAGATGATTTGCACAATGTGATCTTTCAAGGAATCAACCAACATATTTTTCGCCTTAGTGCTATTTCTCTTCCATTGAGGCTTCTCATTCTCTTTGGTTGGTTCAGGAACTTCGCTCCCCATGAACTCGGCTAACTCATTTTCCTCCAAAGCGAGCATCACTCTAAACTTCCAAGATGTGAAGTTTGATGTGCCCTCAAGTCTATCTTCGACCTTGAGCCTATTCACCATCTTGACAATAAGATAGATGTAATGTGAAATGTGAATGATAATGGAGGATAACACTACTTATATAAATATGATCAAATCTTTACTTAGACCTGCTCTAATACCATGTTAGTTTTTATGATCAGATGTAAATAAAACTGAAAGCAATCAGAATATGTAGCACTTAAGATGATAAACACAGCAAGATACCCTGGGAAAACCCTCCAACTTGAGGGAGAAAAATCCAGCAAATATATCTCTTATATATTGATGTATTAAGAGCAGAAATATGCTTACAACTCAAGCACGGCTCAATGTTGATTTTGATACAATGAATAATCGCGCCTCTCCTAGATGTAGATGCAAATGAATATGTTTCTCCTTGAGATCGATCTGCTGCTACAAAATGATGACCTGCTGCTAGGCGCGAACTTCTTCAAGAAAATATGAATTATGATGAATAAACTTGATAATCTAATGAATGACCATCACTTGCATAAATACCTAATGGAAAGGAGAAAGACGTGCCTCCTCAAGGAATAAGTCAGCCTCAAGGAGACGCACCTCTTGAATGTCATCATGTTTGCCTTAGTAGAAAATCGTGACTTCTCAAAAAGTCGACTTAATTAAATATTAACAATATTTAATATTTATTTTATTACTTTCATATGAAGCGCCTCTTCATATTGCAAATATAAATTAAATAGCCATAAGGCTATATTTTATTTATTGTCTTTAGATAAAATTGTGGCTGGAAGTAAATCAACTGAAGCTGTAAACATCAACAAAATGAACCCCAAAAGGACAAGGGATAATATTCATAAAATTTATAAACATGGTGATGTTTAAAATGTAATCTATAATCATACTTATCAAGTTATACATGTCTTCTATTATAACATATAAAAATGATTAGTATAGCCTAACTAGATCTAATACCATATTCAAAAAAATTGTGGACCATCTAGGAGTCAAACATAAGACCACCAATTCACGGTTGAGGTGCTCTACCATTGAGATAATAGCTGCCTTTGTGACCAATCCATCTTAAGTTTTAGAATGACTCGTTTTCCAACAAATAAAATCCAAAGTTTCACTCTTGATAAAGGCGTCATATTGATTTGTCATTGTGTTTTTCTATTAATCAACCTTTCCAGTTTGTTTAAAGGAAGGTGGTTAAAACATGTTATCATCTTCTAGTGAAGTTTCAATATCTTCCTTGGGGGGTTTTATTTTTCAAACTAAAGGAAAAACAAATTCAATGGATTTGAAACTATATGTCCATCCCTTAATTTTTTGGAATCTCTATATTGCTCTCCTTGAAGACATTGAATTTTGCAAATTTATCAAGTCAACTCAATTGTCAATCAATGTTGGCTATGTGCTTTATGATTTCACATGACATCAAAGATATGTTTTTATCTTCCTCATCAAATATTTTGTAGGTCTTTGAGGATTCTAAATATCCCAAAATGAACTATTTTTAACTAATGTGATATACCTTATTCCTCTTCTCCTAGGAATCAATGCATAGCATGTAGATGTAAAATCCATAGATGTCGCATTTATGGAAGATGACCACACCAAATTTCATATAAATTCTTCATTTGAAGAGTTGTTTAAGGTGATCTTTTGCTAGATATACTTTTATTTGAGTTGCTTCTACTAAAAAAATGTAGTTTTACTATGAAATGCAACATTACCCAAACCATATTCATGTCATGATTTTGTTCATCCTCTCAACTATATTTTATTGAGTGTGAGGGACTTTGAGATTATTCTTCATTTGATTTTTCTTGATATAGAATTTAAACAATTTTGATGTGAATTCACTACCATTATCAATCCTCAGTATGTTAATATGGGATTCCCTTTATTTTCAGCCATTGTGTAAAAGATTTGAATGGCTCTAATTTTCTTCAAAAATTAAATCCAAGTTGTTCTACTTAGTCATCAATAAATAGCATGATGTAATTATTTCCAATAGTTGAATAGGTTGTGATTGGACCACATAAATTAGAGTGGATCAACTAAAATTTCCTTTTAGCTCTCAAATCTAGTATTTTAAATGAATCTCTTTGTTCTTTTGTCAAGATGAATGCTTCACATTTTTCAACTATTTTAGGTAGAGTTGGAAAAACTACAACACCATTTTTCTTATTGTTCAAAACTTGTCATAGTTGGTATGTTAAATCTTGCATTCCACAAAATACTTATTCACATTATTTTTTTATGAATAGGCATATATCTATATTAATTATACAAATAGAAATACATATTCACAAAAAAAAGGTGGGTGGTAAAAACACACACCCCAAGAATCACATGGGAAGAGACCAGAAATCCAAAATCACATGGGTCGAGCCCAGAAAACCATAAATATTACAAGAACAAAATAAAAAAGGCCATTAGGTGGCCATAGCAGTGCCAGCTGAGGATGGAGGGTCCCTGTCATCTAGTTTCTTTCCCCATACATCAACAGGGTCTAGAGTGATGTCAAGGGGAGCCCAACCATCGCCACATTTTTCTTTATCCTCGCGGTTGGGTGAGATTGCTAATTCCAAACGCGGGAGCCATTTCATAGTATTCTGCCATCAAGAACCGCCACCAAGAGGAGAACGCAATTGCTGAGGAGGGTGAAAGCCACAACGACGAGGAGCTTGAGAGCGGGGGCAAGACGAGCCACTTCATTATCGACCCCATGGGGGTGACTGACCACAGGAAGAGATGGGCGAAGAGCGAACCCGAGCCACAATAGAGGGGGCATTGCCCCAATGGTCCAACAACACCTAGAGGTGAGCAACTTCAAGCACAACCTTGTTCACTTGCACTTGAATCTACAAAAGAACATTGGAGCAAATAATCGCTTTAGAAAATAAAGATACATGTTTATCAATCTGGTTGTGAGAAAATATGCAAGCATTTATATCTTTCCAAATACTGAAGAGGATTTCCACCCTGAAAGTGTGCCAAATCTAGGTATACTTAGAGGGAAGCCTAGGAGAATCACCCAGCAGAATCATATGCCAAGAAAATGGCTCTAGCTTGAATGGCCAAAAGAATTCATGAATCCAATTCCACAGCTGCTGAGCTCTGGTACAAAACCAGAAAAGATGCTTTAACGAATCTGCTTGCCTACATAATGAGCAACGAGGGTCCTGGACCCCCAAGTGGACAAGTTGAGACCCCACAAGTAAGCCTTGGAAAATAATACACCAAACAAAGTGGGTGAGCTTTGGCTCAACACTTGTAGACCATGTGGCAGAAAATATTTTACGCCATAACAAACAAAAGATTGGAGGTGCCATCTCTGGTTCAAACTGTCAACCATAGGAAAATGGGGTGAAAGCCACTGATAACCAAGCCAAGGCTTGTAGTTCTTGAAAGGGGTGTCTGGGTACCACTTCCAGTACTTCCACCAAGGCTTGGTGGTACGAATACCCACCTTATGAAGCATTTCAGCCGAAATGGCATTCACCAGACCGTCATAGGTGTCACAGTCCTAGTTTTGAAGATTGTAATGAGCACGAAAAGCCTCCCACGCCATGATGCGCATCATGGGTCTATGAAACAAATGTTGCAAGGTTTGGATACCTTTCTTGTGAAATCTGAGGGCCTTAATCCATGGCACCTTGGCCAAAGGCCGACCATTACTAGAAAAAAGAGGTGACCACCACACATTCTGTTGATTAAGTGAGAGCCCATCACGAAAATCAAAGCCAGACCAGCGAAGCCAGGGCTTAACTACCTCCCAGACTCTTTGAATTTTCTTGGCTACGAAAGTCCCCACAATTTGGACTGGTTCCCTCATAACTAGAAGGGTTTGAAAACCAATCCCCTTCCAAGAAGGTTTGTGTGTTGGAAAGTCAGATTGAATACAATGCCTGAGGAGGATTTTTCAGGCATCATCGCCAGTAAGTGCTCTAATAATCCATTTGACACAAAGAGTAGTCCCTTGTCATTGAGTGGAGAGCAAGCCAAGCCCACCAGAGTCTCTGGGCAGGCAGCAAAACTCCCAAGCAACGCAGTGAAACCCTCAGTGAATCTCAAAAGAGGCCCAAAGAAAGTCATGCAACTACTTTTCAAGTTTAGCATATGAGGCCTTCGAAGGGACCCAGCATGAAAAGTAGTAAACATGTGTCGTTGCCAGCACCTTAGAACAAACTTGGAATTTACCATCTAGAGAGAGAGGTTTGGTAATTGAGAAAGCCAGATTCTACTCAATTTGAGAAAGAACTGCTTGCCAAAGATCAACGGGAGAGGCCTGAAAGGCGAAAGGAATGTCTAGAAATCGAAAGATTTCACTTGGATCCATCCACTTCCAGCCATAGTGTTGAATCTAGTGAGGACTAGGCAGGATAGACTATTTGTAGCATAAGGTTTTGTGCCATTGAATGACAAAGCCAGAAGCCAAGCAAAAAATTTCAAGGCAATCCAAAGCAGCTTTGACATTATTTTCCTCTTCTAAAAGAGTGAGAAAAGAATCATTGGTGAAGTGACCATTGACCAGATGGGCTAGCAAATTAGGTAGAGAAATGTCACGAACCTACATTTGGGAAATATCATGAGCCAACAAATATCCAAACCCTTCAGCAGCAAGCACATAAAGTGAGGGGATGGGTGGGCAACCCTGGCAGATGGAACGAAATAGACCAAAAGAAGGGGATTGGTGGCCATTAATGGTGATGCAAGCAGAGACATCAAAAAACATTTGCAAAGACTGTATGAAATGAGGACCAAACCCTAAAGCAGCTAGCATGGCAAGAATAAAAGGCCATTCAATACGGTCATAAGCTTTGGTAAAGTCAATTTTAATAAAAATAACTTTTTGATTGGAGTGCCTCACCCATTCCATCCCTTCCCAGACAACAATAATGGTGTCCATAATGAACCTGGACTTAATGAATCCGGTTTGCTCTGGACGCACAATCTGAGGTAAAAGGTGGTGAATTTTCAAGGCAAGGGATTTGGCAATAATTTTATAAGAGACATTGAGGAGCATGATGGGCTACCAATTGCAGATATCCTTGGGATCACCAGATTTAGGTATGAATTTAATATTTCCCTTATTAATAAGATTTCCTAAAGTTTTAGAATGAAAAGCTTCAAGATAAACCTTATATAGATCTTTCCCAACACAATCCAAAAGGGCTTTGTATAATTCACATGGGAAACCATCAATTCTCGGAGCTTTATCATCGGCCATAGTGCTAACAACTTCTTTAAGATCTTCAATTGTGAGCACTTGTTCACATAAGGCTTTTTGGGCTAGGGAGAGCCTATTTGGCACAACAACAAGGCAATCCTGAAGCGCTTAATGTCGCTCTAGAGTGTAATTTTGAGTTGTGAACACCTGCTCATAATGCCTAACAAAAGTCTGGAGAATGTCAGGCGATTCGAAAAGCACAGCATTGCCTTCTTTGATCTGTTTGATGCTAGAAGAAGAATCCCTGGCATGAAGGGCCAGGAAGAATTCTTTCGAGGCACGATCTCCAATTTTAAGCCAATGCAGTCTAGCCTTGATTTGTGCCCCTCTGGCAGCATAATTATTAGCAACTTGTTTTTTGTGCCTTAGCTCCACCACCCTGACTTGCAAGGAAGGGGAGAAAGAGTTAGCCGCTAGGGCCTCGGTGGCAGCGCAAAGGTCAGACGTAGTTGCCTCATAATACCATCTGTGAAAGATGGCCAATTGGTGCCCATAAATTTGAAGAAACCTAGCGGTGCGGGTGATAGCATCATTCCACCAAACAATCCAACCAGTATTATGAGGTGGCCAACATTCCAAATTCCAAACAGTACGATGTGGGCCAACGTGGGTTGATGGCTCAACAAGAAAGTATTTAAAAAAAACTAGGTCTTGTTGGCACGAGGTTGCTTTAATTCCCATTCAATGCTGAGAGAAATGGGAAAGTGGTCTGACAATGTCACATCCACTAATGGTCTGACCGGAAGTGGCGAAGAGCTGGCAAAAGAGAAAAAGATTGAGCCGAGATCATAGCACGATCAAGGCGTTTAAATATCCTGTCAGACCCAGCTCAATAATTGCACCATGTCTGCTAGAGAGAATGAGAGTGGCAACGGCCAATATCAAGGTCAAAAAGACCTAATTTTTTTTGCATGTAGTACCATGCCTCTCTTTCGCTAGCTGCCCATCAAAATGGGAGAGTACCATCCTTGTCGTACGCCATCTCAACCATATTGAAGTCCCCACACAATAGCCAAATAGCAACTGGCAGTGAATCAGCAATCCAACGCTAGAGAAGAGATCTTTCAACAGCATCATTTCAAGTATAAACATCAATAATCCCAAAGAAATGATTATCAATGTTAAGAAGAATCTAGATGAGTCGATGTGTGGGGTCAGACTCATGATCAACCACACATCTGTGCCATCGTGGGGACAGAAGGGCGACTACTCAACCACGTCCAGCCTCATGCTTAATACAAAACATTTTGCTAGTTGGCCAGATAGAACGACAAGCCGAAGCAAGCAAAAAACCAACAAATTTCACTTCTTGAAGACACAGAACATCAATACTAGCATATTTCTGAAGAGTATCCATAACAAAATACTTCTTGGAGAGTTTTGTTAGACCTCGAACATTCCATGAAAGGAAATTTATGAATGAAACTCCTCCATATCATCAAAGTCTGGCTCCTCATCTAGAGAGAAGCGATTATGTAAAAATTATGGTGGGACTGAACCAATTTGAATAGTTGGAGATGAATGTCTATGTTTCTCCTACACATATTCTCCTTCCAGAGCACAAGAAGGACTTCGAGACCTCCTATGAACTCCTGACACGAGAGGAGCCTCAATCGGCTGCGCTATCATACCTGAGGTAGACTGGAGTGTAGCCTTAGGCCTTGGTCATACTGAAGTGCTATTTTGGACTTCATTCCCCTTCATAGAAGGGTTTGAAACTTCTTTCATCAACTCGAGGGTTTTGGAAATCGTCTCAGAGTTATTGGACTTGTTTTTTCGGTTAGTATTTGTTGTCCATTTTTCCTCTGGTTTGGTGGCAACACCTTCCACCTAGCGGGGCTTATCAGCATCCTGTGGTGGCGAGGGAGTACGGGGGATTGCCAGAGGGAAATCCTTAATCTTATGGTCAATGGACTGACATCTATAACAAGTATTCGGTAGATTAAAATACGTAACCTTTTGGGTATGCCAAAAAGAACCAATTTGAATATCAATGCTCTATCAAATCTTGTGAAAGGTCCACTTCGACACAAACTCGCTTTTGAGGGCGAGCTTGAAGAGCCTATTTGGTTCAAGACAAATAACCCTCCCCAAAGAGCAATATGCTGCAAGAAACGCACACAAGGCAACAGCAAACCAGAAAACTCAATCCAGACTAGGACCGTACCTTGGTGTCATCCGAGACAGCGAAGTACTGGATCCACAGCTAAAAAACCAGCAAAGATGAATTAACATACCAAGGACCATGGTTCAAGATTTCCTAAACATGACTAACCTCCGCAAAGCGAAAAAGAAAAAACCCTTAGTCAAATTTTGGACCATATCAAGGCGGGTCCCTCAATCCTTTTGAGCCCACTCTTTAAGCATGCTTTCAGGGGGAGTCCTCCCAACAAAATAACCAACAAGAGTATGTTGCTCTAACCATTGACATGCAGAATCAAAATCCGGCAAGGGTAAAACCACATCAACCAGGGAGTCAAAAGACTTACCTCATGGAACACTTCCACAACAAATTTTCGAGGACGCTTGTTCGAAGGGGGAGCCATTGAGCAGAGCTATCAAACCGCCAACATCAGCAAGAACTATTAGGTTAGAGTCGGTTGAAGGCATAATAAAACCAAGAAAACCGCAGTAAATATGGTCATACACACAATAAATGAGAAAATCATGCGCCTAAGACATGGTATGATGCAAGAGGGGCCAAGAATGACCGCAGACACAAAAAACCCTAGCAGAGCTCATTCACCTTCCCCAATCATTAAGGACTATTGTGTTCACATTTTTCCTTCAATAGGTGAGAAAAGCTTTCAAAATGAAAGGCTCGCCTTTGAGTTGTAAAAAATCCCTTCCATAAATACAGTCAAGATAAATTTATTATCTAAAAGGAAGTAGAGGCACAAATACCATAATCGGCACTACTATATGAGGAAAGAGTATGCAAAAATCAAATGATCATACAAGTACAAATATAAATAGGACATAGACATTAAGAAACATTACATAATTATTTATGTAGGGAAAACTGTTTGGGGAGAATATCCCCTCCAAAAAATTCAATTATATTATCAATAATGATAAAGTTCCAATACAACTTCCAAGCTATGCCTTCATAGGACTATCACCATCTAGAGAATCTAGAGCAAAACTAGTAGCATAATGATACCTACAAATATGCTATGAAAACTCCATTTCTAGTATCCAATATCTATTACATTTAATAAAGCAAAGCATAAGCGGTAAACCGCAAACCATGGGCCAATACCATGAACCAAATATGGCACCCAAATCTAGGTCCCAAAGTTTGACACCCCCCTTCATGATGAGTCAACATGCTAAAATAATAGATGCTCTTATATTGCCATGATGCTCAAGAACTCCATCATAATCTAGTCAAAAAATTGAGCACTCAATTTTGTCTCTATAATCTCCCTTAAAAGATGCTCTATAACATGTCATAACATGCATCCTATAGTTGCTCAAGATTCCTAGTAAATAATATAGCTCCCATACAATCTTGCATGTCATGACATATCTATCTTCATAATAAATACTCCTACATATCCTTCATGGCAAGATATGCTATCACACATCATTATACATATAGTATGGCATACACATGGCATAATAGCCAAGTCATAAGTGGGATGCCCTTTTCCATGTGGGATCATAAATAATAAATAAATACAATATTAATTAATTTTGAACATTAGAATAGCAAGGTTTATTGCACACCTTTCCCGACATTCTCCCACTTTGCATATACCTTGCAAGAGCAAAGGGGAACACCAACACTCTCAACTAACTGTTGTGGATTGTGAAGCCCATAGACTCATTTCACCACCTAAATTTCTCAATGCCCATTCACTTTTTCAATGCATGCATAACATTCTACAAGTGTCAACCTTCTTTACTATCATGATCCCATCCCTTACCATGTAATGAATAAAATGGTACTAGACATATACATGTTTCATTCTTGAATAAAATGTTAGATCCTTTGTCAAACATATATGTCTAAAGAGGTACAAGAGAAAATAAAGGTGACCAACTTTAAACTCTGCTTCATCTCCTATTATAATTTAATGGAAATGCAGTTTTGATCGTTTAAACATATGGAAGAAGCTCACAGATAGCTCTTGCAAAATCTCTAAAACTGTCACAACCATCTTCAATAAGAGGATTTTGAAGAGAGATTAACATGCCTATTTGAAACATTTGCGTCTTGCCAAGAATAATATGCAGAACATATAGCCTTATTGGAAATATGCATGGCATAAAGCAACAAATATGGTGGAAACAAGTGTCATTCACAAAACTTGTCAATTATAATTAATGTATTATACTCTATAATGTGATCTTTAGAGATTTCTTTTACTAATGTGTTTGTCATGTAAGTTTTATTTTATATACTAATATTAAGTGAGGCTCTTTACATGTGGGTGAAGTTGGTGAGATTTCTTATTATGATTTTTGTTTTTATGTAATATATCTAGAGGGGTTTGGTTTTGGGTTTTAATGCAAAAAAAATAATTTATCTATATTTTATTTTATTTTTAGAAATAATACTAATAAAATTAAATTCTTAATTATAGAGTTAAATATTATATCAATTGTGAAAAATAGATTTTTATATAAATACAATAAGACAAACTAAATAGTGTAATGGTTTTACCGGACACTAATGAAAACTTTATCCTGTACGAACTAGATCACTCTAAGAGACCGAAGGGTGCCAACCTATTTCACCAAACATACATTCTAGCAAACCTTATAAATAAACCTTCCAAATTCAATTCATGTTTGAACTTCAAAGTGACTAATCACTTGAACAACTTCTCAACCATAAATGCCACCTAAGAAATGGCTCCTAATACTCCCATTGAAAACCTTGCGGCTTTGATTTCCTTGTATCTCTATATTAATTGAATAAGATTTACATAGCTAGGGGGAATGATAGAGTTGAAGTGTGAAATAGAGAAAAGAGAGCATGAGAAAGAGAAAGAGACAAACAAAGAGGGACAAAGGAAGAGAGATCAGGTTAATGTAAGTAGATGAACACTCAATCCAAAGTTGCCACTTCCCTCTCAAGTCCTTGATCACACACACAATTTCATCTTCTTAACGGCCTACCAATTGACCTTATGTATTGCACAACTGCATTTAAGGAAAGGAATACAAATCGCTACTTAGCCTTCCACAACTCTTTGGCATTGCACACCAAGGTATGATTGCTACTTATTTCTCCTTACAAGCATTTATTTCATAGCTCTGCACTACAGGTATGTGCAGAAAACATTAATAGAATTCTTACTATTAATATTTTATTGTATTTTATTTAGAAAAGTTTCATTTCTATGAGGAGAAATAAAACAAAACCCAAAATTCTCCTATCATACAAGGGAGTTTCCCCTCTCAAAAACAGAGGAAAATCACTCATTTCATTGTATGTCTCCAATGTTGCAAGTTCATGCCACTAACCATTGGGTGAGTCTTTGAAACAAATGAAGAAAGCGTGGCAACATAAAATCTTGCCAACAATTCTTAGGGAAAAAACTTAACAACTTTTAGCAACTAGGTACTTTGAACAAGATATTTCACGCTTTCAATCCTTTCCTCCCATTGCCTATTTCCTACTTCACCCTTTCCAGTGTGTCTTGTCTATGTTTGTGAAGTAAAATGGTTGCTACAAGTTTCTGGTCCTTCAGGGTAGTCCAGGATTCTAGTATTTCAACTTTCTATCCTATAGTATGGCATATAAGACATTGAGATAACCCCTATTTTAAACTTAATATTCAGGCCATAGTTGGCAAAAACATTATTCATTCAAACAACAATGTCATGACTAGATCAACATGTTTACCAGCATCAAAGTTATGATGGAGCAATATAAGGTTCTAATTTCTCTCCAAGTTACTCATTTAGACCAGCTCTCTGCACACTACAACACCTCTGCCGGTAATATTGATATTTTTGAAGCTTCATTGGGCTACCTTCTCGGAACTAGGAAGAAGTATCTCCCAAATGATGTATTTTTGCAAATGTTGTGGGGCCAGATGTTACAAAAGGTGTTTCTGCTTACCATGGTTTTGGTGTTTCTTTTGAAAAGGGCAAGTCTTCGAAACACCTCTGTTCAGTCTCATGCTCAAAGGAAATCTTGCCAACAAGTCTTAGGGAAAAAACTTTAACTTTTAGCAACAGGCACTTTGAACAAGATATTTCATGCTTTCAACCCTTTCCTCTCATTGCCTATTTCCTACTTCACTCTTTGCAGTGTGTCTTGTCTGTGTTTGTGAAGTAAAATGGTTGCTACAAGTTTCTGGTCCTTCAGGGTAGTCCAGGATTTTGGTATTTCAACTTTCTATCCTATAGTATGGCATATACGACAATGAGAAAAACATTATTTTAAACTTATGTTCAGGCCATAGTCGGCAAAAACATTATTCATTCAAACAACAATGTCATGACTAGATCAACATGGTTACCAGCATCAAAGGTATGATGAAGCAATATGAGGTACTAATTTCTCTCCAGGTTACTCATTTAGAACAGCTCTCTGCACACTACAACACCTCTGCCGGTAACATTGATATTGTTAAAGCTTCATTGGGCTACCTCCTTGGCACTTAGAGGAAGAGGTGTCTCCCAAATGCTGTATTTTTGCAGATGTTGCGGGGCCAGATGTTACAAAAGGTGTTTCTGCTTAGCATGGTTTTGGTGTTTCTTTTGAAAAGGGAAAGTCTTTGAAACACCTTTGTTTGATCTCATGCTCAAAGGAAATCCCTGTGCTTGTTTTTGTTATGCATGTTTTGAACGAGGAAGCCCATTATAAGGAGAAAGGTTTAATTTGTAGATTCAATCATCACTGGCACAGTCTTCCTGCCCTTCATACATGGGTTTAAGAGCAATGGCAACCCTTCCTTATGCACAGGGATTTTTTTGTTCTTTCTTGTAAAGCAACTGAGCAAAAGTCATAGAGAAGGAAACATGGTTTTGGGAAAAGAATGTCCTACTCTTAAGCCCTGGTATCCAAATTTTAACCCTCTAACTGAGATTTTTTAACTGCTTCCTATTTGAAATAGATTTTCATATCTTCCACTTTAGTTTTGGGTGGATTCATGCATAGAAGCAACTGGCAACACTCTTGGTACTTTCATGGCTCTCTAGCTAGAAATGGATGTTCTCTCTTATTCTACTTTGCTTGTATCCAAGTTGAACTGGATATTTCTAAGGGTCTGCGAACAAAAATTTGGTTAAAAGTGGAAGATCACATCTAGAAACAGCGGCTAGATTATAATAAGCTGGCCTTTTGATGCCACAAGTGTTTTGGCCTAGGACATATAGCAGACTTCTGACCAAAGGTTATGTCTTGCTCCTCTAGTCAGGCCTCTTGGTGGAAGGACACTCAGCTTCATCACCTGTATGCTTGTGGGGCTGCTGCTGCTGCTGTTTCTCAGCAGGCTTCTCAAAATCCCTCTGTCTCTCCTCCTTAGGGTGTTGATCCCCCTCCTACTGTTCCTCCTTCAGGTGCAGATCCCTCTCCTTCCTTAAGCTTCAGTGGATGATGTGGCGCTTGATAGTCCTTTGGATTCTTCCTCTCATGGAGTGTTTGTGTCCATTCCAGTGGCTCAGCCCTCTGCAGTTGGGCCTAAGCAAGCATTGATTTCATCCTCTTTGCCTAAAGTGGTGACTCAGCTCCTCCTATGGCTTCTTGTCTTACACCTTCTTCCCCTCTTCCTCTTTCAGCTTCACTGTCTTCAGTTTTAGGTTCTCCTCTTGGACCTGCTAGTTGCCAGAATGCGATTGAAGACATTGAAGCTAGATCAGAGGATGTTTAAACTTCTATATCTTAAAAGAAATCTAGCAAACTGGCCTCTTTTTAGAGTGTGCTGATATGCCAGTCTCTAAATCGGTTGGCTTTTCAATCATAAGCAGGATGTCGTTGGCTTGAGAGTTTGTCACACTGATGCATTAGCCAATAAACTTAGAGAGGGTTCTATTGGGGCCCTTGCCCATAAAGCAACAAACAACCAAATACAACCATCTCTAAAATAAAGAGCATATCCATGAACTCAAACATGAAATGCTATTGTGTTAATGCTCCACCAAGTTTTGAAGCCATAAATTGAAAATTTAATGTATTACTAGCAGAAGGATTAGAGGAAAAACAACTACATTGCTAAAAGTGGGCACACGTTCAACGAAAAAAAGTTAAATTGAACTTCCTGAAAAAGATGGGTATGTATGCATACATTTAGTGCTCTAGCAGATTTGTCAGAGGATGGAAATGTTATCATTGATTAGATCAGAATATATTTTAAGAGAAGATAAGATCTCCATTGAGCAGAATGGCCTGTTCTTAATCCAAGAGAAAATGTATCTCAATGTCAGGTCACTTGTGGTAAAAATAGTCATCTTCATGGGACCTTTGTTCCCATCTATCATCATCAACCTGATCTGGATTTGAGTGCCTTCGATGCTCAGAGCTTCTATCTCTCTTTTTTCTTTCATGACGTTGAGTGGTATGCCTCTCAGTGTGACTCCTATGTCTGTGATGACGGTTGCTCCTATGTTTAGAATCATCCTCATTATTATCTGCATGCATGCTACCTTCCCTGTCACTTCCTTTTTCTTTCCAAATATCACCAGAGTATCCCCTTCGGTCTTTTGTACCTGAGCTAACACCTTCCTCTTGTTCATCATTCACTGGAACTGATGAACCTGACTGCTTGGTAGGTTTATCTCGGTTTAATTTTACATCTGTTAAGGATGTATCTGATGCATCCCCTCCTTTGTGAGAAAGTCCAGTAGACCTGTATGCAGATTGTTTATGACGATAATCATCTGAGCTCCAACGCCTGGGTGGTTGTGGAATCTGAATTTATGAATCAGTAACATTAGTTATTTGAATATCTCTACAACATCTGCAATCATGTTACGCAATTACAGACCTTAATCAGATAAAGTAGAAGAAAGCACCTGAAACCTTCGCATATAGTGACCTTCTGGAGGGAGGGGAATACCAAGCTTCTTCAGTTCATCATATGGAATAGGCCGCCTGAAAACACAGGTGTTAATCATAACATAACATAAAAGATCAAAATTCATCTCACAGAGGAAATACAGGTATCAGAAATTCAGAAATTATATAAATTCCATGATGGGAACAACTTTTGTATGAAACAGACTCAAATAATAAAGAAATTAGATTCAGATTACTGCTATAGTAAAGTGCTTACAAAGGAGCCCGGAATGGTCTTTCTCGGCCTCCAAAGCGTAGCTGCCCTGATTCTTTTCGTCCTCCCAAGCCTCCTCCTGCTCATATGAAAATAAAAGATTTAGTAATGCAACTGAGTTTGTTTTCATTTAAGTAAACAAAAAGTACATGTTTAGAAAAAGAAAAGGTAGGATTAAAAGTTTCCTTCATCCGTTGCTTAAGCCTTAAACAACTTACCTAGCCTACGTGGAATCCAACCTGGCATCAGCTGTTGTCGATTGTAGTCTACAATCACTTGACTCCCATCAATTACGCTGTGATGAGCAGTCTGCATAAATTCTTTACTTTCTTCATAAGGGTGCTCATGGTCATGGTCTTGGTTGTTATTATCAGAAAGGATATTCACAGAAAACTCACCTCATAGGCATAACGCATCTCATTATCAGTTTCATATTCAACAAATGCATAGCCTCGAGAAGCACCAGTCACTGTAACAACAATTTATAGAATTGGATAACCAAATCTATGTAGAAGGGTCCACTTAAACATGCAAAACACTAAAAGTATGATCAATTGAATATATCACAAGAATTATACCATTTCCAATCACATTGTGATTGTATACAATGTTTATTTCAGCTTCTTAAGACTAACAAACCAAAATCGTTTATTATTGAGGGTAACTAAACAAGGATTTAATATTACAAGCTCACATTTAAGAGAGATTCTCTATAGACGGTTGCCAAACCATAAATCTGGGCTTCTGTTAAGGTCTTGCTGTGGTTGACTATCACTTAAGTCTATCACTTGAAATCACAAATGCAGTTGATTCTAGATACATTGCATTTTATAGAGACTACAATGGTCAAGATCCATTTCATCAATAACATTCTTTAAAATATATAATACTTTATACAAAAAACAGACAACAGATATGAATGTTGTTTGAATGAAAAAGCATCATATATCAATCACTGATTATATTTACAGTTGCTGCTTTTCTGAATGCAGATTTATTTCTGAATGATTCGATTTCCCAATCTGCTTATTTATTCCAGATTGATCCCCATTGATTGGTATCTTCACCAAAAGAATTGACCTCACTTATATATCTTTTATTTCTTGGGAGTCACACCTCTTCTTTATTAATGCCTTTTCAGAAGAGTCGCAACTATTCCCTTAATCCCTTGGTCTGAAACATTAATTTAATTTTAATTTAAATATCCTTAGTTCCAAGGGATCGCTGCCCTTAGAAGCACTCCTTAAATGCTTTTATTTTACCAATATAATTACTGCTCGTTAATGTTAATGTATGCTTAATGTGAATCGCTGCCTTTGTTATTAGTCATAGCCCTTTCAAAGACTCTTAATTGCTGTTCTTATAATCACTCTTCTTACTTGTTAATTGCTGTCTTAATAATAATTTCAATCGCTGCAATTAATCGCTGTCTCCTTTTAATAATTTAATCGCTGCTTTTAGGAATACATTTGCTGCTGTTCATTATCAATAACTGCCTTATATTTATTAATTGATGTTCAAGGAAACATGATCGCTGCAGATATTCCTTCAATATATATATATATATATTATTTTATGTTTACATATTTTACATTAATATATTATATATGTTTCTTATTTTACTACTATATTTATAGATTGAATGTATTGTTAATATATTTATTTTTATATTAGATTTATATATTTTTAATATTTATAATATTATATTATAATGATTATAATTATAATGATATTTAAATTGTTAATATTAATATTTATATTGTTATTTATTGCATTTCCACGCTTGATTCTTTTGTATACTTTAGTGTTGCAATTTGATCATGGCGGGGCCATGACACTCTACATGATTTTAGTGGGCCATTGCTTGAGGGAGCCATCAAAAATGTGCAGTTAATAGTAGAAGACCAAAAGAAAAAGGGCTGCAGCATTCAATCTGATGGGTGGATAGACGGCAAAAATAGAACCCTAATGGACTTTGTAATGGCATATTCATGTTCTTGAAGTCCATAGATGCCTCGCATGAAGTTAAGAATGCAAAGACTTTATGCAATTTGTTGGAGATGATGGTCCAAGGGTTGGGATGGAGAATGTCATTCAAATTGTTGCCAACAACACAACCACATGTATAGCTGTAGGGAGACTTCTTTAGTAGACACATCACACCATTTTTGGCACCCTTGTGGTGCATGTCATTGATTTAAAGCTTAACAGTGGGAAGACTTGATGGTTCAAAAGTGTACTTTAAGGCAAAGAATCATCACAAAATTTACCTAAAACAATATTTGGGTGCTTAACTTGATGAGAAAGCATGCCAAAGGAAAGAGTTTGGGCAATCAGGGATCACACAATTTTCCATAAACTTAATCACTTTACAAAGCATTGTGCAGGCATCTAGCTTCCCTCAAGCTAATGTTTGTGAGCCCTTAGTTGTTGGAATCTCCATATTGCAAGAACGCAAAAGAGGAGAAAGTCATAAGGGCAATCTTTGACGATGTGCTCACCAAGATCAAAGAGATATATTAGCTAACTTACAAATTTATAGTTTGTGAATTTTAATTTGATGTTTGTTTGTTTGCTTTTGGTTTTTTTTCTATTAATTTAAAAAAATTGTTTTCAATTTTTTTAGGTGATAAAGCCTTTAGTCAAGGTACTTCATTTGATTGATCAAGATAAAATGCTTATGGATTACCATTGAGGATATGAACAAGTCAAAGGAGGCCATGTTGCATTACTATGGTAAAAACACGAGAAAATATAAATCATTTAGCATTATTTCATATTTTACTATTTATGGAAATAAATAAAAACTACTTCATGAATGATTTAGTTTGAAGTAGAAACTTAAAAATGAGAAGATGAATGATCAATTACCAATTACCAATGGAATTCAGAATATACCTTAAGGAGTTGGTGTTAGCATTTTATATCTTCCTCTTCTCTTTTCGTTTTCTTTTTTGGTATTCGCAAAAGAGCATGGGCTAGGTATTTTTTTCAAAAATCCCACCTTAAATCTAAACCTAAAAGGGGGTCCAACAAGGCCCCCCAACCTAAAAACATTAAAAATTGTGGTCCATGCTCTTTTGTAATCACCAAATGAGAAGAAGAGGAATAGAGAAAAGGAAAAGAAGAAAGAAGAAGAGGAAGAGGAAGAGGAAAAATGGCAACACCAACTCCTTGAGACCCAATATGGTCAAGGGATGTTGTGACATCCACTAATCATTTTAGGGATGCTACAATATCCCCAATATCAAATCTAAAACGCGACATTCCCAATAAATGTTTCAAAAATAGGAAACATGAGGGGTTCTCCCAATCCCCGAGATGTCTAGGGCATGGGATTACACAAGGACATGTCCCTGTAGATCATTGCTTGGAAGTCACTTGAATGATGCCACTTCATTTATCAAATGTCTTAAACAAAAAAATTAGCTATGAAGTCCGTATCATAAAGCTTTACCAAACTAGTTCCTATAACCTCCTAAAATTAAGGACTATTTCTGAGGTACTTTTCGACTCATGGGAAGCTTCAAAGGCCATAAAATATAAACCACACTATGAGTATATGATTTATTTGATTCAAATAGATATTTCATTTTTCAAATGAAACAAATAGGATAAAAGAGAATGACCATAAAATAACCAAAACAAAAAACAAGAAAGCAGTTTACCAATGTTGCGTACCAAACGGAGGTTCTTCACTCGGCCGTATTTGCTCATCTCCTACAAAAGAAGCAATAGATATGTATATATATATATGGGCCACAAGTCAAGAAAGCATTTTTTTCGTCATTTAATAAACCTGAATATAATACCTTCCCCAAAGACTCTTCTGTTGTGGTATGAGAGAGGCAACCCACAAATATGGTACAATAGGGATCGCCAATAACCTTAGGATCACCAGTTGGATCATCTGAAATGTGTGAACATAGCAAAGCTTAGCAGAACACATTAATTCTTCATAGGAGACAAATGCTATAAAAACAACCTTAAAAAAGCATATCTACTAATTAAAAAAACCCATATAGAAGAAATTAAAATTACTAACAGAGCCCAGCTGTAGCACAGAGGACTGCACGATATACGCCATTATCATGAGGGGTGATATCAGTGCCATCAATACTGCCTGCTTGAATGGGGTGATAGGAATCTGCATAGAATACTGCATTTATGTTTGCAACTGAGCTCATTCTTCGTGAATATGACTCTGTATGATCAAAACACAAGCAATGCCAATGAAATTTTTAGAACCATATGAAGGGAAAACAGCTGATGTGACAAGAAAATATTAGTCACTTCCTTTCAGTGGCTAAATAATATAGAACACTATAAAACAATTTCATAGCAGATGACCAATTAGAGATTAACAAAACAACAATACCTTGGCATAAAGCTTAATGAGTCCCATCCAAAGTTTTGTATTGGTTGTATATTATGATATTTAGAGGCATGAATATGATTACTGTTGCTTTTACATCAACCCAACAAGATTACTAGTTGAAAAAATAAAAAACATACGTGCAAATTTCATTGGCGGTGATGCCAAGGTAGTCATTTCACTTACTTCATGTTAGTAGAATAATTTTCTTTTGTGACAAATAATTGTTAAGGAAGCAAAGAAATTTAGCTTTCTCAACATGACCAACCAAGCTTCATTAGGGCACTATCTAGACATGACCAATTCCTGAAATTTCTTGGCCTGTTCTTCTAATGCACAGACTTAGGGTAATATCAGTTGCCATTTAATTTGTATCTTTTCTTATTCCTGCTACCTCAACCATCCACCATGGTCCCCACATTACAGAGTTTATGGCTTCCCAAGAAAATTGCTACGTGTTTCAACTGCTCTTAACTCCAGATTTCTAGTTTGGAGGGACAT
Organism: Sequoiadendron giganteum; assembly: GCA_007115665.2. NCBI lineage: Eukaryota > Viridiplantae > Streptophyta > Pinopsida > Cupressales > Cupressaceae > Sequoiadendron > Sequoiadendron giganteum. The sequence goes on from CM021109.1 coordinate 509,277,739, forward strand.
TTTACAGGTTCTCTCCAGATTTCTAGTTTGAAGGGACATGTCTGCTTGCCTCAACTAGAGCACATGGAATTGAAAATCTAAGAGAAACACAAACCAGATTCACAGCATCTAAATGCTTTTAATTGGTAAAGCTCATACAACCTGCAACAATTAGATATTCATGATGTGCACAAGCTTATGAGATGGGGGGAGGGTGGGGGTGAATTAGTATAAGACTATCTTTTACTTTTTCAAATTAACAACCACAATAACTTCAAATTCACAACATCAACAAAATAAAGACACAAGAAGAACTCAAGATTTACGTGGAAACCCTTTCAGGAGAAAACGTCACGGCAAAACATTGCTTATATAAAAATCTATTACAATCTTTGTAGGCACCAACCTACTTGGAGACACCAATCTCCAACAGTTGAGCACCAACTCAATATGAGACACCAATCTCTGTTAATGTGAGGCACCAACCTCTTGGATAGACAAAGTATTTGTTCTCCTTGATAATCCTCCTTTAATAATCTGCTTTTGAATGATCTTCAATTATTCTCTCTTTTCACACATCTACTGGTGTATATATGATTTATCAACTTATCTTCCACACACACTTCTCCTCAATCCACAAACTTTATTTACACCTTCACAATAGAGATGACTTCATGAAGGGATGCATTGCTTCAAAAATGAGATGACTTCCTTATTTTATACTTCTTCAATGTAACCTTTCATTGCAGATTTGGGCGCTCTGTTAGGGGGTCGGCCCCTATAACAATAAATTTATTTAGATTTCTTTTTATTTTCTTTTTGGGTGCTAGACTTTGGTCTGCCCATATATTAATTTATTTATTGTTTTTTGATATCCAAATTGGGCGCCACTATGAGGGGGGTTGGCCCAAACAATAATAACAATTTAATTTAATTTTTTTAACTTCACAAGGAGGACACTGATCATGAGGAAGCTGGCCAGCAAAGATGAATTTTAAATATTATTTTATTGCTGCTTTGTAATGATAGGAACTGCTCTTGTAATTTCATCGTGATTTGTCTTGCCATCAATTTTCATCATCAACCTCCTATACGCCTTTGGCATCAATCACAATAATTCTAACAATTCAATGGAAAGAAAAACAGAGAGGATCTTGTGAAAAAATCTCTAAACATTTCTCATGTCTGCTTGCCTCTACCAAAGGAAACAAGATTGAAATTTTCAGACAAACACAAACCAAATTTGCACCATCTAAATACTTTAATTTAGTACAACTATGCCTGTCAAAAATACAATATAATAATTAATATGTATGCAGGGTTAGTTCAGGAAACAGAGCATAAATTACTGAGGTCAAACCCAAGCATCTGAAGCTTGGCTTTGGATGAAAGCCACTCACCTTTATCGATTAAGCTAGTCCTCACTTAAGGTCTAAGATTTGCCATTGTTGGAATGAAATTTTGGCAAGAATACTTCCCTTAAGCAGAATAACTTTACCATAATAATAGACATTATGTGAGATTCAAATTCCCTACGCCATAATCACCTGAATTTCAATTGTTAAGTTTATCTGCTGATGGCACTGGATCCCAATCAGCAACATGAGGTGGAAGTGCATCTAAATTTTGAATCATCAAATTTGACATTGTGAGCTTTCAGAGGCAGTAGACAACTATGGCCTCATTCCTAATGGATAACCAAACTGAAATTTGAAAGAAAAGAATTTTGGAAAGACAGATCTCTGCTTGAGCAAACAAATATAACGCAAATCATTCTTCAGGAATGGCAATAAAGGTATGATATTTCTATAAAAGATAACTAGCCAATAGAGATTCTCTACAGAGACTTCAGAATGATTAAGATAAAATGTAGCAGATGGGAGGACTCCAGGGAAAGGACATTGCATGGATTGCTAGTCCATACATACTGTGAACTCTTCATCAGCGTCAATAAATAATTTACAAATACAGAAAATAGAAACACATGTAATACAAGAAACAGAATGTGAGGATTATGTGATGAAACCTGACAAAATGTACAAAATTGATGGGTGGCATATGTCATCCATGGTGTAAGAATATTTCTAGACTTATCAGCTGGCAAGATGATTCCAACTTTTAGTATAAGTTTGCACTATTTCCTCCATGCTTGTATGAATTTGCCCTCAATTTCCTCTCAAGATGAGAAAATGCCACAGAAAATGCATTGAAATAGCTACTTTTGCCTGTACGATAATCCTTTCCATCCAACAAGGTAAGTGGCAGACGTTTAGTGTCCAGTAGTCCTAGTTCAGGTGCCATCACCAAAAGGGGTTTGAGAACGAAGGTGACAAGGAGCAATTTGCTCAAGAATTGAACTCACATAAGAAACTTGTTTGTGAGAATAAGAATTAATCTTCTTGTAAGAGTCTTGAGATCTTCAACACCAGGCCATGGAGATTTGATTTCAGGTGGACCATAAAGCTGGGATTTTGATTCAGGATTGAAGTTCAGAAGGGACCTGATTATTAGGCTGAACGAACATGAACATAAACATAGGAAGCAAGAGAGAACATTAAGCTGGAGGCAACTATACTTATAACTTGAAGCAAATTGCCCAGCAAATTGCTTCTTAGAATTGGCTGTAGTCGGCAAGAAACAAATAATTTGATAAACAAATGTGTTACTGTGTAATTAGTCCCCCGACGGTTGGTTGGTTGTTACTTGGTAGTTGCCAACGGTTGGCATTCTCAACCAACGCCGGCTTGCTGTATATTGTATGTTTGCACTTGTAGTGGGGGACCACATACATTTTGGTATTCTGTAATGATTGCCTATCTGATGAATGAAAGAATACATGACATATATTTTGTGCATCATCTGAGTAATTGACATGTTTTATTATTGCTGTTATGTATTTCCGTTTACTCTCTGTTAATCGTTCAATTAGCATTACTGAGTAAACATTGGCATTAAAGGTATGAAGGTTTTACAAAAGATGTGTGATAGATAGTTCTCTAAAGACACTGAAAAATACAGGGTTCAACTGCCAATATAATGTATTTTTTTAATAATGAAGAAAAAACGCATCTCCCTTAGACAGCAATTTAGCATCTCTAACTCTCACTGAGTCCTAGTTTGTAACAAATCAAATTCATCCATAGAAGTCTTTCCTATAATATCAAATACTGGCATGCATGCACTTTTAAGTTTTTCTTTTAATTTTACAGGAAATGCAATCTTAAAAATATGAATGCATGACAGTCATTTTCAGCTTTTTTTATATATATTGAAATATGTTTACAAATATAACTCATGCAGAGCACCGGATCACAAGTCAACGAAAACTAACCTAAAAAGCAACAAAAGAACAACTATATCAACCAGATATCAACACTGAACCCACCCACACAACGTTCTGTACATAAAAAGACCCCCACATGATCAGCAAGTCTAAACAAGTGGCTACAACCACCAAAACATAAAATTAAAGTCAAAGATTATGAGAAAAAGGGAACATTGATACCAGATCACCACCATACTAAACTTGACCAGTCACTTAGCATAACTAGACCTATCCTTTTTCTTACCTAGATTTGCAACCATATATTCAACATTTCTTCTCAAAGTGTTCACTCTAAACTCTACACTCTTGAAGCCAATCTTTCGGGTACATTCTGATAGGAACTGCCAGGATAGGCAAAAAAGAATCGCCACTACTAGAATTTGAAGCACAATTACCACCACTATTAGCAGCCATAGGAACAGAATCATCAGAAACCTGGAGCCCTAGGTTAATGGAGATGGAACATCATTATCAATCACTAGTATATTAATTTCTCTCTTCTCTCAATCAGCCTTCAACAGAGAATGATCCCCATGACGCACAGAAAAAGGAACAGGATCCAGACTATCAGGGTCATCACTGTCTATAATCACAATGTTATTTTGTTGATGCCAATTATCATTGCCAAAGGAGAAATTGTCAGAACTTTCTTATTTATGAAAGCTGATAATAGTAATATCTTCCCTCCTATACACCTACAAAACTGCATTGTTGACCACAACAAAAATATTGTGATCTTTGAAAAGCCAGTGAGCAAACAATTCTTATCATGAAAAACTTCAGTATTCTTAGAAATCCATAAAAATCAAAGAATTTCAGTCCACATAACCAGCCATAACTTATCAAGAAACTTATTAAGATGAGAAGAACTAGCAATTTTTCCAAATAGAATATCTAACCAACTAATGAACACCTCAACAACTCTTTTATTTCAGGAAGGAAGAAAACAATTCCAGCCAAGCTTAGTATATGGACAATCAAAACACAAATGATAAATAGACTCAACATTCCCACAGACTGAACAAGACTAACAATCCTGACTAACCATAACAGCAACTACAACTAACTTATTAAATAAAAGTATCCACCTTAAAAAAAGACTTCTTAGGCTCAATGTTATTAGACCAAATCCTTTGCAAACTATTAGAACAAGCATGCACCGAATCATGGAGGCCCCACTAATTATTTAGCTTGCTCAACCAGACATCCGAATAAGACACAATAGCATATAAAAACTTTGAAATGGCTTGAAAGAACTTTTTACCACCTATCCAATGAATATTATCCCAAAGGCTGTCATCCCAAATAACTTTGAAATTCCCCCCAAACCAGTATGCTTAACCATCAATAGGTTACTTTCTGCTATAGAGGAATGTCAACTTGCATTGAAAAGTCTCCCAAGGAATCAAACTATCATTAACCAGAACATTGTCAATAACATAGTTGCAAAACTCTGCGAGTACTCATGAGCCAGAACCGGTGACTAGTAACTTGCCAAAAAACTCATTGTTGGGTTTTTATAAAACTCGCAGCGATTTTTGCATGAAAATTTGTCAAAAAATCATTAATTTTGCAAGAAAATCTGTCAAAAACTCACCAATATCGGTTAAAAAAATTCTTTCCACCAAACATTAAAAAGTTGATGTGATTTCAAGAAATTTTGTAACACAATTGAGGACAGTGGCGACTTAGGGCACACGACTGGAAGCATGATAACAGAGAATTTTTTTTGCCTTTTACCTACTCGGCCCTTGCTCAGGTCAAGTTTATTCTAATAAATAGAAATCATTATATTTTGATAAATAGTAATCATTATTATTCTTGTTACTAGATTCATGGCTATACTTTGCTTGTGGTAGATTGATGGTTGATATTCATTGGAAGGATGAACAGCAATATTTCTCATATGACATTTATTCTAATACTCTGCATTTGATGGTTGATATTAGTTGGAAGGATGAACAAAAATATTTCTCATATGAAATTTATTATGATACTCCGCATTTGATAGTTGATATTCGTTGGAAACTTGGAAGGATGAACGGCAATATTTCTCAATGACATTTAATATAACTTTTAACTAATGATGAGTTCGCTGATTTGGAGAGGAAGGCAGCTGAATGGGAAGCAAATATAGCAGCACATGAGGCGGAAGAAGGCAAGGTTGGTCAGCCATCAGGGGCACGTTCCTCACATACACAGCTTGATCCTATCACTGTGGATGAGGCACCTATAGAGGATACTGCAGCTATACCATCTACTTCAGCAACACCCACACAACAGCAACAAACTTTTTTGGACTTTAGTCATAGATGAATTTTCATTGATACTGAAACTGAAGTTCATATGTATTCAATGATTGACCTTGTTTTTTTGTCTATGATATAAACTAAACTCAAATTTTGATTTATATATGATGGGAATCAGTAATATATTCTACAAACTCAGTATATGTGTATTTTTGAAGAATAGTTTTTAAAATTATGTATTTTCAAATGTTTGATAAATTTGTTGAGTTATTGCTGAGTCCCGACTTATTAAAAAACTTGGGCCTGCAGAGTTATCACCAGGTCCGAGCTTTTCAACTATGGTCAATACACTTAATATCTTTATTAGCCTAAGTTTTAGATGAACAGCCTCTAGTAGAGGCAAGAACCAAATTCTTATCATTCAAAGACCACCACAAAGAATGGAAGCCCAACACTTTATCCTTACTTTCATCGAAGACCTCATGACCTTTTCTAAATTCCTTAGCAAATAACCACGCCTTCATAATGGAACCAAAAATAGCAGAGCCAAAAGGCTTAACATTAAACTTAGCAAACAAAATGTCCCAATAAAGAAACCCACAAAAGAATCTATTAGAAACACTATTAGAAATATTATAGCTCAAAAGAATCTTCCAAGGCACCTTGCAAAGCTTTAATAATCCATTTAACTACAAGAGAAACACCAAGAAGAAAAATATCTTGTAAACCCATACCCCCCAAACTTCTAGGCCCAATAAATTGATCCCAGGAGACAACATGACACTAGCTATATCCTTTACCATTAGACAAAAGAAAGCTCCTTATGAGCTTATTAAGCTAGTTAATCTTAGAGGAAGACACCAACCAACAAGAAGAGAAATGCATTGTATGGGAAGAACAAAATTGATACATTTGAAACTGCCCAGCGAAAGAAAAATGTTTTCCTGGCTATTTCACAATCTTAACTTTCTCCATGGCTCAATCCCACATCCTTTAGTAAGGGATTAAGTGAAAAAGGAATCCTTAAAGACCTCACAATAACATTAGGGTCAAAACATTTCCAAGTTTTATTCATTATATAGTTAGGAAAGGAACAATTTCAGCTAAGAGAATACATTTTTTAAATTGCAATCATTGAACCAAAAGCCTTGTCATGTCCCCTACATCGTGACATTAAGATAATAAAATACACATTTAAAAAATTAACCATTTGAACATAAATTAAAATTGTCACAGACAATATTATAATTATAAATATTAAGTAACATTCTAAATATTAAAAAAAATTATTATTATTATGATCTAATGGATATATCATATATATAATTAATAAAGAAACTAAACATAAAAATATAAAATTATAAAATATTATAACCAATATAATATGAAATACTCTAATCATTATAATACTCACAATAAATATATAAAATATTGTCAAACTAAATAAATATTAAATATTTATAAATTAAAGGGCAATATAATATTGAGACATCGCCTCCATTTTCTACTACACGGGACTAATCACCCTGACACATGACAAAGATATCGAGCTGCAGTTCCTATCAAAGTCAAAGTAATTTACAAGGGCGATAGCAGATAGGTGTCGGATTTGTGCTCCATGGGCCAGCGCATAACACCAAAGGAGATCGACGCAGGGTTTTGAAGTCAAACAATTATTTCAGGGATCAGCTCACTATCTTTGGTTTGTTAATTAGCCTAAGGCCGACATAAAGGCATTAACAGGAGGTGCGATTACTTGATGGATGGAAGGACGTGCCACTTGGGCAAAGCGGGTATATAAGGTTACAGATCAAAAGCAAGAAAGGCATCGAACAAGCATCAGGATTAAGCAGCAAGAAGAATGGGATAGACGCCTGAGCAAGAGACACTTTGTCATCATCGTGAAATTAAGAATTGACGGTAGAAGCTATTGGGACAATATCAAGACAGGAGTATTCGATATTCGCTGGAGCTAGGAGACACGTCACATGTGGTTGCCGTCCATTCTGAAGGAATCGAGCTAACAACACCAGCCACATAAGCATTGAGGATTGGATGATATCGTGGGTTCTGCAAGAAGGGACGCAAGCACTCTTAGGATCGATGCTATTCATGATTACCATCAAGACAACAAATTCAGGGTTCATGAGCGCAGCCTATTACAATGCTATCAGGATGGGTGAGTAAACATTCATAGAGTCAACAGACGCAACTTCTGATAAAAGACGCTTAGTGCTGGGTGAAGTCTACAATTCATCATTTTCAGTTTGCTGGGAGTCTTGTTGCTGTCATACAGTAACCTTGGACGTAATTCTTGCATAACCCAATCTGCACATTGATCTGAGCTATATTTCATCTCATAAGAACATTTATCATTGTAAACTGCTTTTCTGTTGAGAGCTATCTTCTTGAGGGTATTGTGTAATCAGTTTACATAAGGAGAGTGAGCGTATGACAACTGTTTGTCATAATGACAATCGATTATAGCAGCATACTTGCATGACTATCCAGACTTCTATTTGCATTTGGAAAGTCACAAAGGCATATACATTCTAATCGCATTGGAAGTCATTTGGTATCATTTAGACTAGCATCTGCATGCTTTCCATCACCAAACACAAAGGAAACCACATACAGCAGATTGCATGAAATAGAATAGATCTATTCATATCAGATATTAAATGTAATCACAAACAATAATTGATGAAGGATGATGTCATTTAGTCCTATGAGTGAACATGAGTGTCAATCTATGTTATCAGAAATGAGAAATGGAAATCGTAATGAGAACCAAATAGATTGGAGCGATGGGACGAACAGAAAATATATAAAGAGAACAATAAACATATGAAGACACCTCGATAAAGAAGTATGGAGCTCTATGAAGGAATATCCATAAGGAAGTATGATAGAAAGAGTAAAAAGGATATGAAGATCTTTCAATGAAAATCATCGGATAAGTTGTGCAAAAATATTTTATAAAGTCAGATTGGAAAAGGCAAGTTTCAGACCAACCCCAAAGAGGGGACATTACAAGCCTTGTAGTAAATATCAGGTCTATTATCCAAATTATTATCATTAATTTCAACAAAAATAGAGGTATCATAAGAAAAATGCATTCAATAATTAAATCCCCTAAAGTTAAGCTCAACCCCTTAACAAGCAATCCAAGAGACATTGCTCTCAACGAAAAAATGAATAGATTCAATAGCTAACACAAAGAGAGGGACAAAAGGGCATCCCTATCTAATAGACCTTAGAAGAGGAAAAGAGTGAGATAGAACACCTTTCACACTATTCTAAGTCAAGGCATCTCTAAATAAAAAACTTATCATTCTACAAAAATATGCCTCAAACCCCAAAAATTTTTACATAAGAATGATAAAAGGCCATTCAATTTTATCATAGGCTTTCAAAGTCTACAAGAAGCATACTCATATTTTGATTAGAATGCTTGGCCCAATGCATACCCTCCCGACTGGTAATAAAATTATCAAGAATATACATAAATTTCACAAAACCTATTTGGGTAGAAGCTATGCTCCACGAGGACGCGTCCCCTGCCTTTTTTGGCTCATCCCCGTACTTGGGACGAAACGGGGACGGCTAGGAAACGTCCCCTAGCCGTCCTTTATTTCACACAAAGTTTCTGAAACTTCCAAGGGACGTTTTTTGTAGATTCAGGGGACTTAAGGGATGGCTAGCAGTACCCGGTACTTCCAAGACGTCCCCTAACTATCCCGGGGACTGCTAGCTGTCCCCTGTGGCCCAGCAACATCTTACTTTATTTTGTTTTGTAAAAAAACACATTTTTAAATTTAAAAAAGGGGATGGATGGGCCCATAAGAACTCCCCACCCCTTTAAACAAAACCCAAACCTATTTGACTTATCAAAACTGTTAATGAATGGTAGATTAGGTCAGATATAAACAATGATTGCTATAAGCATCATCATCGTTTATATAAGATCAATAGCTATTCATATTTCTGGAAAATAAGTTAGTCGAATTTATGAGCATGCATAAAATTGAAATAATAAAAGATGATTCAAAACCTGCATTGAATAAAATCGGAACTCATATAATATATGTCCGCCATGTATGTGAGGATACATGTGTTAAGACTATTAAGCCGAGTGTTAGTCGGCTGTCTATGAGACCCGCGCGCCCAAAGGGATACGTCCCTTGAGCGGACGTGTCTCCACGTGTGGAGACACATCCTCTCAAGAGATGCATCCCTTAGAGGCGAGTCTCTAACATATTAAACATGGTTCCCTCATTAATATGCAAACATCGAAATTTATTAATGTTCTGCAATCAGTACATTCGGCTTTACGAGAAGAAATATGGAATGGAATCGATAGATGTTGTTTGACCTGTGAGAATCGACTTTCAACAATCTGGAATCTGATCATATTATCAACATGGTATCAGAGCAGGTTCGAGGGATTTGATCAGATGTGTTAAGCAAGTTTAGTCAAACAGATCTTGTCTTCAGAAATTTCAGAGAACCAATAAGTGTAGCATGCTGGAATCGATAGCATACCTGGAGAAAGTCGTGTCTTCATTTAATATTAAGATTATGGCGAAATTAATGTTACAGTTTACATTGTCGGATTCTTTCCGATGGCATCACTTTCGCACTTGCACCTAAGCATTTGCCAAGTGTTATGCGTCTCTCCCTTCAGAACAATAAAAGTGATGAGAAGAGTTATGTTCATTAAAGTTGGCATCACATCATTCATACCAAGTCCAAATCGCAGCATTAGAGTCATCGCATTTGAATCAAGGATTGGAGAACAGGTATTCCAAAGGCAACTGAAACTCCTATTAAGCGATGTACTGTGTTAGTCATCACCACCAATAAGTACGCAGGTTTGTGGCAACGACGCAGCACCAGCATCTCGAGAGCCCTATCAACCGCATACATTCCCAAGCATCATTATATCGCACGGAGTTGAGAAGGGAAACGAATTCTGTATCAAAGTCTGTAGACTCCATCACGCCCTTGAATATCATTCATGTCGATGGAAGATTTAGGCATTGTCTTTTTCGGGACCCCTTCAGAAGTTACCGGACGGATCCTTGTATCAGGTGGGGCTCACTGGGTATTTGTGTTCTATGTTGGGAAGATCTCACTATGAAGTCAAAGTTGTTGCCAGCAGCAACGGAGCAGCCTCATCCTTGCCAAGTAGCGACACTCACTTCAACTTTTGGATATCGCCATATCGTGATTTGATCCTAGCGCATATGGTGCTAGGAATTTATTGTAATCAATGGCAGAAAGGAGTATAAATGCAGTCTTAGTTTCTATTGGAACCATTCAAATTTTACCCAGTCACCACATCAATTAAGTTATCAGTGATTGTGGCTGAATGCACCAGCCTGAACCAAAGTCGGGGCATCGAACATGTGATATTGATCTGCCTAACAGCACTTGGACACTCGGAGAGTAACTGCAATCTTCCTTGGAATTAGTCAGAAGCGATGCCACTGCTAAGGGCGGAGCAAAGCGCACTATGCAGATCTGAAAAAGAGTTTCCGATTAGCAGAGATGAGTATTCCTTGGTTGAATCTTTGAATTTTTTCCTCTAGGCTAAATTTCAGTTTACTAAATTGTGAAAATCTGACATCATTTGCTTGGATTGCGTGTGACCAGTAAATGGTGATCACTGGGATAAAATTCTTAGAGTTAACAATTATTCGTTGCAAGTTGTTTCATGCTAATTTCTAAATGTGACTCTGAAACAGTGAACCCCGGGGACGCGTCCCCCCCCCTGGGCCCTAGCGTCTCCGAGACGAGGACGTCCCGGAGACGTGGGGACAGCGTCTCCCCGTCTCCGGAGGCGCCACCAGATTGCTCCCCCGCCGCTGGAGACGCCGAAACGCACCGGCGTCTCCGAGACGCTGAGGGAGACGTCTGGGCGTCCCTCGAGCGTCTCGGAGACACCCAGGCGTCTCCCGCAGCGGACAGTCCATTGGGACATTTTTTAAATGAAAAAAACACATTTTTTTATTAGTTTTTTTGTTCTATTCGAACCCTAAGGGCATGTGGGCCCCATCTAAACTCTTCTATGCTATCAAAAGCCCCTTCTAACTTCATTTTTATCCACATTTGCATTTCTACTTGTCTGCTACAGCAAGAAGAAGAAGACTGAAGAGCTGAGGAAACAGTGATTGGAGGAGTGAAAGGAGTGATTGCAAGTGGAATAGGAGTGTCAAGGAGCAAGAAGAAGAAGAGGAGGAAGATTCTTCAGCTTGTTGAAGAGATTTTTCAAGCAAAAGGTAAGGTTTTGAACTGATTTTTTCTTTTATTTTCTGATTTTCAATGTTCATTGTTTTAGTTTTTTGAATTTTCTCATTTTCATTTCTAAATTATAAGTTCTTAGTTCTTGTTGTTTCATTTTCTTGTTTCATTTCTAATTCTTGTTGTTTCATTTAAACATTTTCTAAATTAGTTAAGATTTTGTTTTGAAATTTAAAATTTAAAATATAGAGTTTTATTTTTTTAATTTTAAAGTAGGGCATAGGCTGAAACTATGTGTTTATTGATTTTTTTTTTCATTTTGTGAAATGCAGTGTCAAAATGAGCTCCCACAGTCATGAAATGAGTGAGGATGAGATGGAATTGGAAACTCATTCTCATGATGCAAGCCATTCAGAATATGAACCCGAGCATGAGGATGAGCACAATGAGGGGGGTGAACATGGGTCAAATCAAGAAAGACAAACTAGTTCCATAGCTAGTGCAGCAGTTGCTACAGATTGCCCCTCTCAGCTTTTGGCAGAGTGGGCTAGGGGTCCTTATGATCCCAAATCTCCTCTCAAACAGTTTGCAACAAGAATAACAGCCCCAACATCATGTGGTGGTACGAGAAAATGGAAATGCAACATTTGTGGTGATGATTGGTTTGGGAGTGTTGTACCCAAACCGAAATTTTTGCTTCATTAAAGCATTTTGCTTAAAATGGTCTAAACCTTGTAAAAGTGGGGTCAAAACTCAATTTTCGGGCAAATAAAGTATGGGCTTTTAGTCAGTGTGATGCCAGGAAGATACTGGCAAAATTTGAAAATTTTGAAAATTAGGGTTTTTGAAATCTATTTTTAGCCCGAAACCCTAAAAAATAGGAACTTGTCAGAATTGGATGAAATTAATTTTGATTGGCTTATTTCACATCACAATCACAGTGGTGAAGTCAGTTTCAGTTAAAAGTCAGTTTAAGGCTGGTGGGTAGTTTTCACTTTTTTAGGAGAAAAGTTAGGATCTTCGGGGTCATCAATGGCAGTTGGCCAGTACCAGGTGTCAATATCTAAGCCTGAAACTCAAAGAGGAACGCTCTACGATAAAAGATGTTGGAAATAATGCTTTTTGATGGAGGGGATTTTCAGATTGGCAAAAAGTGCTAAAATATTCTAAGTCTGGGAACTTTTCACTATGTAACGTAGTAGACACTTGCGCAATCAACGTGCAAATCAACTTTATAGTGTCCGTACATGTGAAAATGATGAAGTATAGTCATCCACACACCTCAGCAGTCACAACGCTTCGACATGGTCAACCGCAGGGATGGATACAGCGTTTGCAAAGCATAAAATGGTGAAAATCAATGAATTCAAAACAAATCCGCTCCCCTGTAGCCTAGGGGCGCCCTTCCATTTGAAGGTCAAGATTTGAGTGTTTTGGATTAAGAACACATTCATTATGTTCAGTCAGTTAGTTTTCCGATTAGCCATGAAGCAAGATTATCCGAGTTACAGAACTCCGGCAAACGAAGACAGAAGCAGAGGTTACGAAGAGTGTTTTCATCAAGGAGGCAGTCTAGAGATGCAAATCCGCTCCCTTCTAGCCCAAGGGCGATTTTCTTTTTGAAGGCCCAGATCTAGATGCATGTGTGTTTTGATGGTTTCAGCCTTTGCAGAATTAGTTTAGCTTTTCAACGAGCTATCAAGCGAAAGCGTATCCAGTACAGAAATCCGGTTATCGGCGGTGGAAGTGGAAATTGCAAGCAAGATACATGTCAGATGAAGTTTTGTAGAATGCAAATCCGCTCCCCTGTAGCCCAGGGGCGATCCTGAATAAGACCTGTTTGATGGATGAATTTGCAATTGAGGTCTTCCTGAGATCTCTTCCAGCTCAGTCCAGCTTTGCAGTGTATCCGTTCACAAGACGATCCGATATTCTGAGTAACTGTGACAGAGGTCCTACCGAGCACGTAAAACAGAGGATGGTGAAGCGTAGCTACACAAAGCTGCACAGCTGTAGGCTAGGGGCGATTCTCCTTTAGGCCTGCCAGACGGGGTTATTTGCAATTACAGTCTTCACAAGACTTGTGTGCAATTACTCAAGCTATCCAACGAGTCTAGCCGACAGCCTCCGGGATTTGGCGAATGCTCGTACGTGCGAGGTCAAGATGATAATGCTGTGAAGAAGAGCTGATTGAAGGCAATTCAAAAAATGACTAAGTGTAAGAATATTATTTTCTTTGAAAAAGGCGATTTTCTTTTAGAGGCCTTAAAAGCAATTTTCTGGCTTCGTCGTCTCCAAGAACATCTCTTGCAAGTTGACCAAACTATACAGCAAGACAGACGGCACGCGTATCGGAACATTCCAGTTCCCGGTATCAAGGGTCAAAGTATGGTGTTCAGTTGAAAATCACACTTTTGTCAAAATGGTGTTTGAGCTATCACAGAATAGGGGCGCTCATGCTTTTGGGGTTCTTAATACAATTTTCAGATCCTTCACATACAGTCATTGGATGCAGGATACTTCTAGTCATGCAATGAATCCATTATTCAGTCAGTGGAGTTCATTATTCATTGTCAGCGGCAGTTTGAAACATCAGAAGGCAAAACTAAGAAATGGCTAAGTCTGGAGTCAAAACATCAATTTAATCAGAGGCGCCTTATTTTCTAAGGTATCAGATGAGCTCCATAGCAGTTGTTGCTCCCAGCAGACATTTCATCCTTGTCATACAAGCTTCGCGGTGGATATCTCAGCACAGTCGCAGGATCATTCAATCATCCGGAAATCAGAGCTGAACAGGGTCAGTTGTAACTTTGCAGTCAGCTACAAAATAGGAGATTCTCAAAAATCTCATAACTCTTGCAAATGGAAGCCTAAAAGATCAAAATTTGACTTTTTAGAATCAGGGAAGTGTGTTGAGCACAACAAGATGCTATTTTTGGCAAAATGATAAAAATAATATTTTTGCATGCAAGGCATTAAAAAGTGACGAATTTCTTCAAAGATAAATCTTGGTGCCACTTTTAGTTCTTTGCATGCTTTGAAATTAAAATATTATTTTTAGTCTAAAGACTCAGAGACGGTGGCAGTTCAACTAGAGAGGGGCCAATCGGATTCCTTCTTCACAGTTAGGGTTTGAGCTTGCAGTCTTGCTTTTGTAGTACGATTTTGCTCTAGTTATGCAAGCATGGCATTCATCATTTCATTCATCCAGCTTGAGCAGAGGTGAATTCTTTCCAGAGTTGGGCGAATTTCTTCAGCGGTCAGTTGTGAAGGCATAAAAATATTCTTTTGCAGGTACAAGTCAAGATTCATCAGCAGAATTCAAGGCAGAGTGGCGATTTTGACAGAAGAAGATAATAAATAAATAAAAATTAAAAAACATCTTTCTTCTTCTCTAGATTTCTTCCATCTTCTCGTCTTAAAATTTTCTCACATGTTTGAAGAATTGGCGTTTTTGGCAAAACAAATCATCTGGGTTGATTCAGAATTGCTTTCTCAGCAAAACCCATGTGCTAGAATTTTCAAGAAAAATTTGTTCCAGAGCATCAGTTCTTGAGGCTTTGATTTTCTGAAGTGAAATTCCTTTGCATGGTGGAGTAGAAGTCGATATTTTTCGAATCTAACGTTGTGGGTTGTCTTAGAAATATCTTCTGGACAAAACCCATATCTCAGATTTTCTCGGGAAAAATGTCCTCACAGCCCCTCAGATCTCAACTGAAAACCTTTTGCATGCGGGCCTAAATCACATTTTTTCACAATTCTAACATTGTGGGTCATCTTAGAATTTGATTCTACATAAAACCCACGTCTCAGAATTTTCTGTGAAAATTGCCCTCCGACAAGCTATTTTTAGCCTCATTAGGAGAGATTTTTGGTTTTTTGGAGAAGTTGTCAGAATATAGCCATGTTCACAGTCAACAGGCGAGTTTTTCAGGATGTAGTTCACGCAGAACGAATTCAAGACCAAGTCAGTCTTAATTCATGATTTCATCAGAAAAGCTGACATTGATTTGTATCAAGCGCATCGGAAAGGTTGACAAGAGTAGTCACTCAAGTTCACATGGTTTCATGTCTCGTATAGCTGATTGTCTTCCAAGGCCAGTTTAGAGGGTTGATACCGTTGGGTTTCTGTGTATGCAGCATGTTCATTTGTATTTCTCACAACCAAAGAGTTCGCAGTTTCATCATGCAACACTCTTCCATAAAGAAAAGCATGAAAAACGTGAGAAGCATCAAGCTGCAGAGGAAACAGTGGCCATCACTTCAGTTACAAAGCCGCCATAGTTACCAGCCAGTGAAGGGCCAGTTTAAGTATACAAAGATTTTCGGTTTTGCTTGAGTTACTAACTAGCAGTTGATTGACAGTTGAGACATGTAATGACCTCTAGATGGTGATGCAGTTACTAACCTCGTGGAGGGGATACTTGCTCGAGATCAGGGTCAGTGAACTTCAGTTCAAGGCATCCCACCTTTTCCAAGATAGACATTAGACACAGGAGTTAAACTCGAGGCTTCTTTCCGAGTTAACTTGCTGTTATACATTGCATGCATGTCTTTCTTGGAAACATCTACATATACTTGGAGATTAGATTAGATTTTTCAGTTGACTGATGATAGCATTCCAGTTGACTTGCTTTCAATAAGGACGTGCATGTTGCACCTTGTCCATTTAGATTAGATGTTTCAGTTAACTGATGATAGTTTCCCAGTTAACTGTATAGTTTCATTCAATTAGGGTTTAGGAATAAGATCTTGCATGCATTGCAAGACTTTAGTTGACTCAAGGTGATTTTAGGGTTGCCTACACCTTGAAGTCTATAAATAAGAGCTTTAAGCTCATTTGTAATTTAACTTTTGCTTGATAGCATACATGCTGCGCCTACCTTGCCTGTAGTATTGCTATTATTGTATCTGTTCAAAGAGTAATTGCTGTTATAATAAATTGCTGCGCCTACCTTGCCTTCATGTTATTGTCATGGTGTTTATTCGACCTTAGTTAAATGGGGTTGCTGGTTTGATCGTTATTGCATGCGTGTTGCGTCTATACAATCTACTGTCCCAGTTGCTTACCTTTTGTTTTGTTTATTATAAGCCTATTCAGAAGAGCAAATAGTTGCGCCTACCTTGCCTTCATGTTGCGAAACTGTACTTAAAGCTTATCGTTTGATGTGTGTGATAGTAGACTCATTCAGCCAAGCAAATAGTTGCGCCTACCTTGCCTTCATGTTGTGAAGTTGTACCAGGTTTACCGTTCATTTGTTTGTTTTAATAAACTTCTTCCCGGATTAGCAAATAGTTGCGCCTACCTTGCCTTCATGTTGTGAGCCCGCACCTGGAGTTTATCGTACAATACATTCCTGCTCCATTTCCTCATGCTCTGTTTCTTGAGGAAATTGGATAGATATTAAAGAAGTTAGCTTAGTTGTAGTTACATGATCTGCGAAACCAGAAAATACTTAGCTGCAACGTTCTAGGTTTTCTTAACCTTGTGCCTCTACCAGCTGAGAACAAAAAGATAGGACATTAGTTTAGTTTTCTATTTCATGCATTCCAGCACAACGAGGGAGCTTCCCCTCCTAATTTGAAGAGCACTCATTACGTAGTGTGCATAGCTGTCCGTACGAACTCACACTCCAGAGGTGTTAGTTCTTACGCCAACAGGGAGCATCACCAGAGTTAATGCTCACTTCCTCTTTTGGCTAGGAAAAGGTGTGGGAGCATGTGCTTTTTTGAAGGAAGCTAAAAATATGAAATACAGAATTGAGTTCAACAAGCTTTGGGGTGTTCCAGATGACGCGACAATTCCTATGCCTACTACCTTGTCTGCTAGGCAAAATATTCAGACTATACAGCAGATTCAGGAGCAGCATATGCAGAGGCAGCCACATATTAGAGCAGGAACATTGTCAGGGGCAGCCTCAGGACCTTCATCCACCTATAGTGTTATGCCTGAATCGCAACAGGGCAAGGGGAAACGCAAGATGCAAAATCAGCCTAACCCCATAGCTGATTTATTTAATGTGCACCAGAAGGATCAGATAGATGATTCCATTGGCAAGTTCTTTTTTGCCAATGGAATCCCATTTCATGTAGCTCGATCTCCTTATTATAAGGAGATGATGTCGATGGTGGCGAAGGGAGGACCATCATATGTGCCACCAGGTGAGCACAAATTGAGGACAACGATCTTGGATAACAACTATACCAAGATCAGTTCATTGATGGAGACGATGAGGGCATGTTGGGAGGATTCTGGATGCAGCATTGTTATGGATGGGTGGACGGATATTAGGCATCGTCCACTCATCAATGTCATAGTTACATGTTCAGAGGGCCCATTCTTTCTCAGGGCAGTTGATTGTTCAGGGCATCGAAAAGATGCTGATTTTCAGTTTGAGATCCTTCGGGCAGCTATTGAGGAGATTGGGCCACAAAATGTGGTCCAAGTAGTGACAGATGCAGCACATGTGTGCAGAGCTGCAGGGAGGCTTATCGAGACAACATACAGACATATTTGGTGGACTCCATGTTGTGTGCATGCCATGAACAATGCACTCAAGGACATGGGGAAGATTGAGTGGATTAGAGGAGTGGTCAACAATGCTAGAGATGTGCAGATGTATATCTGCAACCACCACACTTCACATGCCATCTTCAGGAGCTTCGCGAAGAAGGAGTTCTTGAAACCAGTTGAGACCCGATATGCATCCTATTTCATTCTTATGGAGAGAATGCTTGAGTTGCAAGAGCCACTGCAAGTCATGGTTATGACGCAAGAATGGAATCGGTGGGATGGGGCCAGGACAGAGCAGGGGAAGAGGGTGAAGGAGATAGTGAAGAGTGATGGATTTTGGAATGATGCAAAATATATTGTTGCCATCATTGAACCAGTTGTCCAAGTCATCAGATATGGGGATGGGGATGCACCTAACCTTGGAGAGGTGTATGAGTGCATTGATTCGATGCTTGGCCAGATGAAGGCAGTTGTGCAAGAGAAGGACCCCACTCTAACATTCTACAATGTTTACATTCAGCCTATTATTCAGCGCAGATGGGATAGCCTAAACACTCCCTTGCACATGGTTTCTTATTCATTGAATCCGAAGTGGTACATGCCTAGGCCTGGTAGAGTTACACCGATTCAGGATGATGAGGTGAAGGAAGGGTTCTTCAAGTGCATTGATAGAATGTATGATGCTGAAGATGCTGGCAACATTCGCACTGAGTGGACAAAATTTGCTACTCTTAGGGGTTACAAGGCTGCGGCAAAGGCGGATATAAGAACTATGGCACAGGAGGATCCGATTTTGTGGTGGACTTGTCATGGACCGAAATCACTGACTAAAACACTAGCCATTCGTTTGTTGTCTCAGGTTTCTAGTTCTTCAGCTTCTGAGAGGAACTGGTCTACTTATAGCTTCATCCACTCTCTTAAGAGGAACAGACTTACCTCTAGGAGAGCAGAGAAGCTAGTGGCTGTACATAGTGCCTTGCGTATCACTGACCGCAGGACACGTGTGTACAAGGAGAGCCCAGCAACACGATGGGATGTAGAGCCAGAGGAGCCATCACAGATTGATGAGGATGAGGATGTTGCAGGTTTAGGGCTGGTTGGTGTTCCTTTGGCAGATCTTGACCTTGGGGAGTCCAGTGGTTCCAGTGATGAGGAGTTTGCCGACCTCCCGAGGGATGATTACATTGATTAGAGGCCTCCGCCTGCTTCACTACATTTTGGCATTTTGACTTTGTAGTTTGTACTTGTTTTGATATTCATATCATGCTACTCATTGTAATCATCTTTATGATATAAATTATAATAGAAATCTTCCATTTGCTGATTCGACAATTGTTACATTGTAGTATTGCGTATTCTACTTTCAAATTTGAAAACTTCAATGTTCAATGGTTCATTTAGTAGTTCATTGTTAAATTTTAATGTTCAATGTTCAATGTTCAAGTATATTGTTATACATCTTTTCATAACTAGCATTTTAAGTACCATATGTATAGTATATAGTATATACAGCCGCCGCCCCCCCGCCGCCGTCCCCCCACCGTCCCCAAATCGAGGCCCCTTTGTCCCCCCGTCCCGAAAACTTGTCCCCCCGTCCCGACGTCCCCCCGTCCCCGACGCCGGTGTAACATAGCTCTGAAATATGAGATGAACTAAAATTACGATTATGATTGATTCTCTATATGCATGATCTATGATTCTGTGTAGATTGTCTTTTGTTATGCTGAGATTAGCTCTTCCAGGAAAATGGAAGAAAGACATGTGAGAATCAACGAAGATGAATAATGAATTAATTATCTGGGATTACTCAGGAGATCCTGATTTCAATGAGATAAGTATTGCATGGTTGAATAGTGTTCATGAATTTTTATATAGTTATTAAATTCATACTATAACATTGAGATAGTATTTCTTGTCTGAGATAGTTGAGTCTCATGAACTGTTAGTAATCTCTTCTTAATGCTTTTAGGATGGATAAAGAAATGAAAGAGATTGCTTCCAAGAAGAGCTTGATGCATCCTGTAGGTTGAAAATGGAGACACTGCGTGCAACCTTGAGATTGTGTGAATGGCTGAAGACATCTCTTCGAAGAGGAAGCATTAACCTTCAGAGGGAGTTCTATGATTCAATGTTGCAAGCACAGATGCTAAATTCTTGAAGTACCTCTTCAGCAAATTGAGATCATAATTGCTCATGTCTGTCAACCTGGATTTAACATTGGTCAAGAGACTGATGCAAAGTAATTAGAGCCTCAGAGGGAGTCACATCTTCACTTGTTGTAATGCATAATTCTCTGAGATAGAGAGATATGAGGTGAAAAACCTTGTTCATCTTTGAGACTGAGATGAGACGTCATGTTGAGAGACTCCATGACAACAGGTCCTAGGATCTAACTTCAGAAAAGCCCCTAGCACCCACAGTGTGGCTTAAAGGGGGGTGTTGGAAATGAACCACACCCAGACTGACGATGGGCTAGCCACAAGGGGCCAATAGCTCAGTTGATAGAGCTCTCCAGCAACAAATGGAAGGTCCTAGTGAATGCTCTAAGCCAATTCATGTGTGAGCCAAAGGAAATTCACCTTATGGCTGTAAAACATATATCAAGATATCTTCAAAGGCACTATTGGATACAATCTTCTTTTCAGAAATGACCAACTAGATCAACCTGGATACTTTGTTTCAAATTGGGAGTGTAACCGATCAGAAAAGCACATCAGGATGTTGCTTCAGTTTAGGATCGGCTATGATCTCTTGGATCTGCAGAAAACAGTCTTCAATGGCACAAAGTTCGACAGAAACTAAATACATTGCAGCTTTTATGAGGACAAGAGAAGCAGCTTGGCTTCATAAATTGCTTGTGGGACTCCTTGATCTAAGCACATTGAGATCCCCTACCATTATGAGACATGGTTGAAAGGAATGTGATCCAATTGGAGTATGTTAGTACAAATGATCAAACAGCAAACATTCTCACCACACCTCTCTCCCGAATCAAGGTAGAACACTTCAGGAAGAAACTGGTATGGTTGAAATGTAATTTGATATTATGTTGAAATTCAAATTGTTTATAAGTTGTACTAATCTATATAAAAATGTTTAATGTGTAAATTCTTTTGTCATGTGTGTGTCTCCATGACCTTATGGGCCTACTCCCCCTGTGTACATTATTGAGGTGACGATCTTTCTAATAATGAACACTTGTATGTAACATTGTAAAGTGACGACTCTACAATGATAAACTATCATGATAGATATCATGTGACTTGATATCTGTGGACATGTCATGATAGTATCTCTTGGACACTTTGATGAATATCATAGAACTTGATGTCTTCTGTAGATCATTGTGATCCTTAAGAGATAATAATGGTGGATATTTATATCCGTGGATATGCCATGAATTATGGTAGACATCATGTGACTTGATGCCAGTGCACATACCATAATGAAAATGTGTTATGGAGAATGTCATGTGACTTGACACTTCCAAAAGCATACCATATCTTCTGATATCACGAGTTAGGTGATATCACTTTTACTTGATGGAAGTTTTCCTCCCTAGTTAAAGAGGGAGTGTTGAATGATGAAGATGTGTTATGGAGAATGTCATGTGACTTGACACTTTCAAAAGCATAACATATCTTCTAATATCACGAGTTAGGTGATATCACTTGTTACATCCCGAATTATGAGGTTACTATTTACTAGTGATATAAAAGGTAGAAATGAATGTAATGTGAAATCTGGAGATGCTTGCACCTTGTTATCAATAAGTATGTTAGCTCATTTGACGTTGTTTCATTTGATGATATTTCAATTGATATAATTCATGGTAAATACTACATATATATGAATATCAAGATAATGAATCTTGTTTTATAATTGGTTTATATACTGCAAATGTTATGAGCGAGTAACTGCCGTGGTTTTGTGCCAATGGATGCAGGAATAGGAACTATTCCTCCAGGCGGAGAGGAGACATTACTCGGGAGAGGGGATTGGTCAAGTAACTGGTAAAGTTGATCCGTTGAGCATACACACACTTCATTGAGGGTTTTTGGGAGCTGAGTCAGATTGAGTGGTCTTAATAAGTCATCCTTAGGCTTAGGAGTTTTGGATTACTTCTTTATGCTTTATGAGTGGTGTTACTTGTTGACTGACTTACTGTTCTGTGAACCTAGAATGTGAAATGTGAACTGATAAGTTTTATTGATGCCTAGAATTTACAGTTAAACATATATATACATATTTGTACAAACACGTGTATTAAGGGTACGCTGACTGGCCTGTAATACACGTAATTGGATAATTAAATACAAATATGTATAGATATATTTAAGTGTAAATATTGAATGTGTTTATAAATATATTTAATATTATATTTAATATAAACGTTATTATAGTTTTACCTATAATAAAATATATAGATATATCTATAGTAATATTTAAATATTATATAGATGTATACATATATTTAAATAAGGTAAAATAAAACTATAATAGGTTATATTTAATATAATGCAAAATATATTTATAACATTTTTAATTCATATTTTAAATTAACATTGCCTTGGAAATAATTAAAATTGACTTGTATAGTCATTTGGCAATAAAATGCATTTACCATAAGTAAAGAGGTATTTTCGATTTCCATAGTCTATTGGAAAATACGTTGGAAATGCCATGAGAATTTAAATGGTAAATTTTATTAGTCTTTTGAAGGGTTTAAGCAAATACATTTTAAAACCTTGGCTAAAGTTAAAAATCGTGATTTCCTTCATACTGGAAAAACGCGAATGAAGAAATGGCCGAAATGGTGAAGAGGATGAACCGCACGCAGCCCATAGACCAAGTCGCGATTTGCTAAATGCCGCCATAAGACCAGGGTGCGACCTGCATTGTCTCCAACTGGAAACGCGAATGGAAGGGGCGGAATAAGAGCCAGATGGCACGTTTTTCCTTTGACGTTTTCAGACCAGCTACTAAATTCGCCATTTTTGGGCGTTTTTGGTGAATACGCCTGTAGGTGGCTGTCTCTCGAATTTCACCATGTGTAAGTGGAAACATTCTTCAAGTATGAGGTCGAATCATCTCTTATTTTGCCGAGTGTCTTACTAAATAATTGCCACTGCATATTTTGACATTGTCAATGAGAAAGGTGTCGAATTCTCATGCCTACAATATAGTAAACATGAGAATTCGAAACCTATATAAGAGGTTGCTCTCATTGTCATTTACAAGAATTGCTATCTGCACTTGCAAATTACGAATTTCTTTTTAGAGAGCTGCAATCTATCATTGCTGTTGCTGAGAGCCATATTCCATCATTGTTGTTTTGCATTTGCTGAAAGCCATAATCTATCATTGCTGTTTTGCATTTGCTGAGAGCTATATTCTATCTTTGTTGTGATTGTATTGTTGAGAGCCATATTCTATCTTTGTTGTGTTGCATTGTTGAGAGCCATATTCTATCCTTGTTGTATTGCATTTACCTGAGAGTCATACTCTACTCATGCTGTGAAAAGTATCTAGAAAAGACTGAGAAGGACTGTGAAGGAAGAGCAGAAGCTACTAACTGAACTCATTCACAACAAGGGAAACAGGCATGGGAATTTCTTATTGTTTTTCTTTCTCTTAATACTTGTGCTGAATCCAGGAATTAATCTAGATAAAGGATTGTTTGGCTTTTATTTGAAATTGAATGGCAAGAGGCAAGTGCTTGAATAGAATCATGTAGATGATATGTTAATGAACGCATTTACTTCTAAAGAAAGAGTAAAAGGGCATATTTTCGTAAACCACATTGTAAATGTGTTAATGATTGCATTGACTTCTAGTGAAAGAATAAAAGGACATATTTATGTATCCACATGGTGTGTATCATCTCCATATGAGGAGAATATGTAGAAGTAAATACTAGATACTATGATTTAAATGAAATGAGGATAGTGGTCAAGAAAGGTCTTTTTTCAGCTTAAGTTATAGGGATAACTGGGATATGCTAAAAGTACTCTTAGGATAAAGATTTCCTGATTAGGAGGAATGGTATAAAGACCCTTAAAGACTGCTTTGTTTCTAAGTAGATTGTTTGAAGGTAGGTTATCTGAAACAAGATATACCTCCCTTATGTAACTATTGAAGTAGAATGTCTAAAGGTAGGTAATCTGAAATAGGATATACCTATCTTGTGAAAAATGTTGTAGGTTAGTCTGGGATAAAAAATTATTCAATTGTAAAGGACGATACCTATGCGTAGTGTAAGATAGCCTTAAGTCAAATCGGCCCTGAGTAGTGTATATGATAGATGACCTTCATTCGAAGTATTGAATGAGAATACTTTGGCCAAAGTAGTGGAAGGTACGACATCCACTTAGAAGTGAGATAGTCAAGACTACACTGTCAGTTCATTGTGATCCATCATTGCTAGTTCGGGATTGTGAAATAGCAAGTTCTAGAGGACACAGCACTATTTTCAGTTGGGTTGTCGCAGCCGGTTACTTTACCAATCTCTTTGTTCGAAGGGAGGGCCATCTATTGAATGATAGATGTGCAGGGGACTGCATTAACAGTCCGTGGTTGGCGGAAAAGCGTTTGAGTGATGTTTCTCCTCCACAGCAGGCGACAGATACACCAAGATTTGAAAGGAAGGGAACCTGGACCGTCTTACTATTATTTGTGCAAAAGCTTACGAGCTATGTATGTAATTGTTTTACTTTTGTACTCTAAATTATATTTGCAATGGAAATGGAATCCATGTGGAAAAATATATTGTAACTGGCATGTAATTATCAATAAAGAAAGGAAGAATTTTATTGTAATGTCTTTGTTACTTGTTACATTTATATGTTTGAAGTGAAATGTGGAAAAATTTTAATTACCCAAGGATGGGGTCGTTACATCACTTTTACTTGATGGAAGTTATCCTCCCTAGTTAAGGAGGGAGTGTTGAATAATGAAGATGTGTTATGGAGAATGTCATGTGACTTGACACTTTTAGAAGCATACCATATCTTTTGATATCACGAGTTAGGTGATATCACTTTTACTTGATGGAAGTTTTCCTCCCTAGTTAATGAGGGAGTGTTGAATAATGAAGATGTGTTATGGAGAATGTCATGTGACTTGACACTTTCAGAAGCATACCATATCTTCTGATATCACGAGTTAGGTGATATCATTTTTACTTGATGGAAGTTATCCTCCCTAGTTAAAGAGGGAGTGTTGAAAAATAAAGATGTGTTATGGAGAATGTCATGTGACTTGACACTTTCAGAAGCATACCATATCTTCTGATATCACGAGTTAGGTGATATCACTTTTACTTGATGGAAGTTTTCCTCCCTAGTTAAAGAGGGAGTGTTGAATAATGAAGATGTGTTATGAAGAATGTCATGTGACTTGACAACATTGAGAAAACATATCATGTCTTCGATATCACGTGTGAAGGTGATATCTCCACTTATTTGATTTGAAATATCTTCCCTAGCTAAGAGGGAGTGTTGATGAATGGTAGCTTAGGTCAGATATAAACGATGATTGCTATAAGCATCATCATCGTTTATATAAGATCAATAGCTCTTCATATTTCTGGAAAATAAGTTAGTCGAATTTATGAGCATGCATAAAATCGAAATAGTAAAAGATGATTCAAAACCTGCATTGAATAAAATCGGAACTCATATAATATATGTCCGCCATGTATGTGAGGATACATGTGTTAAGACTGTTAAGCCGAGTGTTAGTCAGCTGTCTATGAGACCCGCGCGCCCAAAGGGACACGTCCCTTGAGCGGACGTGTCTCCACGTGTGGAGACACGTCCTCTCAAGAGACGCATCCCTTAGAGGCGAGTCTCTAACATATTAAACATGGTTCCCTCATTGATATGCAAACATCGAAATTTATTAATGTTCTGCAATTAGTACATTCGGCTTTAAGAGAAGAAATATGGAATCGATAGATGTTGTTTGACCTGTGAGAATCGACTTTTAACAATCTGGAATCTGATCATAATATCAACAAAAACAACTAAAAGAAAAAAAACATTCTCATTTTGACATTTGCAAACTTGAGGTGAAGAGCAGCAAGTGAAAGAGGAGAGAGCAAGTGAAAGAGGAGAGAACAGTTGAAAGGGGAGACTAGGGCATTAAATCTACTTCATTAGAGGTAAGTTCTTCATTTTACATTTGTTTTTTTATTTTTCATTTTGTTTTCCATTTTTTCAAGTTTTTTTCGATTTTTTTTTATCACGTAGGAAGGGCATTGTGAGTTTATTTTTTCCTTTATTTGAACTTGCAGCTCTCTTTTCAATTCTTAACCAAAAAAAATCATGAGTAGTAGTGAGATTACTAGTAATGATAGTGAGGAGGTTGAGGTTCGAATGCATGAAAGAAGTAGACATAGAAGTAGAACTCATAGAAGTATGGCAGCCATTGGGAGTTCTTCAGGCAGCAGGAGTGGAGTAGGGCCAACAACTTCAAACCCATTTGAATGTCCTTCTGAAGTCCTCAAAACCTATGCAAAATGCCCATTTAACTTGGAGTCATATTTTCTATGTTTTTGTCATTTTATACTTGAAACTTGGAGCCTTTGCGTATTTTTTTATAATTCTTATATATGTATGTACATTCACAATGAAAGCATTTGAATTTCTTTAATTTGTTTGTCAATTCTCATGTGAAATCTCAATTCAAGTCTAATGATATGTATTAAGCTTATACAATGTCTAGAATGAATGCTTTATCAATGTTATGCTATGAACATTTGAAATTTCTCTATATTTTTAAAAAATTCCCTATTTTTTTATCAGTCGTCCCCTAAAAAATGACCCAAAAGTACCCCCGTACCGAAAACTCGTCCGGTCGTACCCGACACTCCCCATCCCCAAAACCCCGTGGAGCATAGGCTAGAAGAGATGATCTTAGGAAGAAGCTACTAAATTCTTGAAGCCAAAACCTTAGCAAAGTTTTTAATATTTATAAGACACATTTAAAAAAGTAATTGGCCTACAATTTTTTATATGAAGATGACCACCATCTTTAGGGATCAATTTAATAATATCTTGATTAATTTTCCGCCCTAGTGTACCATAATTAATAGCTTTCTTATACACCAATAACAAAATTTTACTGATCCAATTAAAATTAGCCTTTAAAATTCAATTGGAAAACCATCAAAACCAAAAATTTACCTTTTTTCAATTGAGAAATATCATTAATAATTTCATCCAAGGAGAGAATGTTGTCCAAGCTAGTAGCCTCCTCACTATTAAGCTTGCAAGGAGCTATCTTTCTTAAAAATAATATTGTTAGATTAAACAATAGCCTCTATATTCTCATCTAAAGAGAACAAACTGTTAGTTTTTCTTAGATCAGATTAGATAACAAATCATTCAATAGAAATGTAACACATAAGACAATGAACACAACAAGATACCCTGGGAAAACCCTCCTCTTGAGGGAGAAAAACCCAGCAAATGATTCTCTTATATATATGATAATATAGTGACAGAAATCTGCTTACAACACAGCCCAACAATGGCTAATGAATTCGCACTTTTCCTTAATACTTAGATGCAAATAAATCTGCTCTTCCTTGAACTTGGTCTGCTGCTACAGTAATGATGATCTGCTGCGCAAGTATGAACTTCTTCTAAGACTGCGAATTTGATCTGCTGATAATAGGTGCGAACTGCTTGTAATTCTTATTTGAATAACCAAACATGACCTTGTATATATATCTCCTAGGCGCCTCTTCATTTGGGTCGGCCTTTGATAAATAATAATTAATTACAACTTAAGTCGGCCAACAATAAGTACATAATATAAATCAATATAAGGTCGGCCCATGTTGATATTCATTTTCAATATATTTGAAGTCGGCTCTTGCAATTTATATTTAATCCGTCTTTCTTGGGAAGTGCAGACCGAAGCTGCAAATAACATCAACACTCCCTCTCAGCTAGGGATGAACTTCCATCTGCACAAGACACATCATATTAGAATGAAAACAAAATAGAATATCACCTCAACGTGATATTAACCATTATGGCTACTCCCATAGATGGTAAAAAAACTCATCACGGATTCTCTCACGTGATGTTGTCGTGGAGTCACACACATGACATCCACCATAGCTTCTCCCAGAGGGTGGAAACAAGGGCTTTCACCTCAACTCTCTCTCATCAGAGAATTGCATTATCAAGGACTTTCACCTCAACTCTCTCTCAGTAGAGAACTGTATTAACAAGGGCTTGCACCTCAACTTTTTCTCAGCAAGGAGTTGCATTCTCAACAAGGATCACTGATTACTGAGACTCTTTCTCAGTCACGGCTGCATTCTCCACCATACCAAGTTTCTCTCAGAAGTATACAAACTTAACCCTGGCGAGAGGCTTGGTGAGAATGTCTGCCGTTTGCTCTTCAGTGCTGATATACCTCAACTGTATAGCTTTCCTTTGCACCATATCTCTAATATAGTGGTACTTGATCTCAACATGTTTTGTTCTGTCACGAAACACAGGATTGAAAGAAAACTTCACACAGCTTTGATTATTACAGTGTATAATAGTAGGCCCCATTGATTGTCCAAACAATCCTGCAAGGAGCTTACGAAGCCATACTGCCTCACGAGCTGACACACAAGCTGCAATATACTCTGCTTCAGTTGTACTCAAGCCACAGAAGACTGTTTCCTGCTACACCAGGAGATCATAGCAGCCCCCAAACTGAAGCAACAACCAGAAGTACTCTTCCGATCTGAGACACATCCTGCCCAATCAGAATCAGTAAAACCATGCAGCTCCAAATCCACATTTGAAGAATATCTCAACCCATATCCAATTGTGCCACATAAGTATCTCAGGATATGTTTAGCTGCTACAAGATGTATTTGCTTTTGGTTCACACATAAACTGGCTAAGTGCACTCACTGCATAGCAGATATCAGGTCTAGTGTTAACTAGATACATCAATGAACCAATCAACTGTCTATACATCGTAGAATCCACTGGTTCTGAACTAGCTGCAGCTTCTTTCAACTTATCTAATTAGTCTCCATGGGTGTAGACATAGGTTTGCAGTCAATCATACCAAACCTTTTGAGAATGTCAACAGTATACTTGCCTTGACTTAGAATCATCTCATCTGGCTTTTGCCAAACTTCTAAGCCAAGAAAGTAATGCATAAGACCTAGATTCTTCATCTCAAACTCTGAAGCTAATTCCTTCTTGCATTTTAGTATTAGATGTTCTTCACCAGTAATGATCAAGTCATCAACATATAAAACCAAAATCAATGCTTCACCATTTACTACCTTGAAGTAGAGGTTAGAATCTGCATCATTCTTTGAGAAACCCAGACTTGAAAGATACTGATCAATTCTTTCATACCAAGCACGAGGAGCTTGTTTAAGACCATACAAGGCCTTCTTCAGCTTGCAGACATGAGACTCTTTCCCATGCACCTCAAATCCTTCTAGTTGCTCAATGTAGACCTCTTCTTCTATTATGCCATTCAGAAAAGCTGTCTTTACATCCATTTGGTGAATCTTCCATCCTCTAGATGCAGCAATAGCAATGATGGTTCTAACAAACGTGTAACGAGCCACAGGAGCAAAAGTTTCTTCATAGTCAACTCCCTCTTTTTGTGAGAACCCTCTAGCCACAAATCTAGCCTTGTGTTTCTCAATGCTCCCATCAGCTGCATGCTTGATCTTAAAGAGCCACTTAGAAGATACCACAGATTTGTCTTTGGGTCTAGGAACTATATCCCAAACATCGTTCTTGAGTATAGACGATACTCCTCAATCATGGCATCCTTCCATACTTGTTGACTAGAAGCTTCTTCAACATTTGAAGGCTCTAACTCAATAATCTGACTCATCAAGGCAACATAACTAGAGAACTTGTGAGGTCTCTTGCTTTCTCTGAAGGCTCCTCTTGGAGCTGCAAACCTTTCTGCTTCCTGCATTGTCCTGCGAGCCCAAAGAGGTCTTTTCTTTCCAATCACAATGTCTAGAGGCCCATCAGTAGGATCCAAAGGCTCAACTGGATCAATATCTTCTTTAGGTTCTGTATCCTCCTTCTTCTCTGGAATATGGTCAACTTCCATATCTTGAGGAGGTTCTTCTTCATCAATCTCCATAGGAGTGCCTTTGGACCTTCTGTAAGCAACATCTTCCTCAAATGTGACATCTCTACTAATCTCAATAGACTTCTGTCCTGGAATGTAAATCCTGTAAGCTTTTGATGTCTCACTGTAGCCTACAAGAATTCCTTTCTTCCCAGAAGGTTCTAGCTTTGTTCTCTTTTCCTTTGGAATATGAACATAGACTGGACAGCCAAAGATCCTCAAATGACTAACTCCAGGCTTTACGCCTGAGAATGCTTCTTCAGGAGTTTTATTCTCTAAGATCCTGTGGGGACTCCTGTTTTGAACATAGACAGCTGTTCTTGATGCTTCAGCCCAAAGAGAGATTTGCAAGTCTTGATCATGAATCATGGCTTTCACTGCTTCCACGATAGACCTATTCTTCCTTTCAGCAATACCATTTTGTTGAGGATTATAGGGAACACTGAACTCCCTCTTAATCCCTGCTTCAATACAAAAATCTCGAAATGACCAGAAGTGTATTCTCCACCATTATCAGATCTCAATACCTTGATCTTCTTCCCAGACAGATTTTCAATCTGTGCTTTGAATTCTCTGAATCTTTCTAATACTTCTTCTGATTCTTTAGATCTCAAGAAATAAATCCAAGTCTTTCTAGAGTAATCATCAATGAAAATAATATAATACAAGAAACCACTAGATGATGCAATAGACATTGGACCACACAAATCAGAATGAATGAGATCAAGAATACATTTAGATCTACTTTCACTGGAATGAAACGTACCTTTTGTGTTCTTGCCTAGGGCACATCCCTTGCATGTACCTTCATGTTCTTGATCGAATTTCGGAAGACCGGTGACCATCTTCTCCATGATAGGTAGAGCACGAAAGTGAATGTGAGCCAATCTTCGATGCCAAAGATCACACATGTTGGTACTGTTATGCACAAGTGCTTGAAGAGGACGAGTGCATAGCCTGTAGAGACATTCATGTCTAACTCCAATTATTTGAGCAGTTTTGAAGCTGGAGTTCTTTGCCCATATAAGAACTTTTCCTTTAGAGAAGGCAACTTGATAACCCTTGTCTTCTAATGCTGAAATTGAAACAAGGTTCCTCTTTATCCCTGGTACGAATAGTACATCATTCAACTCCAAAGAAATTCTAGAATCCAAGTGAAGAGTGGAGTTTCCAATCCCTTTTACAGAATATCTAGCATCATCTCCAATAACAACTTGATCACTGGAGTTGCTTTCCATTAAGTCTGAGAGGTGACTTCTGAATCCGGTGATGTGCTTAGAAGCACCACTGTCAATCAACCAAGTGTTAGAGTCAGTAGAAACATTGCTAGACAAGGCTGAATAAAATAGATAATCTGGAGTCCTTTTGTGGAGTGACTTCTTCAACATCTGCAGTGGCAACTTGAAGCTTAGGTCGTTGAGGGCACACCCTCGCAAAGTGACCATACTTATCACAACGAAAACATTGAATCTTGGACATGTCTCGTTTTCTTTTGAAGGTAGGAGCATCATCATTTCCATCTTCTCGATTCCTTTTGAAGAAACCTCTCTTAAAGCCTTTTCCTTTGTTTGATGAATGAGAGGTAAGAACT
This sequence comes from Sequoiadendron giganteum, assembly GCA_007115665.2. Lineage (NCBI taxonomy): Eukaryota > Viridiplantae > Streptophyta > Pinopsida > Cupressales > Cupressaceae > Sequoiadendron > Sequoiadendron giganteum. Next base: position 509,309,772 of record CM021109.1, read on the forward strand.
TGTAATTCTTCATTCTTTGAGCTTTGACCAATCCCCCTTGCTGTTAGTCTTGACTCTTCTTGAATGCAATCAATCCTCAATCGATCAAACTTGGGAAGTTCGGATCTTGCACTGATTCCTTGGATGAACGCCTCCCATGAAAGCGGAAGACCATTGAGAGCAAGCATAGTCAGTTCTTTATCATCAATCATGTGACCAATAGTGGAGAGCTGATCTTTTATCTCTGAAATCCTCATGAAGTATGTAATAACAGATTCTCCTTTCGCCATTTTCACATGATGAAGTTGTTGCTTCAGAGCAAGGGCTCGACTGGTGTTGTTGATTTCGTACATCTCTTCCAAGGTTGTAAACATCTCTCTTGCTGTATCCAACTTGAAGATAATTGGTACAATATGATCCTTGACGGAATCAACCAATGCTTTCTTTGCCCTAGTGTCTTTCTTCCTCCATTGCAGCTTCTCTTCTTCCCCCTCAGGTTCGGGAACTTTTGTTTTCACAAACTCAGCCAAATCATTCTCTTCCAAGGTTAGCATGAACCTGAACCTCCATGATGTGTAGTTCGAGATCCCTTCGAGTCTATCCTCGATTTTCAGACCGTTCACCATCTTGAGAAATTTAGAAGATAGACTGAAAAGGAATAAATGAGTGTTGCAAACTACAGATCTGAATCTGATCGATCTTTTTCACACCCGCTCTGATACCATGTTAGTGTTTCTTAGATCAGATTAGATAACAAATCATTCAATAGAAATGTAACACATAAGACAATGAACACAACAAGATACCCTGGGAAAACCCTCCTCTTGAGGGAGAAAAACCCAGCAAATGATTCTCTTATATATATGATAATATAGTGACAGAAATCTGCTTACAACACAGCCCAACAATGGCTAATGAATTCGCATTTTTCCTTAATACTTAGATGCAAATAAATCTGCTCTTCCTTGAACTTGGTCTGCTGCTACAGTAATGATGATCTGCTGCTCAAGTATGAACTTCTTCTAAGACTGCGAATTTGATCTGCTGATAATAGGTGCGAACTGCTTGTGATTCTTATTTGAATAACCAAACATGACCTTGTATATATATCTCCTAGGCGCCTCTTCATTTGGGTCGGCCTTTGATAAATAATAATTAATTACAACTTAAGTCGGCCAATAATAAGTACATAATATAAATCAATATAAGGTCGGCCCATGTTGATATTCATTTTCAATATATTTGAAGTCGGCTCTTGCAATTTATATTTAATTCGTCTTTCTTGGGAAGTGCAGACCGAAGCTGCAAATAACATCAACACAAACTACTATAGAAATCCTAAAAAGCCATCCTAATACTAAGCTCGTCCTCAACAAGAGAATCATCAGCCATAATAGCTTTAATTCTTTCCTTAGCATGTTTCACTTTTAAGATTTCAAAGAAAACATTTCACCCAATATCACCCCAGTGAAGCCACATAAGGCTAAACCTATATTTAGCCCCATTGGCATGATAATATTGATTACACCAGAGAATTCTTTTAACTCCATAGCATCATGTTGCAGAGACTCATCAAAAGGCCTTAGTTGAAGCCTATTCTCAATAGAAAAAATAGATTCCTACCATTTTCTAACTCTAGCCGATCTCAACTTAGCTTTATTCTTACCATAAATTCTCATAAAAGCAACAATTGACTCCATAGCTTTGTTAAATCTAAAAAATATTAGAACCAACAAAGAATTTAAAAAAGTTCAAAACCCACAAATTATATAGTGTTGCAACAATTTGGATCACTTAGATGATATACATTAAATTTATATAGGCCTTTAAAATAATAAAAAACCTTAGAAATGCTAGACTAGGGGAAAAAATCAAATTCAAAAGGATGATGGTCAAACAGGGGAGAAGGGATGACCTTGCCACAACATTAATGTCCAAATACTAGGGAGACATCAAAAAACTAATCTCCAAATTAGAGAAACTCTCTTACAACCTTTCTAAAAGTTGGACCAAGTAAACAAATACCTTTATCATTCTTTTTACCTTTCTCTAGAGGAACTACCAAATTCTTCTGTATAGTAGCGAATTTGCACCCCTCTTGCAAATTCCCCTTTTACACCCTCCACCTTAGAAAAATCAAATCCGACCAAGTATTTCCACGTCCTCATTTTGTACCCCATCCACTTGGCGCTTGCTTTTAGTGTCGATGGGGGAATTTATGTCGAGGATGTGTGCGCAACGCGCGAACGTCTGTGTGGCGCATTGTCGTCCTGACAGGATTCCTGCCTCTAGAATCTACAGAGGCGTTACGTTCTCCATTGGCAACAAAACGTAACGCCCCTGCACTTTCCTACCGACCTTTGAACAGCTCTCTTCCTCCCATTTCACCTTCAAATGTCCATCTTTTTCATTCAATCCATCTTCTTCACGTTTCTACATGCTTGCTTGATCTTACTTCACGTTCTTAGCAATTCTTGCTCCATACTTTTGCTACTTGTTGCATATTGGCATCACAACTCCAACAATCGCAACATCCTACACACCTACCACAGAAGCTACAACTTGGTGTCTAGTGAGACTAATTTCGGCGTTGTTGTGGCTACGTCGACTCTGCCATAGCTGTGAGCTTGCATTCCTCTCTCAATGGCCTTGAGTGCCTTTGGTCGAGGGTGGTAACGCTTTCATATTACTTTCTTGTTGGATTTGAGTAGCATAGTGTCTCTCGTAGTGATTGATTTCATTTTTGTTCCAATACTATTTCCTTTATCATATTTCTATCTATCAATCTATCTGGCTATCCAAGGAGGTGGAAACACCAAAGCGGGGGTTTGACTACGGCAAACCCCCATACAGCCCCAACATTTTTCCTCTCTTGGTTGTGTGTAGGAACGCATTCGTGTGGAGCTTGCTAGCGAACTAGACTCCTTGTGAGTTAATCTTCATCACCTTTGTCTTTGCCACTTCTATATCATTATTTCTAGTTATTTTGCTTATTCTGTTAGTTATCATTTTAGCTAGTACTTTAAACTTCACTTGCTAAGCCGTTAGTAGGTTTTTGTACCTTTTGTTGTACTTTTGTACTTTTTGGCCATACAGACGCCAGCACACTGCACTGTCGTTCCTAACCTACGCTGCTATCTTTTGGCAAAGAGTTGTCTGATGTACAATTTGGGTTCCAGAAGCCTGCTCGTTTGGCCCCATCAAAACCCTCAGGTCAGTAGAGTGACAGAAGCATTGAGAGTGCTCTTCATTCTCTATCCTTGACATTAAGCACCTACACGATTGAGGTAGATTAAGGCAGCCTTTCACTCTCGACTCTCTGTGACCTAGAGCCTTGGCGTGGTTGGTCCCCCTCCTCTACATCTTCTTTCATCTAAACTTGTTCCAAAATATACATTCATTCCCTTTACAAAACTTAACACCCTCCAAATTTATCTTCACCACTTTCAATTATAATAAAATCACCACCACAAACCCACAAGATATCTTTCAATTTATTAGCTATGTTCCTCCAAGTTTCTAAGATGGGGACTAAGGGACGCATTTTGGGGATCGAGCTTTTGGAGGCTATTTTAGGGAATGGCAAGGGATGGCAAAGGGGACAATGTCATGTACTCGATGCTCTCTAGCTCCAGATTTAAATTAAGGCGGGAGAAATAGTGTTATATAACACAAATAAATATATTTAAATAATATTAATTAATTAATAATAATAATTTAATTTAATTTTGGTTTGACCCCTTTTGGTCGCCTATCTGTTGGCTAGTATTTAATTGAATGTTTTAGTTTGATTTGATCATCACGGAGGAAGGAATCAATCTGATGGTTTGCTAGAGACGTCACCCTCTGCTAACCAACACCAAGTGAGACAAAATACTTATCTAGCATCTATGATTCCTTTCCGCAGCTTTGCATACTATTTCCTAATTCTTATTTTTCCTGAACCAGATTGGAACGATTTTGTTGGCGATCTTAGTGAGGGTGATTTTAGCGATTAGTGGTGAAGCCTTTGGCTCGCGCCACAGTCAGGGCCTTGCACAAAATTCCCCAATCGTGAGGAAATACATCTTCATTGAGGAGACAATAAGAATCGCTTATCATTGCGCCCATGCCACTAGCACCAAACATAGCTCCCATACATCGACCCAAATTTGGCATCACACGCGACCATATGCAAATTGTGACGCGCCATTCTTAAGGCGTCCATCACACAACCTGGGGAATCAATTTACAGGCGGTATATATTGTAATCAGTGGTTGGCACTGATTTGTTCTATTCCAGGTGCTTTCGTTGTATAACTGATTGATTGTAATTGAGTAACTGGTTGTGAGCTGCTAATTCCCTAAGCTAGTGTTTGCAAGACTTCTGCGATTGAAAATCTGAATGCAATACAATATAATTATCTTGTGCCTGGCGTGGATCATTATGTGTTAGCAATTACTGTCGCTATGATTAAATCTGTGTGGGGCATATATATATCGGTTATCATTCTTGCATTACTGTTGTGAGACAATCTGAATTGGTTTCTTTCAATTATCAATCTGTGTTACCAACCCGTTATCACTGTGAGTCTCTTGGTGACTAGAATCTAACTAGATCTGAGTGCAAAACATCTGGTGTCATCATTTACTGTTGTTGTGCACAATCAGGGTTGGGCATCTTTCAGACAACTATTAAAAAATAGGGAAATTTCAAGTATTCATATAATAAGATTGATAAGGCATTCATCATATGCATTATAAACCCTTAATACATAATATTTACAACAAAATGCCCAAAGGCTGCAGGTTCCAACTACAAACTGACAAAAACATAGAAAATATGTTGCTACCCCTGAACTTGCAAAGAACTTGTGCAATCAATGGGCCTATCTTCCTTGTCTTAGAATTGTAGTGGTTGAAACTTGACACAAGCAACAAGTTCTTGACTTTGTATTGAGATTGGAAAGGAGGCTGCCTCAATAAGACTGAAACCTTTGCCATTATCTGTTGCAAACCTGTGATTCTACGACTCCAAAAACAACTAAAAATTGTTGTTTTTAGTGATAGAAAATCACTGTCTTGGGATTGAAACAACACCTTGAGGTAGAAAAGGAACTTGAGATCCTAGGTGTTGTTTTGCCTGATTTTCTCTTGAAACCCCTACTATTTTGCCAACTGAAATGGCTGAAAATTGCTTTCAAATCCTGCAAAGTCAACCCTAACAACATGTGACTGTCATACACCATAAAAGAGCTTGAAAATCTGTTGCTTTGCAGACTAAAATCTCCCATTTAGTGTTGAGTGGTGTGGGGGCCCACAAAAGAACAATAAAAGAATAATTCATTTCGGGACGTCATTTAAGGCCCCAACTATCTTGGAGACTACTAGCCATCCCCACAAGGTCCCCGCAATTTCGAGATATTAGGGCCAATTTTATAAATTATTATTGAGGGCAGTGAGGGGACATTTCCAAGGTGTCCACAAATCCTCGAAATGTCCACAATAGGAAGACATGTCAAAAATGGTGAGGACACGTCCTCCGAGAACTATTAGGGGCATAAACAGAGCAAATACGAGAAATCTTATTATTGATATCTAATCAATCCAAATAACCTTATCACAGAGAGAATAGCCATGACTTAACATATTAGAGCTCAAAATGGGATTAAAAAGAATAGAAGCCCCTCATTTCCCTTTTACATTCTTTGATGACAAAATTAAAACTTCAAGCCACATGTTAGTTTTTATGATCAGATTTAAAACTCAGAATTCAATTTAAATTCAGACACATAAGACAAAGAACACCACAAGATACCTTGGGAAAACCCTCCTACTCGAGGGAGAAAAACCCAGCAAATATATCTCTTATATATTGAAGGAATAAGAGCAGAAATCTGCTTACAACTCAGGCCCAACACAAGGCCGATTTTGATACAATGAACAATAGCACCTCTCCTAGACGCGTAGAAACAGAATGAGTATGTTTCTCCTTGAAATCAATCTGCTGTCACCATATGATGATCTGCTGCTCAAGATCAAACTTCTTCTTAGAAATATATGAAATATATTCGTTGTATCAAGATGATGGTCTGCTGCTCAAGATCGAACTTCTTCTTGAATGCGAATCATGATGAATGAACTTGCTTGGTCATCGAATAGATGGAAATGACCTTGCATATATACAAATGTGAGAGAGGTCGCACCTCTTCATGTACAAGGTCAGCCATAATACAAAAATATAATTACAAATAATAGATGTGAATTACAAGGAAGGTCGGCCCAATTAGATTTTAAGTTGTTGCCAAGTGAAGCGCCTCTTCACTTAATTATCTCAATAAAATAAATAGCCGATAGGCTATATGCCATTTTATGTCTTGACTCATGGCTGGAAGGATGAGCCCGAAGCTGCTATAACATCAACACTCCCTCTCAGCTAGGGAGAAATACTTCCAGCTGTGCAAGACATATCACCTCATCGTGATGTCAACCACCATGGCTACACCCATGTGTGGAAAAGAGCATATCACCTCATCGTGATATCAACCATCATGGCTACTCCCATGAATGGTATATATATATGTATAAGTGCCCATCACTCAACGTGATGTCGTCACCTCATCATGACGTTCACCATAGATACTCCCAGAGGGTGAAAAGCATATGTACAAGAAAATCATCACGGACTCTCTCACGTGATGTTGTCATGGAGTCACACACATGACATCCATGATGGCTACTCACAAAGGATGGAAACAAGGGCTTTCACCTCAAATTTCTCTTATAGAGAAAGATGCATTTTTTTCAAGGGCTTGCACCTCAAATCTCTCTCACAGAGAGAAATGCATTAAAGCAAATCACAGAAGATCACTAAAACTGAGTCTCCCTCTCAGCTAGGGCTTCATTCTCCACAATACCAAGCTTGTCTCGAAAGTACACAAACTTTACTCTGGCAAGAGGCTTGGTGAGAATGTCTGTTGTCTGCTCATCAATGCTAATATACTTCAACTGGATTGCTTTCCTCAATACCATATCTCTGATATAGTGGTATTTGATCTCGACATGTTTAGTTTTGTCATAAAACACTGGATTGACAGAAAGCTTCACACAGGTTTGATTATCACAATGAATGACAGTCGGTTCCATCGATTGTCCAAACAATCTTGCAAGGAGCTTCCTAAGCCACACTGCTTCTTGAGTTGCCACACAAGCTGCAATATACTCGGCCTCTGCTATGCTTAGTGCCACTGAATACTGCTTCCTGCTACACCAGGATATCATCGCAGACTCCAAACAAAAACAACATCCAGAGGTGCTCTTCCGATCAGTGACACACCCTGCCCTAATCAAAATCAGTATATCCATGCAGCTTCAAGTCCACACCAGAAGAATATCTCAAGCCATATCCAACTATGCCACACAAGTATCTCAAGATATGCTTCACTGCAACTAGATGTATTTGCCTTGGTTCACACATGAACTGACTAAGTGCACTCACTGCATAGCAAATATCTGGTCTAGTATTGACTAGATACATCAATGATCCAATCAATTGCCTTTACATCGTAGGATTCACCAAATCTGAACTAGTTCCAGCTTCCTTTAACTTCTAAAAATTGGTTTCCATAGGTGTAGAAAAGGACTTACAGTCCATCATGCCAAATCTTTTCAAGATGTCTATTGTATACTTCCCTTGACTCAAAATGATCTCATTAGGCCTCTGCCATACTTCTAAGCCAAAGAAGTAATACATGTTACTGAGATCCTTCATCTCAAATTCAGAAGCTAACTCCTTCTTGCATTTGATAAAGAGGTGTTCTTCTCTAGTAAGAAAGTAGATCATCAACATAGAAAACCAAGATCAATGCCTCACCATCAATTACCTTGAAGCACAAGTTTGAATCAGCATCATTCTTGGAGAAGCCCAAGCACATCAGGTATCTCTCATACCAAGTACGAGAAGCCTCATCTTCAATTACACCATTAAGGAATGCAGTCTTTGACTCCCTCTGAAGCTCCAAGTTCTTGCATCAACCTTCTGACCTCCTCGTCCAAGATTGCCTGCAACGCTTGCCTTAGAGAAATGTTTTCCAACGCACACCTCTGATACAGTAGAGAGTTTAGGATTGTCCTCTTCAACCTCATCCCAGATTGCTCCATTCTGGATAGCTTGCGGAGCTGCCAATATCAAATCCAAATGACTGTCTTGTGCAATTCTGATCTTAGCAGCTAAAGAGGTCTTCCAAAGACTTTAGCATTGGCCTTCCAACGCTGCAACCTTCACTTCTTCTCAGTGAGTCACAAAACTCCCTCTTGATCCTTGCCTCAGAGATTGCAAAGAAGACTTCTAGAAGTGAACTCCCTCTATTGACAGAATCTCAACTCGAACCTTGAATCCTCGGATTTTAACTCCCTCTTCAAAGTATGTCTCCAGCCACCAACTCAGTCCCATGGCTGCAAGTTGTGACTCCATGCTTGATCATTTCTTTGGTCGGCATGACTTCCTCACAAGATGCCTGAAGCTCTTCCTCCTTGTGCAATCTCTCATTAACTTCTTGCTCCTCGATCTGTCCTGGAAGCGTTTTAGAGAGAGATTACTAACAATTTATAACTATGCAAAGAAATATCAAGGCTAGAATCATACACGGTTCACTATCCCTATGTTATAGCACATAAAAGGTTCAAGAACATTAATCAAAAAATGAAATACTTATTTCTTAATAGTTTATACTAAGCTACCGGGTTCGGCTCCCTGGCACAAGGTCTTGGTCCAATTTCGCTCCGGGTACCGGTCCTGGTTCAATCCCTCTATGGGTTCGACCAGGGTTCGGTATTTGGAGTCCTAGTTCGCCGGTGAAGAACACGGGCGAACCCGAGAAGAACCCAAGGCGAACACAAGGCAAACCCGGGCGAACCCGAAAAGAACCCACGCATTTGGACGCTAAAAAGCATTTTTTTTTTGCATTTTTTAATATTTTTCTGCAGTTTGACTTTGACCCACACCCAAGGGAACCCTAAAAGTGACCTCTAAAACACTTTGAACACCTAAACTACATCATTTTTATTCATTTGTTTTGCAAACAAGCATTTTCATTCCAAGAGGCTGAGTTCTTATTTTTGCTTGCTCGGTTGATAAAAGGAGTTGAAGATTGATCAGTGAAGCTTCTACAAACGATTGCATTGCCATTCCTACAGATTTGCAAGTGTTTATTGGCTGCCACAAAGATTGTTGAGGGATATTTTTGCAAAGAGGTAAGTTTTTCTCACATTTTTTTGAGTTTTTTCATCCATTTTTTTGTTTTACATTTTACAAACCAAAAACTTTGTTTTGTTTCATTTTATGATTTATATATGTTTTTCCTTTCCATTCTTCTATGAATGTATGCAAGATTCAAAAGAGCTAGGTTTTATAAATCAATATTTTCTCTTCATTCAAATTTTGAATGTGTTGTTTGCAAAACAAATTGCCATAGGAATCACAATGTCAATGGGTTCTACCTCCGGCTCCATAGCTAAACCAAACTCAAAGTTCAAAACAAATCCTAATTCTCCTCTATGGCAGTATGTTGAGATGATAAAACAGGTTCCAGGTGGTGGTGGTTATGTTTGGAAATGCAATGGGTGTGGTGTTACATATACTAGTTCATACCATAGGGTGAAAGCACATTTGTGTGGCATGAGTGGCAAAGGCATCACGCCTTGCCCTAGAAAAAAAGATGAACCTATTCTACCTGAGACAGTTGCAAAATACATTATGGAGCAAGATGCAGCAGATCAACGGGAAGCCCAAAAAGGAAATCACCCTTTGTTTAAAAAAAAATCAAAGGGAATGCAACCCCCATCCAATCCCAATATTGTGGTAGAAGACCACCCATTTATTGTCATTCCGGATCTTCAAGCTCGAAGCGCACAACCTATTGCAAACAAGAGATCAAAGGGGCCTTTGGAACTTGCATTTCAAAATGAGAGTAGAGCCCTTGCCGACCAATGTGTAGCAAGATGCCTATATGCCAATGGATTAGCTTTTAATGTTGTTCGTTCTCCATATTGGAAAGAGATGTTGAGAACGGTTAATGAAGCTCCAAAAGGGTACAAGGGCCCGAGTTATGAGAAGGTGCGTAGCACTTTATTGGAAAAGGAGGTTGAGTTGGTTGAAGATGCATTGAAGCCTATAAGAGATTCATGGGTTGAGACAGGTGTGTCCATTGTTTCGGATGGTTGGAAGGACTCAAAAAATCGGCCTTTGATCAATGTCATAGCGGTGTGCCCTAAAGGGGCAATGTTTTTGAAAGCCATGGATTGTGAGGGCCAAGTAAAAGATGGAGAATTTATTGCTAGTATTCTCATTGCAGCCATTGAGCAAGTGGGAGCCCGCAATGTTGTTCAAGTTGTAACGGACAACGCTAAGAATTGTAGAGCAGCATAATTGTTGGTTGAGGAAAGATATTCACATATCTTTTGGACACCTTGGGCGGTCCATTCACTCAATCTTATGATGCAAAAGATTGGGAATCAAATTGCATGGATCAAAGAATTGTATGCTAGGGCTGAGGACATTCAGATGTTCGTCACCAACCACCACTTTCTCAAAGCATCTTTAGATCATTTTCAAAATTGGAGCTATTGAAGGTAAGTGAAGTAATATTTACATTTGTCATTTTCTGATTTTCATAATTTGATTGTGCATTCTAATTTAAATTCTTCTTTAAAGTTTATTTAAATTCTAATTATTTTTTTTAATTTGCAATAGGTTGCAAAGACCCGCTTTGCCTCTAATACTATCGTCTTGAGACGACTTGTGAAAGTTAAAGAGGCACTTGCTAGCATGGTGATTAGCAACAATTGGTCTATATGGAGGCAAAGCGGCACTGAAAGAGCAACAAAAATTAAGAGCATGATATTAAATGACTCATGGTGGGATCATGCGGAGTATCTCCTTAGCTTCACCGAGCCCATTTTGAGTATGATTCGCTATACTGACATGGACAAGCCATGCATTGGAGAAATATATGATGGTATAGACTCAATGCTTGAGAAGATCAAGTGCACCATAAATGCAAGAGAGCAAGACCCTGGAGAGACTTTCTTCAAACAAGTGCAAACAATTGTTGAAGAAAGATGGAACAAAATGACAACTCCATTACACCTTCTTGCCTTTGCATTGACTCCAAAATACTACAGTAGTCAGCTTCTTTCCCAGCCAGGAAGGCTTCCTCCATATAGAGATTTAGAAGTGGCTGAAGGGTACAAGGCAGCATTTATGAGACTCTTCCCTGACCAAGATTTGCAATCTGTAATCACGAGTGAGTTCACTGATTTTGTGCACTCAAATCATCTAGATGTTGATGCTTCTCGTGATAGGTTCTTAAAGGATACTCATAGTTGGTGGTACTTCCATGGACAATACTACCAAAATTTGCAGCCCCTTGCAATCAAAGTTTTATCACAAGTAAGTTTAATAAATTTTCATATTTTAAATTTACTTTTAAAATTTAAAAGTTTCATAATTTCATTTATAATTTTAAAATTTTTAATTGTTTACTTTGTCTTCATAGGTTGCTAGATGCGGTCATCCGCATCTGAGAGGAATTGGAGCACATATTCTTTCATCCACTCTGTTGGCATTTCAATTAGCACCTCTGGAGTGCTTATTGGAAACGGACAGCTATTGCAAGTGTGTTAGTACATGCTCTTCGAATTATAGAGAGGAAGATCTCTCTTTGCTGATTTTCTACTGTAAAAAAGGGGTGTATTAAGATTCCTATCTTTTTTACTCAGCGGCAAGACACAAGGGTGCATAAACCAATGCGTCGTAGCTAAGCTTTTTCTCTGGTTTCCACAGATCTTAACTACGACTAACTAACTTCTACACTATCCTACCTCCTCAAGATCAACAGAGCATGAGGGCGTAGGAGCGAAATGGATTTGGTTATATCACTTGAATCCTCCGTCTCAATGGAATATGGCCGAGGCTCTGAACCTTCGGATATATACCAAGATAGGGCTCGATACAAGCAAACACTCCTTACGGTAAACTGGATCTGAGACTTGCCAAGGAGGAGGAACCCCTATCCGAGGTATAGGCTTGGAAGCAGCTCACTAGAAACAACAAGGGACGATGGCCTTTCTAACAGGATTCCCGAGGAGGTGACGACACCTGTCCAAAGTCTAGGCTGCAAGAAAGATCATTAAACAACATCAAACGATAATGATTGATGACAAAATATCCAAGGAGGCGACGACACCTGTCCAAGGAGGAGATTGAAACAACGCACTATTTAAAAACAAGACTTTGAATAACTCAAATAATTAGATCAATCAAGCTTGCACCATCTGATTTATTCTTTAAGATTCTTCAAAGAATTACAAAGGTCGGGACAGCAAAGGCACGAAATCATGCACAATTGTGATCAACCAACGAACTCTCATCCAAGAGTGAACAGATATAAACAAGCGAACTCTGGCAACAGTGGCGCAGCAATTTTGTTAGCAAATAAAGGTTAAACAAATAAAGAACCTAAGGCTCTTATTTATAGGAACTCAAAGGAGTAGGCAACCCTAATCTCATGAGTTAACCAACCAGTTCTTGCCAATCAGCAGATATTGGTCTATGTCTAGAAATGTAGTGAGCAAGCTTGATTAGCGGAAATCTATGAGTTAGCGAAATAAACAAAAGTCCAAGCTGGAGAGTCTACTGAGTTGGTGACACCTAACTAAAAGTGAACTTATGTTACACAAATGTGTCTCTAAAAATAGACATCCTGCACGAAATCGAGATCCACAAATCGGTAGAGTCAATAAGACATCTAGATTAGTGGATGCGACATTACATGATCTGTGGAGATCTGGAGTCAACTTGGAAAGGGGCATCAAGTTGACTTCAGACATCATTAATGCTATTTGGAGGGTAGGACGTCCTCCCTTGGTGCTTTACACCTCTTCACCACTGGTCAACAAAGTCTCTATCCAGTCATTGACCTCTTCGGCCTCCGGGCAATTAATGCTCTTCAAGATGACCATGTGGCGTCTAAGCATTTCTTCACCCGTCGTAAGCTGCTGATGATAGGTTATGCATTGAGCAGCTGCTTCATCTAACTGGACAGACATGGCTGCAATTTTGGCTAATTTGCAGCCATTGGGATCTTCAAGGAATGAAGATCGGATGACATCCTGGAATCGTGTCTGCACTGTTTCAAGTTCCACATATTCTCCTCCTTCCCGCTGATATTTTAACTCAGGGAAGGATATTACCAACGTTCTTGCGAAGTTGATAATATTGGCGACGAAGCGTCTATAGTCAATCAGCTCTACAGAGTTGGCATCATAGGCTCTCACCTTGTATGCCACTTGTTCTTTCCACTCAAAGAGATGGTGTTTATTTTTTGTGGTCGTAACTGATTCATATGCTTGTTGCAAATCAGCAACTGTCGCCTCCTCTCTAGGCCTCTCTTGAGCTGCCTTTATATCTGACTTCTGGATTTCTGATCGAAGTCCATGTGCTCTGTCTCTCAGCTGATATGCTTCTGTCAACACACACCGCCCTTTGACAACAAACTCATCCACTTGACGTCTCAAGTGTTTACCGTATGTAATCAACTGATGATGGTTCCTTTCAGCTGGGAGATCCAGCAGTCCTTGAGGCAAAGCCGAGGAGTTTGGAGTGTCATGTATCAAACTAGAAATGTACAACTTTAGCTGACGGATTTCAGCCTTCAAGGATGCTTTGTCTTGTCCATCTTTTGTCATCCTTTCTTTGACACTCGCCGAGGCAATTCCAAGAAGGTCTGCCTCCACCTGTCGAGTGGTCTTTCCAAGGTTCACCTTTGAAAGCGTGAAATCCTCAACCCTCACAGTATGTATATCTTTGTCTTCAGGTGGGGCAGCAGTCTCTATGATGACCTCGTTCTCTGCATTCTTTTCTACATGTGTCTGCTTCTTCAACTTCTTTACCGGCATGTCTTGTGGGGCATGATGGAATTCAGAGAAGTCAAGCTGATATGAAGGCCTCTCCCTCTTTCTCCCAAGCGAGCTTTCCAGCCAGATCGAATCTCGGCTAGCATCGCTGGGAGGAGGAACATAGGTCCCCTGAATGCTAGAAGAACGAGACTGTGCCGTGGCAATGTCTCGTGGTGGCGAGTCCAAATCAATAGGACTTTGTGACCTCTGTGATGGTGGTGAAGATGGTGGCTCTGTTTCTATCA